>CAMZJO010000001.1:0-1200000 GCA_947310635.1 Leptodirus hochenwartii
GTTTTTAGACATTTTCGTACTTCTCGGACTAAAACTGCATTTTTCACGACAAAAAATATTTTATATCTTTGAAAATAAATTTATTAACGTCAGAGAGCTGGAAATGTCTAAAAACGTTCACTTTCAACGAATACGATCGTTTTTAGGCATTTTTGTACTTCTCGGAATAAAACTGTATTTTTCACGACAAAAAATATTTTTTATCTCTGAAAATCAATTTATTCAGGTCAGAAAGCTGGAAACGTCTAAAAACGATCACTTTCGACAAATACAAGCGTTTTTAGACATTTTCGTACTTCTCGGAATAAGACTGCATTTTTCACGACAAAAAAATATTTTATATCTCTGAAAATAAATTTATTAACGTCAGAGAGCTGGAAATGTCTAAAAACGTTCACTTTCAACGAATACGAGCGTTTTTAGGCATTTTTGTACTTCTCGGAATAAAACTGTATTTTTCACGACAAAAAATATTTTTTATCTCTGAAAATCAATTTATTCAGGTCAGAAAGCTGGAAACGTCTAAAAACGACCACTTTCGACGAATACAAGCGTTTTTAGACATTTTCGTACTTCTCGGACTAAAACTGCATTTTTCACGACAAAAAATATTTTATATCTTTGAAAATAAATTTATTAACGTCAGAGAGCTGGAAATGTCTAAAAACGTTCACTTTCAACCAATACGATCGTTTTTAGGCATTTTTGTACTTCTCGGAATAAAACTGTATTTTTCACGACAAAAAATATTTTTTATCTCTGAAAATCAATTTATTCAGGTCAGAAAGCTGGAAACGTCTAAAAACGACCACTTTCGACGAATACAAGCGTTTTTAGACATTTTCGTACTTCTCGGACTAAAACTGCATTTTTCACGACAAAAAATATTTTATATCTTTGAAAATAAATTTATTAACGTCAGAGAGCTGGAAATGTCTAAAAACGTTCACTTTCAACGAATACGATCGTTTTTAGGCATTTTCGTACTTCTCCGAATAAAACTGTATTTTTCACGACAAAAAATATTTTTTATCTCTGAAAATCAATTTATTCAGGTCAGAAAGCTGGAAACGTCTAAAAACGACCACTTTCGACGAATACAAGCGTTTTTAGACATTTTCGTACTTCTCGGACTAAAACTGCATTTTTCACGACAAAAAATATTTAATATCTTTGAAAATAAATTTATTCAGGTCAGAAAGCTGGAAACGTCTAAAAACGACCACTTTCGACGAATACAAGCGTTTTTAGACATTTTCGTACTTCTCGGACTAAAACTGCATTTTTCACGACAAAAAATATTTTATATCTTTGAAAATAAATTTATTCAGGTCAGAAAGCTGGAAACGTCTAAAAACGACCACTTTCGACGAATACAAGCGTTTTTAGACATTTTCGTACTTCTCGGAATAAGACTGCATTTTTCACGACAAAAAAATATTTTATATCTCTGAAAATAAATTTATTAACGTCAGAGAGCTGGAAATGTCTAAAAACGTTCAATTTCAACGAATACGAGCGTTTTTAGGCATTTTTGTACTTCTCGGAATAAAACTGTATTTTTCACGACAAAAAATATTTTTTATCTCTGAAAATCAATTTATTCAGGTCAGAAAGCTGGAAACGTCTAAAAACGACCACTTTCGACGAATACAAGCGTTTTTAGACATTTTCGTACTTCTCGGACTAAAACTGCATTTTTCACGACAAAAAATATTTTATATCTTTGAAAATAAATTTATTAACGTCAGAGAGCTGGAAATGTCTAAAAACGTTCACTTTCAACGAATACGATCGTTTTTAGGCATTTTTGTACTTCTCGGAATAAAACTGTATTTTTCACGACAAAAAATATTTTTTATCTCTGAAAATCAATTTATTCAGGTCAGAAAGCTGGAAACGTCTAAAAACGACCACTTTCGACGAATACAAGCGTTTTTAGACATTTTCGTACTTCTCGGACTAAAACTGCATTTTTCACGACAAAAAATATTTTATATCTTTGAAAATAAATTTATTAACGTCAGAGAGCTGGAAATGTCTAAAAACGTTCACTTTCAACGAATACGATCGTTTTTAGGCATTTTCGTACTTCTCCGAATAAAACTGTATTTTTCACGACAAAAAATATTTTATATCTCTGGAAATAAATTTATTCTGGTCAGAAAGCTGGAAACGTCTAAAAACGACCACTTTCGACGAATACAAGCGTTTTTAGACATTTTCGTACTTCTCGGACTAAAACTGCATTTTTCACGACAAAAAATATTTTATATCTTTGAAAATAAATTTATTAACGTCAGAGAGCTGGAAATGTCTAAAAACGTTCACTTTCAACGAATACGATCCTTTTTAGGCATTTTCGTACTTCTCCGAATAAAACTGTATTTTTCACGACAAAAAATATTTTATATCTCTGGAAATAAATTTATTCTGGTCAGAAAGCTGGAAACGTCTAAAAACGACCACTTTCGACGAATACAAGCGTTTTTAGACATTTTCGTACTTCTCGGACTAAAACTGCATTTTTCACGACAAATAATATTTTATATCTTTGAAAATAAATTTATTAACGTCAGAGAGCTGGAAATGTCTAAAAACGTTCACTTTCAACGAATAAGAGCGTTTTTAGGCATTTTCGTACTTCTCCGAATAAAACTGTATTTTTCACGACAAAAAATATTTTATATCTCTGGAAATAAATTTATTCTGGTCAGAAAGCTGGAAACGTCTAAATACGACCACTTTCGACGAATACAAGCGTTTTTAGACATTTTCGTACTTCTCGGACTAAAACTGCATTTTTCACGACAAAAAATATTTTATATCTTTGAAAATAAATTTATTAACGTCAGAGAGCTGGAAATGTCTAAAAACGTTCACTTTCAACGAATACGATCGTTTTTAGGCATTTTTGTACTTCTCGGAATAAAACTGTATTTTTCACGACAAAAAATATTTTTTATCTCTGAAAATCAATTTATTCAGGTCAGAAAGCTGGAAACGTCTAAAAACGACCACTTTCGCCGAATACAAGCGTTTTTAGACATTTTCGTACTTCTCGGACTAAAACTGCATTTTTCACGACAAAAAATATTTTATATCTTTGAAAATAAATTTATTAACGTCAGAGAGCTGGAAATGTCTAAAAACGTTCACTTTCAACGAATATGATCGTTTTTAGGCATTTTTGTACTTCTCGGAATAAAACTGTATTTTTCACGACAAAAAATATTTTATATCTCTGGAAATAAATTTATTCTGGTCAGAAAGCTGGAAACGTCTAAAAACGATCACTTTTGACAAATACAAGCGTTTTTAGACATTTTCGTACTTCTCGGAATAAGACTGCATTTTTCACGACAAAAAAATATTTTATATCTCTGAAAATAAATTTATTAACGTCAGAGAGCTGGAAATGTCTAAAAACGTTCACTTTCAACGAATACCAGCGTTTTTAGGCATTTTTGTACTTCTCGGAATAAAACTGTATTTTTCACGACAAAAAATATTTTTTATCTCTGGAAATAAATTTATTCTGGTCAGAAAGCTGGAAACGTCTAAAAACGTTCACTTTCAACGAATACGAGCGTTTTTAGGCATTTTTGTACTTCTCGGAATAAAACTGTATTTTTCACGACAAAAAATATTTTTTATCTCTGAAAATCAATTTATTCAGGTCAGAAAGCTGGAAACGTCTAAAAACGACCACTTTCGACGAATACAAGCGTTTTTAGACATTTTCGTACTTCTCGGACTAAAACTGCATTTTTCACGACAAAAAATATTTTATATCTTTGAAAATAAATTTATTAACGTCAGAGAGCTGGAAATGTCTAAAAACGTTCACTTTCAACGAATACGATCGTTTTTAGGCATTTTCGTACTTCTCCGAATAAAACTGTATTTTTCACGACAAAAAATATTTTATATCTCTGGAAATAAATTTATTCTGGTCAGAAAGCTGGAAACGTCTAAAAACGATCACTTTCGACAAATACAAGCGTTTTTAGACATTTTCGTACTTCTCGGAATAAGACTGCATTTTTCACGACAAAAAAATATTTTATATCTCTGAAAATAAATTTATTAACGTCAGAGAGCTGGAAATGTCTAAAAACGTTCACTTTCAACGAATACGAGCGTTTTTAGGCATTTTTGTACTTCTCGGAATAAAACTGTATTTTTCACGACAAAAAATATTTTTTATCTCTGAAAATCAATTTATTCAGGTCAGAAAGCTGGAAACGTCTAAAAACGACCACTTTCGACGATACAAGCGTTTTTAGACATTTTCGTACTTCTCGGACTAAAACTGCATTTTTCACGACAAAAAATATTTTATATCTTTGAAAATAAATTTATTAACGTCAGAGAGCTGGAAATGTCTAAAAACATTCACTTTCAACGAATACGATCGTTTTTAGGCATTTTTGTACTTCTCGGAATAAAACTGTATTTTTCACGACAAAAAATATTTTTTATCTCTGAAAATCAATTTATTCAGGTCAGAAAGCTGGAAACGTCTAAAAACGTTCACTTTCAACGAATACGAGCGTTTTTAGGCATTTTTGTACTTCTCCGAATAAAACTGTATTTTTCACGACAAAAAATATTTTATATCTCTGGAAATAAATTTATTCTGGTCAGAAAGCTGGAAACATATAAAAACGACCACTTTCGACGAATACAAGCGTTTTTAGACATTTTCGTACTTCTCGGACTAAAACTGCATTTTTCACGACAAAAAATATTTTATATCTTTGAAAATAAATTTATTAACGTCAGAGAGCTGGAAATGTCTAAAAACGTTCACTTTCAACGAATACGATCGTTTTTAGGCATTTTCGTACTTCTCCGAATAAAACTGTATTTTTCACGACAAAAAATATTTTCTATCTCTGGAAATAAATTTATTCTGGTCAGAAAGCTGGAAACGTCTAAAAACGACCACTTTCGACGAATACAAGCGTTTTTAGACATTTTCGTACTTCTCGGAATAAGACTGCATTTTTCACGACAAAAAATATTTTATATCTTTGAAAATAAATTTATTAACGTCAGAGAGCTGGAAATGTCTAAAAACGTTCACTTTCAACGAATACGATCGTTTTTAGGCATTTTTGTACTTCTCGGAATAAAACTGTATTTTTCACGACAAAAAATATTTTTTATCTCTGAAAATCAATTTATTCAGGTCAGAAAGCTGGAAACGTCTAAAAACGACCACTTTCGACGAATACAAGCGTTTTTAGACATTTTCGTACTTCTCGGACTAAAACTGCATTTTTCACGACAAAAAATATTTTATATCTTTGAAAATAAATTTATTAACGTCAGAGAGCTGGAAATGTCTAAAAACGTTCACTTTCAACGAATACGATCGTTTTTAGGCATTTTCGTACTTCTCCGAATAAAACTGTATTTTTCACGACAAAAAATATTTTATATCTCTGGAAATAAATTTATTCTGGTCAGAAAGCTGGAAACGTCTAAAAACGATCACTTTCGACAAATACAAGCGTTTTTAGACATTTTCGTACTTCTCGGAATAAGACTGCATTTTTCACGACAAAAAAATATTTTATATCTCTGAAAATAAATTTATTAACGTCAGAGAGCTGGAAATGTCTAAAAACGTTCACTTTCAACGAATACGAGCGTTTTTAGGCATTTTTGTACTTCTCGGAATAAAACTGTATTTTTCACGACAAAAAATATTTTTTATCTCTGAAAATCAATTTATTCAGGTCAGAAAGCTGGAAACGTCTAAAAACGACCACTTTCGACGATACAAGCGTTTTTAGACATTTTCGTACTTCTCGGACTAAAACTGCATTTTTCACGACAAAAAATATTTTATATCTTTGAAAATAAATTTAATAACGTCAGAGAGCTGGAAATGTCTAAAAACATTCACTTTCAACGAATACGATCGTTTTTAGGCATTTTTGTACTTCTCGGAATAAAACTGTATTTTTCACGACAAAAAATATTTTTTATCTCTGAAAATCAATTTATTCAGGTCAGAAAGCTGGAAACGTCTAAAAACGTTCACTTTCAACGAATACGAGCGTTTTTAGGCATTTTTGTACTTCTCCGAATAAAACTGTATTTTTCACGACAAAAAATATTTTATATCTCTGGAAATAAATTTATTCTGGTCAGAAAGCTGGAAACATATAAAAACGACCACTTTCGACGAATACAAGCGTTTTTAGACATTTTCGTACTTCTCGGACTAAAACTGCATTTTTCACGACAAAAAATATTTTATATCTTTGAAAATAAATTTATTAACGTCAGAGAGCTGGAAATGTCTAAAAACGTTCACTTTCAACGAATACGATCGTTTTTAGGCATTTTCGTACTTCTCCGAATAAAACTGTATTTTTCACGACAAAAAATATTTTCTATCTCTGGAAATAAATTTATTCTGGTCAGAAAGCTGGAAACGTCTAAAAACGACCACTTTCGACGAATACAAGCGTTTTTAGACATTTTCGTACTTCTCGGAATAAGACTGCATTTTTCACGACAAAAAATATTTTATATCTTTGAAAATAAATTTATTAACGTCAGAGAGCTGGAAATGTCTAAAAACGTTCACTTTCAACGAATACGATCGTTTTTAGGCATTTTTGTACTTCTCGGAATAAAACTGTATTTTTCACGACAAAAAATATTTTTTATCTCTGAAAATCAATTTATTCAGGTCAGAAAGCTGGAAACGTCTAAAAACGACCACTTTCGACGAATACAAGCGTTTTTAGACATTTTCGTACTTCTCGGACTAAAACTGCATTTTTCACGACAAAAAATATTTTATATCTTTGAAAATAAATTTATTAACGTCAGAGAGCTGGAAATGTCTAAAAACGTTCACTTTCAACGAATATGATCATTTTTAGGCATTTTTGTACTTCTCGGAATAAAACTGTATTTTTCACGACAAAAATATTTTTTATCTCTGAAAATCAATTTATTCAGGTCAGAAAGCTGGAAACGTCTAAAAACGACCACTTTCGACGAATGCAAGCGTTTTTAGACATTTTCGTACTTCTCGGACTAAAACTGCATTTTTCACGACAAAAAATATTTTATATCTTTGAAAATAAATTTATTAACGTCAGAGAGCTGGAAATGTATAAAAACGTTCACTTTCAACGAATACGATCGTTTTTAGGCATTTTCGTACTTCTCCGAATAAAACTGTATTTTTCACGACAAAAAATATTTTATATCTCTGGAAATAAATTTATTCTGGTCAGAAAGCTGGAAACGTCTAAAAACGATAACTTTCGACAAATACAAGCGTTTTTAGACATTTTCGTACTTCTCGGAATAAGACTGCATTTTTCACGACAAAAAAATATTTTATATCTCTGTAAATAAATTTATTAACGTCAGAGAGCTGGAAATGTCTAAAAACGTTCACTTTCAACGAATACGAGCGTTTTTAGGCATTTTTGTACTTCTCGGAATAAAACTGTATTTTTCACGACAAAAAATATTTTTTATCTCTGAAAATCAATTTATTCAGGTCAGAAAGCTGGAAACGTCTAAAAACGACCACTTTCGACGAATACAAGCGTTTTTAGACATTTTCGTACTTCTCGGACTAAAACTGCATTTTCCACGACAAAAAATATTTTATATCTTTGAAAATAATTTTATTAACGTCAGAGAGCTGGAAATGTCTAAAAACGTTCACTTTCAACGAATACGATCGTTTTTAGGCATTTTTGTACTTCTCGGAATAAAACTGTATTTTTCACGACAAAAAATATTTTTATCTCTGAAAATCAATTTATTCAGGTCAGAAAGCTGGAAACGTCTAAAAACGACCACTTTCGACGAATACAAGCGTTTTTAGACATTTTCGTACTTCTCGGACTAAAACTGCATTTTTCACGACAAAAAATATTTTATATCTTTGAAAATAAATTTATTAACGTCAGAGAGCTGGAAATGTCTAAAAACATTCACTTTCAACGAATACGATCGTTTTTAGGCATTTTTGTACTTCTCGGAATAAAACTGTATTTTTCACGACAAAAAATATTTTTTATCTCTGAAAATCAATTTATTCAGGTCAGAAAGCTGGAAACGTCTAAAAACGACCACTTTCGACGAATACAAGCGTTTTTAGACGTTTTCGTACTTCTCGGACTAAAACTGCATTTTTCACGACAAAAAATATTTTATATCTTTGAAAATAAATTTATTAACGTCAGAGAGCTGGAAATGTCTAAAAACGTTCACTTTCAACGAATACGATCGTTTTTAGGCATTTTCGTACTTCTCCGAGTAAAACTGTATTTTTCACGACAAAAAATATTTTATATCTCTGGAAATAAATTTATTCTGGTCAGAAAGCTGGAAACGTCTAAAAACGATCACTTTCGACAAATACAAGCGTTTTTAGACATTTTCGTACTTCTCGGAATAAGACTGCATTTTTCACGACAAAAAAATATTTTATATCTCTGAAAATAAATTTATTAACGTCAGAGAGCTGGAAATGTCTAAAAACGTTCAGTTTCAACGAATACGAGCGTTTTTAGGCATTTTTGTACTTCTCGGAATAAAACTGTATTTTTCACGACAAAAAATATTTTTTATCACTGAAAATCAATTTATTCAGTTCAGAAAGCTGGAAACGTCTAAAAACGACCACTTTCGACGAATACAAGCGTTTTTAGACATTTTCGTACTTCTCGGATTAAAACTGCATTTTCCACGACAAAAAATATTTTATATCTTTGAAAATAAATTTATTAACGTCAGAGAGCTGGAAATGTCTAAAAACGTTCACTTTCAACGAATACGATCGTTTTTAGGCATTTTCGTACTTCTCCGAATAAAACTGTATTTTTCACGACAAAAAATATTTTATATCTCTGGAAATAAATTTATTCTGGTCAGAAAGCTGGAAACGTCTAAAAACGACCACTTTCGACGAATACAAGCGTTTTTAGACATTTTCGTACTTCTCGGACTAAAACTGCATTTTTCACGACAAAAGATATTTTATATTTTTGAAAATAAATTTATTAACGTCAGAGAGCTGGAAATGTCTAAAAACGTTCAGTTTCAACGAATACGAGCGTTTTTAGGCATTTTTGTACTTCTCCGAATAAAACTGTATTTTCCACGACAAAAAATATTTTATATATCTGGAAATAAATTTATTCTGGTCAGAAAGCTGGAAACGTCTAAAAACGACCACTTTCGACGAATACAAGCGTTTTTAGACATTTTCGTACTTCTCGGACTAAAACTGCATTTTTCACGACAAAAAATATTTTATATCTTTGAAAATAAATTTATTAACGTCAGAGAGCTGGAAATGTCTAAAAACGTTCACTTTCAACGAATACGATCGTTTTTAGGCATTTTCGTACTTCTCCGAATAAAACTGTATTTTTCACGACAAAAAATATTTTATATCTCTGGAAATAAATTTATTCTGGTCAGAAAGCTGGAAACGTCTAAAAACGACCACTTTCGACGAATACAAGCGTTTTTAGACATTTTCGTACTTCTCGGAATAAGACTGCATTTTTCACGACAAAAAATATTTTATATCTTTGAAAATAAATTTATTAACGTCAGAGAGCTGGAAATGTCTAAAAACGTTCACTTTCAACGAATACGATCGTTTTTAGGCATTTTTGTACTTCTCGGAATAAAACTGTATTTTTCACGACAAAAAATATTTTATATCTCTGGAAATAAATTTATTCTGGTCAGAAAGCTGGAAACGTCTAAAAACGATCACTTTCGACAAATACAAGCGTTTTTAGACATTTTCGTACTTCTCGGAATAAGACTGCATTTTTCACGACAAAAAAATATTTTATATCTCTGAAAATAAATTTATTAACGTCAGAGAGCTGGAAATGTCTAAAAACGTTCACTTTCAACGAATACGAGCGTTTTTAGGCATTTTTGTACTTCTCGGAATAAAACTGTATTTTTCACGACAAAAAATATTTTTTATCTCTGAAAATCAATTTATTCAGGTCAGAAAGCTGGAAACGTCTAAAAACGACCACTTTCGACGAATACAAGCGTTTTTAGACATTTTCGTACTTCTCGGACTAAAACTGCATTTTTCACGACAAAAAATATTTTATATCTTTGAAAATAAATTTATTAACGTCAGAGAGCTGGAAATGTCTAAAAACATTCACTTTCAACGAATACGATCGTTTTTAGGCATTTTTGTACTTCTCGGAATAAAACTGTATTTTTCACGACAAAAAATATTTTTTATCTCTGAAAATCAATTTATTCAGGTCAGAAAGCTGGAAACGTCTAAAAACGTTCACTTTCAACGAATACGAGCGTTTTTAGGCATTTTTGTACTTCTCCGAATAAAACTGTATTTTTCACGACAAAAAATATTTTATATCTCTGGAAATAAATTTATTCTGGTCAGAAAGCTGGAAACGTCTAAAAACGACCACTTTCGACGAATACAAGCGTTTTTAGACATTTTCGTACTTCTCGGAATAAGACTGCATTTTTCACGACAAAAAAATATTTTATATCTCTGAAAATAAATTTATTAACGTCAGAGAGCTGGAAATGTCTAAAAACGTTCAGTTTCAACGAATACGAGCGTTTTTAGGCATTTTTGTACTTCTCGGAATAAAACTGTATTTTTCACGACAAAAAATATTTTTTATCTCTGAAAATCAATTTATTCAGGTCAGAAAGCTGGAAACGTCTAAAAACGACCACTTTCGACGAATACAAGCGTTTTTAGACATTTTCGTACTTCTCGGATTAAAACTGCATTTTCCACGACAAAAAATATTTTATATCTTTGAAAATAAATTTATTAACGTCAGAGAGCTGGAAATGTCTAAAAACGTTCACTTTCAACGAATACGATCGTTTTTAGGCATTTTCGTACTTCTCCGAATAAAACTGTATTTTTCACGACAAAAAATATTTTATATCTCTGGAAATAAATTTATTCTGGTCAGAAAGCTGGAAACGTCTAAAAACGACCACTTTCGACGAATACAAGCGTTTTTAGACATTTTCGTACTTCTCGGAATAAGACTGCATTTTTCACGACAAAAAATATTTTATATCTTTGAAAATAAATTTATTAACGTCAGAGAGCTGGAAATGTCTAAAAACGTTCACTTTCAACGAATACGATCGTTTTTAGGCATTTTTGTACTTCTCGGAATAAAACTGTATTTTTCACGACAAAAAATATTTTTTATCTCTGAAAATCAATTTATTCAGGTCAGAAAGCTGGAAACGTCTAAAAACGACCACTTTCGACGAATACAAGCGTTTTTAGACATTTTCGTACTTCTCGGACTAAAACTGCATTTTTCACGACAAAAAATATTTTATATCTTTGAAAATAAATTTATTAACGTCAGAGAGCTGGAAATGTCTAAAAACGTTCACTTTCAACGAATACGATCGTTTTTAGGCATTTTCGTACTTCTCCGAATAAAACTGTATTTTTCACGACAAAAAAATATTTTATATCTCTGGAAATAAATTTATTCTGGTCAGAAAGCTGGAAACGTCTAAAAACGATCACTTTCGACAAATACAAGCGTTTTTAGACATTTTCGTACTTCTCGGAATAAGACTGCATTTTTCACGACAAAAAAATATTTTATATCTCTGAAAATAAATTTATTAACGTCAGAGAGCTGGAAATGTCTAAAAACGTTCACTTTCAACGAATACGAGCGTTTTTAGGCATTTTTGTACTTCTCGGAATAAAACTGTATTTTTCACGACAAAAAATATTTTATATCTCTGGAAATAAATTTATTCTGGTCAGAAAGCTGGAAACGTCTAAAAACGATCACTTTCGACAAATACAAGCGTTTTTAGACATTTTCGTACTTCTCGGAATAAGACTGCATTTTTCACGACAAAAAAATATTTTATATCTCTGAAAATAAATTTATTAACGTCAGAGAGCTGGAAATGTCTAAAAACGTTCACTTTCAACGAATACGAGCGTTTTTAGGCATTTTTGTACTTCTCGGAATAAAACTGTATTTTTCACGACAAAAAATATTTTTTATCTCTGAAAATCAATTTATTCAGGTCAGAAAGCTGGAAACGTCTAAAAACGACCACTTTCGACGAATACAAGCGTTTTTAGACATTTTCGTACTTCTCGGATTAAAACTGCATTTTCCACGACAAAAAATATTTTATATCTTTGAAAATAAATTTATTAACGTCAGAGAGCTGGAAATGTCTAAAAACGTTCACTTTCAACGAATACGATCGTTTTTAGGCATTTTCGTACTTCTCCGAATAAAACTGTATTTTTCACGACAAAAAATATTTTATATCTCTGGAAATAAATTTATTCTGGTCAGAAAGCTGGAAACGTCTAAAAACGACCACTTTCGACGAATACAAGCGTTTTTAGACATTTTCGTACTTCTCGGAATAAGACTGCATTTTTCACGACAAAAAATATTTTATATCTTTGAAAATAAATTTATTAACGTCAGAGAGCTGGAAATGTCTAAAAACGTTCACTTTCAACGAATACGATCGTTTTTAGGCATTTTTGTACTTCTCGGAATAAAACTGTATTTTTCACGACAAAAAATATTTTTTATCTCTGAAAATCAATTTATTCAGGTCAGAAAGCTGGAAACGTCTAAAAACGACCACTTTCGACGAATACAAGCGTTTTTAGACATTTTCGTACTTCTCGGACTAAAACTGCATTTTTCACGACAAAAAATATTTTATATCTTTGAAAATAAATTTATTAACGTCAGAGAGCTGGAAATGTCTAAAAACGTTCACTTTCAACGAATACGATCGTTTTTAGACATTTTCGTACTTCTCCGAATAAAACTGTATTTTTCACGACAAAAAATATTTTATATCTCTGGAAATAAATTTATTCTGGTCAGAAAGCTGGAAACGTCTAAAAACGATCACTTTCGACAAATACAAGCGTTTTTAGACATTTTCGTACTTCTCGGAATAAGACTGCATTTTTCACGACAAAAAAATATTTTATATCTCTGAAAATAAATTTATTAACGTCAGAGAGCTGGAAATGTCTAAAAACGTTCACTTTCAACGAATACGAGCGTTTTTAGGCATTTTTGTACTTCTCGGAATAAAACTGTATTTTTCACGACAAAAAATATTTTTTATCTCTGAAAATCAATTTATTCAGGTCAGAAAGCTGGAAACGTCTAAAAACGACCACTTTCGACGAATACAAGCGTTTTTAGACATTTTCGTACTTCTCGGACTAAAACTGCATTTTTCACGACAAAAAATATTTTATATCTTTGAAAATAAATTTATTAACGTCAGAGAGCTGGAAATGTCTAAAAACATTCACTTTCAACGAATACGATCGTTTTTAGGCATTTTTGTACTTCTCGGAATAAAACTGTATTTTTCACGACAAAAAATATTTTTTATCTCTGAAAATCAATTTATTCAGGTCAGAAAGCTGGAAACGTCTAAAAACGTTCACTTTCAACGAATACGAGCGTTTTTAGGCATTTTTGTACTTCTCCGAATAAAACTGTATTTTTCACGACAAAAAATATTTTATATCTCTGGAAATAAATTTATTCTGGTCAGAAAGCTGGAAACGTCTAAAAACGACCACTTTCGACGAATACAAGCGTTTTTAGACATTTTCGTACTTCTCGGACTAAAACTGCATTTTTCACGACAAAAAATATTTTATATCTTTGAAAATAAATTTATTAACGTCAGAGAGCTGGAAATGTCTAAAAACGTTCACTTTCAACGAATACGATCGTTTTTAGGCATTTTCGTACTTCTCCGAATAAAACTGTATTTTTCACGACAAAAAATATTTTATATCTCTGGAAATAAATTTATTCTGGTCAGAAAGCTGGAAACGTCTAAAAACGACCACTTTCGACGAATACAAGCGTTTTTAGACATTTTCGTACTTCTCGGAATAAGACTGCATTTTTCACGACAAAAAATATTTTATATCTTTGAAAATAAATTTATTAACGTCAGAGAGCTGGAAATGTCTAAAAACGTTCACTTTCAACGAATACGATCGTTTTTAGGCATTTTTGTACTTCTCGGAATAAAACTGTATTTTTCACGACAAAAAATATTTTTTATCTCTGAAAATCAATTTATTCAGGTCAGAAAGCTGGAAACGTCTAAAAACGACCACTTTCGACGAATACAAGCGTTTTTAGACATTTTCGTACTTCTCGGACTAAAACTGCATTTTTCACGACAAAAAATATTTTATATCTTTGAAAATAAATTTATTAACGTCAGAGAGCTGGAAATGTCTAAAAACGTTCACTTTCAACGAATACGAGCGTTTTTAGGCATTTTCGTACTTCTCCGAATAAAACTGTATTTTTCACGACAAAAAATATTTTTTATCTCTGAAAATCAATTTATTCAGGTCAGAAAGCTGGAAACGTCTAAAAACGACCACTTTCGACGAATACAAGCGTTTTTAGACATTTTCGTACTTCTCGGACTAAAACTGCATTTTTCACGACAAAAAATATTTTATATCTTTGAAAATAAATTTATTAACGTCAGAGAGCTGGAAATGTCTAAAAACGTTCACTTTCAACGAATACGATCGTTTTTAGGCATTTTCGTACTTCTCCGAATAAAACTGTATTTTTCACGACAAAAAATATTTTATATCTCTGGAAATAAATTTATTCTGGTCAGAAAGCTGGAAACGTCTAAAAACGATCACTTTCGACAAATACAAGCGTTTTTAGACATTTTCGTACTTCTCGGAATAAGACTGCATTTTTCACGACAAAAAAATATTTTATATCTCTGAAAATAAATTTATTAACGTCAGAGAGCTGGAAATGTCTAAAAACGTTCACTTTCAACGAATACGAGCGTTTTTAGGCATTTTTGTACTTCTCGGAATAAAACTGTATTTTTCACGACAAAAAATATTTTTTATCTCTGAAAATCAATTTATTCAGGTCAGAAAGCTGGAAACGTCTAAAAACGACCACTTTCGACGAATACAAGCGTTTTTAGACATTTTCGTACTTCTCGGACTAAAACTGCATTTTTCACGACAAAAAATATTTTATATCTTTGAAAATAAATTTATTAACGTCAGAGAGCTGGAAATGTCTAAAAACATTCACTTTCAACGAATACGATCGTTTTTAGGCATTTTTGTACTTCTCGGAATAAAACTGTATTTTTCACGACAAAAAATATTTTTTATCTCTGAAAATCAATTTATTCAGGTCAGAAAGCTGGAAACGTCTAAAAACGTTCACTTTCAACGAATACGAGCGTTTTTAGGCATTTTTGTACTTCTCCGAATAAAACTGTATTTTTCACGACAAAAAATATTTTATATCTCTGGAAATAAATTTATTCTGGTCAGAAAGCTGGAAACGTCTAAAAACGACCACTTTCGACGAATACAAGCGTTTTTAGACATTTTCGTACTTCTCGGACTAAAACTGCATTTTTCACGACAAAAAATATTTTATATCTTTGAAAATAAATTTATTAACGTCAGAGAGCTGGAAATGTCTAAAAACGTTCACTTTCAACGAATACGATCGTTTTTAGGCATTTTCGTACTTCTCCGAATAAAACTGTATTTTTCACGACAAAAAATATTTTATATCTCTGGAAATAAATTTATTCTGGTCAGAAAGCTGGAAACGTCTATAAACGACCACTTTCGACGAATACAAGCGTTTTTAGACATTTTCGTACTTCTCGGAATAAGACTGCATTTTTCACGACAAAAAATATTTTATATCTTTGAAAATAAATTTATTAACGTCAGAGAGCTGGAAATGTCTAAAAACGTTCACTTTCAACGAATACGATCGTTTTTAGGCATTTTTGTACTTCTCGGAATAAAACTGTATTTTTCACGACAAAAAATATTTTTTATCTCTGAAAATCAATTTATTCAGGTCAGAAAGCTGGAAACGTCTAAAAACGACCACTTTCGACGAATACAAGCGTTTTTAGACATTTTCGTACTTCTCGGACTAAAACTGCATTTTTCACGACAAAAAATATTTTATATCTTTGAAAATAAATTTATTAACGTCAGAGAGCTGGAAATGTCTAAAAACGTTCACTTTCAACGAATACGATCGTTTTTAGGCATTTTCGTACTTCTCCGAATAAAACTGTATTTTTCACGACAAAAAATATTTTATATCTCTGGAAATAAATTTATTCTGGTCAGAAAGCTGGAAACGTCTAAAAACGACCACTTTCGACGAATACAAGCGTTTTTAGACATTTTCGTACTTCTCGGAATAAGACTGCATTTTTCACGACAAAAAATATTTTATATCTTTGAAAATAAATTTATTAACGTCAGAGAGCTGGAAATGTCTAAAAACGTTCACTTTCAACGAATACGATCGTTTTTAGGCATTTTTGTACTTCTCGGAATAAAACTGTATTTTTCACGACAAAAAATATTTTTTATCTCTGAAAATCAATTTATTCAGGTCAGAAAGCTGGAAACGTCTAAAAACGACCACTTTCGACGAATACAAGCGTTTTTAGACATTTTCGTACTTCTCGGACTAAAACTGCATTTTTCACGACAAAAAATATTTTATATCTTTGAAAATAAATTTATTAACGTCAGAGAGCTGGAAATGTCTAAAAACGTTCACTTTCAACGAATACGAGCGTTTTTAGGCATTTTCGTACTTCTCCGAATAAAACTGTATTTTTCACGACAAAAAATATTTTTTATCTCTGAAAATCAATTTATTCAGGTCAGAAAGCTGGAAACGTCTAAAAACGTTCACTTTCAACGAATACGAGCGTTTTTAGGCATCTTTGTACTTCTCCGAATAAAACTGTATTTTTCACGACAAAAAATATTTTATATCTCTGGAAATAAATTTATTCTGGTCAGAAAGCTGGAAACGTCTAAAAACGACCACTTTCGACGAATACAAGCGTTTTTAGACATTTTCGTACTTCTCGGACTAAAACTGCATTTTTCACGACAAAAAATATTTTATATCTTTGAAAATAAATTTATTAACGTCAAAGAGCTGGAAATGTCTAAAAACGTTCACTTTCAACGAATACGATCGTTTTTAGGCATTTTCGTACTTCTCCGAATAAAACTGTATTTTTCACGACAAAAAATATTTTATATCTCTGGAAATAAATTTATTCTGGTCAGAAAGCTGGAAACGTCTAAAAACGACCACTTTCGACGAATAC
This sequence comes from Leptodirus hochenwartii, assembly GCA_947310635.1. Lineage (NCBI taxonomy): Eukaryota > Metazoa > Arthropoda > Insecta > Coleoptera > Leiodidae > Leptodirus > Leptodirus hochenwartii. The sequence goes on from CAMZJO010000001.1 coordinate 17,257, forward strand.
AAGCGTTTTTAGACATTTTCGTACTTCTCGGAATAAGACTGCATTTTTCACGACAAAAAATATTTTATATCTTTGAAAATAAATTTATTAACGTCAGAGAGCTGGAAATGTCTAAAAACGTTCACTTTCAACGAATACGATCGTTTTTAGGCATTTTTGTACTTCTCGGAATAAAACTGTATTTTTCACGACAAAAAATATTTTTTATCTCTGAAAATCAATTTATTCAGGTCAGAAAGCTGGAAACGTCTAAAAACGACCACTTTCGACGAATACAAGCGTTTTTAGACATTTTCGTACTTCTCGGACTAAAACTGCATTTTTCACGACAAAAAATATTTTATATCTTTGAAAATAAATTTATTAACGTCAGAGAGCTGGAAATGTCTAAAAACGTTCACTTTCAACGAATACGATCGTTTTTAGGCATTTTCGTACTTCTCCGAATAAAACTGTATTTTTCACGACAAAAAATATTTTATATCTCTGGAAATAAATTTATTCTGGTCAGAAAGCTGGAAACGTCTAAAAACGACCACTTTCGACGAATACAAGCGTTTTTAGACATTTTCGTACTTCTCGGAATAAGACTGCATTTTTCACGACAAAAAATATTTTATATCTTTGAAAATAAATTTATTAACGTCAGAGAGCTGGAAATGTCTAAAAACGTTCACTTTCAACGAATACGATCGTTTTTAGGCATTTTTGTACTTCTCGGAATAAAACTGTATTTTTCACGACAAAAAATATTTTTTATCTCTGAAAATCAATTTATTCAGGTCAGAAAGCTGGAAACGTCTAAAAACGACCACTTTCGACGAATACAAGCGTTTTTAGACATTTTCGTACTTCTCGGACTAAAACTGCATTTTTCACGACAAAAAATATTTTATATCTTTGAAAATAAATTTATTAACGTCAGAGAGCTGGAAATGTCTAAAAACGTTCACTTTCAACGAATACGAGCGTTTTTAGGCATTTTCGTACTTCTCCGAATAAAACTGTATTTTTCACGACAAAAAATATTTTATATCTCTGGAAATAAATTTATTCTGGTCAGAAAGCTGGAAACGTCTAAAAACGACCACTTTCGACGAATACAAGCGTTTTTAGACATTTTCGTACTTCTCGGACTAAAACTGCATTTTTCACGACAAAAAATATTTTATATCTTTGAAAATAAATTTATTAACGTCAGAGAGCTGGAAATGTCTAAAAACGTTCACTTTCAACGAATACGATCGTTTTTAGGCATTTTTGTACTTCTCGGAATAAAACTGTATTTTTCACGACAAAAAATATTTTTTATCTCTGAAAATCAATTTATTCAGGTCAGAAAGCTGGAAACGTCTACAAACGACCACTTTCGACGAATACAAGCGTTTTTAGACATTTTCGTACTTCTCGGACTAAAACTGCATTTTTCACGACAAAAAAATATTTTATATCTTTGAAAATAAATTTATTAACGTCAGAGAGCTGGAAATGTCTAAAAACGTTCACTTTCAACGAATATGATCGTTTTTAGGCATTTTTGTACTTCTCGGAATAAAACTGTATTTTTCACGACAAAAAATATTTTTTATCTCTGAAAATCAATTTATTCAGGTCAGAAAGCTGAAAACGTCTAAAAACGACCACTTTCGACGAATGCAAGCGTTTTTAAACATTTTCGTACTTCTCGGACTAAAACTGCATTTTTCACGACAAAAAATATTTTATATCTTTGAAAATAAATTTATTAACGTCAGAGAGCTGGAAATGTCTAAAAACGTTCACTTTCAACGAATACGATCGTTTTTAGGCATTTTCGTACTTCTCCGAATAAAACTGTATTTTTCACGACAAAAAATATTTTATATCTCTGGAAATAAATTTATTCTGGTCAGAAAGCTGGAAACGTCTAAAAACGATCACTTTCGACAAATACAAGCGTTTTTAGACATTTTCGTACTTCTCGGAATAAGACTGCATTTTTCACGACAAAAAAATATTTTATATCTCTGAAAATAAATTTATTAACGTCAGAGAGCTGGAAATGTCTAAAAACGTTCACTTTCAACGAATACGAGCGTTTTTAGGCATTTTTGTACTTCTCGGAATAAAACTGTATTTTTCACGACAAAAAATATTTTTTATCTCTGAAAATCAATTTATTCAGGTCAGAAAGCTGGAAACGTCTAAAAACGACCACTTTCGACGAATACAAGCGTTTTTAGACATTTTCGTACTTCTCGGACTAAAACTGCATTTTTCACGACAAAAAATATTTTATATCTTTGAAAATAAATTTATTAACGTCAGAGAGCTGGAAATGTCTAAAAACGTTCACTTTCAACGAATACGAGCGTTTTTAGGCATTTTCGTACTTCTCCGAATAAAACTGTATTTTTCACGACAAAAAATATTTTATATCTCTGGAAATAAATTTATTCTGGTCAGAAAGCTGGAAACGTCTAAAAACGACCACTTTCGACGAATACAAGCGTTTTTAGACATTTTCGTACTTCTCGGACTAAAACTGCATTTTTCACGACAAAAAATATTTTATATCTTTGAAAATAAATTTATTAACGTCAGAGAGCTGTAAATGTCTAAAAACGTTCACTTTCTACGAATACGATCGTTTTTAGGCATTTTTGTACTTCTCGGAATAAAACTGTATTTTTCACGACAAAAAATATTTTATATCTCTGGAAATAAATTTATTCTGGTCAGAAAGCTGGAAACGTCTAAAAACGATCACTTTCGACAAATACAAGCGTTTTTAGACATTTTCGTACTTCTCGGAATAAGACTGCATTTTTCACGACAAAAAAATATTTTATATCTCTGAAAATAAATTTATTAACGTCAGAGAGCTGGAAATGTCTAAAAACGTTCACTTTCAACGAATACCAGCGTTTTTAGGCATTTTTGTACTTCTCGGAATAAAACTGTATTTTTCACGACAAAAAATATTTTTTATTTCTGGAAATAAATTTATTCTGGTCAGAAAGCTGGAAACGTCTAAAAACGTTCACTTTCAACGAATACGAGCGTTTTTAGGCATTTTTGTACTTCTCGGAATAAAACTGTATTTTTCACGACAAAAAATATTTTTTATCTCTGAAAATCAATTTATTCAGGTCAGAAAGCTGGAAACGTCTAAAAACGACCACTTTCGACGAATACAAGCGTTTTTAGACATTTTCGTACTTCTCGGACTAAAACTGCATTTTTCACGACAAAAAATATTTTATATCTTTGAAAATAAATTTATTAACGTCAGAGAGCTGGAAATGTCTAAAAACGTTCACTTTCAACGAATACGATCGTTTTTAGGCATTTTCGTACTTCTCCGAATAAAACTGTATTTTTCACGACAAAAAATATTTTATATCTCTGGAAATAAATTTATTCTGGTCAGAAAGCTGGAAACGTCTAAAAACGATCACTTTCGACAAATACAAGCGTTTTTAGACATTTTCGTACTTCTCGGAATAAGACTGCATTTTTCACGACAAAAAAATATTTTATATCTCTGAAAATAAATTTATTAACGTCAGAGAGCTGGAAATGTCTAAAAACGTTCACTTTCAACGAATACGAGCGTTTTTAGGCATTTTTGTACTTCTCGGAATAAAACTGTATTTTTCACGACAAAAAATATTTTTTATCTCTGAAAATCAATTTATTCAGGTCAGAAAGCTGGAAACGTCTAAAAACGACCACTTTCGACGATACAAGCGTTTTTAGACATTTTCGTACTTCTCGGACTAAAACTGCATTTTTCACGACAAAAAATATTTTATATCTTTGAAAATAAATTTATTAACGTCAGAGAGCTGGAAATGTCTAAAAACATTCACTTTCAACGAATACGATCGTTTTTAGGCATTTTTGTACTTCTCGGAATAAAACTGTATTTTTCACGACAAAAAATATTTTTTATCTCTGAAAATCAATTTATTCAGGTCAGAAAGCTGGAAACGTCTAAAAACGTTCACTTTCAACGAATACGAGCGTTTTTAGGCATTTTTGTACTTCTCCGAATAAAACTGTATTTTTCACGACAAAAAATATTTTATATCTCTGGAAATAAATTTATTCTGGTCAGAAAGCTGGAAACGTATAAAAACGACCACTTTCGACAAATACAAGCGTTTTTAGACATTTTCGTACTTCTCGGACTAAAACTGCATTTTTCACGACAAAAAATATTTTATATCTTTGAAAATAAATTTATTAACGTCAGAGAGCTGGAAATGTCTAAAAACGTTCACTTTCAACGAATACGAGCGTTTTTAGGCATTTTCGTACTTCTCCGAATAAAACTGTATTTTTCACGACAAAAAATATTTTATATCTCTGGAAATAAATTTATTCTGGTCAGAAAGCTGGAAACGTCTAAAAACGACCACTTTCGACGAATACAAGCGTTTTTAGACATTTTCGTACTTCTCGGAATAAGACTGCATTTTTCACGACAAAAAATATTTTATATCTTTGAAAATAAATTTATTAACGTCAGAGAGCTGGAAATGTCTAAAAACGTTCACTTTCAACGAATACGATCGTTTTTAGGCATTTTTGTACTTCTCGGAATAAAACTGTATTTTTCACGACAAAAAATATTTTTTATCTATGAAAATCAATTTATTCAGGTCAGAAAGCTGGAAACGTCTAAAAACGACCACTTTCGACGAATACAAGCGTTTTTAGACATTTTCGTACTTCTCGGACTAAAACTGCATTTTTCACGACAAAAAATATTTTATATCTTTGAAAATAAATTTATTAACGTCAGAGAGCTGGAAATGTCTAAAAACGTTCACTTTCAACGAATACGAGCGTTTTTAGGCATTTTCGTACTTCTCCGAATAAAACTGTATTTTTCACGACAAAAAATATTTTATATCTCTGGAAATAAATTTATTCTGGTCAGAAAGCTGGAAACGTCTAAAAACGACCACTTTCGACGAATACAAGCGTTTTTAGACATTTTCGTACTTCTCGGACTAAAACTGCATTTTTCACGACAAAAAATATTTTATATCTTTGAAAATAAATTTATTAACGTCAGAGAGCTGGAAATGTCTAAAAACGTTCACTTTCAACGAATACGATCGTTTTTAGGCATTTTTGTACTTCTCGGAATAAAACTGTATTTTTCACGACAAAAAATATTTTTTATCTCTGAAAATCAATTTATTCAGGTCAGAAAGCTGGAAACGTCTAAAAACGACCACTTTCGACGAATACAAGCGTTTTTAGACATTTTCGTACTTCTCGGACTAAAACTGCATTTTTCACGACAAAAAATATTTTATATCTTTGAAAATAAATTTATTAACGTCAGAGAGCTGGAAATGTCTAAAAACGTTCACTTTCAACGAATATGATCGTTTTTAGGCATTTTTGTACTTCTCGGAATAAAACTGTATTTTTCACGACAAAAAATATTTTTTATCTCTGGAAATAAATTTATTCTGGTCAGAAAGCTGGAAACGTCTAAAAACGACCACTTTCGACGAATACAAGCGTTTTTAGACATTTTCGTACTTCTCGGACTAAAACTGCATTTTTCACGACAAAAAATATTTTATATCTTTGAAAATAAATTTATTAACGTCAGAGAGCTGGAAATGTCTAAAAACGTTCACTTTCGACGAATACGATCGTTTTTAGGCATTTTCGTACTTCTCCGAATAAAACTGTATTTTTCACGACAAAAAATATTTTATATCTCTGGAAATAAATTTATTCTGGTCAGAAAGCTGGAAACGTCTAAAAACGATCACTTTCGACAAATACAAGCGTTTTTAGACATTTTCGTACTTCTCGGAATAAGACTGCATTTTTCACGACAAAAAAATATTTTATATCTCTGTAAATAAATTTATTAACGTCAGAGAGCTGGAAATGTCTAAAAACGTTCACTTTCAACGAATACGAGCGTTTTTAGGCATTTTTGTACTTCTCGGAATAAAACTGTATTTTTCACGACAAAAAATATTTTTTATCTCTGAAAATCAATTTATTCAGGTCAGAAAGCTGGAAACGTCTAAAAACGACCACTTTCGACGAATACAAGCGTTTTTAGACATTTTCGTACTTCTCGGACTAAAACTGCATTTTCCACGACAAAAAATATTTTATATCTTTGAAAATAAATTTATTAACGACAGAGAGATATATTTAATTAACGTGCTCCGCCAGAGGCACTACACGATTATCACAACTGTACAATTTACATCTATCCCTATATATGCTACTTAAAATACTTCAACTTATTTTTAAAGAGGGATTTAGTTATGGCCGGCGCCTTTATTTTCCCGTAATACTATTTACATGTCTTCCTTATTCTAACATGCAAACTTTATTGATAAATGCTTGTTTCTATATTTACATTCTAAATATATTATGTTCATATCCTTAGCATTTAATTCGTCATATTGCAAACGGCTCTAAATCTTTTATGCTGCTGTCATCCTGCATAGTCAAGTTGACCGTTGTCTACAGCGCTGCTTCTGCAAAGAAAGGAAAGCATTTCCTCTTTATTGGAGTGCAGTAGCATCTGTCAATATTTATACATGCCTCTCTATTTTAAACTTCTTCGTTTTAGTTACAAAACGTTGAAGCTCCAACCACCACTTCTCTTCTGCAGCCAGCCCGGTCACCTCCTCCATGTTGCGCGGCCACTGCAGTCCTCTCAGCTGCATTCTCCGCGATGCCGACTGCCTTGATAGATCGTAGATGCCACACTCGAACAGGTAATGTTCGGTATCGTCCGTCCCCTCGCCACACGCGCAACGACTGCTGTCGCTCATCCCGAACCTATAAAGATAAGCGTTAAACTTACCATGCCCTGTCACCACTTGAACCGTCTGGTAGTCCAATCTTTGCTTCAGTTTCGCGCGTATATCGAGCGCAGGAAGAAACGCTGCCGTCTGCCGCCCTGTCGCAGCCGACCGCCAACGCCCATCCCATCGTTCGAGAAGGCGTTGCTTCAGCTCATACTTTACCAAGGATCTAGGTACTCCAACGAATACCGTCTCGCCGTCTGCATCCCCCGCTGCAGCCTTGGCTAGCGCATCCGCGCGCTCGTTACCTCTCGTCCCGACGTGCGCACGTACCCACTTCCAGGTCAGCCTGGTCGTCTCCGATGCCTGCCGCGCAAGTGCCCAGATCTCCAGCTGCAGTGTCGTTGGTCGCCTCGTCCCAAACAGTGACTCCAAGGCCGATCTACTGTCTGTCAGGATGGTGCAGCAATCATAGGCGTAACGATGGTCCAAGATGTATCGAAGCGCACCGCGGATGGCTACCAGCTCGCTCTGGAAAACACTACACCACTTACCTAACCTAAGCTTCGTGTAGGACCACTCATCTTCGCCGTTGTAAACGACGAATGAAGCCCCTGTACCGTTCTCACTCTTGGAGCCGTCGGTGTAGATGCGGTTCCTCGCAACGGTGTCGTCGCCGCCATCGTTGTCCGAGCTCCGCATACCTACCACTCCCCACTCTGCTGGGTGTATTGCCAGCGACTCGTGCAAGGACGGTGTACTCTCCACTCTGCCGCCGTCCCCGACAAGCTGCTCCATTAAGGTGCCGCCAGCCGGGCTGCACGCTTTGCGGTACTGCGCCAACTCGCCGATGCGTAGGTCCACCGGAGGAAGATCGGCCAAGACAAGAACTGCCTCAGTCGATGTTGTCCGGTAGGCCGCCGCCGCTCCAATAGCCGCGAATCTCTGCACAGATAAGAGTTTATTACGCATTTTTACCTTACAGCCGTCCGCCCATATGGGTGCCGCGTATGTGAGCGCTGGCTCCACTGCCCCCGAGTAGATTGCCGCCATGGATGACCTTCCCAATCCCCAGGTGAGACGACACGCAGCGCGCAACCGATGCGTCATCTTTGTCGCCTTACGACAGACCGCTGCGATATGCCTCTCCCATCGGAGTCCATCATCCAGTACCACCCCCAAGTACGTCAGCTGATCAACGCATCTGATCCGCTCGTCGCCCATCATGAATGTAGGCCGCACTTGGCCTGGCCGGATCCCGAAGAAGAGTGCAGCGGTCTTGGCTGCGTTGAAGGTGAGACGCACATCTGCCGCCCACTCCCAGAGCACTCCCAGCGCCCGCGTCGTCGTAGCCGTCAACCCTTTAACGGTTGGCCGTCGCACCAGCAGCATGGTATCATCTGCGTACAACACCAGCTGGCAGCCGTCGGGTAACTGCCTCTCAAACACCGTCTCGTGGACCAGCTTCCAGAATCCAGGTCCTGATCGAGACCCTTGCGGGCATCCCATCGTGACCTTTCTTCTTACAGCACCACTCGGTGTGCTGATTTCGGCTTCTCTGTTATCGAGATAACTCCTAGCAAGAGAAAGCAGATTACCTGGGCAGCCTCTGCGGGCCAGTTGCTGCAGAATCAAGGGCCACCAGGCGCCGTCGAATGCTCCGCATACATCCAATGACACCGCCACGCAGTATTCGCCACTGCTCTTGGCTGCCTTGATGGTTGACACCACCTTCTCCAGCGCGTCGACCGTCGATCGGTTCCTCGTGAAACCGTACTGACAAGCGTTATAGCCATTGCCATGCCTGCTGATCCAGTGCTCTATTCTCTGGATAAGAATACCGTCGAGCACTTTCCCGAACACAGGCAAAAGGCTTATTGGCCTATAACTTTTACAGTCGGTGGGGTCGTCCTTCCCTACCTTAGGAATTGGTCGCACGGATGCGATTTTCCATTCAGCAGGGAAGGTGCCCACCTCCAAACACTTGTTGTACAGTGACACAAGAACATCTTCGCCCGCGCTGAAGACGGCTCGCGCAGTATCAGCTGTCACGCCGTCCCTGCCAGGCGCCTTTCTCGCGCCCATGCTGCTCAATGCTCGCTCCACCTCCCTGCTGGTAATTGGTCTGTCGTCGGGGCCACCTGCCGCCTCCGCCGCCTCCAGTCGCGTCGCTGTTTGTACCGGTGTGTCATCTTCTGGCTTATCTTCAACAAAAAATTTCATCAGCAGTACTTCTGCTGTCTCCACAAGAGTACTAGTATACTTGCCATCTGATTTTTGCATGCCACACATTGGTGTCACCACACGCTTCTGCCTCACAGCCCTACTGGCGGCTCCCCACGGATCTCGGTCGGACTCGTGTTCAGAGCAGAACTCTTTCCACTTATCCAGTCGCGTCCGTAGCAAGCATGCCTTGTAGGTTCGCTCAGCTTCCGCATAGACGCTCTGGCGCTCTAATCGCTCGTCGCCGCTGCTGCGCTGGTAACGTCTTCTCAGCCTGCGCGCCACCGTGCGCAGCTCGCTCAACTCGTCCGTCCACCAGGGCACCGACTTCGCGAATCGTCGTCTCGGCGGCATGGAGGCGGCCGATGCCGTCTCCACTGCCGTCCCCAGTGCCGCTGCTGCCGCCGCAACGCCAGCCACAGACTCACATTTTGCTACCATCTCCAACAGCATGGGGCAGCTTTGCCGGTAAGCATCCGTGAATGCATCCCAGTCGGCTTTTCGGCTGCAGTATCCGGTCGTGCTACTAGCCTCCCCCACTCCGCCGTGTACAATCCCCACCAGCCGCCACTCGATGTACCGATGGTCAGACGCGCTGACTAAATCCGGGATACACCAGTTGGTGCATGATCCGTACAGCCCACGCGTGACCGCCGACACATCGATGAAGCTCGTCCCTCTGTTGTTGTCGAACGTAGGTGTTGCGTCGTCGTCGTTGAGCACCGTCATCCCCATCGCTGCCAATGCCGACGCCATCAACTGACCGCGCGCATCTTCCCGCGGGCTGCCCCATAACGGTGACTTGCTATTCGCGTCCATCGCGAGTACCACATCACCGCTGCACCTAGAAGAAGTAACTACAGCAACAATAGCTCTTAAAGCTTCTGCGAAATCAAAATTATGATTCTCCACTGGTGGAAAGTATGCGCTTATACCATACAAACATCTACCTGCGTAACTAATCTCTGCGACCGTTAAATAGTCATTAGAGATGTCGCCTAGCAGAAGTGCATGCACATTGGGATTCCTAATAACAATAACAGCTTTCGGGTTATTCCCGTGCTTATACAGTACAACCGCATTCGAACCTAATCCTATCACTTTACCTGCTCTCGTGTGTGGTTCTTGCATGAAGCATACATCTACAGCACGTTCTTCCATAATTCTGACTACACTGTTACTAGCGGCTCTAGACCGATGCAAATTTAATTGCCCTAGCACAATGACGTCAGAACTACCTCGCTGTTGCATTCCGTGGCGCCTAATTACCATAGTAGTCGATGGTTCTTGCAATCGCTTGATGTCGGCGCTTTAGCGTCGGGCACTCCGATGCCCTAGGTTCGTGCTCGACGCCTATGCGTCGCGATGGCACTTTCTGCTTTACGTTCTCTGTCGTGCAGATGGCGCAGCACTTCTTCGATTGGCAAGTGGCTGCCTTGTGTCCCGTCTTCCCGCATCTGCGGCAGCAGTCTTCCTTCTGTCCACACTGGGCAGCTTTATGTCCAGTATTGTAGCATCTGTAACACTGCATTATACTTACATAATCACTTACCGCAACTGACATAAAATCGATATGCACTATCTTTCCAACAAGTAGATTGCGCAGCGCCGGCTTAGCTTCAATGATGAGCGTTTTATGCTCATCACCATTCCTTCGGTGTGTCGCATGCAGCTTGAAGTCCTTCTCTAGGTCCTCGGTCCTTGGATAGATGGTCCGGACGAAGCTGTTCTGCTTGACTAAGCAGTCAGCTAAATCAAATCCATCGAACTCCTTTGGCACGGATGGAATACGCAACTTTGGCTGAAACTTCTGAACAAAAGAGGTTTTCAACTCCGTCTTCGCACTTACCGCCTCTCGTATCCTTTCGCAGTCCTGCTGCGAAGCGCACTTTACGACAAGTGCTCCTCCCTTAGCCTCAGACATACTGAGGACTCTTAGCTGGCCTTCCCTCGGGTTGATGGACTGCTGCAGCTGTATTTTCGTCTGCACCGCCGTTTGGCCTTCTGCGGCCGGCTCCAATCGCACGCTGTATGTCGGTGTAGCGGCAGCGGAAGCATATGAGGAAGACGTGATCCGCCCCGCGCCTTCTCCTGAAGTAGACAAAATAGCCGCAGTACTCTTACCTGCTTGCCTAGTTGACTTCAGCTGCTCCTCAGCGACAGCGGCTCTGACTTTCAAATCCTCGTTCCGCATACGGCTCTCGGTTAGAAGCTCCCTGACCACTTCTTCTGCACCTTCCAACTGCCCTAGAACTTGCATCATGCCGTCTAGTTTGTCGTGCACCTTCTTACGTACATCGACCGTAAAATATGCTGATCCTCCGGCCGGCAACAGATGCCTGATGTCGGCAATGAGTGTTGCCATCCTCTGCGCCCTATCCATTGCAGCCTTCGTATCCCTATTAACGTCAGAGAGCTGGAAATGTCTAAAAACGTTCACTTTCAACGAATACGATCGTTTTTAGGCATTTTTGTACTTCTCGGAATAAAACTGTATTTTTCACGACAAAAAATATTTTTATCTCTGAAAATCAATTTATTCAGGTCAGAAAGCTGGAAACGTCTAAAAACGACCACTTTCGACGAATACAAGCGTTTTTAGACATTTTCGTACTTCTCGGACTAAAACTGCATTTTTCACGACAAAAAATATTTTATATCTTTGAAAATAAATTTATTAACGTCGGAGAGCTGGAAATGTCTAAAAACATTCACTTTCAACGAATACGATCGTTTTTAGGCATTTTTGTACTTCTCGGAATAAAACTGTATTTTTCACGACAAAAAATATTTTTCATCTCTGAAAATCAATTTATTCAGGTCAGAAAGCTGGAAACGTCTAAAAACGACCACTTTCGACGAATACAAGCGTTTTTAGACATTTTCGTACTTCTCGGACTAAAACTGCATTTTTCACGACAAAAAATATTTTATATCTTTGAAAATAAATTTATTAACGTCAGAGAGCTGGAAATGTCTAAAAACGTTCACTTTCAACGAATACGATCGTTTTTAGGCATTTTCGTACTTCTCCGAATAAAACTGTATTTTTCACGACAAAAAATATTTTATATCTCTGGAAATAAATTTATTCTGGTCAGAAAGCTGGAAACGTCTAAAAACGATCACTTTCGACAAATACAAGCGTTTTTAGACATTTTCGTACTTCTCGGAATAAGACTGCATTTTTCACGACAAAAAAATATTTTATATCTCTGAAAATAAATTTATTAACGTCAGAGAGCTGGAAATGTCTAAAAACGTTCAGTTTCAACGAATACGAGCGTTTTTAGGCATTTTTGTACTTCTCGGAATAAAACTGTATTTTTCACGACAAAAAATATTTTTTATCTCTGAAAATCAATTTATTCAGGTCAGAAAGCTGGAAACGTCTAAAAACGACCACTTTCGACGAATACAAGCGTTTTTAGACATTTTCGTACTTCTCGGATTAAAACTGCATTTTCCACGACAAAAAATATTTTATATCTTTGAAAATAAATTTATTAACGTCAGAGAGCTGGAAATGTCTAAAAACGTTCACTTTCAACGAATACGATCGTTTTTAGGCATTTTCGTACTTCTCCGAATAAAACTGTATTTTTCACGACAAAAAATATTTTATATCTCTGGAAATAAATTTATTCTGGTCAGAAAGCTGGAAACGTCTAAAAACGACCACTTTCGACGAATACAAGCGTTTTTAGACATTTTCGTACTTCTCGGACTAAAACTGCATTTTTCACGACAAAAGATATTTTATATCTTTGAAAATAAATTTATTAACGTCAGAGAGCTGGAAATGTCTAAAAACGTTCAGTTTCAACGAATACGAGCGTTTTTAGGCATTTTTGTACTTCTCCGAATAAAACTGTATTTTCCACGACAAAAAATATTTTATATATTTGGAAATAAATTTATTCTGGTCAGAAAGCTGGAAACGTCTAAAAACGACCACTTTCGACGAATACAAGCGTTTTTAGACATTTTCGTACTTCTCGGACTAAAACTGCATTTTTCACGACAAAAAATATTTTATATCTTTGAAAATAAATTTATTAACGTCAGAGAGCTGGAAATGTCTAAAAACGTTCACTTTCAACGAATACGATCGTTTTTAGGCATTTTCGTACTTCTCCGAATAAAACTGTATTTTTCACGACAAAAAATATTTTATATCTCTGGAAATAAATTTATTCTGGTCAGAAAGCTGGAAACGTCTAAAAACGACCACTTTCGACGAATACAAGCGTTTTTAGACATTTTCGTACTTCTCGGAATAAGACTGCATTTTTCACGACAAAAAATATTTTATATCTTTGAAAATAAATTTATTAACGTCAGAGAGCTGGAAATGTCTAAAAACGTTCACTTTCAACGAATACGATCGTTTTTAGGCATTTTTGTACTTCTCGGAATAAAACTGTATTTTTCACGACAAAAAATATTTTTTATCTCTGAAAATCAATTTATTCAGGTCAGAAAGCTGGAAACGTCTAAAAACGACCACTTTCGACGAATACAAGCGTTTTTAGACATTTTCGTACTTCTCGGACTAAAACTGCATTTTTCACGACAAAAAATATTTTATATCTTTGAAAATAAATTTATTAACGTCAGAGAGATATATTTGTTAACGTGCTCCGCCAGAGGCACTACACGATAAGCACAGCGACACGAGGTTTTCCCAAGTGGTCACCCATCCAAGTACTAACCGCGCTCGACGTTGATTAACTTCGGTGTTCGATGGGAACCGGTGCTTTCAACGCCGATATGGTATTAACGTCAGAGAGCTGGAAATGTCTAAAAACGTTCACTTTCAACGAATACGATCGTTTTTAGGCATTTTCGTACTTCTCCGAATAAAACTGTATTTTTCACGACAAAAAATATTTTATATCTCTGGAAATAAATTTATTCTGGTCAGAAAGCTGGAAACGTCTAAAAACGATCACTTTCGACAAATACAAGCGTTTTTAGACATTTTCGTACTTCTCGGAATAAGACTGCATTTTTCACGACAAAAAAATATTTTATATCTCTGAAAATAAATTTATTAACGTCAGAGAGCTGGAAATGTCTAAAAACGTTCACTTTCAACGAATACGAGCGTTTTTAGGCATTTTTGTACTTCTCGGAATAAAACTGTATTTTTCACGACAAAAAATATTTTTTATCTCTGAAAATCAATTTATTCAGGTCAGAAAGCTGGAAACGTCTAAAAACGTTCACTTTCAACGAATACGAGCGTTTTTAGGCATTTTTGTACTTCTCCGAATAAAACTGTATTTTTCACGACAAAAAATATTTTATATCTCTGGAAATAAATTTATTCTGGTCAGAAAGCTGGAAACGTCTAAAAACGACCACTTTCGACGAATACAAGCGTTTTTAGACATTTTCGTACTTCTCGGACTAAAACTGCATTTTTCACGACAAAAAATATTTTATATCTTTGAAAATAAATTTATTAACGTCAGAGAGCTGGAAATGTCTAAAAACGTTCACTTTCAACGAATACGATCGTTTTTAGGCATTTTCGTACTTCTCCGAATAAAACTGTATTTTTCACGACAAAAAATATTTTATATCTCTGGAAATAAATTTATTCTGGTCAGAAAGCTGGAAACGTCTAAAAACGATCACTTTCGACAAATACAAGCGTTTTTAGACATTTTCGTACTTCTCGGAATAAGACTGCATTTTTCACGACAAAAAAATATTTTATATCTCTGAAAATAAATTTATTAACGTCAGAGAGCTGGAAATGTCTAAAAACGTTCAGTTTCAACGAATACGAGCGTTTTTAGGCATTTTTGTACTTCTCGGAATAAAACTGTATTTTTCACGACAAAAAATATTTTTTATCTCTGAAAATCAATTTATTCAGGTCAGAAAGCTGGAAACGTCTAAAAACGACCACTTTCGACGAATACAAGCGTTTTTAGACATTTTCGTACTTCTCGGATTAAAACTGCATTTTCCACGACAAAAAATATTTTATATCTTTGAAAATAAATTTATTAACGTCAGAGAGCTGGAAATGTCTAAAAACGTTCACTTTCAACGAATACGATCGTTTTTAGGCATTTTCGTACTTCTCCGAATAAAACTGTATTTTTCACGACAAAAAATATTTTATATCTCTGGAAATAAATTTATTTTGGTCAGAAAGCTGGAAACGTCTAAAAACGACCACTTTCGACGAATACAAGCGTTTTTAGACATTTTCGTACTTCTCGGAATAAGACTGCATTTTTCACGACAAAAAATATTTTATATCTTTGAAAATAAATTTATTAACGTCAGAGAGCTGGAAATGTCTAAAAACGTTCACTTTCAACGAATACGATCGTTTTTAGGCATTTTTGTACTTCTCGGAATAAAACTGTATTTTTCACGACAAAAAATATTTTTTATCTCTGAAAATCAATTTATTCAGGTCAGAAAGCTGGAAACGTCTAAAAACGACCACTTTCAACGAATACAAGCGTTTTTAGACATTTTCGTACTTCTCGGACTAAAACTGCATTTTTCACGACAAAAAATATTTTATATCTTTGAAAATAAATTTATTAACGTCAGAGAGCTGGAAATGTCTAAAAACGTTCACTTTCAACGAATACGATCGTTTTTAGGCATTTTCGTACTTCTCCGAATAAAACTGTATTTTTCACGACAAAAAATATTTTATATCTCTGGAAATAAATTTATTCTGGTCAGAAAGCTGGAAACGTCTAAAAACGATCACTTTCGACAAATACAAGCGTTTTTAGACATTTTCGTACTTCTCGGAATAAGACTGCATTTTTCACGACAAAAAAATATTTTATATCTCTGAAAATAAATTTATTAACGTCAGAGAGCTGGAAATGTCTAAAAACGTTCACTTTCAACGAATACGAGCGTTTTTAGGCATTTTTGTACTTCTCGGAATAAAACTGTATTTTTCACGACAAAAAATATTTTTTATCTCTGAAAATCAATTTATTCAGGTCAGAAAGCTGGAAACGTCTAAAAACGACCACTTTCGACGAATACAAGCGTTTTTAGACATTTTCGTACTTCTCGGACTAAAACTGCATTTTTCACGACAAAAAATATTTTATATCTTTGAAAATAAATTTATTAACGTCAGAGAGCTGGAAATGTCTAAAAACATTCACTTTCAACGAATACGATCGTTTTTAGGCATTTTTGTACTTCTCGGAATAAAACTGTATTTTTCACGACAAAAAATATTTTTTATCTCTGAAAATCAATTTATTCAGGTCAGAAAGCTGGAAACGTCTAAAAACGTTCACTTTCAACGAATACGAGCGTTTTTAGGCATTTTTGTACTTCTCCGAATAAAACTGTATTTTTCACGACAAAAAATATTTTATATCTCTGGAAATAAATTTATTCTGGTCAGAAAGCTGGAAACGTCTAAAAACGACCACTTTCGACGAATACAAGCGTTTTTGGACATTTTCGTACTTCTCGGACTAAAACTGCATTTTTCACGACAAAAAATATTTTATATCTTTGAAAATAAATTTATTAACGTCAGAGAGCTGGAAATGTCTAAAAACGTTCACTTTCAACGAATACGATCGTTTTTAGGCATTTTCGTACTTCTCCGAATAAAACTGTATTTTTCACGACAAAAAATATTTTATATCTCTGGAAATAAATTTATTCTGGTCAGAAAGCTGGAAACGTCTAAAAACGACCACTTTCGACGAATACAAGCGTTTTTAGACATTTTCGTACTTCTCGGAATAAGACTGCATTTTTCACGACAAAAAATATTTTATATCTTTGAAAATAAATTTATTAACGTCAGAGAGCTGGAAATGTCTAAAAACGTTCACTTTCAACGAATACGATCGTTTTTAGGCATTTTTGTACTTCTCGGAATAAAACTGTATTTTTCACGACAAAAAATATTTTTTATCTCTGAAAATCAATTTATTCAGGTCAGAAAGCTGGAAACGTCTAAAAACGACCACTTTCGACGAATACAAGCGTTTTTAGACATTTTCGTACTTCTCGGACTAAAACTGCATTTTTCACGACAAAAAATATTTTATATCTTTGAAAATAAATTTATTAACGTCAGAGAGCTGGAAATGTCTAAAAACGTTCACTTTCAACGAATACGAGCGTTTTTAGGCATTTTCGTACTTCTCCGAATAAAACTGTATTTTTCACGACAAAAAATATTTTATATCTCTGGAAATAAATTTATTCTGGTCAGAAAGCTGGAAACGTCTAAAAACGACCACTTTCGACGAATACAAGCGTTTTTAGACATTTTCGTACTTCTCGGACTAAAACTGCATTTTTCACGACAAAAAATATTTTATATCTTTGAAAATAAATTTATTAACGTCAGAGAGCTGGAAATGTCTAAAAACGTTCACTTTCAAGGAATACGATCGGTTTTAGGCATTTTTGTACTTCTCGGAATAAAACTGTATTTTTCACGACAAAAAATATTTTTTATCTCTGAAAATCAATTTATTCAGGTCAGAAAGCTGGAAACGTCTAAAAACGACCACTTTCGACGAATACAAGCGTTTTTAGACATTTTCGTACTTCTCGGACTAAAACTGCATTTTTCACGACAAAAAAATATTTTATATCTTTGAAAATAAATTTATTAACGTCAGAGAGCTGGAAATGTCTAAAAACGTTCACTTTCAACGAATATGATCGTTTTTAGGCATTTTTGTACTTCTCGGAATAAAACTGTATTTTTCACGACAAAAAATATTTTTTATCTCTGAAAATCAATTTATTCAGGTCAGAAAGCTGGAAACGTCTAAAAACGACCACTTTCGACGAATGCAAGCGTTTTTAAACATTTTCGTACTTCTCGGACTAAAACTGCATTTTTCACGACAAAAAATATTTTATATCTTTGAAAATAAATTTATTAACGTCAGAGAGCTGGAAATGTCTAAAAACGTTCACTTTCAACGAATACGATCGTTTTTAGGCATTTTCGTACTTCTCCGAATAAAACTGTATTTTTCACGACAAAAAATATTTTATATCTCTGGAAATAAATTTATTCTGGTCAGAAAGCTGGAAACGTCTAAAAACGATCACTTTCGACAAATACAAGCGTTTTTAGACATTTTCGTACTTCTCGGAATAAGACTGCATTTTTCACGACAAAAAAATATTTTATATCTCTGAAAATAAATTTATTAACGTCAGCGAGCTGGAAATGTCTAAAAACGTTCACTTTCAACGAATACGAGCGTTTTTAGGCATTTTTGTACTTCTCGGAATAAAACTGTATTTTTCACGACAAAAAATATTTTTTATCTCTGAAAATCAATTTATTCAGGTCAGAAAGCTGGAAACGTCTAAAAACGACCACTTTCGACGAATACAAGCGTTTTTAGACATTTTCGTACTTCTCGGACTAAAACTGCATTTTTCACGACAAAAAATATTTTATATCTTTGAAAATAAATTTATTAACGTCAGAGAGCTGGAAATGTCTAAAAACGTTCACTTTCAACGAATACGAGCGTTTTTAGGCATTTTCGTACTTCTCCGAATAAAACTGTATTTTTCACGACAAAAAATATTTTATATCTCTGGAAATAAATTTATTCTGGTCAGAAAGCTGGAAACGTCTAAAAACGACCACTTTCGACGAATACAAGCGTTTTTAGACATTTTCGTACTTCTCGGACTAAAACTGCATTTTTCACGACAAAAAATATTTTATATCTTTGAAAATAAATTTATTAACGTCAGAGAGCTGTAAATGTCTAAAAACGTTCACTTTCTACGAATACGATCGTTTTTAGGCATTTTTGTACTTCTCGGAAAAAAACTGTATTTTTCACGACAAAAAATATTTTATATCTCTGGAAATAAATTTATTCTGGTCAGAAAGCTGGAAACGTCTAAAAACGACCACTTTCGACGAATACAAGCGTTTTTAGACATTTTCGTACTTCTCGGACTAAAACTGCATTTTTCACGACAAAAAATATTTTATATCTTTGAAAATAAATTTATTAACGTCAGAGAGCTGGAAATGTCTAAAAACGTTCACTTTCAACGAATATGATCGTTTTTAGGCATTTTTGTACTTCTCGGAATAAAACTGTATTTTTCACGACAAAAAATATTTTTTATCTCTGAAAATCAATTTATTCAGGTCAGAAAGCTGGAAACGTCTAAAAACGACCACTTTCGACGAATGCAAGCGTTTTTAGACATTTTCGTACTTCTCGGACTAAAACTGCATTTTTCACGACAAAAAATATTTTATATCTTTGAAAATAAATTTATTAACGTCAGAGAGCTGGAAATGTCTAAAAACGTTCACTTTCAACGAATACGATCGTTTTTAGGCATTTTCGTACTTCTCCGAATAAAACTGTATTTTTCACGACAAAAAATATTTTATATCTCTGGAAATAAATTTATTCTGGTCAGAAAGCTGGAAACGTCTAAAAACGACCACTTTCGACGAATACAAGCGTTTTTAGACATTTTCGTACTTCTCGGACTAAAACTGCATTTTTCACGACAAAAAATATTTTATATCTTTGAAAATAAATTTATTAACGTCAGAGAGCTGGAAATGTCTAAAAACGTTCACTTTCAACGAATACGATCGTTTTTAGGCATTTTTGTACTTCTCGGAATAAAACTGTATTTTTCACGACAAAAAATATTTTTTATCTCTGAAAATCAATTTATTCAGGTCAGAATGCTGGAAACGTCTAAAAACGACCACTTTCGACGAATGCAAGCGTTTTTAGACATTTTCGTACTTCTCGGACTAAAACTGCATTTTTCACGACAAAAAATATTTTATATCTTTGAAAATAAATTTATTAACGTCAGAGAGCTGGAAATGTCTAAAAACGTTCACTTTCAACGAATACGATCGTTTTTAGGCATTTTCGTACTTCTCCGAATAAAACTGTATTTTTCACGACAAAAAATATTTTATATCTCTGGAAATAAATTTATTCTGGTCAGAAAGCTGGAAACGTCTAAAAACGATCACTTTCGACAAATACAAGCGTTTTTAGACATTTTCGTACTTCTCGGAATAAGACTGCATTTTTCACGACAAAAAATATTTTTTATCTCTGAAAATCAATTTATTCAGGTCAGAAAGCTGGAAACGTCTAAAAACGTTCACTTTCAACGAATACGAGCGTTTTTAGGCATTTTTGTACTTCTCCGAATAAAACTGTATTTTTCACGACAAAAAATATTTTATATCTCTGGAAATAAATTTATTCTGGTCAGAAAGCTGGAAACGTCTAAAAACGACCACTTTCGACGAATACAAGCGTTTTTAGACATTTTCGTACTTCTCGGAATAAGACTGCATTTTTCACGACAAAAAATATTTTATATCTTTGAAAATAAATTTATTAACGTCAGAGAGCTGGAAATGTCTAAAAACGTTCACTTTCAACGAATATGATCGTTTTTAGGCATTTTTGTACTTCTCGGAATAAAACTGTATTTTTCACGACAAAAAATATTTTTTATCTCTGAAAATCAATTTATTCAGGTCAGAAAGCTGGAAACGTCTAAAAACGACCACTTTCGACGAATGCAAGCGTTTTTAGACATTTTCGTACTTCTCGGACTAAAACTGCATTTTTCACGACAAAAAATATTTTATATCTTTGAAAATAAATTTATTAACGTCAGAGAGCTGGAAATGTCTAAAAACGTTCACTTTCAACGAATACGATCGTTTTTAGGCATTTTCGTACTTCTCCGAATAAAACTGTATTTTTCACGACAAAAAATATTTTATATCTCTGGAAATAAATTTATTCTGGTCAGAAAGCTGGAAACGTCTAAAAACGACCACTTTCGACGAATACAAGCGTTTTTAGACATTTTCGTACTTCTCGGACTAAAACTGCATTTTTCACGACAAAAAATATTTTATATCTTTGAAAATAAATTTATTAACGTCAGAGAGCTGGAAATGTCTAAAAACGTTCACTTTCAACGAATACGATCGTTTTTAGGCATTTTCGTACTTCTCCGAATAAAACTGTATTTTTCACGACAAAAAATATTTTATATCTCTGGAAATAAATTTATTCTGGTCAGAAAGCTGGAAACGTCTAAAAACGACCACTTTCGACGAATACAAGCGTTTTTAGACATTTTCGTACTTCTCGGACTAAAACTGCATTTTTCACGACAAAAGATATTTTATATCTTTGAAAATAAATTTATTAACGTCAGAGAGCTGGAAATGTCTAAAAACGTTCAGTTTCAAAGAATACGAGCGTTTTTAGGCATTTTTGTACTTCTGCGAATAAAACTGTATTTTTCACGACAAAAAATATTTTATATATCTGGAAATAAATTTATTCTGGTCAGAAAGCTGGAAACGTCTAAAAACGACCACTTTCGACGAATACAAGCGTTTTTAGACATTTTCGTACTTCTCGGACTAAAACTGCATTTTTCACGACAAAAAATATTTTATATCTTTGAAAATAAATTTATTAACGTCAGAGAGCTGGAAATGTCTAAAAACGTTCACTTTCAACGAATACGATCGTTTTTAGGCATTTTCGTACTTCTCCGAATAAAACTGTATTTTTCACGACAAAAAATATTTTATATCTCTGGAAATAAATTTATTCTGGTCAGAAAGCTGGAAACGTCTAAAAACGACCACTTTCGACGAATACAAGCGTTTTTAGACATTTTCGTACTTCTCGGAATAAGACTGCATTTTTCACGACAAAAAATATTTTATATCTTTGAAAATAAATTTATTAACGTCAGAGAGCTGGAAATGTCTAAAAACGTTCACTTTCAACGAATACGTTCGTTTTTAGGCATTTTTGTACTTCTCGGAATAAAACTGTATTTTTCACGACAAAAAATATTTTTTATCTCTGAAAATCAATTTATTCAGGTCAGAAAGCTGGAAACGTCTAAAAGCGACCACTTTCGACGAATACAAGCGTTTTTAGACATTTTCGTACTTCTCGGACTAAAACTGCATTTTTCACGACAAAAAATATTTTATATCTTTGAAAATAAATTTATTAACGTCAGAGAGCTGGAAATGTCTAAAAACGTTCACTTTCAACGAATACGATCGTTTTTAGGCATTTTCGTACTTCTCCGAATAAAACTGTATTTTTCACGACAAAAAATATTTTATATCTCTGGAAATAAATTTATTCTGGTCAGAAAGCTGGAAACGTCTAAAAACGATCACTTTCGACAAATACAAGCGTTTTTAGACATTTTCGTACTTCTCGGAATAAGACTGCATTTTTCACGACAAAAAAATATTTTATATCTCTGAAAATAAATTTATTAACGTCAGAGAGCTGGAAATGTCTAAAAACGTTCACTTTCAACGAATACGAGCGTTTTTAGGCATTTTTGTACTTCTCGGAATAAAACTGTATTTTTCACGACAAAAAATATTTTTTATCTCTGAAAATCAATTTATTCAGGTCAGAAAGCTGGAAACGTCTAAAAACGACCACTTTCGACGAATACAAGCGTTTTTAGACATTTTCGTACTTCTCGGACTAAAACTGCATTTTTCACGACAAAAAATATTTTATATCTTTGAAAATAAATTTATTAACGTCAGAGAGCTGGAAATGTCTAAAAACATTCACTTTCAACGAATACGATCGTTTTTAGGCATTTTTGTACTTCTCGGAATAAAACTGTATTTTTCACGACAAAAAATATTTTTTATCTCTGAAAATCAATTTATTCAGGTCAGAAAGCTGGAAACGTCTAAAAACGTTCACTTTCAACGAATACGAGCGTTTTTAGGCATTTTTGTACTTCTCCGAATAAAACTGTATTTTTCACGATAAAAAATATTTTATATCTCTGGAAATAAATTTATTCTGGTCAGAAAGCTGGAAACGTCTAAAAACGACCACTTTCGACGAATACAAGCGTTTTTAGACATTTTCGTACTTCTCGGACTAAAACTGCATTTTTCACGACAAAAAATATTTTATATCTTTGAAAATAAATTTATTAACGTCAGAGAGCTGGAAATGTCTAAAAACGTTCACTTTCAACGAATACGATCATTTTTAGGCATTTTCGTACTTCTCCGAATAAAACTGTATTTTTCACGACAAAAAATATTTTATATCTCTGGAAATAAATTTATTCTGGTCAGAAAGCTGGAAACGTCTAAAAACGACCACTTTCGACGAATACAAGCGTTTTTAGACATTTTCGTACTTCTCGGAATAAGACTGCATTTTTCACGACAAAAAATATTTTATATCTTTGAAAATAAATTTATTAACGTCAGAGAGCTGGAAATGTCTAAAAACGTTCACTTTCAACGAATACGATCGTTTCTAGGCATTTTTGTACTTCTCGGAATAAAACTGTATTTTTCACGACAAAAAATATTTTTTATCTCTGAAAATCAATTTATTCAGGTCAGAAAGCTGGAAACGTCTAAAAACGACCACTTTCGACGAATACAAGCGTTTTTAGACATTTTCGTACTTCTCGGACTAAAACTGCATTTTTCACGACAAAAAATATTTTATATCTTTGAAAATAAATTTATTAACGTCAGAGAGCTGGAAATGTCTAAAAACGTTCACTTTTAACGAATACGATCGTTTTTAGGCATTTTCGTACTTCTCCGAATAAAACTGTATTTTTCACGACAAAAAATATTTTATATCTCTGGAAATAAATTTATTCTGGTCAGAAAGCTGGAAACGTCTAAAAACGACCACTTTCGACGAATACAAGCGTTTTTAGACATTTTCGTACTTCTCGGAATAAGACTGCATTTTTCACGACAAAAAATATTTTATATCTTTGAAAATAAATTTATTAACGTCAGAGAGCTGGAAATGTCTAAAAACGTTCACTTTCAACGAATACGATCGTTTTTAGGCATTTTTGTACTTCTCGGAATAAAACTGTATTTTTCACGACAAAAAATATTTTTTATCTCTGAAAATCAATTTATTCAGGTC
The DNA here is from genome assembly GCA_947310635.1 of Leptodirus hochenwartii. NCBI lineage: Eukaryota > Metazoa > Arthropoda > Insecta > Coleoptera > Leiodidae > Leptodirus > Leptodirus hochenwartii. The sequence goes on from CAMZJO010000001.1 coordinate 41,273, forward strand.
AGAAAGCTGGAAACGTCTAAAAACGACCACTTTCGACGAATACAAGCGTTTTTAGACATTTTCGTACTTCTCGGACTAAAACTGCATTTTTCACGACAAAAAATATTTTATATCTTTGAAAATAAATTTATTAACGTCAGAGAGCTGGAAATGTCTAAAAACGTTCACTTTCAACGAATACGAGCGTTTTTAGGCATTTTCGTACTTCTCCGAATAAAAATGTATTTTTCACGACAAAAAATATTTTATATCTCTGGAAATAAATTTATTCTGGTCAGAAAGCTGGAAACGTCTAAAAACGACCACTTTCGACGAATACAAGCGTTTTTAGACATTTTCGTACTTCTCGGACTAAAACTGCATTTTTCACGACAAAAAATATTTTATATCTTTGAAAATAAATTTATTAACGTCAGAGAGCTGGAAATGTCTAAAAACGTTCACTTTCAACGAATACGATCGTTTTTAGGCATTTTCGTACTTCTCCGAATAAAACTGTATTTTTCACGACAAAAAATATTTTATATCTCTGGAAATAAATTTATTCTGGTCAGAAAGCTGGAAACGTCTAAAAACGACCACTTTCGACGAATACAAGCGTTTTTAGACATTTTCGTACTTCTCGGACTAAAACTGCATTTTTCACGACAAAAGATATTTTATATCTTTGAAAATAAATTTATTAACGTCAGAGAGCTGGAAATGTCTAAAAACGTTCAGTTTCAAAGAATACGAGCGTTTTTAGGCATTTTTGTACTTCTCCGAATAAAACTGTATTTTTCACGACAAAAAATATTTTATATATCTGGAAATAAATTTATTCTGGTCAGAAAGCTGGAAACGTCTAAAAACGACCACTTTCGACGAATACAAGCGTTTTTAGACATTTTCGTACTTCTCGGACTAAAACTGCATTTTTCACGACAAAAAATATTTTATATCTTTGAAAATAAATTTATTAACGTCAGAGAGCTGGAAATGTCTAAAAACGTTCACTTTCAACGAATACGATCGTTTTTAGGCATTTTCGTACTTCTCCGAATAAAACTGTATTTTTCACGACAAAAAATATTTTATATCTCTGGAAATAAATTTATTCTGGTCAGAAAGCTGGAAACGTCTAAAAACGACCACTTTCGACGAATACAAGCGTTTTTAGACATTTTCGTACTTCTCGGAATAAGACTGCATTTTTCACGACAAAAAATATTTTATATCTTTGAAAATAAATTTATTAACGTCAGAGAGCTGGAAATGTCTAAAAACGTTCACTTTCAACGAATACGATCGTTTTTAGGCATTTTTGTACTTCTCGGAATAAAACTGTATTTTTCACAACAAAAAATATTTTTTATCTCTGAAAATCAATTTATTCAGGTCAGAAAGCGGGAAACGTCTAAAAACGACCACTTTCGACGAATACAAGCGTTTTTAGACATTTTCGTACTTCTCGGACTAAAACTGCATTTTTCACGACAAAAAATATTTTATATCTTTGAAAATAAACTTATTAACGTCAGAGAGCTGGAAATGTCTAAAAACGTTCACTTTCAACGAATACGATCGTTTTTAGGCATTTTCGTACTTCTCCGAATAAAACTGTATTTTTCACGACAAAAAATATTTTATATCTCTGGAAATAAATTTATTCTGGTCAGAAAGCTGGAAACGTCTAAAAACGATCACTTTCGACAAATACAAGCGTTTTTAGACATTTTCGTACTTCTCGGAATAAGACTGCATTTTTCACGACAAAAAAATATTTTATATCTCTGAAAATAAATTTATTAACGTCAGAGAGCTGGAAATGTCTAAAAACGTTCACTTTCAACGAATACGAGCGTTTTTAGGCATTTTTGTACTTCTCGGAATAAAACTGTATTTTTCACGACAAAAAATATTTTTTATCTCTGAAAATCAATTTATTCAGGTCAGAAAGCTGGAAACGTCTAAAAACGACCACTTTCGACGAATACAAGCGTTTTTAGACATTTTCGTACTTCTCGGACTAAAACTGCATTTTTCACGACAAAAAATATTTTATATCTTTGAAAATAAATTTATTAACGTCAGAGAGCTGGAAATGTCTAAAAACATTCACTTTCAACGAATACGATCGTTTTTAGGCATTTTTGTACTTCTCGGAATAAAACTGTATTTTTCACGACAAAAAATATTTTTTATCTCTGAAAATCAATTTATTCAGGTCAGAAAGCTGGAAACGTCTAAAAACGTTCACTTTCAACGAATACGAGCGTTTTTAGGCATTTTTGTATTTCTCCGAATAAAACTGTATTTTTCACGACAAAAAATATTTTATATCTCTGGAAATAAATTTATTCTGGTCAGAAAGCTGGAAACGTCTAAAAACGACCACTTTCGACGAATACAAGCGTTTTTAGACATTTTCGTACTTCTCGGACTAAAACTGCATTTTTCACGACAAAAAATATTTTATATCTTTGAAAATAAATTTATTAACGTCAGAGAGCTGGAAATGTCTAAAAACGTTCACTTTCAACGAATACGATCATTTTTAGGCATTTTCGTACTTCTCCGAATAAAACTGTATTTTTCACGACAAAAAATATTTTATATCTCTGGAAATAAATTTATTCTGGTCAGAAAGCTGGAAACGTCTAAAAACGACCACTTTCGACGAATACAAGCGTTTTTAGACATTTTCGTACTTCTCGGAATAAGACTGCATTTTTCACGACAAAAAATATTTTATATCTTTGAAAATAAATTTATTAACGTCAGAGAGCTGGAAATGTCTAAAAACGTTCACTTTCAACGAATACGATCGTTTTTAGGCATTTTTGTACTTCTCGGAATAAAACTGTATTTTTCACAACAAAAAATATTTTTTATCTCTGAAAATCAATTTATTCAGGTCAGAAAGCTGGAAACGTCTAAAAACGACCACTTTCGACGAATACAAGCGTTTTTAGACATTTTCGTACTTCTCGGACTAAAACTGCATTTTTCACGACAAAAAATATTTTATATCTTTGAAAATAAACTTATTAACGTCAGAGAGCTGGAAATGTCTAAAAACGTTCACTTTCAACGAATACGATCGTTTTTAGGCATTTTCGTACTTCTCCGAATAAAACTGTATTTTTCACGACAAAAAATATTTTATATCTCTGGAAATAAATTTATTCTGGTCAGAAAGCTGGAAACGTCTAAAAACGATCACTTTCGACAAATACAAGCGTTTTTAGACATTTTCGTACTTCTCGGAATAAGACTGCATTTTTCACGACAAAAAAATATTTTATATCTCTGAAAATAAATTTATTAACGTCAGAGAGCTGGAAATGTCTAAAAACGTTCACTTTCAACGAATACGAGCGTTTTTAGGCATTTTTGTACTTCTCGGAATAAAACTGTATTTTTCACGACAAAAAATATTTTTTATCTCTGAAAATCAATTTATTCAGGTCAGAAAGCTGGAAACGTCTAAAAACGACCACTTTCGACGAATACAAGCGTTTTTAGACATTTTCGTACTTCTCGGACTAAAACTGCATTTTTCACGACAAAAAATATTTTATATCTTTGAAAATAAATTTATTAACGTCAGAGAGCTGGAAATGTCTAAAAACGTTCACTTTTAACGAATACGATCGTTTTTAGGCATTTTCGTACTTCTCCGAATAAATCTGTATTTTTCACGACAAAAAATATTTTATATCTCTGGAAATAAATTTATTCTGGTCAGAAAGCTGGAAACGTCTAAAAACGACCACTTTCGACGAATACAAGCGTTTTTAGACATTTTCGTACTTCTCGGAATAAGACTGCATTTTTCACGACAAAAAATATTTTATATCTTTGAAAATAAATTTATTAACGTCAGAGAGCTGGAAATGTCTAAAAACGTTCACTTTCAACGAATACGATCGTTTTTAGGCATTTTTGTACTTCTCGGAATAAAACTGTATTTTTCACGACAAAAAATATTTTTTATCTCTGAAAATCAATTTATTCAGGTCAGAAAGCTGGAAACGTCTAAAAACGACCACTTTCGACGAATACAAGCGTTTTTAGACATTTTCGTACTTCTCGGACTAAAACTGCATTTTTCACGACAAAAAATATTTTATATCTTTGAAAATAAATTTATTAACGTCAGAGAGCTGGAAATGTCTAAAAACGTTCACTTTCAACGAATACGAGCGTTTTTAGGCATTTTCGTACTTCTCCGAATAAAACTGTATTTTTCACGACAAAAAATATTTTATATCTCTGGAAATAAATGTATTCTGGTCAGAAAGCTGGAAACGTCTAAAAACGACCACTTTCGACGAATACAAGCGTTTTTAGACATTTTCGTACTTCTCGGACTAAAACTGCATTTTTCACGACAAAAAATATTTTATATCTTTGAAAATAAATTTATTAACGTCAGAGAGCTGGAAATGTCTAAAAACGTTCACTTTCAACGAATACGATCGTTTTTAGGCATTTTTGTACTTCTCGGAATAAAACTGTATTTTTCACGACAAAAAATATTTTTTATCTCTGAAAATCAATTTATTCAGGTCAGAAAGCTGGAAACGTCTAAAAACGACCACTTTCGACGAATACAAGCGTTTTTAGACATTTTCGTACTTCTCGGACTAAAACTGCATTTTTCACGACAAAAAATATTTTATATCTTTGAAAATAAATTTATTAACGTCAGAGAGCTGGAAATGTCTAAAAACGTTCACTTTCAACGAATATGATCGTTTTTAGGCATTTTTGTACTTCTCGGAATAAAACTGTATTTTTCACGACAAAAAATATTTTTTATCTCTGAAAATCAATTTATTCAGGTCAGAAAGCTGGAAACGTCTAAAAACGACCACTTTCGACGAATGCAAGCGTTTTTAGACATTTTCGTACTTCTCGGACTAAAACTGCATTTTTCACGACAAAAAATATTTTATATCTTTGAAAATAAATTTATTAACGTCAGAGAGCTGGAAATGTCTAAAAACGTTCACTTTCAGCGAATACGATCGTTTTTAGGCATTTTCGTACTTCTCCGAATAAAACTGTATTTTTCACGACAAAAAATATTTTATATCTCTGGAAATAAATTTATTCTGGTCAGAAAGCTGGAAACGTCTAAAAACGACCACTTTCGACGAATACAAGCGTTTTTAGACATTTTCGTACTTCTCGGACTAAAACTGCATTTTTCACGACAAAAAATATTTTATATCTTTGAAAATAAATTTATTAACGTCAGAGAGCTGGAAATGTCTAAAAACGTTCACTTTCAACGAATACGATCGTTTTTAGGCATTTTCGTACTTCTCCGAATAAAACTGTATTTTTCACGACAAAAAATATTTTATATCTCTGGAAATAAATTTATTCTGGTCAGAAAGCTGGAAACGTCTAAAAACGACCACTTTCGACGAATACAAGCGTTTTTAGACATTTTCGTACTTCTCGGAATAAGACTGCATTTTTCACGACAAAAAATATTTTATATCTTTGAAAATAAATTTATTAACGTTAGAGAGCTGGAAATGTCTAAAAACGTTCACTTTCAACGAATACGATCGTTTTTAGGCATTTTTGTACTTCTCGGAATAAAACTGTATTTTTCACGACAAAAAATATTTTTTATCTCTGAAAATCAATTTATTCAGGTCAGAAAGCTGGAAACGTCTAAAAACGACCACTTTCGACGAATACAAGCGTTTTTAGACATTTTCGTACTTCTCGGACTAAAACTGCATTTTTCACGACAAAAAATATTTTATATCTTTGAAAATAAATTTATTAACGTCAGAGAGCTGGAAATGTCTAAAAACGTCCACTTTCAACGAATACGATCGTTTTTAGGCATTTTCGTACTTCTCCGAATAAAACTGTATTTTTCACGACAAAAAATATTTTATATCTCTGGAAATAAATTTATTCTGGTCAGAAAGCTGGAAACGTCTAAAAACGATCACTTTCGACAAATACAAGCGTTTTTAGACATTTTCGTACTTCTCGGAATAAGACTGCATTTTTCACGACAAAAAAATATTTTATATCTCTGAAAATAAATTTATTAACGTCAGAGAGCTGGAAATGTCTAAAAACGTTCACTTTCAACGAATACGAGCGTTTTTAGGCATTTTTGTACTTCTCGGAATAAAACTGTATTTTTCACGACAAAAAATATTTTTTATCTCTGAAAATCAATTTATTCAGGTCAGAAAGCTGGAAACGTCTAAAAACGACCACTTTCGACGAATACAAGCGTTTTTAGACATTTTCGTACTTCTCGGACTAAAACTGCATTTTTCACGACAAAAAATATTTTATATCTTTGAAAATAAATTTATTAACGTCAGAGAGCTGGAAATGTCTAAAAACATTCACTTTCAACGAATACGATCGTTTTTAGGCATTTTTGTACTTCTCGGAATAAAACTGTATTTTTCACGACAAAAAATATTTTTTATCTCTGAAAATCAATTTATTCAGGTCAGAAAGCTGGAAACGTCTAAAAACGTTCACTTTCAACGAATACGAGCGTTTTTAGGCATTTTTGTACTTCTCCGAATAAAACTGTATTTTTCACGACAAAAAATATTTTATATCTCTGGAAATAAATTTATTCTGGTCAGAAAGTTGGAAACGTCTAAAAACGAACACTTTCGACGAATACAAGCGTTTTTAGACATTTTCGTACTTCTCGGACTAAAACTGCATTTTTCACGACAAAAAATATTTTATATCTTTGAAAATAAATTTATTAACGTCAGAGAGCTGGAAATGTCTAAAAACGTTCACTTTCAACGAATACGAGCGTTTTTAGGCATTTTCGTACTTCTCCGAATAAAACTGTATTTTTCACGACAAAAAATATTTTATATCTCTGGAAATAAATTTATTCTGGTCAGAAAGCTGGAAACGTCTAAAAACGACCACTTTCGACGAATACAAGCGTTTTTAGACATTTTCGTACTTCTCGGACTAAAACTGCATTTTTCACGACAAAAAATATTTTATATCTTTGAAAATAAATTTATTAACGTCAGAGAGCTGGAAATGTCTAAAAACGTTCACTTTCAACGAATACGATCGTTTTTAGGCATTTTTGTACTTCTCGGAATAAAACTGTATTTTTCACGACAAAAAATATTTTTTATCTCTGAAAATCAATTTATTCAGGTCAGAAAGCTGGAAACGTCTAAAAACGACCACTTTCGACGAATACAAGCGTTTTTAGACATTTTCGTACTTCTCGGACTAAAACTGCATTTTTCACGACAAAAAATATTTTATATCTTTGAAAATAAATTTATTAACGTCAGAGAGCTGGAAATGTCTAAAAACGTTCACTTTCAACGAATATGATCGTTTTTAGGCATTTTTGTACTTCTCGGAATAAAACTGTATTTTTCACGACAAAAAATATTTTTTATCTCTGAAAATCAATTTATTCAGGTCAGAAAGCTGGAAACGTCTAAAAACGACCACTTTCGACGAATGCAAGCGTTTTTAGACATTTTCGTACTTCTCGGACTAAAACTGCATTTTTCACGACAAAAAATATTTTATATCTTTGAAAATAAATTTATTAACGTCAGAGAGCTGGAAATGTCTAAAAACGTTCACTTTCAGCGAATACGATCGTTTTTAGGCATTTTCGTACTTCTCCGAATAAAACTGTATTTTTCACGACAAAAAATATTTTATATCTCTGGAAATAAATTTATTCTGGTCAGAAAGCTGGAAACGTCTAAAAACGACCACTTTCGACGAATACAAGCGTTTTTAGACATTTTCGTACTTCTCGGACTAAAACTGCATTTTTCACGACAAAAAATATTTTATATCTTTGAAAATAAATTTATTAACGTCAGAGAGCTGGAAATGTCTAAAAACGTTCACTTTCAACGAATACGATCGTTTTTAGGCATTTTCGTACTTCTCCGAATAAAACTGTATTTTTCACGACAAAAAATATTTTATATCTCTGGAAATAAATTTATTCTGGTCAGAAAGCTGGAAACGTCTAAAAACGACCACTTTCGACGAATACAAGCGTTTTTAGACATTTTCGTACTTCTCGGAATAAGACTGCATTTTTCACGACAAAAAATATTTTATATCTTTGAAAATAAATTTATTAACGTTAGAGAGCTGGAAATGTCTAAAAACGTTCACTTTCAACGAATACGATCGTTTTTAGGCATTTTTGTACTTCTCGGAATAAAACTGTATTTTTCACGACAAAAAATATTTTTTATCTCTGAAAATCAATTTATTCAGGTCAGAAAGCTGGAAACGTCTAAAAACGACCACTTTCGACGAATACAAGCGTTTTTAGACATTTTCGTACTTCTCGGACTAAAACTGCATTTTTCACGACAAAAAATATTTTATATCTTTGAAAATAAATTTATTAACGTCAGAGAGCTGGAAATGTCTAAAAACGTTCACTTTCAACGAATACGATCGTTTTTAGGCATTTTCGTACTTCTCCGAATAAAACTGTATTTTTCACGACAAAAAATATTTTATATCTCTGGAAATAAATTTATTCTGGTCAGAAAGCTGGAAACGTCTAAAAACGATCACTTTCGACAAATACAAGCGTTTTTAGACATTTTCGTACTTCTCGGAATAAGACTGCATTTTTCACGACAAAAAAATATTTTATATCTCTGAAAATAAATTTATTAACGTCAGAGAGCTGGAAATGTCTAAAAACGTTCACTTTCAACGAATACGAGCGTTTTTAGGCATTTTTGTACTTCTCGGAATAAAACTGTATTTTTCACGACAAAAAATATTTTTTATCTCTGAAAATCAATTTATTCAGGTCAGAAAGCTGGAAACGTCTAAAAACGACCACTTTCGACGAATACAAGCGTTTTTAGACATTTTCGTACTTCTCGGACTAAAACTGCATTTTTCACGACAAAAAATATTTTATATCTTTGAAAATAAATTTATTAACGTCAGAGAGCTGGAAATGTCTAAAAACATTCACTTTCAACGAATACGATCGTTTTTAGGCATTTTTGTACTTCTCGGAATAAAACTGTATTTTTCACGACAAAAAATATTTTTTATCTCTGAAAATCAATTTATTCAGGTCAGAAAGCTGGAAACGTCTAAAAACGTTCACTTTCAACGAATACGAGCGTTTTTAGGCATTTTTGTACTTCTCCGAATAAAACTGTATTTTTCACGACAAAAAATATTTTATATCTCTGGAAATAAATTTATTCTGGTCAGAAAGTTGGAAACGTCTAAAAACGAACACTTTCGACGAATACAAGCGTTTTTAGACATTTTCGTACTTCTCGGACTAAAACTGCATTTTTCACGACAAAAAATATTTTATATCTTTGAAAATAAATTTATTAACGTCAGAGAGCTGGAAATGTCTAAAAACGTTCACTTTCAACGAATACGAGCGTTTTTAGGCATTTTCGTACTTCTCCGAATAAAACTGTATTTTTCACGACAAAAAATATTTTATATCTCTGGAAATAAATTTATTCTGGTCAGAAAGCTGGAAACGTCTAAAAACGACCACTTTCGACGAATACAAGCGTTTTTAGACATTTTCGTACTTCTCGGACTAAAACTGCATTTTTCACGACAAAAAATATTTTATATCTTTGAAAATAAATTTATTAACGTCAGAGAGCTGGAAATGTCTAAAAACGTTCACTTTCAACGAATACGATCGTTTTTAGGCATTTTTGTACTTCTCGGAATAAAACTGTATTTTTCACGACAAAAAATATTTTTTATCTCTGAAAATCAATTTATTCAGGTCAGAAAGCTGGAAACGTCTAAAAACGACCACTTTCGACGAATACAAGCGTTTTTAGACATTTTCGTACTTCTCGGACTAAAACTGCATTTTTCACGACAAAAAATATTTTATATCTTTGAAAATAAATTTATTAACGTCAGAGAGCTGGAAATGTCTAAAAACGTTCACTTTCAACGAATATGATCGTTTTTAGGCATTTTTGTACTTCTCGGAATAAAACTGTATTTTTCACGACAAAAAATATTTTTTATCTCTGAAAATCAATTTATTCAGGTCAGAAAGCTGGAAACGTCTAAAAACGACCACTTTCGACGAATGCAAGCGTTTTTAGACATTTTCGTACTTCTCGGACTAAAACTGCATTTTTCACGACAAAAAATATTTTATATCTTTGAAAATAAATTTATTAACGTCAGAGAGCTGGAAATGTCTAAAAACGTTCACTTTCAACGAATACGATCGTTTTTAGGCATTTTCGTACTTCTCCGAATAAAACTGTATTTTTCACGACAAAAAATATTTTATATCTCTGGAAATAAATTTATTCTGGTCAGAAAGCTGGAAACGTCTAAAAACGATCACTTTCGACAAATACAAGCGTTTTTAGACATTTTCGTACTTCTCGGAATAAGACTGCATTTTTCACGACAAAAAAATATTTTATATCTCTGTAAATAAATTTATTAACGTCAGAGAGCTGGAAATGTCTAAAAACGTTCACTTTCAACGAATACGAGCGTTTTTAGGCATTTTTGTACTTCTCGGAATAAAACTGTATTTTTCACGACAAAAAATATTTTTTATCTCTGAAAATCAATTTATTCAGGTCAGAAAGCTGGAACCGTCTAAAAACGACCACTTTCGACGAATACAAGCGTTTTTAGACATTTTCGTACTTCTCGGACTAAAACTGCATTTTTCACGACAAAAAATATTTTATATCTTTGAAAATAAATTTATTAACGTCAGAGAGCTGGAAATGTCTAAAAACGTTCACTTTCAACGAATACGATCGTTTTTAGGCATTTTCGTACTTCTCCGAATAAAACTGTATTTTTCACGACAAAAAATATTTTATATCTCTGGAAATAAATTTATTCTGGTCAGAAAGCTGGAAACGTCTAAAAACGACCACTTTCGACGAATACAAGCGTTTTTAGACATTTTCGTACTTCTCGGACTAAAACTGCATTTTTCACGACAAAAAATATTTTATATCTTTGAAAATAAATTTATTAACGTCAGAGAGCTGGAAATGTCTAAAAACGTTCACTTTCAACGAATACGATCGTTTTTAGGCATTTTCGTACTTCTCCGAATAAAACTGTATTTTTCACGACAAAAAATATTTTATATCTCTGGAAATAAATTTATTCTGGTCAGAAAGCTGGAAACGTCTAAAAACGATCACTTTCGACAAATACAAGCGTTTTTAGACATTTTCGTACTTCTCGGAATAAGACTGCATTTTTCACGACAAAAAAATATTTTATATCTCTGAAAATAAATTTATTAACGTCAGAGAGCTGGAAATGTCTAAAAACGTTCAGTTTCAACGAATACGAGCGTTTTTAGGCATTTTTGTACTTCTCGGAATAAAACTGTATTTTTCACGAAAAAAATATTTTTTATCTCTGAAAATCAATTTATTCAGGTCAGAAAGCTGGAAACGTCTAAAAACGACCACTTTCGACGAATACAAGCGTTTTTAGACATTTTCGTACTTCTCGGACTAAAACTGCATTTTTCACGACAAAAAATATTTTATATCTTTGAAAATAAATTTATTAACGTCAGAGAGCTGGAAATGTCTAAAAACGTTCACTTTCAACGAATACGATCGTTTTTAGGCATTTTCGTACTTCTCCGAATAAAACTGTATTTTTCACGACAAAAAATATTTTATATCTCTGGAAATAAATTTATTCTGGTCAGAAAGCTGGAAACGTCTAAAAACGACCACTTTCGACGAATACAAGCGTTTTTAGACATTTCGTACTTCTCGGACTAAAACTGCATTTTTCACGACAAAAAATATTTTATATCTTTGAAAATAAATTTATTAACGTCAGAGAGCTGGAAATGTCTAAAAACGTTCACTTTCAACGAATACGATCGTTTTTAGGCATTTTCGTACTTCTCCGAATAAAACTGTATTTTTCACGACAAAAAATATTTTATATCTCTGGAAATAAATTTATTCTGGTCAGAAAGCTGGAAACGTCTAAAAACGACCACTTTCGACGAATACAAGCGTTTTTAGACATTTTCGTACTTCTCGGACTAAAACTGCATTTTTCACGACAAAAAATATTTTATATCTTTGAAAATAAATTTATTAACGTCAGAGAGCTGGAAATGTCTAAAAACGTTCACTTTCAACGAATACGATCGTTTTTAGGCATTTTCGTACTTCTCCGAATAAAACTGTATGTTTCACGACAAAAAATATTTTATATCTCTGGAAATAAATTTATTCTGGTCAGAAAGCTGGAAACGTCTAAAAACGATCACTTTCGACAAATACAAGCGTTTTTAGACATTTTCGTACTTCTCGGAATAAGACTGCATTTTTCACGACAAAAAAATATTTTATATCTCTGAAAATAAATTTATTAACGTCAGAGAGATATATTTGTTAACGTGCTCCGCCAGAGGCACTACACGATAAACACAGCGACACGAGGTTTTCCCAAGTGGTCACCCATCCAAGTACTAACCGCGCTCGACGTTGCTTAACTTCGGTGTTCGATGGGAACCGGTGCTTTCAACGCCGATATGGTCGCTGCATTAACGTCAGAGAGCTGGAAATGTCTAAAAACGTTCACTTTCAACGAATACGAGCGTTTTTAGGCATTTTCGTACTTCTCCGAATAAAACTGTATTTTTCACGACAAAAAATATTTTATATCTCTGGAAATAAATTTATTCTGGTCAGAAAGCTGGAAACGTCTAAAAACGACCACTTTCGACGAATACAAGCGTTTTTAGACATTTTCGTACTTCTCGGACTAAAACTGCATTTTTCACGACAAAAAATATTTTATATCTTTGAAAATAAATTTATTAACGTCAGAGAGCTGGAAATGTCTAAAAACGTGCACTTTCAACGAATACGATCGTTTTTAGGCATTTTCGTACTTCTCCGAATAAAACTGTATTTTTCACAACAAAAAATATTTTATATCTCTGGAAATAAATTTATTCTGGTCAGAAAGCTGGAAACGTCTAAAAACGACCACTTTCGACGAATACAAGCGTTTTTAGACATTTTCGTACTTCTCGGACTAAAACTGCATTTTTCACGACAAAAAATATTTTATATCTTTGAAAATAAATTTATTAACGTCAGAGAGCTGGAAATGTCTAAAAACGTTCACTTTCAACGAATACGATCGTTTTTAGGCATTTTTGTACTTCTCGGAATAAAACTGTATTTTTCACGACAAAAAATATTTTTTATCTCTGAAAATCAATTTATTCAGGTCAGAAAGCTGGAAACGTCTAAAAACGACCACTTTCGACGAATACAAGCGTTTTTAGACATTTTCGTACTTCTCGGACTAAAACTGCATTTTTCACGACAAAAAATATTTTATATCTTTGAAAATAAATTTATTAACGTCAGAGAGCTGGAAATGTCTAAAAACGTTCACTTTCAACGAATACGAGCGTTTTTAGGCATTTTCGTACTTCTTCGAATAAAACTGTATTTTTCACGACACAAAATATTTATATCTCTGGAAATAAATTTATTCTGGTCAGAAAGCTGGAAACGTCTAAAAACGACCACTTTCGACGAATACAAGCGTTTTTAGACATTTTCGTACTTCTCGGACTAAAACTGCATTTTTCACGACAAAAAATATTTTATATCTTTGAAAATAGATTTATTAACGTCAGAGAGCTGGAAATGTCTAAAAACGTTCACTTTGAACGAATACGATCGTTTTTAGGCATTTTCGTACTTCTCCGAATAAAACTGTATTTTTCACGACAAAAAATATTTTATATCTCTGGAAATAAATTTATTCTGGTCAGAAAGCTGGAAACGTCTAAAAACGACCACTTTCGACGAATACAAGCGTTTTTAGACATTTTCGTACTTCTCGGACTAAAACTGCATTTTTCACGACAAAAAATATTTTATATCTTTGAAAATAAATTTATTAACGTCAGAGAGCTGGAAATGTCTAAAAACGTTCACTTTCAACGAATACGAGCGTTTTTAGGCATTTTTGTACTTCTCGGAATAAAACTGTATTTTTCACGACAAAAAATATTTTTTATCTCTGAAAATCAATTTATTCAGGTCAGAAAGCTGGAAACGTCTAAAAACGACCACTTTCGACGAATACAAGCGTTTTTAGACATTTTCGTACTTCTCGGACTAAAACTGCATTTTTCACGACAAAAAATATTTTATATCTTTGAAAATAAATTTATTAACGTCAGAGAGCTGGAAATGTCTAAAAACGTTCACTTTCAACGAATACGATCGTTTTTAGGCATTTTTGTACTTCTCGGAATAAAACTGTATTTTTCACGACAAAAAATATTTTTTATCTCTGAAAATCAATTTATTCAGGTCAGAAAGCTGGAAACGTCTAAAAACGACCACTTTCGACGAATACAAGCGTTTTTAGACATTTTCGTACTTCTTGGACTAAAACTGCATTTTTCACGACAAAAAATATTTTATATCTTTGAAAATAAATTTATTAACGTCAGAGAGCTGGAAATGTCTAAAAACGTTCACTTTCAACGAATACGATCGTTTTTAGGCATTTTCGTACTTCTCCGAATAAAACTGTATTTTTCACGACAAAAAATATTTTATATCTCTGGAAATAAATTTATTCTGGTCAGAAAGCTGGAAACGTCTAAAAACGATCACTTTCGACAAATACAAGCGTTTTTAGACATTTTCGTACTTCTCGGAATAAGACTGCATTTTTCACGACAAAAAAATATTTTATATCTCTGTAAATAAATTTATTAACGTCAGAGAGCTGGAAATGTCTAAAAACGTTCACTTTCAACGAATACGAGCGTTTTTAGGCATTTTTGTACTTCTCGGAATAAAACTGTATTTTTCACGACAAAAAATATTTTTTATCTCTGAAAATCAATTTATTCAGGTCAGAAAGCTGGAACCGTCTAAAAACGACCACTTTCGACGAATACAAGCGTTTTTAGACATTTTCGTACTTCTCGGACTAAAACTGCATTTTTCACGACAAAAAATATTTTATATCTTTGAAAATAAATTTATTAACGTCAGAGAGCTGGAAATGTCTAAAAACGTTCACTTTCAACGAATACGATCGTTTTTAGGCATTTTCGTACTTCTCCGAATAAAACTGTATTTTTCACGACAAAAAATATTTTATATCTCTGGAAATAAATTTATTCTGGTCAGAAAGCTGGAAACGTCTAAAAACGACCACTTTCGACGAATACAAGCGTTTTTAGACATTTTCGTACTTCTCGGACTAAAACTGCATTTTTCACGACAAAAAATATTTTATATCTTTGAAAATAAATTTATTAACGTCAGAGAGCTGGAAATGTCTAAAAACGTTCACTTTCAACGAATACGATCGTTTTTAGGCATTTTCGTACTTCTCCGAATAAAACTGTATGTTTCACGACAAAAAATATTTTATATCTCTGGAAATAAATTTATTCTGGTCAGAAAGCTGGAAACGTCTAAAAACGATCACTTTCGACAAATACAAGCGTTTTTAGACATTTTCGTACTTCTCGGAATAAGACTGCATTTTTCACGACAAAAAAATATTTTATATCTCTGAAAATAAATTTATTAACGTCAGAGAGCTGGAAATGTCTAAAAACGTTCACTTTCAACGAATACGAGCGTTTTTAGGCATTTTCGTACTTCTCCGAATAAAACTGTATTTTTCACGACAAAAAATATTTTATATCTCTGGAAATAAATTTATTCTGGTCAGAAAGCTGGAAACGTCTAAAAACGACCACTTTCGACGAATACAAGCGTTTTTAGACATTTTCGTACTTCTCGGACTAAAACTGCATTTTTCACGACAAAAAATATTTTATATCTTTGTAAATAAATTTATTAACGTCAGAGAGCTGGAAATGTCTAAAAACGTTCACTTTCAACGAATACGATCGTTTTTAGGCATTTTTGTACTTCTCGGAATAAAACTGTATTTTTCACGACAAAAAATATTTTTTATCTCTGAAAATCAATTTATTCAGGTCAGAAAGCTGGAAACGTCTAAAAACGACCACTTTCGACGAATACAAGCGTTTTTAGACATTTTCGTACTTCTCGGACTAAAACTGCATTTTTCACGACAAAAAATATTTTATATCTTTGAAAATAAATTTATTAACGTCAGAGAGCTGGAAATGTCTAAAAACGTTCACTTTCAACGAATACGAGCGTTTTTAGGCATTTTCGTACTTCTTCGAATAAAACTGTATTTTTCACGACACAAAATATTTATATCTCTGGAAATAAATTTATTCTGGTCAGAAAGCTGGAAACGTCTAAAAACGACCACTTTCGACGAATACAAGCGTTTTTAGACATTTTCGTACTTCTCGGACTAAAACTGCATTTTTCACGACAAAAAATATTTTATATCTTTGAAAATAAATTTATTAACGTCAGAGAGCTGGAAATGTCTAAAAACGTTCACTTTCAACGAATACGAGCGTTTTTAGGCATTTTCGTACTTCTTCGAATAAAACTGTATTTTTCACGACACAAAATATTTATATCTCTGGAAATAAATTTATTCTGGTCAGAAAGCTGGAAACGTCTAAAAACGACCACTTTCGACGAATACAAGCGTTTTTAGACATTTTCGTACTTCTCGGACTAAAACTGCATTTTTCACGACAAAAAATATTTTATATCTTTGAAAATAGATTTATTAACGTCAGAGAGCTGGAAATGTCTAAAAACGTTCACTTTCAACGAATACGATCGTTTTTAGGCATTTTCGTACTTCTCCGAATAAAACTGTATTTTTCACGACAAAAAATATTTTATATCTCTGGAAATAAATTTATTCTGGTCAGAAAGCTGGAAACGTCTAAAAACGACCACTTTCGACGAATACAAGCGTTTTTAGACATTTTCGTACTTCTCGGACTAAAACTGCATTTTTCACGACAAAAAATATTTTATATCTTTGAAAATAAATTTATTAACGTCAGAGAGCTGGAAATGTCTAAAAACGTTCACTTTCAACGAATACGATCGTTTTTAGGCATTTTCGTACTTCTCCGAATAAAACTGTATTTTTCACGACAAAAAATATTTTATATCTCTGGAAATAAATTTATTCTGGTCAGAAAGCTGGAAACGTCTAAAAACGATCACTTTCGACAAATACAAGCGTTTTTAGACATTTTCGTACTTCTCGGAATAAGACTGCATTTTTCACGACAAAAAAATATTTTATATCTCTGAAAATAAATTTATTAACGTCAGAGAGCTGGAAATGTCTAAAAACGTTCACTTTCAACGAATACGAGCGTTTTTAGGCATTTTTGTACTTCTCGGAATAAAACTGTATTTTTCACGACAAAAAATATTTTTTATCTCTGAAAATCAATTTATTCAGGTCAGAAAGCTGGAAACGTCTAAAAACGACCACTTTCGACGAATACAAGCGTTTTTAGACATTTTCGTACTTCTCGGACTAAAACTGCATTTTTCACGACAAAAAATATTTTATATCTTTGAAAATAAATTTATTAACGTCAGAGAGCTGGAAATGTCTAAAAACGTTCACTTTCAACGAATACGATCGTTTTTAGGCATTTTTGTACTTCTCGGAATAAAACTGTATTTTTCACGACAAAAAATATTTTTTATCTCTGAAAATCAATTTATTCAGGTCAGAAAGCTGGAAACGTCTAAAAACGACCACTTTCGACGAATACAAGCGTTTTTAGACATTTTCGTACTTCTTGGACTAAAACTGCATTTTTCACGACAAAAAATATTTTATATCTTTGAAAATAAATTTATTAACGTCAGAGAGCTGGAAATGTCTAAAAACGTTCACTTTCAACGAATACGATCGTTTTTAGGCATTTTCGTACTTCTCCGAATAAAACTGTATTTTTCACGACAAAAAATATTTTATATCTCTGAAAATAAATTTATTCTGGTCAGAAAGCTGGAAACATCTAAAAACGACCACTTTCGACGAATACAAGCGTTTTTAGACATTTTCGTACTTCTCGGACTAAAACTGCATTTTTCACGACAAAAAATATTTTATATCTTTGAAAATAAATTTATTAACGTCAGAGAGCTGGAAATGTCTAAAAACGTTCACTTTCAACGAATACGATCGTTTTTAGGCATTTTCGTACTTCTCCGAATAAAACTGTATTTTTCACGACAAAAAATATTTTATATCTCTGGAAATAAATTTATTCTGGTCAGAAAGCTGGAAACGTCTAAAAACGATCACTTTCGACAAATACAAGCGTTTTTAGACATTTTCGTACTTCTCGGAATAAGACTGCATTTTTCACGACAAAAAAATATTTTATATCTCTGAAAATAAATTTATTAACGTCAGAGAGCTGGAAATGTCTAAAAACGTTCACTTTCAACGAATACGAGCGTTTTTAGGCATTTTCGTACTTCTCGGAATAAAACTGTATTTTTCACGACAAAAAATATTTTTTATCTCTGGAAATAAATTTATTCTGGTCAGAAAGCTGGAAACGTCTAAAAACGACCACTTTCGACGAATACAAGCGTTTTTAGACATTTTCGTACTTCTCGGACTAAAACTGCATTTTTCACGACAAAAAATATTTTATATCTTTGAAAATAAATTTATTAACGTCAGAGAGCTGGAAATGTCTAAAAACGTTCACTTTCAACGAATACGATCGTTTTTAGGCATTTTCGTACTTCTCCGAATAAAACTGTATTTTTCACGACAAAAAATATTTTATATCTCTGGAAATAAATTTATTCTGGTCAGAAAGCTGGAAACGTCTAAAAACGATCACTTTCGACAAATACAAGCGTTTTTAGACATTTTCGTACTTCTCGGAATAAGACTGCATTTTTCACGACCAAAAATATTTTATATCTCTGAAAATAAATTTATTAACGTCAGAGAGCTGGAAATGTCTAAAAACGTTCACTTTCAACGAATACGAGCGTTTTTAGGCATTTTCGTACTTCTCGGAATAAAACTGTATTTTTCACGACAAAAAATATTTTTTATCTCTGGAAATAAATTTATTCTGGTCAGAAAGCTGGAAACGTCTAAAAACGACCACATTCGACGAATACAAGCGTTTTTAGACATTTTCGTACTTCTCGGACTAAAACTGCATTTTTCACGACAAAAAATATTTTATATCTTTGAAAATAAATTTATTAACGTCAGAGAGCTGGAAATGTCTAAAAACGTTCACTTTCAACGAATACGATCGTTTTTAGGCATTTTCGTACTTCTCCGAATAAAACTGTATTTTTCACGACAAAAAATATTTTATATCTCTGGAAATAAATTTATTCTGGTCAGAAAGCTGGAAACGTCTAAAAACGACCACTTTCGACGAATACAAGCGTTTTTAGACATTTTCGTACTTCTCGGACTAAAACTGCATTTTTCACGACAAAAAATATTTTATATCTTTGAAAATAAATTTATTAACGTCAGAGAGCTGGAAATGTCAAAAAACGTTCACTTTCAACGAATACGATCGTTTTTAGGCATTTTCGTACTTCTCCGAATAAAACTGTATTTTTCACGACAAAAAATATTTTATATCTCTGGAAATAAAATTATTCTGGTCAGAAAGCTGGAAACGTCTAAAAACGATCACTTTCGACAAATACAAGCGTTTTTAGACATTTTCGTACTTCTCGGAATAAGACTGCATTTTTCACGACAAAAAAATATTTTATATCTCTGAAAATAAATTTATTAACGTCAGAGAGCTGGAAATGTCTAAAAACGTTCACTTTCAGCGAATACGAGCGTTTTTAGGCATTTTTGTACTTCTCGGAATAAAACTGTATTTTTCACGACAAAAAATATTTTTTATCTCTGAAAATCAATTTATTCAGGTCAGAAAGCTGGAAACGTCTAAAAACGACCACTTTCGACGAATACAAGCGTTTTTAGACATTTTCGTACTTCTCGGACTAAAACTGCATTTTTCACGACAAAAAATATTTTATATCTTTGAAAATAAATTTATTAACGTCAGAGAGCTGGAAATGTCTAAAAACGTTCACTTTCAACGAATACGATCGTTTTTAGGCATTTTCGTACTTCTCCGAATAAAACTGTATTTTTCACGACAAAAAATATTTTATATCTCTGGAAATAAATTTATTCTGGTCAGAAAGCTGGAAACGTCTAAAAACGATCACTTTCGACAAATACAAGCGTTTTTAGACATTTTCGTACTTCTCGGAATAAGACTGCATTTTTCACGACAAAAAAATATTTTATATCTCTGAAAATAAATTTATTAACGTCAGAGAGCTGGAAATGTCTAAAAACGTTCACTTTCAACGAATACGAGCGTTTTAAGGCATTTTTGTACTTCTCGGAATAAAACTGTATTTTTCACGACAAAAAATATTTTTTATCTCTGAAAATCAATTTATTCAGGTCAGAAAGCTGGAAACGTCTAAAAACGACCACTTTCGACGAATACAAGCGTTTTTAGACATTTTCGTACTTCTCCGACTAAAACTGCATTTTTCACGACAAAAAATATTTTATATCTTTGAAAATAAATTTATTAACGTCAGAGAGCTGGAAATGTCTAAAAACGTTCACTTTCAACGAATACGAGCGTTTTTAGGCATTTTCGTACTTCTCCGAATAAAACTGTATTTTTCACGACAAAAAATATTTTATATTTTTGAAAATAAATTTATTAACGTCAGAGAGCTGGAAATGTCTAAAAACGTTCACTTTCAACGAATACGATCGTTTTTAGGCATTTTCGTACTTCTCCGAATAGAACTGTATTTTTCACGACAAAAAATATTTTATATCTCTGGAAATAAATTTATTCTGGTCAGAAAGCTGGAAACGTCTAAAAACGACCACTTTCGACGAATACAAGCGTTTTTAGACATTTTCGTACTTCTCGGACTAAAACTGCATTTTTCACGACAAAAAATATTTTATATCTTTGAAAATAAATTTATTAACGTCAGAGAGCTGGAAATGTCTAAAAACGTTCACTTTCAACGAATACGAGCGTTTTTAGGCATTTTTGTACTTCTCGGAATAAAACTGTATTTTTCACGACAAAAAATATTTTTTATCTCTGAAAATCAATTTATTCAGGTCAGAAAGCTGGAAACGTCTAAAAACGACCACTTTCGACGAATACAAGCGTTTTTAGACATTTTCGTACTTCTCGGACTAAAACTGCATTTTTCACGACAAAAAATATTTTATATCTTTGAAAATAAATTTATTAACGTCAGAGAGCTGGAAATGTCTAAAAACGTTCACTTTCAACGAATACGAGCGTTTTTAGGCATTTTTGTACTTCTCGGAATAAAACTGTATTTTTCACGACAAAAAATATTTTTTATCTCCGAAAATCAATTTATTCAGGTCAGAAAGCTGGAAACGTCTAAAAACGACCACTTTCGACGAATACAAGCGTTTTTAGACATTTTCGTACTTCTCGGACTAAAACTGCATTTTTCACGACAAAAAATATTTTATATCTTTGAAAATAAATTTATTAACGTCAGAGAGCTGGAAATGTCTAAAAACGTTCACTTTCAACGAATACGATCGTTTTTAGGCATTTTCGTACTTCTCCGAATAAAACTGTATTTTTCACGACAAAAAATATTTTATATCTCTGGAAATAAATTTATTCTGGTCAGAAAGCTGGAAACGTCTAAAAACGATCACTTTCGACAAATACAAGCGTTTTTAGACATTTTCGTACTTCTCGGAATAAGACTGCATTTTTCACGACAAAAAATATTTTATATCTCTGGAAATAAATTTATTCTGGTCAGAAAGCTGGAAACGTCTAAAAACGACCACTTTCGACGAATACAAGCGTTTTTAGACATTTTCGTACTTCTCGGACTAAAACTGCATTTTTCACGACAAAAAATATTTTATATCTTTGAAAATAAATTTATTAACGTCAGAGAGCTGGAAATGTCTAAAAACGTTCACTTTCAACGAATACGAGCGTTTTTAGGCATTTTTGTACTTCTCGGAATAAAACTGTATTTTTCACGACAAAAAATATTTTTTATCTCTGAAAATCAATTTATTCAGGTCAGAAAGCTGGAAACGTCTAAAAACGACCACTTTCGACGAATACAAGCGTTTTTAGACATTTTCGTACTTCTCGGACTAAAACTGCATTTTTCACGACAAAAAATATTTTATATCTTTGAAAATAAATTTATTAACGTCAGAGAGCTGGAAATGTCTAAAAACGTTCACTTTCAACGAATACGATCGTTTTTAGGCATTTTTGTACTTCTCCGAATAAAACTGTATTTTTCACGACAAAAAATATTTTATATCTCTGGAAATAAATTTATTCTGGTCAGAAAGCTGGAAACGTCTAAAAACGACCACTTTCGACGAATACAAGCGTTTTTAGACATTTTCGTACTTCTCGGACTAAAACTGCATTTTTCACGATAAAAAATATTTTATATGTTTGAAAATAAATTTATTAACGTCAGAGAGCTGGAAATGTCTCAAAACGTTCACTTTCAACGAATACGAGCGTTTTTAGGCATTTTTGTACTTCTCGGAATAAAACTGTATTTTTCACGACAAAAAATATTTTTTATCTCTGAAAATCAATTTATTCAGGTCAGAAAGCTGGAAACGTCTAAAAACGACCACTTTCGACGAATACAAGCGTTTTTAGACATTTTCGTACTTCTCGGACTAAAACTGCATTTTTCACGACAAAAAATATTTTATATCTTTGAAAATAAATTTATTAACGTCAGAGAGCTGGAAATGTCTAAAAACGTTCACTTTCAACGAATACGATCGTTTTTAGGCATTTTCGTACTTCTCCGAATAAAACTGTATTTTTCACGACAAAAAATATTTTATATCTCTGGAAATAAATTTATTCTGGTCAGAAAGCTGGAAACGTCTAAAAACGACCACTTTCGACGAATACAAGCGTTTTTAGACATTTTCGTACTTCTCCGACTAAAACTGCATTTTTCACGACAAAAAATATTTTATATCTTTGAAAATAAATTTATTAACGTCAGAGAGCTGGAAATGTCTAAAAACGTTCACTTTCAACGAATACGATCGTTTTTAGGCATTTTTGTACTTCTCAGAATAAAACTGTATTTTTCACGACAAAAAATATTTTTAATCTCTGAAAATCAATTTATTCAGGTCAGAAAGCTGGAAACGTCTAAAAACGACCACTTTCGACGAATACAAGCGTTTTTAGACATTTTCGTACTTCTCGGACTAAAACTGCATTTTTCACGACAAAAAATATTTTATATCTTTGAAAATAAATTTATTAACGTCAGAGAGCTGGAAATGTCTAAAAACGTTCACTTTCAACGAATACGAGCGTTTTTAGGCATTTTCGTACTTCTCCGAATAAAACTGTATTTTTCACGACAAAAAATATTTTATATCTCTGGAAATAAATTTATTCTGGTCAGAAAGCTGGAAACGTCTAAAAACGACCACTTTCGACGAATACAAGCGTTTTTAGACATTTTCGTACTTCTCGGACTAAAACTGCATTTTTCACGACAAAAAATATTTTATATCTTTGAAAATAAATTTATTAACGTCAGAGAGCTGGAAATGTCTAAAAACGTTCACTTTCAACGAATACGATCGTTTTTAGGCATTTTCGTACTTCTCCAAATAGAACTGTATTTTTCACGACAAAAAATATTTTATATCTCTGGAAATAAATTTATTCTGGTCAGAAAGCTGGAAACGTCTAAAAACGACCACTTTCGACGAATACAAGCGTTTTTAGACATTTTCGTACTTCTCGGACTAAAACTGCATTTTTCACGACAAAAAATATTTTATATCTTTGAAAATAAATTTATTAACGTCAGAGAGCTGGAAATGTCTAAAAACGTTCACTTTCAACGAATACGATCGTTTTTAGGCATTTTCGTACTTCTCCGAATAGAACTGTATTTTTCACGACAAAAAATATTTTATATCTCTGGAAATAAATTTATTCTGGTCAGAAAGCTGGAAACGTCTAAAAACGACCACTTTCGACGAATACAAGCGTTTTTAGACATTTTCGTACTTCTCGGACTAAAACTGCATTTTTCACGACAAAAAATATTTTAAATCTTTGAAAATAAATTTATTAACGTCAGAGAGCTGGAAATGTCTAAAAACGTTCACTTTCAACGAATACGAGCGTTTTTAGGCATTTTTGTACTTCTCGGAATAAAACTGTATTTTTCACGACAAAAAATATTTTTTATCTCTGAAAATCAATTTATTCAGGTCAGAAAGCTGGAAACGTCTAAAAACGACCACTTTCGACGAATACAAGCGTTTTTAGACATTTTCGTACTTCTCGGACTAAAACTGCATTTTTCACGACAAAAAATATTTTATATCTTTGAAAATAAATTTATTAACGTCAGAGAGCTGGAAATGTCTAAAAACGTTCACTTTCAACGAATACGATCGTTTTTAGGCATTTTCGTACTTCTCCGAATAAAACTGTATTTTTCACGACAAAAAATATTTTATATCTCTGGAAATAAATTTATTCTGGTCAGAAAGCTGGAAACGTCTAAAAACGACCACTTTCGACGAATACAAGCGTTTTTAGACATTTTCGTACTTCTCCGACTAAAACTGCATTTTTCACGACAAAAAATATTTTATATCTTTGAAAATAAATTTATTAACGTCAGAGAGCTGGAAATGTCTAAAAACGTTCACTTTCAACGAATACGAGCGTTTTTAGGCATTTTTGTACTTCTCGGAATAAAACTGTATTTTTCACGACAAAAAATATTTTTTATCTCTGAAAATCAATTTATTCAGGTCAGAAAGCTGGAAACGTCTAAAAACGACCACTTTCGACGAATACAAGCGTTTTTAGACATTTTCGTACTTCTCGGAATAAGACTGCATTTTTCACGACAAAAAAATATTTTATATCTCTGAAAATAAATTTATTAACGTCAGAGAGCTGGAAATGTCTAAAAACGTTCACTTTCAACGAATACGAGCGTTTTTAGGCATTTTTGTACTTCTCGGAATAAAACTGTATTTTTCACGACAAAAAATATTTTTTATCTCTGAAAATCAATTTATTCAGGTCAGAAAGCTGGAAACGTCTAAAAACGACCACTTTCGACGAATACAAGCGTTTTTAGACATTTTCGTACTTCTCGGACTAAAACTGCATTTTTCACGACAAAAAATATTTTATATCTTTGAAAATAAATTTATTAACGTCAGAGAGCTGGAAATGTCTAAAAACGTTCACTTTCAACGAATACGATCGTTTTTAGGCATTTTTGTACTTCTCGGAATAAAACTGTATTTTTCACGACAAAAAATATTTTTTATCTCTGAAAATCAATTTATTCAGGTCAGAAAGCTGGAAACGTCTAAAAACGACCACTTTCGACGAATACAAGCGTTTTTAGACATTTTCGTACTTCTCGGACTAAAACTGCATTTTTCACGACAAAAAATATTTTATATCTTTGAAAATAAATTTATTAACGTCAGAGAGCTGGAAATGTCTAAAAACGTTCACTTTCAACGAATACGAGCGTTTTTAGGCATTTTCGTACTTCTCCGAATAAAACTGTATTTTTCACGACAAAAAATATTTTATATCTCTGGAAATAAATTTATTCTGGTCAGAAAGCTGGAAACGTCTAAAAACGACCACTTTCGACGAATACAAGCGTTTTTAGACATTTTCGTACTTCTCGGACTAAAACTGCATTTTTCACGACAAAAAATATTTTATATCTTTGAAAATAAATTTGTTAACGTCAGAGAGCTGGAAATGTCTAAAAACGTTCACTTTCAACGAATACGATCGTTTTTAGGCATTTTCGTACTTCTCCAAATAGAACTGTATTTTTCACGACAAAAAATATTTTATATCTCTGGAAATAAATTTATTCTGGTCAGAAAGCTGGAAACGTCTAAAAACGACCACTTTCGACGAATACAAGCGTTTTTAGACATTTTCGTACTTCTCGGACTAAAACTGCATTTTTCACGACAAAAAATATTTTATATCTTTGAAAATAAATTTATTAACGTCAGAGAGCTGGAAATGTCTAAAAACGTTCACTTTCAACGAATACGATCGTTTTTAGGCATTTTCGTACTTCTCGGAATAAAACTGTATTTTTCACGACAAAAACTATTTTTTATCTCTGAAAATCAATTTATTCAGGTCAGAAAGCTGGAAACGTCTAAAAACGACCACTTTCGACGAATACAAGCGTTTTTAGACATTTTCGTACTTCTCGGACTAAAACTGCATTTTTCACGACAAAAAATAGTTTATATCTTTGAAAATAAATTTATTAACGTCAGAGAGCTGGAAATGTCTAAAAACGTTCACTTTCAACGAATACGATCGTTTTTAGGCATTTTTGTACTTCTCGGAATAAAACTGTATTTTTCACGACAAAAAATATTTTTTATCTCTGAAAATCAATTTATTCAGGTCAGAAAGCTGGGAACGTCTAAAAACGACCACTTTCGACGAATACAAGCGTTTTTAGACATTTTCGTACTTCTCGGACTAAAACTGCATTTTTCACGACAAAAAATATTTTATATCTTTGAAAATAAATTTATTAACGTCAGAGAGCTGGAAATGTCTAAAAACGTTCACTTTCAACGAATACGAGCGTTTTTAGGCATTTTCGTACTTCTCCGAATAAAACTGTATTTTTCACGACAAAAAATATTTTATATCTCTGGAAATAAATTTATTCTGGTCAGAAAGCTGGAAACGTCTAAAAACGACCACTTTCGACGAATACAAGCGTTTTTAGACATTTTCGTACCTCTCGGACTAAAACTGCATTTTTCACGACAAAAAATATTTTATATCTTTGAAAATAAATTTATTAACGTCAGAGAGCTGGAAATGTCTAAAAACGTTCACTTTCAACGAATACGATCGTTTTTAGGCATTTTCGTACTTCTCCGAATAAAACTGTATTTTTCACGACAAAAAATATTTTATATCTCTGGAAATAAATTTATTCTGGTCAGAAAGCTGGAAACGTCTAAAAACGATCACTTTCGACAAATACAAGCGTTTTTAGACATTTTCGTACTTCTCGGAATAAGACTGCATTTTTCACGACAAAAAAAAATTTTATATCTCTGAAAATAAATTTATTAACGTCAGAGAGCTGGAAATGTCTAAAAACGTTCACTTTCAACGAATACGAGCGTTTTTAGGCATTTTCGTACTTCTCCGAATAAAACTGTATTTTTCACGACAAAAAATATTTTATATCTTTGAAAATAAATTTATTAACGTCAGAGAGCTGGAAATGTCTAAAAACGTTCACTTTCAACGAATACGATCGTTTTTAGGCATTTTTGTACTTCTCGGAATAAAACTGTATTTTTCACGACAAAAAATATTTTTTATCTCTGAAAATCAATTTATTCAGGTCAGAAAGCTGGAAACGTCTAAAAACGACCACTTTCGACGAATACAAGCGTTTTTAGACATTTTCGTACTTCTCGGACTAAAACTGCATTTTTCACGACAAAAAATATTTTATATCTTTGAAAATAAATTTATTAACGTCAGAGAGCTGGAAATGTCTAAAAACGTTCACTTTCAACGAATACGAGCGTTTTTAGGCATTTTCGTACTTCTCCGAATAAAACTGTATTTTTCACGACAAAAAATATTTTATATCTCTGGAAATAAATTTATTCTGGTCAGAAAGCTGGAAACGTCTAAAAACGATCACTTTCGACAAATACAAGCGTTTTTAGACATTTTCGTACTTCTCGGAATAAGACTGCATTTTTCACGACAAAAAAAAATTTTATATCTCTGAAAATAAATTTATTAACGTCAGAGAGCTGGAAATGTCTAAAAACGTTCACTTTCAACGAATACGAGCGTTTTTAGGCATTTTCGTACTTCTCCGAATAAAACTGTATTTTTCACGACAAAACATATTTTATATCTCTGGAAATAAATTTATTCTGGTCAGAAAGCTGGAAACGTCTAAAAACGACCACTTTCGACGAATACAAGCGTTTTTAGACATTTTCGTACTTCTCGGACTAAAACTGCATTTTTCACGACAAAAAAATATTTTATATCTTTGAAAATAAATTTATTAACGTCAGAGAGCTGGAAATGTCTAAAAACGTTCACTTTCAACGAATACGATCGTTTTTAGGCATTTTCGTACTTCTCCGAATAAAACTGTATTTTTCACGACAAAAAATATTTTATATCTCTGGAAATAAATTTATTCTGGTCAGAAAGCTGGAAACGTCTAAAAACGATCACTTTCGACAAATACAAGCGTTTTTAGACATTTTCGTACTTCTCGGAATAAGACTGCATTTTTCACGACAAAAAAATATTTTATATCTCTGAAAATAAATTTATTAACGTCAGAGAGCTGGAAATGTCTAAAAACGTTCACTTTCAACGAATACGAGCGTTTTTAGGCATTTTCGTACTTCTCCGAATAAAACTGTATTTTTCACGACAAAAAATATTTTATATCTCTGGAAATAAATTTATTCTGGTCAGAAAGCTGGAAACGTCTAAAAACGATCACTTTCGACAAATACAAGCGTTTTTAGACATTTTCGTACTTCTCGGAATAAGACTGCATTTTTCACGACAAAAAAATATTTTATATCTCTGAAAATAAATTTATTAACGTCAGAGAGCTGGAAATGTCTAAAAACGTTCACTTTCAACGAATACGAGCGTTTTTAGGCATTTTTGTACTTCTCGGAATAAAACTGTATTTTTCACGACAAAAAATATTTTTTATCTCTGAAAATCAATTTATTCAGGTCAGAAAGCTGGAAACGTCTAAAAACGACCACTTTCGACGAATACAAGCGTTTTTAGACATTTTCGTACTTCTCGGACTAAAACTGCATTTTTCACGACAAAAAATATTTTATATCTTTGAAAATAAATTTATTAACGTCAGAGAGCTGGAAATGTCTAAAAACGTTCACTTTCAACGAATACGATCGTTTTTAGGCATTTTCGTACTTCTCCGAATAAAACTGTATTTTTCACGACAAAAAATATTTTATATCTCTGGAAATAAATTTATTCTGGTCAGAAAGCTGGAAACGTCTAAAAACGATCACTTTCGACAAATACAAGCGTTTTTAGACATTTTCGTACTTCTCGGAATAAGACTGCATTTTTCACGACAAAAAAATATTTTATATCTCTGAAAATAAATTTATTAACGTCAGAGAGCTGGAAATGTCTAAAAACGTTCACTTTCAACGAATACGATCGTTTTTAGGCATTTTCGTACTTCTCCGAATAAAACTGTATTTTTCACCACAAAAAATATTTTATATCTCTGGAAATAAATTTATTCTGGTCAGAAAGCTGGAAACGTCTAAAAACGACCACTTTCGACGAATACAAGCGTTTTTAGACATTTTCGTACTTCTCGGACTAAAACTGCATTTTTCACGACAAAAAAATATTTTATATCTTTGAAAATAAATTTATTAACGTCAGAGAGCTGGAAATGTCTAAAAACGTTCACTTTCAACGAATACGATCGTTTTTAGGCATTTTCGTACTTCTCCGAATAAAACTGTATTTTTCACGACAAAAAATATTTTATATCTCTGGAAATAAATTTATTCTGGTCAGAAAGCTGGAAACGTCTAAAAACGATCACTTTCGACAAATACAAGCGTTTTTAGACATTTTCGTACTTCTCGGAATAAGACTGCATTTTTCACGACAAAAAAATATTTTATATCTCTGAAAATAAATTTATTAACGTCAGAGAGCTGGAAATGTCTAAAAACGTTCACTTTCAACGAATACGAGCGTTTTTAGGCATTTTTGTACTTCTCGGAATAAAACTGTATTTTTCCCGACAAAAAATATTTTTTATCTCTGAAAATCAATTTATTCAGGTCAGAAAGCTGGAAACGTCTAAAAACGACCACTTTCGACGAATACAAGCGTTTTTAGGCATTTTCGTACTTCTCGGACTAAAACTGCATTTTTCACGACAAAAAATATTTTATATCTTTGAAAATAAATTTATTAACGTCAGAGAGCTGGAAATGTCTAAAAACGTTCACTTTCAACGAATACGATCGTTTTTAGGCATTTTTGTACTTCTCGGAATAAAACTGTATTTTTCACGACAAAAAATATTTTTTATCTCTGAAAATCAATTTATTCAGGTCAGAAAGCTGGAAACGTCTAAAAACGACCACTTTCGACGAATACAAGCGTTTTTAGACATTTTCGTACTTCTCGGACTAAAACTGCATTTTTCACGACAAAAAATATTTTATATCTTTGAAAATAAATTTATTAACGTCAGAGAGCTGGAAATGTCTAAAAACGTTCACTTTCAACGAATACGAGCGTTTCTAGGCATTTTTGTACTTCTCGGAATAAAACTGTATTTTTCACGACAAAAAATATTTTTTATCTCTGAAAATCAATTTATTCAGGTCAGAAAGCTGGAAACGTCTAAAAACGACCACTTTCGACGAATACAAGCGTTTTTAGACATTTTCGTACATCTCGGACTAAAACTGCATTTTTCACGACAAAAAATATTTTATATCTTTGAAAATAAATTTATTAACGTCAGAGAGCTGGAAATGTCTAAAAACGTTCACTTTCAACGAATACGATCGTTTTTAGGCATTTTTGTACTTCTCGGAATAAAACTGTATTTTTCACGACAAAAAATATTTTTTATCTCTGAAAATCAATTTATTCAGGTCAGAAAGCTGGAAACGTCTAAAAACGACCACTTTCGACGAATACAAGCGTTTTTAGACATTTTCGTACTTCTCGGACTAAAACTGCATTTTTCACGACAAAAAATATTTTATACCTTTGAAAATAAATTTATTAACGTCAGAGAGCTGGAAATGTCTAAAAACGTTCACTTTCAACGAATACGATTGTTTTTAGGCATTTTCGTACTTCTCCGAATAAAACTGTATTTTTCACGACAAAAAATATTTTATATCTCTGGAAATAAATTTATTCTGGTCAGAAAGCTGGAAACGTCTAAAAACGACCACTTTCGACGAATACAAGCGTTTTTAGACATTTTCGTACTTCTCGGACTAAAACTGCATTTTTCACGACAAAAAATATTTTATACCTTTGAAAATAAATTTATTAACGTCAGAGAGCTGGAAATGTCTAAAAACGTTCACTTTCAACGAATACGATTGTTTTTAGGCATTTTCGTACTTCTCCGAATAAAACTGTATTTTTCACGACAAAAAATATTTTATATCGCTGGAAATAAATTTATTCTGGTCAGAAAGCTGGAAACGTCTAAAAACGATCACTTTCGACAAATACAAGCGTTTTTAGACATTTTCGTACTTCTCGGAATAAAACTGCATTTTTCACGACAAAAAAATATTTTATATCTCTGAAAATAAATTTATTAACGTCAGAGAGCTGGAAATGTCTAAAAACGTTCACTTTCAACGAATACGAGCGTTTTTAGGCATTTTTGTACTTCTCGGAATAAAACTGTATTTTTCACGACAAAAAATATTTTTTATCTCTGAAAATCAATTTATTCAGGTCAGAAAGCTGGAAACGTCTAAAAGCGACCACTTTCGACGAATACAAGCGTTTTTAGACGTTTTCGTACTTCTCGGACTAAAACTGCATTTTTCACGACAAAAAATATTTTATATCTTTGAAAATAAATTTATTAACGTCAGAGAGCTGGAAATGTCTAAAAACGTTCACTTTCAACGAATACGATCGTTTTTAGGCATTTTCGTACTTCTCCGAATAAAACTGTATTTTTCACAACAAAAAATTTTTTATATCTCTGGAAATAAATTTATTCTGGTCAGAAAGCTGGAAACGTCTAAAAACGATCACTTTCGACAAATACAAGCGTTTTTAGACATTTTCGTACTTCTCGGAATAAGACTGCATTTTTCACGACAAAAAAATATTTTATATCTCTGAAAATAAATTTATTAAAGTCAGAGAGCTGGAAATGTCTAAAAACGTTCACTTTCAACGAATAGGAGCGTTTTTAGGAATTTTTGTACTTCTCGGAATAAAACTGTATTTTTCACGACAAAAAATATTTTTTATCTCTGAAAATCAATTTATTCAGGTCAGAAAGCTGGAAACGTCTAAAAACGACCACTTTCGACGAATACAAGCGTTTTTAGACATTTTCGTACTTCTCGGACTAAAACTGCATTTTTCACGACAAAAAATATTTTATATCTTTGAAAATAAATTTATTAACGTCAGAGAGCTGGAAATGTCTAAAAACGTTCACTTTCAACGAATACGATCGTTTTTAGGCATTTTTGTACTTCTCGGAATAAAACTGTATTTTTCACGACAAAAAATATTTTTTATCTCTGAAAATCAATTTATTCAGGTCAGAAAGCTGGAAACGTCTAAAAACGACCACTTTCGACGAATACAAGCGTTTTTAGACATTTTCGTACTTCTCGGACTAAAACTGCATTTTTCACGACAAAAAATATTTTATATCTTTGAAAATAAATTTATTAACGTCAGAGAGCTGGAAATGTCTAAAAACGTTCACTTTCAACGAATACGAGCGTTTTTAGGCAT
This sequence comes from Leptodirus hochenwartii, assembly GCA_947310635.1. Taxonomy (NCBI): domain Eukaryota; kingdom Metazoa; phylum Arthropoda; class Insecta; order Coleoptera; family Leiodidae; genus Leptodirus; species Leptodirus hochenwartii. The sequence goes on from CAMZJO010000001.1 coordinate 73,956, forward strand.
TTTTGTACTTCTCGGAATAAAACTGTATTTTTCACGACAAAAAATATTTTTTATCTCTGAAAATCAATTTATTCAGGTCAGAAAGCTGGAAACGTCTAAAAACGACCACTTTCGACGAATACAAGCGTTTTTAGACATTTTCGTACTTCTCGGACTAAAACTGCATTTTCCACGACAAAAAATATTTTATATCTTTGAAAATAAATTTATTAACGTCAGAGAGCTGGAAATGTCTAAAAACGTTCACTTTCAACGAATACGATCGTTTTTAGGCATTTTTGTACTTCTCGGAATAAAACTGTATTTTTCACGACAAAAAATATTTTTTATCTCTGAAAATCAATTTATTCAGGTCAGAAAGCTGGAAACGTCTAAAAACGACCACTTTCGACGAATACAAGCGTTTTTAGACATTTTCGTACTTCTCGGACTAAAACTGCATTTTTCACGACAAAAAATATTTTATATCTTTGAAAATAAATTTATTAACGTCAGAGAGCTGGAAATGTCTAAAAACGTTCACTTTCAACGAATACGATCGTTTTTAGGCATTTTCGTACTTCTCCGAATAAAACTGTATTTTTCACGACAAAAAATATTTTATATCTCTGGAAATAAATTTATTCTGGTCAGAAAGCTGGAAACGTCTAAAAACGACCACTTTCGACGAATACAAGCGTTTTTAGACATTTTCGTACTTCTCGGACTAAAACTGCATTTTTCACGACAAAAAATATTTTATATCTTTGAAAATAAATTTATTAACGTCAGAGAGCTGGAAATGTCTAAAAACGTTCACTTTCAACGAATACGATCGTTTTTAGGCATTTTCGTACTTCTCCGAATAAAACTATATTTTTCACGACAAAAAATATTTTATATCTCTGGAAATAAATTTATTCTGGTCAGAAAGCTGGAAACGTCTAAAAACGATCACTTTCGACAAATACAAGCGTTTTTAGACATTTTCGTACTTCTCGGAATAAGACTGCATTTTTCACGACAAAAAAATATTTTATATCTCTGAAAATAAATTTATTAACGTCAGAGAGCTGGAAATGTCTAAAAACGTTCACTTTCAACGAATACGAGCGTTTTTAGGCATTTTTGTACTTCTCGGAATAAAACTGTATTTTTCACGACAAAAAATATTTTTTATCTCTGAAAATCAATTTATTCAGGTCAGAAAGCTGGAAACGTCTAAAAACGACCACTTTCGACGAATACAAGCGTTTTTAGACATTTTCGTACTTCTCGGACTAAAACTGCATTTTTCACGACAAAAAATATTTTATATCTTTGAAAATAAATTTATTAACGTCAGAGAGCTGGAAATGTCTAAAAACGTTCACTTTCAACGAATACGAGCGTTTTTAGGCATTTTCGTACTTCTCCGAATAAAACTGTATTTTTCACGACAAAAAATATTTTATATCTCTGGAAATAAATTTATTCTGGTCAGAAAGCTGGAAACGTCTAAAAACGATCACTTTCGACAAATACAAGCGTTTTTAGACATTTTCGTACTTCTCGGAATAAGACTGCATTTTTCACGACAAAAAAATATTTTATATCTCTGAAAATAAATTTATTAACGTCAGAGAGATATATTTGTTAACGTGCTCCGCCAGAGGCACTACACGATAAACACAGCGACACGAGGTTTTCCCAAGTGGTCACCCATCCAAGTACTAACCGCGCTCGACGTTGCTTAACTTCGGTGTTCGATGGGAACCGGTGCTTTCAACGCCGATATGGTCGCTGCATTAACGTCAGAGAGCTGGAAATGTCTAAAAACGTTCACTTTCAACGAATACGAGCGTTTTTAGGCATTTTTGTACTTCTCGGAATAAAACTGTATTTTTCACGACAAAAAATATTTTTTATCTCTGAAAATCAATTTATTCAGGTCAGAAAGCTGGAAACGTCTAAAAACGACCACTTTCGACGAATACAAGCGTTTTTAGACATTTTCGTACTTCTCGGACTAAAACTGCATTTTTCACGACAAAAAATATTTTATATCTTTGAAAATAAATTTATTAACGTCAGAGAGCTGGAAATGTCTAAAAACGTTCACTTTCAACGAATACGATCGTTTTTAGGCATTTTTGTACTTCTCGGAATAAAACTGTATTTTTCACGACAAAAAATATTTTTTATCTCTGAAAATCAATTTATTCAGGTCAGAAAGCTGGAAACGTCTAAAAACGACCACTTTCGACGAATACAAGCGTTTTTAGACATTTTCGTACTTCTCGGACTAAAACTGCATTTTTCACGACAAAAAATATTTTATATCTTTGAAAATAAATTTATTAACGTCAGAGAGCTGGAAATGTCTAAAAACGTTCACTTTCGACGAATACGATCGTTTTTAGGCATTTTCGTACTTCTCCGAATAAAACTGTATTTTTCACGACAAAAAATATTTTATATCTCTGGAAATAAATTTATTCTGGTCAGAAAGCTGGAAACGTCGAAAAACGATCACTTTCGACAAATACAAGCGTTTTTAGACATTTTCGTACTTCTCGGAATAAAACTGCATTTTTCACGACAAAAAAATATTTTATATCTCTGAAAATAAATTTATTAACGTCAGAGAGCTGGAAATGTCTAAAAACGTTCACTTTCAACGAATACGAGCGTTTTTAGGCATTTTTGTACTTCTCGGAATAAAACTGTATTTTTCACGACAAAAAATATTTTTTATCTCTGAAAATCAATTTATTCAGGTCAGAAAGCTGGAAACGTCTAAAAACGACCACTTTCGACGAATACAAGCGTTTTTAGACGTTTTCGTACTTCTCGGACTAAAACTGCATTTTTCACGACAAAAAATATTTTATATCTTTGAAAATAAATTTATTAACGTCAGAGAGCTGGAAATGTCTAAAAACGTTCACTTTCAACGAATACGATCGTTTTTAGGCATTTTCGTACTTCTCCGAATAAAACTGTATTTTTCACGACAAAAAATATTTTATATCTCTGGAAATAAATTTATTCTGTTCAGAAAGCTGGAAACGTCTAAAAACGATAACTTTCGACAAATACAAGCGTTTTTAGACATTTTCGTACTTCTCGGAATAAGACTGCATTTTTCACGACAAAAAAATATTTTATATCTCTGAAAATAAATTTATTAACGTCAGAGAGCTGGAAATGTCTAAAAACGTTCACTTTCAACGAATACGATCGTTTTTAGGCATTTTTGTACTTCTCGGAATAAAACTGTATTTTTCACGACAAAAAATATTTTTTATCTCTGAAAATCAATTTATTCAGGTCAGAAAGCTGGAAACATCTAAAAACGACCACTTTCGACGAATACAAGCGTTTTTAGACATTTTCGTACTTCTCGGACTAAAACTGCATTTTTCACGACAAAAAATATTTTATATCTTTGAAAATAAATTTATTAACGTCAGAGAGCTGGAAATGTCTAAAAACGTTCACTTTCAACGAATACGATCGTTTTTAGGCATTTTTGTACTTCTCGGAATAAAACTGTATTTTTCACGACAAAAAATATTTTTTATCTCTGAAAATCAATTTATTCAGGTCAGAAAGCTGGAAACGTCTAAAAACGACCACTTTCGACGAATACAAGCGTTTTTAGACATTTTCGTACTTCTCGGACTAAAACTGCATTTTTCACGACAAAACATATTTTATATCTTTGAAAATAAATTTATTAACGTCAGAGAGCTGGAAATGTCTAAAAACGTTCACTTTCAACGAATACGAGCGTTTTTAGGCATTTTCGTACTTCTCCGAATAAAACTGTATTTTTCACGACAAAAAATATTTTATATCTCTGGAAATAAATTTATTCTGGTCAGAAAGCTGGAAACGTCTAAAAACGACCACTTTCGACGAATACAAGCGTTTTTAGACATTTTCGTACTTCTCGGACTAAAACTGCATTTTTCACGACAAAAAATATTTTATATCTTTGAAAATAAATTTATTAACGTCAGAGAGCTGGAAATGTCTAAAAACGTTCACTTTCAACGAATACGATCGTTTTTAGGCATTTTCGTACTTCTCCGAATAGAACTGTATTTTTCACGACAAAAAATATTTTATATCTCTGGAAATAAATTTATTCTGGTCAGAAAGCTGGAAACGTCTAAAAACGATCACTTTCGACAAATACAAGCGTTTTTAGACATTTTCGTACTTCTCGGAATAAGACTGCATTTTTCACGACAAAAAAATATTTTATATCTCTGAAAATAAATTTATTAACGTCAGAGAGCTGGAAATGTCTAAAAACGTTCACTTTCAACGAATACGAGCGTTTTTAGGCATTTTTGTACTTCTCGGAATAAAACTGTATTTTTCACGACAAAAAATATTTTTTATCTCTGAAAATCAATTTATTCAGGTCAGAAAGCTGGAAACGTCTAAAAACGACCACTTTCGACGAATACAAGCGTTTTTAGATATTTTCGTACTTCTCGGACTAAAACTGCATTTTTCACGACAAAAAATATTTTATATCTTTGAAAATAAATTTATTAACGTCAGAGAGCTGGAAATGTCTAAAAACGTTCACTTTCAACGAATACGATCCTTTTTAGGCATTTTCGTACTTCTCCGAATAAAACTGTATTTTTCACGACAAAAAATATTTTATATCTCTGGAAATAAATTTATTCTGGTCAGAAAGCTGGAAACGTCTAAAAACGACCACTTTCGACGAATACAAGCGTTTTTAGACATTTTCGTACTTCTCGGACTAAAACTGCATTTTTCACGACAAAAAATATTTTATATCTTTGAAAATAAATTTATTAACGTCAGAGAGCTGGAAATGTCTAAAAACGTTCACTTTCAACGAATACGATCGTTTTTAGGCATTTTCGTACTTCTCCGAATAGAACTGTATTTTTCACGACAAAAAATATTTTATATCTCTGGAAATAAATTTATTCTGGTCAGAAAGCTGGAAACGTCTAAAAACGATCACTTTCGACAAATACAAGCGTTTTTAGACATTTTCGTACTTCTCGGAATAAGACTGCATTTTTCACGACAAAAAAATATTTTATATCTCTGAAAATAAATTTATTAACGTCAGAGAGCTGGAAATGTCTAAAAACGTTCACTTTCAACGAATACGAGCGTTTTTAGGCATTTTTGTACTTCTCGGAATAAAACTGTATTTTTCACGACAAAAAATATTTTATATCTCTGGAAATAAATTTATTCTGTTCAGAAAGCTGGAAACGTCTAAAAACGACCACTTTCGACGAATACAAGCGTTTTTAGACATTTTCGTACTTCTCGGACTAAAACTGCATTTTTCACGACAAAAAATATTTTATATCTTTGAAAATAAATTTATTAACGTCAGAGAGCTGGAAATGTCTAAAAACGTTCACTTTCAACGAATACGATCGTTTTTAGGCATTTTCGTACTTCTCCGAATAAAACTGTATTTTTCACGACAAAAAATATTTTATATCTCTGGAAATAAATTTATTCTGGTCAGAAAGCTGGAAACGTCTAAAAACGACCACTTTCGACGAATACAAGCGTTTTTAGACATTTTCGTACCTCTCGGACTAAAACTGCATTTTTCACGACAAAAAATATTTTATATCTTTGAAAATAAATTTATTAACGTCAGAGAGCTGGAAATGTCTAAAAACGTTCACTTTCAACGAATACGATCGTTTTTAGGCATTTTCGTACTTCTCCGAATAAAACTGTATTTTTCACGACAAAAAATATTTTATATCTCTGGAAATAAATTTATTCTGGTCAGAAAGCTGGAAACGTCTAAAAACGATCACTTTCGACAAATACAAGCGTTTTTAGACATTTTCGTACTTCTCGGAATAAGACTGCATTTTTCACGACAAAAAAATATTTTATATCTCTGAAAATAAATTTATTAACGTCAGAGAGCTGGAAATGTCTAAAAACGTTCACTTTCAACGAATACGAGCGTTTTTAGGCATTTTTGTACTTCTCGGAATAAAACTGTATTTTTCACGACAAAAAATATTTTTTATCTCTGAAAATCAATTTATTCAGGTCAGAAAGCTGGAAACGTCTAAAAACGACCACTTTCGACGAATACAAGCGTTTTTAGACATTTTCGTACTTCTCGGACTAAAACTGCATTTTTCACGACAAAAAATATTTTATATCTTTGAAAATAAATTTATTAACGTCAGAGAGCTGGAAATGTCTAAAAACGTTCACTTTCAACGAATACGATCGTTTTTAGGCATTTTCGTACTTCTCCGAATAAAACTGTATTTTTCACGACAAAAAATATTTTATATCTCTGGAAATAAATTTATTCTGGTCAGAAAGCTGGAAACGTCTAAAAACGATCACTTTCGACAAATACAAGCGTTTTTAGACATTTTCGTACTTCTCGGAATAAGACTGCATTTTTCACGACAAAAAAATATTTTATATCTCTGAAAATAAATTTATTAACGTCAGAGAGCTGGAAATGTCTAAAAACGTTCACTTTCAACGAATACGATCGTTTTTAGGCATTTCGTACTTCTCCGAATAAAACTGTATTTTTCACGACAAAAAATATTTTATATCTCTGGAAATAAATTTATTCTGGTCAGAAAGCTGGAAACGTCTAAAAACGATCACTTTCGACAAATACAAGCGTTTTTAGACATTTTCGTACTTCTCGGAATAAGACTGCATTTTTCACGACAAAAAAATATTTTATATCTCTGAAAATAAATTTATTAACGTCAGAGAGCTGGAAATGTCTAAAAACGTTCACTTTCAACGAATACGATCGTTTTTAGGCATTTTTGTACTTCTCGGAATAAAACTGTATTTTTCACGACAAAAAATATTTTTTATCTCTGAAAATCAATTTATTCAGGTCAGAAAGCTGGAAACGTCTAAAAACGACCACTTTCGACGAATACAAGCGTTTTTAGACATTTTCGTACTTCTCGGACTAAAACTGCATTTTTCACGACAAAAAATATTTTATATCTTTGAAAATAAATTTATTAACGTCAGAGAGCTGGAAATGTCTAAAAACGTTCACTTTCAACGAATACGATCGTTTTTAGGCATTTTCGTACTTCTCCGAATAAAACTGTATTTTTCACGACAAAAAATATTTTATATCTCTGGAAATAAATTTATTCTGTTCAGAAAGCTGGAAACGTCTAAAAACGACCACTTTCGACGAATACAAGCGTTTTTAGACATTTTCGTACTTCTCGGACTAAAACTGCATTTTTCACGACAAAAAATATTTTATATCTTTGAAAATAAATTTATTAACGTCAGAGAGCTGGAAATGTCTAAAAACGTTCACTTTCAACGAATACGATCGTTTTTAGGCATTTTCGTACTTCTCCGAATAAAACTGTATTTTTCACGACAAAAAATATTTTATATCTCTGGAAATAAATTTATTCTGGTCAGAAAGCTGGAAACGTCTAAAAACGACCACTTTCGACGAATACAAGCGTTTTTAGACATTTTCGTACCTCTCGGACTAAAACTGCATTTTTCACGACAAAAAATATTTTATATCTTTGAAAATAAATTTATTAACGTCAGAGAGCTGGAAATGTCTAAAAACGTTCACTTTCAACGAATACGATCGTTTTTAGGCATTTTCGTACTTCTCCGAATAAAACTGTATTTTTCACGACAAAAAATATTTTATATCTCTGGAAATAAATTTATTCTGGTCAGAAAGCTGGAAACGTCTAAAAACGATCACTTTCGACAAATACAAGCGTTTTTAGACATTTTCGTACTTCTCGGAATAAGACTGCATTTTTCACGACAAAAAAATATTTTATATCTCTGAAAATAAATTTATTAACGTCAGAGAGCTGGAAATGTCTAAAAACGTTCACTTTCAACGAATACGAGCGTTTTTAGGCATTTTTGTACTTCTCGGAATAAAACTGTATTTTTCACGACAAAAAATATTTTTTATCTCTGAAAATCAATTTATTCAGGTCAGAAAGCTGGAAACGTCTAAAAACGACCACTTTCGACGAATACAAGCGTTTTTAGACATTTTCGTACTTCTCGGACTAAAACTGCATTTTTCACAACAAAAAATATTTTATATCTTTGAAAATAAATTTATTAACGTCAGAGAGCTGGAAATGTCTAAAAACGTTCACTTTCAACGAATACGATCGTTTTTAGGCATTTTTGTACTTCTCGGAATAAAACTGTATTTTTCACGACAAAAAATATTTTTTATCTCTGAAAATCAATTTATTCAGGTCAGAAAGCTGGAAACGTCTAAAAACGACCACTTTCGACGAATACAAGCGTTTTTAGACATTTTCGTACTTCTCGGACTAAAACTGCATTTTTCACGACAAAAAATATTTTATATCTTTGAAAATAAATTTATTAACGTCAGAGAGCTGGAAGTGTCTAAAAACGTTCACTTTCAACGCATACGATCGTTTTTAGGCATTTTCGTACTTCTCCGAATAAAACTGTATTTTTCACGACAAAAAATATTTTATATCTCTGGAAATAAATTTATTCTGGTCAGAAAGCTGGAAACGTCTAAAAACGACCACTTTCGACAAATACAAGCGTTTTTAGACATTTTCGTACTTCTCGGAATAAGACTGCATTTTTCACGACAAAAAAATATTTTATATCTCTGAAAATAAATTTATTAACGTCAGAGAGCTGGAAATGTCTAAAAACGTTCACTTTCAACGAATACGATCGTTTTTAGGCATTTTCGTACTTCTCCGAATAAAACTGTATTTTTCACGACAAAAAATATTTTATATCTCTGGAAATAAATTTATTCTGGTCAGAAAGCTGGAAACGTCTAAAAACGATCACTTTCGACAAATACAAGCGTTTTTAGACATTTTCGTACTTCTCGGACTAAAACTGCATTTTTCACGACAAAAAAATATTTTATATCTCTGAAAATAAATTTATTAACGTCAGAGAGCTGGAAATGTCTAAAAACGTTCACTTTCAACGAATACGATCGTTTTTAGGCATTTTTGTACTTCTCGGAATAAAACTGTATTTTTCACGACAAAAAATATTTTTTATCTCTGAAAATCAATTTATTCAGGTCAGAAAGCTGGAAACGTCTAAAAACGACCACTTTCGACGAATACAAGCGTTTTTAGACATTTTCGTACTTCTCGGACTAAAACTGCATTTTTCACGACAAAAAATATTTTATATCTTTGAAAATAAATTTATTAACGTCAGAGAGCTGGAAATGTCTAAAAACGTTCACTTTCAACGAATACGATCGTTTTTAGGCATTTTCGTACTTCTCCGAATAAAACTGTATTTTTCACGACAAAAAATATTTTATATCTCTGGAAATAAATTTATTCTGGTCAGAAAGGTGGAAACGTCTAAAAACGACCACTTTCGACGAATACAAGCGTTTTTAGACATTTTCGTACTTCTCGGACTAAAACTGCATTTTTCACGACAAAAAATATTTTATATCTTTGAAAATAAATTTATTAACGTCAGAGAGCTGGAAATGTCTAAAAACGTTCACTTTCAACGAATACGATCGTTTTTAGGCATTTTCGTACTTCTCCGAATAAAACTGTATTTTTCACGACAAAAAATATTTTATATCTCTGGAAATAAATTTATTCTGGTCAGAAAGCTGGAAACGTCTAAAAACGACCACTTTCGACGAATACAAGCGTTTTTAGACATTTTCGTACTTCTCGGACTAAAACTGCATTTTTCACGACAAAAAAATATTTTATATCTTTGAAAATAAATTTATTAACGTCAGAGAGCTGGAAATGTCTAAAAACGTTCACTTTCAACGAATACGAGCGTTTTTAGGCATTTTTGTACTTCTCGGAATAAAACTGTATTTTTCACGACAAAAAATATTTTATATCTCTGGAAATAAATTTATTCTGGTCAGAAAGCTGGAAACGTCTAAAAACGATCACTTTCGACAAATACAAGCGTTTTTAGACATTTTCGTACTTCTCGGAATAAGACTGCATTTTTCACGACAAAAAAATATTTTATATCTCTGAAAATAAATTTATTAACGTCAGAGAGCTGGAAATGTCTAAAAACGTTCACTTTCAACGAATACGAGCGTTTTTAGGCATTTTTGTACTTCTCGGAATAAAACTGTATTTTTCACGACAAAAAATATTTTTTATCTCTGAAAATCAATTTATTCAGGTCAGAAAGCTGGAAACGTCTAAAAACGACCACTTTCGACGAATACAAGCGTTTTTAGACATTTTCGTACTTCTCGGACTAAAACTGCATTTTTCACGACAAAAAATATTTTATATCTTTGAAAATAAATTTATTAGCGTCAGAGAGCTGGAAATGTCTAAAAACGTTCACTTTCAACGAATACGATCGTTTTTAGGCATTTTTGTACTTCTCGGAATAAAACTGTATTTTTCACGACAAAAAATATTTTTTATCTCTGAAAATCAATTTATTCAGGTCAGAATGCTGGAAACGTCTAAAAACGACCACTTTCAACGAATACGATCGTTTTTAGGCATTTTCGTACTTCTCCGAATAAAACTGTATTTTTCACGACAAAAAATATTTTATATCTCTGGAAATAAATTTATTCTGGTCAGAAAGCTGGAAACGTCTAAAAACGACCACTTTCGACGAATACAAGCGTTTTTAGACATTTTCGTACTTCTCGGACTAAAACTGCATTTTTCACGACAAAAAATATTTTATATCTTTGAAAATAAATTTATTAACGTCAGAGAGCTGGAAATGTCTAAAAACGTTCACTTTCAACGAATACGAGCGTTGCTAGGCATTTTTGTACTTCTCGGAATAAAACTGTATTTTTCACGACAAAAAATATTTTTTATCTCTGAAAATCAATTTATTCAGGTCAGAAAGCTGGAAACGTCTAAAAACGACCACTTTCGACGAATACAAGCGTTTTTAGACATTTTCGTACTTCTCGGACTAAAACTGCATTTTTCACGACAAAAAATATTTTATATCTTTGAAAATAAATTTATTAACGTCAGAGAGCCGGAAATGTCTAAAAACGTTCACTTTCAACGAATACGATCGTTTTTAGGCATTTTTGTACTTCTCGGAATAAAACTGTATTTTTCACGACAAAAAATATTTTTTATCTCTGAAAATCAATTTATTCAGGTCAGAAAGCTGGAAACGTCTAAAAACGACCACTTTCGACGAATACAAGCGTTTTTAGACATTTTCGTACTTCTCGGACTAAAACTGCATTTTTCACGACAAAAAATATTTTATATCTTTGAAAATAAATTTATTAACGTCAGAGAACTGGAAATGTCTAAAAACGTTCACTTTCAACGAATACGGTCGTTTTTAGGCATTTTCGTACTTCTCCGAATAAAACTGTATTTTTCACGACAAAAAATATTTTATATATCTGGAAATAAATTTATTCTGGTCAGAAAGCTGGAAACGTCTAAAAACGACCACTTTCGACGATTACAAGCGCTTTTAGACATTTTCGTACTTCTCGGACTAAAACTGCATTTTTCACGACAAAAAATATTTTATATCTTTGAAAATAAATTTATTAAGGTCAGAGAGCTGGAAATGTCTAAAAACGTTCACTTTCAACGAATACGATCGTTTTTAGGCATTTTCGTACTTCTCCGAATAAAACTGTATTTTTCACGACAAAAAATATTTTATATCTCTGGAAATAAATTTATTCTGGTCAGAAAGCTGGAAACGTCTAAAAACGACCACTTTCGACGAATACAAGCGTTTTTAGACATTTTCGTACTTCTCGGACTAAAACTGCATTTTTCACGACAAAAAATATTTTATATCTTTGAAAATAAATTTATTAACGTCAGAGAGCTGGAAATGTCTAAAAACGTTCACTTTCAACGAATACGATCGTTTTTAGGCATTTTCGTACTTCTCCGAATAAAACTGTATTTTTCACGACAAAAAATATTTTATATCTCTGGAAATAAATTTATTCTGGTCAGAAAGCTGGAAACGTCTAAAAACGATCACTTTCGACAAATACAAGCGTTTTTAGACATTTTCGTACTTCTCGGAATAAGACTGCATTTTTCACGACAAAAAAATATTTTATATCTCTGAAAATAAATTTATTAACGTCAGAGAGCTGGAAATGTCTAAAAACGTTCACTTTCAACGAATACGAGCGTTTTTAGGCATTTTTGTACTTCTCGGAATAAAACTGTATTTTTCACGACAAAAAATATTTTTTATCTCTGAAAATCAATTTATTCAGGTCAGAAAGCTGGAAACGTCTAAAAACGACCACTTTCGACGAATACAAGCGTTTTTAGACATTTTCGTACTTCTCGGACGAAAACTGCATTTTTCACGACAAAAAATATTTTATATCTTTGAAAATAAATTTATTAACGTCAGAGAGCTGGAAATGTCTAAAAACGTTCACTTTCAACGAATACGAGCGTTTTTAGGCATTTTCGTACTTCTCCGAATAAAACTGTATTTTTCACGACAAAAAATATTTTATATCTCTGGAAATAAATTTATTCTGGTCAGAAAGCTGGAAACGTCTAAAAACGATCACTTTCGACAAATACAAGCGTTTTTAGACATTTTCGTACTTCTCGGAATAAGACTGCATTTTTCACGACAAAAAAATATTTTATATCTCTGAAAATAAATTTATTAACGTCAGAGAGCTGGAAATGTCTAAAAACGTTCACTTTCAACGAATACGAGCGTTTTTAGGCATTTTTGTACTTCTCGGAATAAAACTGTATTTTTCACGACAAAAAATATTTTTTATCTCTGAAAATCAATTTATTCAGGTCAGAAAGCTGGAAACGTCTAAAAACGACCACTTTCGACGAATACAAGCGTTTTTAGACATTTTCGTACTTCTCGGACTAAAACTGCATTTTTCACGACAAAAAATATTTTATATCTTTGAAAATAAATTTATTAACGTCAGAGAGCTGGAAATGTCTAAAAACGTTCACTTTCAACGAATACGATCGTTTTTAGGCATTTTTGTACTTCTCGGAATAAAACTGTATTTTTCACGACAAAAAATATTTTTTATCTCTGAAAATCAATTTATTCAGGTCAGAAAGCTGGAAACGTCTAAAAACGACCACTTTCGACGAATACAAGCGTTTTTAGACATTTTCGTACTTCTCGGACTAAAACTGCATTTTTCACGACAAAAAATATTTTATATCTTTGAAAATAAATTTATTAACGTCAGAGAGCTGGAAATGTCTAAAAACGTTCACTTTCAACGAATACGATCGTTTTTAGGCATTTTCGTACTTCTCCGAATAAAACTGTATTTTTCACGACAAAAAATATTTTATATCTCTGGAAATAAATTTATTCTGGTCAGAAAGCTGGAACCGTCTAAAAACGATCACTTTCGACAAATACAAGCGTTTTTAGACATTTTCGTACTTCTCGGAATAAGACTGCATTTTTCACGACAAAAAAATATTTTATATCTCTGAAAATAAATTTATTAACGTCAGAGAGCTGGAAATGTCTAAAAACGTTCACTTTCAACGAATACGAGCGTTTTTAGGAATTTTTGTACTTCTCGGAATAAAACTGTATTTTTCACGACAAAAAATATTTTTTATCTCTGAAAATCAATTTATTCAGGTCAGAAAGCTGGAAACGTCTAAAAACGACCACTTTCGACGAATACAAGCGTTTTTAGACATTTTCGTACTTCTCGGACTAAAACTGCATTTTTCACGACAAAAAATATTTTATATCTTTGAAAATAAATTTATTAACGTCAGAGAGCTGGAAATGTCTAAAAACGTTCACTTTCAACGAATACGATCGTTTTTAGGCATTTTTGTACTTCTCGGAATAAAACTGTATTTTTCACGACAAAAAATATTTTTTATCTCTGAGAATCAATTTATTCAGGTCAGAAAGCTGGAAACGTCTAAAATCGACCACTTTCGACGAATACAAGCGTTTTTAGACATTTTCGTACTTCTCAGACTAAAACTGCATTTTTCACGACAAAAAATATTTTATATCTTTGAAAATAAATTTATTAACGTCAGAGAGCTGGAAATGTCTAAAAACGTTCACTTTCAACGAATACGAGCGTTTTTAGGCATTTTTGTACTTCTCGGAATAAAACTGTATTTTTCACGACAAAAAATATTTTTTATCTCTGAAAATCAATTTATTCAGGTCAGAAAGCTGGAAACGTCTAAAAACGACCACTTTCGACGAATACAAGCGTTTTTAGACGTTTTCGTACTTCTCGGACTAAAACTGCATTTTTCACGACAAAAAATATTTTATATCTTTGAAAATAAATTTATTAACGTCAGAGAGCTGGAAATGTCTAAAAACGTTCACTTTCAACGAATACGATCGTTTTTAGGCATTTTCGTACTTCTCCGAATAAAACTGTATTTTTCACGACAAAAAATATTTTATATCTCTGGAAATAAATTTATTCTGGTCAGAAAGCTGGAAACGTCTAAAAACGACCACTTTCGACAAATACAAGCGTTTTTAGACATTTTCGTACTTCTCGGAATAAGACTGCATTTTTCACGACAAAAAAATATTTTATATCTCTGAAAATAAATTTATTAACGTCAGAGAGCTGGAAATGTCTAAAAACGTTCACTTTCAACGAATACGAGCGTTTTTAGGAATTTTTGTACTTCTCGGAATAAAACTGTATTTTTCACGACAAAAAATATTTTTTATCTCTGAAAATCAATTTATTCAGGTCAGAAAGCTGGAAACGTCTAAAAACGACCACTTTCGACGAATACAAGCGTTTTTAGACATTTTCGTACTTCTCGGACTAAAACTGCATTTTTCACGACAAAAAATATTTTATATCTTTGAAAATAAATTTATTAACGTCAGAGAGCTGGAAATGTCTAAAAACGTTCACTTTCAACGAATACGATCGTTTTTAGGCATTTTTGTACTTCTCGGAATAAAACTGTATTTTTCACGACAAAAAATATTTTTTATCTCTGAGAATCAATTTATTCAGGTCAGAAAGCTGGAAACGTCTAAAATCGACCACTTTCGACGAATACAAGCGTTTTTAGACATTTTCGTACTTCTCAGACTAAAACTGCATTTTTCACGACAAAAAATATTTTATATCTTTGAAAATAAATTTATTAACGTCAGAGAGCTGGAAATGTCTAAAAACGTTCACTTTCAACGAATACGATCGTTTTTAGGCATTTTTGTACTTCTCGGAATAAAACTGTATTTTTCACGACAAAAAATATTTTTTATCTCTGAAAATCAATTTATTCAGGTCAGAAAGCTGGAAACGTCTAGTAACGACCACTTTCGACGAATACAAGCGTTTTTAGACATTTTCGTACTTCTCGGACTAAAACTGCATTTTTCACGACAAAAAATATTTTATATCTTTGAAAATAAATTTATTAACGTCAGAGAGCTGGAAATGTCTAAAAACGTTCACTTTCAACGAATACGATCGTTTTTAGGCATTTTCGTACTTCTCCGAATAAAACTGTATTTTTCACGACAAAAAATATTTTATATCTCTGGAAATAAATTTATTCTGGTCAGAAAGCTGGAAACGTCTAAAAACGACCACTTTCGACGAATACAAGCGTTTTTAGACATTTTCGTACTTCTCGGTCTAAAACTGCATTTTTCACGACAAAAAATATTTTATATCTTTGAAATTAAATTTATTAACGTCAGAGAGCTGGAAATATCTAAAAACGTTCACTTTCAACGAATACGATCGTTTTTAGGCATTTTCGTACTTCTCCGAATAAAACTGTATTTTTCACGACAAAAAATATTTTATATCTCTGGAAATAAATTTATTCTGGTCAGAAAGCTGGAAACGTCTAAAAACGATCACTTTCGACAAATACAAGCGTTTTTAGACATTTTCGTACTTCTCGGAATAAGACTGCATTTTTCACGACAAAAAAATATTTTATATCTCTGAAAATAAATTTATTAACGTCAGAGAGCTGGAAATATCTAAAAACGTTCACTTTCAACGAATACGAGCGTTTTTAGGCATTTTTGTACTTCTCGGAATAAAACTGCATTTTTCACGACAAAAAATATTTTTTATCTCTGAAAATCAATTTATTCAGGTCAGAAAGCTGGAAACGTCTAAAAACGACCACTTTCGACGAATACAAGCGTTTTTAGACATTTTCGTACTTCTCGGACTAAAACTGCATTTTTCACGACAAAAAATATTTTATATCTTTGAAAATAAATTTATTAACGTCAGAGAGCTGGAAATGTCTAAAAACGTCCACTTTCAACGAATACGATCGTTTTTAGGCATTTTTGTACTTCTCGGAATAAAACTGTATTTTTCACGACAAAAAATATTTTTTATCTCTGAAAATCAATTTATTCAGGTCAGAAAGCTGGAAACGTCTAAAAACGACCACTTTCGACGAATACAAGCGTTTTTAGACATTTTCGTACTTCTCGGACTAAAACTGCATTTTTCACGACAAAAAATATTTTATATCTTTGAAAATAAATTTATTAACGTCAGAGAGCTGGAAATGTCTAAAAACGTTCACTTTCAACGAATACGATCGTTTTTAGGCATTTTCGTACTTCTCCGAATAAAACTGTATTTTTCACGTCAAAAAATATTTTATATCTCTGGAAATAAATTTATTCTGGTCAGAAAGCTGGAAACGTCTAAAAACGACCACTTTCGACGAATACAAGCGTTTTTAGACATTTTCGTACTTCTCGGACTAAAACTGCATTTTTCACGACAAAAAATATTTTATATCTTTGAAAATAAATTTATTAACGTCAGAGAGCTGGAAATGTCTAAAAACGTTCACTTTCGACGAATACGATCGTTTTTAGGCATTTTCGTACTTCTCCGAATAAAACTGTATTTTTCACGACAAAAAATATTTTATATCTCTGGAAATAAATTTATTCTGGTCAGAAAGCTGGAAACGTCTAAAAACGATCACTTTCGACAAATACAAGCGTTTTTAGACATTTTCGTACTTCTCGGAATAAAACTGCATTTTTCACGACAAAAAAATATTTTATATCTCTGAAAATAAATTTATTAACGTCAGAGAGCTGGAAATGTCTAAAAACGTTCACTTTCAACGAATACGACCGTTTTTAGGCATTTTTGTACTTCTCGGAATAAAACTGTATTTTTCACGACAAAAAATATTTTTTATCTCTGAAAATCAATTTATTCAGGTCAGAAAGCTGGAAACGTCTAAACACGACCACTTTCGACGAATACAAGCGTTTTTAGACGTTTTCGTACTTCTCGGACTAAAACTGCATTTTTCACGACAAAAAATATTTTATATCTTTGAAAATAAATTTATTAACGTCAGAGAGCTGGAAATGTCTAAAAACGTTCACTTTCAACGAATACGATCGTTTTTACGCATTTTCGTACTTCTCCGAATAAAACTGTATTTTTCACGACAAAAAATATTTTATATCTCTGGAAATAAATTTATTCTGGTCAGAAAGCTGGAAACGTCTAAAAACGATCACTTTCGACAAATACAAGCGTTTTTAGACATTTTCGTACTTCTCGGAATAAGACTGCATTTTTCACGGCAAAAAAATATTTTATATCTCTGAAAATAAATTTATTAACGTCAGAGAGCTGGAAATGTCTAAAAACGTTCACTTTCAACGAATACGAGCGTTTTTAGGAATTTTTGTACTTCTCGGAATAAAACTGTATTTTTCACGACAAAAAATATTTTTTATCTCTGAAAATCAATTTATTCAGGTCAGAAAGCTGGAAACGTCTAAAAACGACCACTTTCGACGAATACAAGCGTTTTTAGACATTTTCGTACTTCTCGGAATAAGACTGCATTTTTCACGACAAAAAAATATTTTATATCTCTGAAAATAAATTTATTAACGTCAGAGAGCTGGAAATATCTAAAAACGTTCACTTTCAACGAATACGAGCGTTTTTAGGCATTTTTGTACTTCTCGGAATAAAACTGTATTTTTCACGACAAAAAATATTTTTTATCTCTGAAAATCAATTTATTCAGGTCAGAAAGCTGGAAACGTCTAAAAACGACCACTTTCGACGAATACAAGCGTTTTTAGACATTTTCGTACTTCTCGGACTAAAACTGCATTTTTCACGACAAAAAATATTTTATATCTTTGAAAATAAATTTATTAACGTCAGAGAGCTGGAAATGTCTAAAAACGTCCACTTTCAACGAATACGATCGTTTTTAGGCATTTTTGTACTTCTCGGAATAAAACTGTATTTTTCACGACAAAAAATATTTTTTATCTCTGAAAATCAATTTATTCAGGTCAGAAAGCTGGAAACGTCTAGTAACGACCACTTTCGACGAATACAAGCGTTTTTAGACATTTTCGTACTTCTCAGACTAAAACTGCATTTTTCACGACAAAAAATATTTTATATCTTTGAAAATAAATTTATTAACGTCAGAGAGCTGGAAATGTCTAAAAACGTTCACTTTCAACGAATACGATCGTTTTTAGGCATTTTTGTACTTCTCGGAATAAAACTGTATTTTTCACGACAAAAAATATTTTTTATCTCTGAAAATCAATTTATTCAGGTCAGAAAGCTGGAAACGTCTAGTAACGACCACTTTCGACGAATACAAGCGTTTTTAGACATTTTCGTACTTCTCGGACTAAAACTGCATTTTTCACGACAAAAAATATTTTATATCTTTGAAAATAAATTTATTAACGTCAGAGAGCTGGAAATGTCTAAAAACGTTCACTTTCAACGAATACGATCGTTTTTAGGCATTTTCGTACTTCTCCGAATAAAACTGTATTTTTCACGACAAAAAATATTTTATATCTCTGGAAATAAATTTATTCTGGTCAGAAAGCTGGAAACGTCTAAAAACGACCACTTTCGACGAATACAAGCGTTTTTAGACATTTTCGTACTTCTCGGTCTAAAACTGCATTTTTCACGACAAAAAATATTTTATATCTTTGAAATTAAATTTATTAACGTCAGAGAGCTGGAAATATCTAAAAACGTTCACTTTCAACGAATACGATCGTTTTTAGGCATTTTCGTACTTCTCCGAATAAAACTGTATTTTTCACGACAAAAAATATTTTATATCTCTGGAAATAAATTTATTCTGGTCAGAAAGCTGGAAACGTCTAAAAACGATCACTTTCGACAAATACAAGCGTTTTTAGACATTTTCGTACTTCTCGGAATAAGACTGCATTTTTCACGACAAAAAAATATTTTATATCTCTGAAAATAAATTTATTAACGTCAGAGAGCTGGAAATATCTAAAAACGTTCACTTTCAACGAATACGAGCGTTTTTAGGCATTTTTGTACTTCTCGGAATAAAACTGCATTTTTCACGACAAAAAATATTTTTTATCTCTGAAAATCAATTTATTCAGGTCAGAAAGCTGGAAACGTCTAAAAACGACCACTTTCGACGAATACAAGCGTTTTTAGACATTTTCGTACTTCTCGGACTAAAACTGCATTTTTCACGACAAAAAATATTTTATATCTTTGAAAATAAATTTATTAACGTCAGAGAGCTGGAAATGTCTAAAAACGTCCACTTTCAACGAATACGATCGTTTTTAGGCATTTTTGTACTTCTCGGAATAAAACTGTATTTTTCACGACAAAAAATATTTTTTATCTCTGAAAATCAATTTATTCAGGTCAGAAAGCTGGAAACGTCTAAAAACGACCACTTTCGACGAATACAAGCGTTTTTAGACATTTTCGTACTTCTCGGACTAAAACTGCATTTTTCACGACAAAAAATATTTTATATCTTTGAAAATAAATTTATTAACGTCAGAGAGCTGGAAATGTCTAAAAACGTTCACTTTCAACGAATACGATCGTTTTTAGGCATTTTCGTACTTCTCCGAATAAAACTGTATTTTTCACGTCAAAAAATATTTTATATCTCTGGAAATAAATTTATTCTGGTCAGAAAGCTGGAAACGTCTAAAAACGACCACTTTCGACGAATACAAGCGTTTTTAGACATTTTCGTACTTCTCGGACTAAAACTGCATTTTTCACGACAAAAAATATTTTATATCTTTGAAAATAAATTTATTAACGTCAGAGAGCTGGAAATGTCTAAAAACGTTCACTTTCGACGAATACGATCGTTTTTAGGCATTTTCGTACTTCTCCGAATAAAACTGTATTTTTCACGACAAAAAATATTTTATATCTCTGGAAATAAATTTATTCTGGTCAGAAAGCTGGAAACGTCTAAAAACGATCACTTTCGACAAATACAAGCGTTTTTAGACATTTTCGTACTTCTCGGAATAAAACTGCATTTTTCACGACAAAAAAATATTTTATATCTCTGAAAATAAATTTATTAACGTCAGAGAGCTGGAAATGTCTAAAAACGTTCACTTTCAACGAATACGACCGTTTTTAGGCATTTTTGTACTTCTCGGAATAAAACTGTATTTTTCACGACAAAAAATATTTTTTATCTCTGAAAATCAATTTATTCAGGTCAGAAAGCTGGAAACGTCTAAACACGACCACTTTCGACGAATACAAGCGTTTTTAGACGTTTTCGTACTTCTCGGACTAAAACTGCATTTTTCACGACAAAAAATATTTTATATCTTTGAAAATAAATTTATTAACGTCAGAGAGCTGGAAATGTCTAAAAACGTTCACTTTCAACGAATACGATCGTTTTTAGGCATTTTCGTACTTCTCCGAATAAAACTGTATTTTTCACGACAAAAAATATTTTATATCTCTGGAAATAAATTTATTCTGGTCAGAAAGCTGGAAACGTCTAAAAACGATCACTTTCGACAAATACAAGCGTTTTTAGACATTTTCGTACTTCTCGGAATAAGACTGCATTTTTCACGGCAAAAAAATATTTTATATCTCTGAAAATAAATTTATTAACGTCAGAGAGCTGGAAATGTCTAAAAACGTTCACTTTCAACGAATACGAGCGTTTTTAGGAATTTTTGTACTTCTCGGAATAAAACTGTATTTTTCACGACAAAAAATATTTTTTATCTCTGAAAATCAATTTATTCAGGTCAGAAAGCTGGAAACGTCTAAAAACGACCACTTTCGACGAATACAAGCGTTTTTAGACATTTTCGTACTTCTCGGAATAAGACTGCATTTTTCACGACAAAAAAATATTTTATATCTCTGAAAATAAATTTATTAACGTCAGAGAGCTGGAAATATCTAAAAACGTTCACTTTCAACGAATACGAGCGTTTTTAGGCATTTTTGTACTTCTCGGAATAAAACTGTATTTTTCACGACAAAAAATATTTTTTATCTCTGAAAATCAATTTATTCAGGTCAGAAAGCTGGAAACGTCTAAAAACGACCACTTTCGACGAATACAAGCGTTTTTAGACATTTTCGTACTTCTCGGACTAAAACTGCATTTTTCACGACAAAAAATATTTTATATCTTTGAAAATAAATTTATTAACGTCAGAGAGCTGGAAATGTCTAAAAACGTCCACTTTCAACGAATACGATCGTTTTTAGGCATTTTTGTACTTCTCGGAATAAAACTGTATTTTTCACGACAAAAAATATTTTTTATCTCTGAAAATCAATTTATTCAGGTCAGAAAGCTGGAAACGTCTAAAAACGACCACTTTCGACGAATACAAGCGTTTTTAGACATTTTCGTACTTCTCGGACTAAAACTGCATTTTTCACGACAAAAAATATTTTATATCTTTGAAAATAAATTTATTAACGTCAGAGAGCTGGAAATGTCTAAAAACGTTCACTTTCAACGAATACGATCGTTTTTAGGCATTTTCGTACTTCTCCGAATAAAACTGTATTTTTCACGACAAAAAATATTTTATATCTCTGGAAATAAATTTATTCTGGTCAGAAAGCTGGAAACGTCTAAAAACGACCACTTTCGACGAATACAAGCGTTTTTAGACATTTTCGTACTTCTCGGACTAAAACTGCATTTTTCACGACAAAAAATATTTTATATCTTTGAAAATAAATTTATTAACGTCAGAGAGCTGGAAATGTCTAAAAACGTTCACTTTCGACGAATACGATCGTTTTTAGGCATTTTCGTACTTCTCCGAATAAAACTGTATTTTTCACGACAAAAAATATTTTATATCTCTGGAAATAAATTTATTCTGGTCAGAAAGCTGGAAACGTCTAAAAACGATCACTTTCGACAAATACAAGCGTTTTTAGACATTTTCGTACTTCTCGGAATAAAACTGCATTTTTCACGACAAAAAAATATTTTATATCTCTGAAAATAAATTTATTAACGTCAGAGAGCTGGAAATGTCTAAAAACGTTCACTTTCAACGAATACGAGCGTTTTTAGGCATTTTTGTACTTCTCGGAATAAAACTGTATTTTTCACGACAAAAAATATTTTTTATCTCTGAAAATCAATTTATTCAGGTCAGAAAGCTGGAAACGTCTAAACACGACCACTTTCGACGAATACAAGCGTTTTTAGACGTTTTCGTACTTCTGGGACTAAAACTGCATTTTTCACGACAAAAAATATTTTATATCTTTGAAAATAAATTTATTAACGTCAGAGAGCTGGAAATGTCTAAAAACGTTCACTTTCAACGAATACGATCGTTTTTAGGCATTTTCGTACTTCTCCGAATAAAACTGTATTTTTCACGACAAAAAATATTTTATATCTCTGGAAATAAATTTATTCTGGTCAGAAAGCTGGAAACGTCTAAAAACGATCACTTTCGACAAATACAAGCGTTTTTAGACATTTTCGTACTTCTCGGAATAAGACTGCATTTTTCACGGCAAAAAAATATTTTATATCTCTGAAAATAAATTTATTAACGTCAGAGAGCTGGAAATGTCTAAAAACGTTCACTTTCAACGAATACGAGCGTTTTTAGGAATTTTTGTACTTCTCGGAATAAAACTGTATTTTTCACGACAAAAAATATTTTTTATCTCTGAAAATCAATTTATTCAGGTCAGAAAGCTGGAAACGTCTAAAATCGACCACTTTCGACGAATACAAGCGTTTTTAGACATTTTCGTACTTCTCGGACTAAAACTGCATTTTTCACGACAAAAAATATTTTATATCTTTGAAAATAAATTTATTAACGTCAGAGAGCTGGAAATGTCTAAAAACGTTCACTTTCAACGAATACGATCGTTTTCAGGCATTTTTGTACTTCTCGGAATAAAACTGTATTTTTCACGACAAAAAATATTTTTTATCTCTGAAAATCAATTTATTCAGGTCAGAAAGCTGGAAACGTCTAAAAACGACCACTTTCGACGAATACAAGCGTTTTTAGACATTTTCGTACTTCTCGGACTAAAACTGCATTTTTCACGACAAAAAATATTTTATATCTTTGAAAATAAATTTATTAACGTCAGAGAGCTGGAAATGTCTAAAAACGTTCACTTTCAACGAATACGAGCGTTTTTAGGCATTTTCGTACTTCTCCGAATAAAACTGTATTTTTCACGACAAAAAATATTTTATATCTCTGGAAATAAATTTATTCTGGTCAGAAAGCTGGAAACGTCTAAAAACGACCACTTTCGACGAATACAAGCGTTTTTAGACATTTTCGTACTTCTCGGACTAAAACTGCATTTTTCACGACAAAAAATATTTTATATCTTTGAAATTAAATTTATTAACGTCAGAGAGCTGGAAATATCTAAAAACGTTCACTTTCAACGAATACGATCGTTTTTAGGCATTTTCGTACTTCTCCGAATAAAACTGTATTTTTCACGACAAAAAATATTTTATATCTCTGGAAATAAATTTATTCTGGTCAGAAAGCTGGAAACGTCTAAAAACCATCACTTTCGACAAATACAAGCGTTTTTAGACATTTTCGTACTTCTCGGAATAAGACTGCATTTTTCACGACAAAAAAATATTTTATATCTCTGAAAATAAATTTATTAACGTCAGAGAGCTGGAAATATCTAAAAACGTTCACTTTCAACGAATACGAGCGTTTTTAGGCATTTTTGTACTTCTCGGAATAAAACTGTATTTTTCACGACAAAAAATATTTTTCATCTCTGAAAATCAATTTATTCAGGTCAGAAAGCTGGAAACGTCTAAAAACGACCACTTTCGACGAATACAAGCGTTTTTAGACATTTTCGTACTTCTCGGACTAAAACTGCATTTTTCACGACAAAAAATATTTTATATCTTTGAAAATAAATTTATTAACGTCAGAGAGCTGGAAATGTCTAAAAACTTTCACTTTCAACGAATACGATCGTTTTTAGGCATTTTCGTACTTCTCCGAATAAAACTGTATTTTTCACGACAAAAAATATTTTATATCTCTGGAAATAAATTTATTCTGGTCAGAAAGCTGGAAACGTCTAAAAACGACCACTTTCGACGAATACAAGCGTTTTTAGACATTTTCGTACTTCTCGGACTAAAACTGCATTTTTCACGACAAAAAATATTTTATATCTTTGAAAATAAATTTATTAACGTCAGAGAGCTGGAAATGTCTAAAAACGTTCACTTTCAACGAATACGAGCGTTTCTAGGCATTTTTGTACTTCTCGGAATAAAACTGTATTTTTCACGACAAAAAATATTTTTTATCTCTGAAAATCAATTTATTCAGGTCAGAAAGCTGGAAACGTCTAAACACGACCACTTTCGACGAATACAAGCGTTTTTAGACGTTTTCGTACTTCTCGGACTAAAACTGCATTTTTCACGACAAAAAATATTTTATATCTCTGGAAATAAATTTATTCTGGTCAGAAAGCTGGAAACGTCTAAAAACGATCACTTTCGACAAATACAAGCGTTTTTAGACATTTTCGTACTTCTCGGAATAAGACTGCATTTTTCACGGCAAAAAAATATTTTATAACTCTGAAAATAAATTTATTAACGTCAGAGAGCTGGAAATGTCTAAAAACGTTCACTTTCAACGAATACGAGCGTTTTTAGGAATTTTTGTACTTCTCGGAATAAAACTGTATTTTTCACGACAAAAAATATTTTTTATCTCTGAAAATCAATTTATTCAGGTCAGAAAGCTGGAAACGTCTAAAATCGACCACTTTCGACGAATACAAGCGTTTTTAGACATTTTCGTACTTCTCGGACTAAAACTGCATTTTTCACGACAAAAAATATTTTATATCTTTGAAAATAAATTTATTAACGTCAGAGAGCTGGAAATGTCTAAAAACGTTCACTTTCAACGAATACGATCGTTTTTAGGCATTTTTGTACTTCTCGGAATAAAACTGTATTTTTCACGACAAAAAATATTTTTTATCTCTGAAAATCAATTTATTCAGGTCAGAAAGCTGGAAACGTCTAAAAACGACCACTTTCGACGAATACAAGCGTTTTTAGACATTTTCGTACTTCTCGGACTAAAACTGCATTTTTCACGACAAAAAATATTTTATATCTTTGAAAATAAATTTATTAACGTCAGAGAGCTGGAAATGTCTAAAAACGTTCACTTTCAACGAATACGAGCGTTTCTAGGCATTTTTGTACTTCTCGGAATAAAACTGTATTTTTCACGACAAAAAATATTTTTTATCTCTGAAAATCAATTTATTCAGGTCAGAAAGCTGGAAACGTCTAAAAACGACCACTTTCGACGAATACAAGCTTTTTAGACATTTTCGTACTTCTCGGACTAAAACTGCATTTTTCACGACAACAAATATTTTATATCTTTGAAAATAAATTTATTAACGTCAGAGAGCTGGAAATGTCTAAAAACGTTCACTTTCAACGAATACGATCGTTTTTAGGCATTTTCGTACTTCTCCGAATAAAACTGTATTTTTCACGACAAAAAATATTTTATATCTCTGGAAATAAATTTATTCTGGTCAGAAAGCTGGAAACGTCTAAAAACGATCACTTTCGACAAATACAAGCGTTTTTAGACATTTTCGTACTTCTCGGAATAAGACTGCATTTTTCACGACAAAAAAATATTTTATATCTCTGAAAATAAATTTATTAACGTCAGAGAGCTGGAAATGTCTAAAAACGTTCACTTTCAACGAATACGAGCGTTTTTAGGCATTTTTGTACTTCTCGGAATAAAACTGTATTTTTCACGACAAAAAATATTTTTTATCTCTGAAAATCAATTTATTCAGGTCAGAAAGCTGGAAACGTCTAAAAACGACCACTTTCGACGAATACAAGCGTTTTTAGACATTTTCGTACTTCTCGGACTAAAACTGCATTTTTCACGACAAAAAATATTTTATATCTTTGAAAATAAATTTATTAACGTCAGAGAGATGGAAATGTCTAAAAACGTTCACTTTCAACGAATACGATCGTTTTTAGGCATTTTCGTACTTCTCCGAATAAAACTGTATTTTTCACGATAAAAAATATTTTATATCTCTGGAAATAAATTTATTCTGGTCAGAAAGCTGGAAACGTCTAAAAACGACCACTTTCGACGAATACAAGCGTTTTTAGACATTTTCGTACTTCTCGGACTAAAACTGCATTTTTCACGACAAAAAATATTTTATATCTTTGAAAATAAATTTATTAACGTCAGAGAGCTGGAAATGTCTAAAAACGTTCACTTTCAACGAATACGAGCGTTTTTAGGCATTTTTGTACTTCTCCGAATAAAACTGTATTTTTCACGACAAAAAATATTTTATATCTCTGGAAATAAATTTATTCTGGTCAGAAAGCTGGAAACGTCTAAAAACGACCACTTTCGACGAATACAAGCGTTTTTAGACATTTTCGTACTTCTCGGAATAAGACTGCATTTTTCACGACAAAAAAATATTTTATATCTCTGAAAATAAATTTATTAACGTCAGAGAGCTGGAAATGTCTAAAAACGTTCACTTTCAACGAATACGATCGTTTTTAGGCATTTTCGTACTTCTCCGAATAAAACTGTATTTTTCACGACAAAAAATATTTTTTATCTCTGAAAATCAATTTATTCAGGTCAGAAAGCTGGAAATGTCTAAAAACGACCACTTTCGACGAATACAAGCGTTTTTAGACATTTTCGTACTTCTCGGACTAAAACTGCATTTTTCACGACAAAAAATATTTTATATCTTTGAAAATAAATTTATTAACGTCAGAGAGCTGGAAATGTCTAAAAACGTTCACTTTCAACGAATACGATCGTTTTTAGGCATTTTCGTACTTCTCCGAATAAAACTGTATTTTTCACGACAAAAAATATTTTATATCTCTGGAAATAAATTTATTCTGGTCAGAAAGCTGGAAACGTCTAAAAACGATCACTTTCGACAAATACAAGCGTTTTTAGACATTTTCGTACTTCTCGGAATAAGACTGCATTTTTCACGACAAAAAAATATTTTATATCTCTGAAAATAAATTTATTAACGTCAGAGAGCTGGAAATGTCTAAAAACGTTCACTTTCAACGAATACGAGCGTTTTTAGGTATTTTTGTACTTCTCGGAATAAAACTGTATTTTTCACGACAAAAAATATCTTTTATCTCTGAAAATCAATTTATTCAGGTCAGAAAGCTGGAAACGTCTAAAAACGACCACTTTCGACGAATACAAGCGTTTTTAGACATTTTCGTACTTCTCGGACTAAAACTGCATTTTTCACGACAAAAAATATTTTATATCTTTGAAAATAAATTTATTAACGTCAGAGAGCTGGAAATGTTTAAAAACGTTCACTTTCAACGAATACGAGCGTTTTTAGGCATTTTTGTACTTCTCGGAATAAAACTGTATTTTTCACGACAAAAAATATTTTTTATCTCTGAAAATCAATTTATTCAGGTCAGAAAGCTGGAAACGTCTTAAAACGACCACTTTCGACTAATACAAGCGTTTTTAGATATTTTCGTACTTCTCGGACTAAAACTGCATTTTTCACGACAAAAAATATTTTATATCTTTGAAAATAAATTTATTAACGTCAGAGAGCTGGAAATGTCTAAAAACGTTCACTTTCAACGAATACGAGCGTTTTTAAGCATTTTCGTACTTCTCCGAATAAAACTGTATTTTTCACGACAAAAAATATTTTATATCTCTGGAAATAAATTTATTCTGGTCAGAAAGCTGGAAACGTCTAAAAACGACCACTTTCGACGAATACAAGCGTTTTTAGACATTTTCGTACTTCTCGGACTAAAACTGCATTTTTCACGACAAAAAATATTTTATATCATTGAAAATAAATTTATTAACGTCAGAGAGCTGGAAATGTCTAAAAACGTTCACTTTCAACGAATACGATCGTTTTTAGGCATTTTCGTACTTCTCCGAATAAAACTGTATATTTCACGACAAAAAATATTTTATATCTCTGGAAATAAATTTATTCTGGTCAGAAAGCTGGAAACATCTAAAAACGATCACTTTCGACAAATACAAGCGTTTTTAGACATTTTCGTACTTCTCGGAATAAGACTGCATTTTTCACGACAAAAAAATATTTTATATCTCTGAAAATAAATTTATTAACGTCAGAGAGCTGGAAATGTCTAAAAACGTTCACTTTCAACGAATACGAGCGTTTTTAGGCATTTTTGTACTTCTCGGAATAAAACTGTATTTTTCACGACAAAAAATATTTTTTATCTCTGAAAATCAATTTATTCAGGTCAGAAAGCTGGAAACGTCTAAAAACGACCACTTTCGACGAATACAAGCGTTTTTAGACATTTTCGTACTTCTCGGACTAAAACTGCATTTTTCACGACAAAAAATATTTTATATCTTTGAAAATAAATTTATTAACGTCAGAGAGCTGGAAATGTCTAAAAACGTTCACTTTCAACGAATACGAGCGTTTTTAGGCATTTTCGTACTTCTCCGAATAAAACTGTATTTTTCACGACAAAAAATATTTTATATCTCTGGAAATAAATTTATTCTGGTCAGAAAGCTGGAAAAGTCTAAAAACGATCACTTTCGACAAATACAAGCGTTTTTAGACATTTTCGTACTTCTAGGAATAAGACTGCATTTTTCACGACAAAAAAATATTTTATATCTCTGAAAATAAATTTATTAACGTCAGAGAGCTGGAAATGTCTAAAAACGTTCACTTTCAACGAATACGATCGTTTTTAGGCATTTTCGTACTTCTCCGAATAAAACTGTATTTTTCACGACAAAAAATATTTTATATCTCTGGAAATAAATTTATTCTGGTCAGAAAGCTGGAAACGTCTAAAAACGACCACTTTCGACGAATACAAGCATTTTTAGACATTTTCGTACTTCTCGGACTAAAACTGCATTTTTCACGACAAAAAATATTTTATATCTTTGAAAATAAATTTATTAACGTCAGAGAGCTGGAAATGTCTAAAAACGTTCACTTTCAACGAATACGAGCGTTTTTAGGCATTTTCGTACTTCTCCGAATAAAACTGTATTTTTCACGACAAAAAATATTTTATATCTCTGGAAATAAATTTATTCTGGTCAGAAAGCTGGAAACGTCTAAAAACGACCACTTTCGACGAATACAAGCGTTTTTAGACATTTTCGTACTTCTCGGACTAAAACTGCATTTTTCACGACAAAAAATATTTTATATCTTTGAAAATAAATTTATTAACGTCAGAGAGCTGGAAATGTCTAAAAACGTTCACTTTCAACGAATACGATCGTTTTTAGGCATTTTCGTACTTCTCCGAATAAAACTGTATTTTTCACGACAAAAAATATTTTATATCTCTGGAAATAAATTTATTCTGGTCAGAAAGCTGGAAACGTCTAAAAACGACCACTTTCGACGAATACAAGCGTTTTTAGACATTTTCGTACTTCTCGGACTAAAACTGCATTTTTCACGACAAAAAATATTTTATATCTTTGAAAATAAATTTATTAACGTCAGAGAGATGGAAATGTCTAAAAACGTTCACTTTCAACGAATACGATCGTTTTTAGGCATTTTCGTACTTCTCCGAATAAAACTGTATTTTTCACGACAAAAAATATTTTATATCTCTGGAAATAAATTTATTCTGGTCAGAAAGCTGGAAACGTCTAAAAACGATCACTTTCGACAAATACAAGCGTTTTTAGACATTTTCGTACTTCTCGGAATAAGACTGCATTTTTCACGACAAAAAAATATTTTATATCTCTGAAAATAAATTTATTAACGTCAGAGAGCTGGAAATGTCTAAAAACGTTCACTTTCAACGAATACGAGCGTTTTTAGGCATTTTTGTACTTCTCGGAATAAAACTGTATTTTTCACGACAAAAAATATTTTTTATCTCTGAAAATCAATTTATTCAGGTCAGAAAGCTGGAAACGTCTAAAAACGACCACTTTCGACGAATACAAGCGTTTTTAGACATTTTCGTACTTCTCGGACTAAAACTGCATTTTTCACGACAAAAAATATTTTATATCTTTGAAAATAAATTTATTAACGTCAGAGAGCTGGAAATGTCTAAAAACGTTCACTTTCAACGAATACGATCGTTTTTAGGCATTTTTGTACTTCTCGGAATAAAACTGTATTTTTCACGACAAAAAATATTTTTTATCTCTGAAAATCAATTTATTCAGGTCAGAAAGCTGGAAACGTCTAAAAACGACCACTTTCGACGAATACAAGCGTTTTTAGACATTTTCGTACTTCTCGGACTAAAACTGCATTTTTCACGACAAAAAATATTTTATATCTTTGAAAATAAATTTATTAACGTCAGAGAGCTGGAAATGTCTAAAAACGTTCACTTTCAACGAATACGATCGTTTTTAGGCATTTTTGTACTTCTCGGAATAAAACTGTATTTTTCACGACAAAAAATATTTTTTATCTCTGAAAATCAATTTATTCAGGTCAGAAAGCTGGAAACGTCTAAAAACGACCACTTTCGACGAATACAAGCGTTTTTAGACATTTTCGTACTTGTCGGACTAAAACTGCATTTTTCACGACAAAAAATATTTTATATCTTTGAAAATAAATTTATTAACGTCAGAGAGCTGGAAATGTCTAAAAACGTTCACTTTCAACGAATACGAGCGTTTTTAGGCATTTTCGTACTTCTCCGAATAAAACTGTATTTTTCACGACAAAAAATATTTTATATCTCTGGAAATAAATTTATTCTGGTCAGAAAGCTGGAAACGTCTAAAAACGACCACTTTCGACGAATACAAGCGTTTTTAGACATTTTCGTACTTCTCGGACTAAAACTGCATTTTTCACGACAAAAAATATTTTATATCTTTGAAAATAAATTTATTAACGTCAGAGAGCTGGAAATGTCAAAAACATTCACTTTCAACGAATACGATCGTTTTTAGGCATTTTCGTACTTCTCCGAATAAAACTGTATTTTTCACGACAAAAAATATTTTATATCTCTGGAAATAAATTTATTCTGGTCAGAAAGCTGGAAACGTCTAAAAACGACCACTTTCGACGAATACAAGCGTTTTTAGACATTTTCGTACTTCTCGGACTAAAACTGCATTTTTCACGACAAAAAATATTTTATATCTTTGAAAATAAATTTATTAACGTCAGAGAGCTGGAAATGTCTAAAAACGTTCACTTTCAACGAATACGATCGTTTTTAGGCATTTTTGTACTTCTCGGAATAAAACTGTATTTTTCACGACAAAAAATATTTTTTATCTCTGAAAATCAATTTATTCAGGTCAGAAAGCTGGAAACGTCTAAAAACGACCACTTTCGACGAATACAAGCGTTTTTAGACATTTTCGTACTTCTCGGACTAAAACTGCATTTTTCACGACAAAAAATATTTTATATCTTTGAAAATAAATTTATTAACGTCAGAGAGCTGGAAATGTCTAAAAACGTTCACTTTCAACGAATACGAGCGTTTTTAGGCATTTTCGTACTTCTCCGAATAAAACTGTATTTTTCACGACAAAAAATATTTTATATCTCTGGCAATAAATTTATTCTGGTCAGAAAGCTGGAAACGTCTAAAAACGATCACTTTCGACAAATACAAGCGTTTTTAGACATTTTCGTACTTCTCGGAATAAGACTGCATTTTTCACGACAAAAAAATATTTTATATCTCTGAAAATAAATTTATTAACGTCAGAGAGCTGGAAATGTCTAAAAACGTTCACTTTCAACGAATACGAGCGTTTTTAGGCATTTTTGTACTTCTCGGAATAAAACTGTATTTTTCACGACAAAAAATATTTTTTATCTCTGAAAATCAATTTATTCAGGTCAGAAACCTGGAAACGTCTAAAAACGACCACTTTCGACGAATACAAGCGTTTTTAGACATTTTCGTACTTCTCGGACTAAAACTGCATTTTTCACGACAAAAAATATTTTATATCTTTGAAAATAAATTTATTAACGTCAGAGAGCTGGAAATGTCTAAAAACGTTCACTTTCAACGAATACGATCGTTTTTAGGCATTTTCGTACTTCTCCGAATAAAACTGTATTTTTCACGACAAAAAATATTTTATATCTCTGGAAATAAATTTATTCTGGTCAGAAAGCTGGAAACGTCTAAAAACGACCACTTTCGACGAATACAAGCGTTTTTAGACATTTTCGTACCTCTCGGACTAAAACTGCATTTTTCACGACAAAAAATATTTTATATCTTTGAAAATAAATTTATTAACGTCAGAGAGCTGGAAATGTCTAAAAACGTTCACTTTCAACGAATACGATCGTTTTTAGGCATTTTCGTACTTCTCCGAATAAAACTGTATTTTTCACGACAAAAAATATTTTATATCTCTGGAAATAAATTTATTCTGGTCAGAAAGCTGGAAAAGTCTAAAAACGATCACTTTCGACAAATACAAGCGTTTTTAGACATTTTCGTACTTCTAGGAATAAGACTGCATTTTTCACGACAAAAAAATATTTTATATCTCTGAAAATAAATTTATTAACGTCAGAGAGCTGGAAATGTCTAAAAACGTGCACTTTCAACGAATACGAGCGTTTTTAGGCATTTTTGTACTTCTCGGAATAAAACTGTATTTTTCACGACAAAAAATATTTTTTATCTCTGAAAATCAATTTATTCAGGTCAGAAAGCTGGAAACGTCTAAAAACGACCACTTTCGACGAATACAAGCGTTTTTAGACATTTTCGTACTTCTCGGACTAAAACTGCATTTTTCACGACAAAAAATATTTTATATCTTTGAAAATAAATTTATTAACGTCAGAGAGCTGGAAATGTCTAAAAACGTTCACTTTCAACGAATACGATCGTTTTTAGGCATTTTTGTACTTCTCGGAATAAAACTGTATTTTTCACGACAAAAAATATTTTTTATCTCTGAAAATCAATTTATTCAGGTCAGAAAGCTGGAAACGTCTAAAAACGACCACTTTCGACGAATACAAGCGTTTTTAGACATTTTCGTACTTCTCGGACTAAAACTGCATTTTTCACGACAAAAAATATTTTATATCTTTGAAAATAAATTTATTAACGTCAGAGAGCTGGAAATGTCTAAAAACGTTCACTTTCAACGAATACGATCGTTTTTAGGCATTTTCGTACTTCTCCGAATAAAACTGTATTTTTCACGACAAAAAATATTTTATATCTCTGGAAATAAATTTATTCTGGTCAGAAAGCTGGAAACGTCTAAAAACGACCACTTTCGACGAATACAAGCATTTTTAGACATTTTCGTACTTCTCGGACTAAAACTGCATTTTTCACGACAAAAAATATTTTATATCTTTGAAAATAAATTTATTAACGTCAGAGAGCTGGAAATGTCTAAAAACGTTCACTTTCAACGAATACGATCGTTTTTAGGCATTTTCGTACTTCTCCGAATAAAACTGTATTTTTCACGACAAAAAATATTTTATATCTCTGGAAATAAATTTATTCAGGTCAGAAAGCTGGAAACGTCTAAAAACGACCACTTTCGACGAATACAAGCGTTTTTAGACATTTTCGTACTTCTCGGACTAAAACTGCATTTTTCACGACAAAAAATATTTTATATCTTTGAAAATAAATTTATTAACGTCAGAGAGCTGGAAATGTCTAAAAACGTTCACTTTCAACGAATACGATCGTTTTTAGGCATTTTTGTACTTCTCGGAATAAAACTGTATTTTTCACGACAAAAAAATTTTTTATCTCTGAAAATCAATTTATTCAGGTCAGAAAGCTGGAAACGTCTAAAAACGATCAATTTCGACGAATACAAGCGTTTTTAGACATTTTCGTACTTCTCGGACTAAAACGGCATTTTTCACGACAAAAAATATTTTATATCTTTGAAAATAAATTTATTAACGTCAGAGAGCTGGAAATGTCTAAAAACGTTCACTTTCAACGAATACGATCGTTTTTAGGCATTTTTGTACTTCTCGGAATAAAACTGTATTTTTCACGACAAAAAATATTTTTTATCTCTGAAAATCAATTTATTCAGGTCAGAAAGCTGGAAACGTCTAAAAACGATCACTTTCGACAAATACAAGCGTTTTTAGACATTTTCGTACTTCTCGGAATAAGACTGCATTTTTCACGACAAAAAAATATTTTATATCTCTGAAAATAAATTTATTAACGTCAGAGAGCTGGAAATGTCTAAAAACGTTCACTTTCAACGAATACGAGCGTTTTTAGGCATTTTTGTACTTCTCGGAATAAAACTGTATTTTTCACGACAAAAAATATTTTTTATCTCTGAAAATCAATTTATTCAGGTCAGAAAGCTGGAAACGTCTAAAAACGACCACTTTCGACGAATACAAGCGTTTTTAGACATTTTCGTACTTCTCGGACTAAAACTGCATTTTTCACGACAAAAAATATTTTATATCTTTGAAAATAAATTTATTAACGTCAGAGAGCTGGAAATGTCTAAAAACGTTCACTTTCAACGAATACGATCGTTTTTAGGCATTTTCGTACTTCTCCGAATAAAACTGTATTTTTCGCGACAAAAAATATTTTATATCTCTGGAAATAAATTTAATCTGGTCAGAAAGCTGGAAACGTCTAAAAACGACCAATTTCGACGAATACAAGCGTTTTTAGACATTTTCGTACTTCTCGGACTAAAACTGCATTTTTCACGACAAAAAATATTTTATATCTTTGAAAATAAATTTATTAACGTCAGAGAGCTGGAAATGTCTAAAAACGTTCACTTTCAACGAATACGATCGTTTTTAGGCATTTTCGTACTTCTCCGAATAAAACTGTATTTTTCACGACAAAAAATATTTTATATCTCTGGATATAAATTTATTCTGGTCAGAAAGCTGGAAACGTCTAAAAACGACCACTTTCGACGAATACAAGCGTTTTTAGACATTTTCGTACTTCTCGGACTAAAACTGCATTTTTCACGACAAAAAATATTTTATATCTTTGAAAATAAATTTATTAACGTCAGAGAGCTGGAAATGTCTAAAAACGTTCACTTTCAACGAATACGATCGTTTTTAGGCATTTTCGTACTTCTCCGAATAAAACTGTATTTTTCACGACAAAAAATATTTTATATCTCTGGAAATAAATTTATTCTGGTCAGAAAGCTGGAAACGTCTAAAAACGATCACTTTCGACAAATACAAGCGTTTTTAGACATTTTCGTACTTCTCGGAATAAGACTGCATTTTTCACGACAAAAAAATATTTTATATCTCTGAAAATAAATTTATTAACGTCAGAGAGCTGGAAATGTCTAAAAACGTTCACTTTCAACGAATACGAGCGTTTTTAGGCATTTTTGTACTTCTCGGAATAAAACTGTATTTTTCACGACAAAAAATATTTTTTATCTCTGAAAATCAATTTATTCAGGTCAGAAAGCTGGAAACGTCTAAAAACGACCACTTTCGACGAATACAAGCGTTTTTAGACATTTTCGTACTTCTCGGACTAAAACTGCATTTTTCACGACAAAAAATATTTTATATCTTTGAAAATAAATTTATTAACGTCAGAGAGCTGGAAATGTCTAAAAACGTTCACTTTCAACGAATACGATCGTTTTTAGGCATTTTTGTACTTCTCGGAATAAAACTGTATTTTTCACGACAAAAAATATTTTTTATCTCTGAAAATCAATTTATTCAGGTCAGAAAGCTGGAAACGTCTAAAAACGACCACTTTCGACGAATACAAGCGTTTTTAGACATTTTCGTACTTCTCGGACTAAAACTGCATTTTTCACGACAAAAAATATTTTATATCTTTGAAAATAAATTTATTAACGTCAGAGAGCGGGAAATGTCTAAAAACGTTCACTTTCAACGAATACGAGCGTTTTTAGGCATTTTCGTACTTCTCCGAATAAAACTGTATTTTTCACGACAAAAAATATTTTATATCTCTGGAAATAAATTTATTCTGGTCAGAAAGCTGGAAACGTCTAAAAACGACCACTTTCGACGAATACAAGCGTTTTTAGACATTTTCGTACTTCTCGGACTAAAACTGCATTTTTCACGACAAAAAATATTTTATATCTTTGAAAATAAATTTATTAACGTCAGAGAGCTGGAAATGTCTAAAAACGTTCACTTTCAACGAATACGATCGTTTTTAGGCATTTTCGAACTTCTCCGAATAAAACTGTATTTTTCACGACAAAAAATATTTTATATCTCTGGAAATAAATTTATTCTGGTCAGAAAGCTGGAAACGTCTAAAAACGACCACTTTCGACGAATACAAGCGTTTTTAGACATTTTCGTACTTCTCGGACTAAAACTGCATTTTTCACGACAAAAAATATTTTATATCTTTGAAAATAAATTTATTAACGTCAGAGAGCTGGAAATGTCTAAAAACGTTCACTTTCAACGAATACGATCGTTTTTAGGCATTTTCGTACTTCTCCGAATAAAACTGTATTTTTCACGACAAAAAATATTTTATATCTCTGGAAATAAATTTATTCTGGTCAGAAAGCTGGAAACGTCTAAAAACGATCACTTTCGACAAATACAAGCGTTTTTAGATATTTTCGTACTTCTCGGAATAAGACTGCATTTTTCACGACAAAAAAATATTTTATATCTCTGAAAATAAATTTATTAACGTCAGAGAGCTGTAAATGTCTAAAAACGTTCACTTTCAACGAATACGAGCGTTTTTAGGCATTTTTGTACTTCTCGGAATAAAACTGTATTTTTCACGACAAAAAATATTTTTTATCTCTGAAAATCAATTTATTCAGGTCAGAAAGCTGGAAACGTCTAAAAACGACCACTTTCGACGAATACAAGCGTTTTTAGACATTTTGGTACTTCTCGGACTAAAACTGCATTTTTCACGACAAAAAATATTTTATATCTTTGAAAATAAATTTATTAACGTCAGAGAGCTGGAAATGTCTAAAAACGTTCACTTTCAACGAATACGATCGTTTTTAGGCATTTTTGTACTTCTCGGAATAAAACTGTATTTTTCACGACAAAAAATATTTTTTATCTCTGAAAATCAATTTATTCAAGTCAGAAAGCTGGAAACGTCTAAAAACGACCACTTTCGACGAATACAAGCGTTTTTAGACATTTTCGTACTTCTCGGACTAAAACTGCATTTTTCACGACAAAAAATATTTTATATCTTTGAAAATAAATTTATTAACGTCAGAGAGCTGGAAATGTCTAAAAACGTTCACTTTCAACGAATACGATCGTTTTTAGGCATTTTCGTACTTCTCCGAATAAAACTGTATTTTTCACGACAAAAAATATTTTATATCTCTGGAAATAAATTTATTCTGGTCAGAAAGCTGGAAACGTCTAAAAACGACCACTTTCGACGAATACAAGCGTTTTTAGACATTTTCGTACTTCTCGGACTAAAACTGCATTTTTCACGACAAAAAATATTTTATATCTTTAAAAATAAATTTATTAACGTCAGAGAGCTGGAAATGTCTAAAAACGTTCAGTTTCAACGAATACGATCGTTTTTAGGCATTTTCGTACTTCTCCGAATAAAACTGTATTTTTCACGACAAAAAATATTTTATATCTCTGGAAATAAATTTATTCTGGTCAGAAAGCTGGAAACGTCTAAAAACGACCACTTTCGACGAATACAAGCGTTTTTAGACATTTTCGTACTTCTCGGACTAAAACTGCATTTTTCACGACAAAAAATATTTTATATCTTTGAAAATAAATTTATTAACGTCAGAGAGCTGGAAATGTCTAAAAACGTTCACTTTCAACGAATACGAGCGTTTTTAGGCATTTTTGTACTTCTCGGAATAAAACTGTATTTTTCACGACAAAAAATATTTTTTATCTCTGAAAATCAATTTATTCAGGTCAGAAAGCTGGAAACGTCTAAAAACGACCACTTTCGACGAATACAAGCGTTTTTAGACATTTTCGTACTTCTCGGACTAAAACTGCATTTTTCACGACAAAAAATATTTTATATCTTTTAAAATAAATTTATTAACGTCAGAGAGCTGGAAATGTCTAAAAACGTTCACTTTCAACGAATACGATCGTTTTTAGGCATTTTTGTACTTCTCGGAATAAAACTGTATTTTTCACGACAAAAAATATTTTTTATCTCTGAAAATCAATTTATTCAGGTCAGAAAGCTGGAAACGTCTAAAAACGACCACTTTCGACGAATACAAGCGTTTTTAGACATTTTCGTACTTCTCGGACTAAAACTGCATTTTTCACGACAAAAAATATTTTATATCTTTGAAAATAAATTTATTAACGTCAGAGAGCTGGAAATGTCTAAAAACGTTCACTTTCAACGAATACGAGCGTTTTTAGGCATTTTCGTACTTCTCCGAATAAAACTGTATTTTTCACGACAAAAAATATTTTATATCTCTGGAAATAAATTTATTCTGGTCAGAAAGCTGGAAACGTCTAAAAACGACCACTTTCGACGAATACAAGCGTTTTTAGACATTTTCGTACTTCTCGGACTAAAACTGCATTTTTCACGACAAAAAATATTTTATATCTTTGAAAATAAATTTATTAACGTCAGAGAGCTGGAAATGTCTAAAAACGTTCAGTTTCAACGAATACGATCGTTTTTAGGCATTTTCGTACTTCTCCGAATAAAACTGTATTTTTCACGACAAAAAATATTTTATATCTCTGGATATAAATTTATTCTGGTCAGAAAGCTGGAAACGTCTAAAAACGACCACTTTCGACGAATACAAGCGTTTTTAGACATTTTCGTACTTCTCGGACTAAAACTGCATTTTTCACGACAAAAAATATTTTATATCTTTGAAAATAAATTTATTAACGTCAGAGAGCTGGAAATGTCTAAAAACGTTCACTTTCAACGAATACGATCGTTTTTAGGCATTTTCGTACTTCTCCGAATAAAACTGTATTTTTCACGACAAAAAATATTTTATATCTCTGGAAATAAATTTATTCTGGTCAGAAAGCTGGAAACGTCTAAAAACGATCACTTTCGACAAATACAAGCGTTTTTAGACATTTTCGTACTTCTCGGAATAAGACTGCATTTTTCACGACAAAAAAATATTTTATATCTCTGAAAATAAATTTATTAACGTCAGAGAGCTGGAAATGTCTAAAAACTTTCACTTTCAACGAATACGAGCGTTTTTAGGCATTTTTGTACTTCTCGGAATAAAACTGTATTTTTCACGACAAAAAATATTTTTTATCTCTGAAAATCAATTTATTCAGGTCAGAAAGCTGGAAACGTCTAAAAACGACCACTTTCGACGAATACAAGCGTTTTTAGACATTTTCGTACTTCTCGGACTAAAACTGCATTTTTCACGACAAAAAATATTTTATATCTTTGAAAATAAATTTATTAATGTCAGAGAGCTGGAAATGTCTAAAAACGTTCACTTTCAACGAATACGATCGTTTTTAGGCATTTTTGTACTTCTCGGAATAAAACTGTATTTTTCACGACAAAAAATATTTTTTATCTCTGAAAATCAATTTATTCAGGTCAGAAAGCTGGAAACGTCTAAAAACGACCACTTTCGACGAATACAAGCGTTTTTAGACATTTTCGTACTTCTCGGACTAAAACTGCATTTTTCACGACAAAAAATATTTTATATCTTTGAAAATAAATTTATTAACGTCAGAGAGCGGGAAATGTCTAAAAACGTTCACTTTCAACGAATACGAGCGTTTTTAGGCATTTTCGTACTTCTCCGAATAAAACTGTATTTTTCACGACAAAAAATATTTTATATCTCTGGAAATAAATTTATTCTGGTCAGAAAGCTGGAAACGTCTAAAAACGACCACTTTCGACGAATACAAGCGTTTTTAGACATTTTCGTACTTCTCGGACTAAAACTGCATTTTTCACGACAAAAAATATTTTATATCTTTGAAAATAAATTTATTAACGTCAGAGAGCTGGAAATGTCTAAAAACGTTCACTTTCAACGAATACGATCGTTTTTAGGCATTTTCGAACTTCTCCGAATAAAACTGTATTTTTCACGACAAAAAATATTTTATATCTCTGGAAATAAATTTATTCTGGTCAGAAAGCTGGAAACGTCTAAAAACGACCACTTTCGACGAATACAAGCGTTTTTAGACATTTTCGTACTTCTCGGACTAAAACTGCATTTTTCACGACAAAAAATATTTTATATCTTTGAAAATAAATTTATTAACGTCAGAGAGCTGGAAATGTCTAAAAACGTTCACTTTCAACGAATACGATCGTTTTTAGGCATTTTCGTACTTCTCCGAATAAAACTGTATTTTTCACGACAAAAAATATTTTATATCTCTGGAAATAAATTTATTCTGGTCAGAAAGCTGGAAACGTCTAAAAACGATCACTTTCGACAAATACAAGCGTTTTTAGACATTTTCGTACTTCTCGGAATAAGACTGCATTTTTCACGACAAAAAAATATTTTATATCTCTGAAAATAAATTTATTAACGTCAGAGAGCTGTAAATGTCTAAAAACGTTCACTTTCAACGAATACGAGCGTTTTTAGGCATTTTTGTACTTCTCGGAATAAAACTGTATTTTTCACGACAAAAAATATTTTTTATCTCTGAAAATCAATTTATTCAGGTCAGAAAGCTGGAAACGTCTAAAAACGACCACTTTCGACGAATACAAGCGTTTTTAGACATTTTCGTACTTCTCGGACTAAAACTGCATTTTTCACGACAAAAAATATTTTATATCTTTGAAAATAAATTTATTAACGTCAGAGAGCTGGAAATGTCTAAAAACGTTCACTTTCAACGAATACGATCGTTTTTAGGCATTTTTGTACTTCTCGGAATAAAACTGTATTTTTCACGACAAAAAATATTTTTTATCTCTGAAAATCAATTTATTCAGGTCAGAAAGCTGGAAACGTCTAAAAACGACCACTTTCGACGAATACAAGCGTTTTTAGACATTTTCGTACTTCTCGGACTAAAACTGCATTTTTCACGACAAAAAATATTTTATATCTTTGAAAATAAATTTATTAACGTCAGAGAGCTGGAAATGTCTGAAAACGTTCACTTTCAACGAATACGAGCGTTTTTAGGCATTTTCGTACTTCTCCGAATAAAACTGTATTTTTCACGACAAAAAATATTTTATATCTCTGGAAATAAATTTATTCTGGTCAGAAAGCTGGAAACGTCTAAAAACGACCACTTTCGACGAATACAAGCGTTTTTAGACATTTTCGTACTTCTCGGACTAAAA
The DNA here is from genome assembly GCA_947310635.1 of Leptodirus hochenwartii. Classification (NCBI taxonomy): domain Eukaryota; kingdom Metazoa; phylum Arthropoda; class Insecta; order Coleoptera; family Leiodidae; genus Leptodirus; species Leptodirus hochenwartii. The sequence continues at coordinate 115,730 of CAMZJO010000001.1, forward strand.
CTGCATTTTTCACGACAAAAAATATTTTATATCTTTGAAAATAAATTTATTAACGTCAGAGAGCTGGAAATGTCTAAAAACGTTCACTTTCAACGAATACGATCGTTTTTAGGCATTTTCGTACTTCTCCGAATAAAACTGTATTTTTCACGACAAAAAATATTTTATATCTCTGGAAATAAATTTATTCTGGTCAGAAAGCTGGAAACGTCTAAAAACGACCACTTTCGACGAATACAAGCGTTTTTAGACATTTTCGTACTTCTCGGACTAAAACTGCATTTTTCACGACAAAAAATATTTTATATCTTTGAAAATAAATTTATTAACGTCAGAGAGCTGGAAATGTCTAAAAACGTTCAGTTTCAACGAATACGATCGTTTTTAGGCATTTTCGTACTTCTCCGAATAAAACTGTATTTTTCACGACAAAAAATATTTTATATCTCTGGAAATAAATTTATTCTGGTCAGAAAGCTGGAAACGTCTAAAAACGACCACTTTCGACGAATACAAGCGTTTTTAGACATTTTCGTACTTCTCGGACTAAAACTGCATTTTTCACGACAAAAAATATTTTATATCTTTGAAAATAAATTTATTAACGTCAGAGAGCTGGAAATGTCTAAAAACGTTCACTTTCAACGAATACGATCGTTTTTAGGCATTTTCGTACTTCTCCGAATAAAACTGTATTTTTCACGACAAAAAATATTTTATATCTCTGGAAATAAATTTATTCTGGTCAGAAAGCTGGAAACGTCTAAAAACGATCACTTTCGACAAATACAAGCGTTTATAGACATTTTCATACTTCTCGGAATAAGACTGCATTTTTCACGACAAAAAAATATTTTATATCTCTGAAAATAAATTTATTAACGTTAGAGAGCCGGAAATGTCTAAAAACGTTCACTTTCAACGAATACGAGCGTTTTTAGGCATTTTTGTACTTCTCGGAATAAAACTGTATTTTTCACGACAAAAAATATTTTTTATCTCTGAAAATCAATTTATTCAGGTCAGAAAGCTGGAAACGTCTAAAAACGACCACTTTCGACGAATACAAGCGTTTTTAGACATTTTCGTACTTCTCGGACTAAAACTGCATTTTTCACGACAAAAAAATATTTTATATCTCTGAAAATAAATTTATTAACGTCAGAGAGCTGGAAATGTCTAAAAACGTTCACTTTCAACGAATACGAGCGTTTTTAGGCAATTTTGTACTTCTCGGAATAAAACTGTATTTTTCACGACAAAAAATATTTTTTATCTCTCAAAATCAATTTATTCAGGTCAGAAAGCTGGAAACGTCTAAAAACGACCACTTTCGACGAATACAAGCGTTTTTAGACATTTTCGTACTTCTCGGACTAAAACTGCATTTTTCACGACAAAAAATATTTTATATCTTTGAAAATAAATTTATTAACGTCAGAGAGCTGGAAATGTCTAAAAACGTTCACTTTCAACGAATACGATCGTTTTTAGGCATTTTCGTACTTCTCCGAATAAAACTGTATTTTTCACGACAAAAAATATTTTATATCTCTGGAAATAAATTTATTCTGGTCAGAAAGCTGGAAACGTCTAAAAACGATCACTTTCGACAAATACAAGCGTTTTTAGACATTTTCGTACTTCTCGGAATAAGACTGCATTTTTCACGACAAAAAAATATTTTATATCTCTGAAAATAAATTTATTAACGTCAGAGAGCTGTAAATGTCTAAAAACGTTCACTTTCAACGAATACGAGCGTTTTTAGGCATTTTTGTACTTCTCGGAATAAAACTGTATTTTTCACGACAAAAAATATTTTTTATCTCTGAAAATCAATTTATTCAGGTCAGAAAGCTGGAAACGTCTAAAAACGACCACTTTCGACGAATACAAGCGTTTTTAGACATTTTCGTACTTCTCGGACTAAAACTGCATTTTTCACGACAAAAAATATTTTATATCTTTGAAAATAAATTTATTAACGTCAGAGAGCTGGAAATGTCTAAAAACGTTCACTTTCAACGAATACGATCGTTTTTAGGCATTTTTGTACTTCTCGGAATAAAACTGTATTTTTCACGACAAAAAATATTTTTTATCTCTGAAAATCAATTTATTCAGGTCAGAAAGCTGGAAACGTCTAAAAACGACCACTTTCGACGAATACAAGCGTTTTTAGACATTTTCGTACTTCTCGGACTAAAACTGCATTTTTCACGACAAAAAATATTTTATATCTTTGAAAATAAATTTATTAACGTCAGAGAGCTGGAAATGTCTGAAAACGTTCACTTTCAACGAATACGAGCGTTTTTAGGCATTTTCGTACTTCTCCGAATAAAACTGTATTTTTCACGACAAAAAATATTTTATATCTCTGGAAATAAATTTATTCTGGTCAGAAAGCTGGAAACGTCTAAAAACGACCACTTTCGACGAATACAAGCGTTTTTAGACATTTTCGTACTTCTCGGACTAAAACTGCATTTTTCACGACAAAAAATATTTTATATCTTTGAAAATAAATTTATTAACGTCAGAGAGCTGGAAATGTCTAAAAACGTTCACTTTCAACGAATACGATCGTTTTTAGGCATTTTCGTACTTCTCCGAATAAAACTGTATTTTTCACGACAAAAAATATTTTATATCTCTGGAAATAAATTTATTCTGGTCAGAAAGCTGGAAACGTCTAAAAACGACCACTTTCGACGAATACAAGCGTTTTTAGACATTTTCGTACTTCTCGGACTAAAACTGCATTTTTCACGACAAAAAATATTTTATATCTTTGAAAATAAATTTATTAACGTCAGAGAGCTGGAAATGTCTAAAAACGTTCAGTTTCAACGAATACGATCGTTTTTAGGCATTTTCGTACTTCTCCGAATAAAACTGTATTTTTCACGACAAAAAATATTTTATATCTCTGGAAATAAATTTATTCTGGTCAGAAAGCTGGAAACGTCTAAAAACGACCACTTTCGACGAATACAAGCGTTTTTAGACATTTTCGTACTTCTCGGACTAAAACTGCATTTTTCACGACAAAAAATATTTTATATCTTTGAAAATAAATTTATTAACGTCAGAGAGCTGGAAATGTCTAAAAACGTTCACTTTCAACGAATACGATCGTTTTTAGGCATTTTCGTACTTCTCCGAATAAAACTGTATTTTTCACGACAAAAAATATTTTATATCTCTGGAAATAAATTTATTCTGGTCAGAAAGCTGGAAACGTCTAAAAACGATCACTTTCGACAAATACAAGCGTTTATAGACATTTTCATACTTCTCGGAATAAGACTGCATTTTTCACGACAAAAAAATATTTTATATCTCTGAAAATAAATTTATTAACGTTAGAGAGCCGGAAATGTCTAAAAACGTTCACTTTCAACGAATACGAGCGTTTTTAGGCATTTTTGTACTTCTCGGAATAAAACTGTATTTTTCACGACAAAAAATATTTTTTATCTCTGAAAATCAATTTATTCAGGTCAGAAAGCTGGAAACGTCTAAAAACGACCACTTTCGACGAATACAAGCGTTTTTAGACATTTTCGTACTTCTCGGACTAAAACTGCATTTTTCACGACAAAAAAATATTTTATATCTCTGAAAATAAATTTATTAACGTCAGAGAGCTGGAAATGTCTAAAAACGTTCACTTTCAACGAATACGAGCGTTTTTAGGCAATTTTGTACTTCTCGGAATAAAACTGTATTTTTCACGACAAAAAATATTTTTTATCTCTCAAAATCAATTTATTCAGGTCAGAAAGCTGGAAACGTCTAAAAACGACCACTTTCGACGAATACAAGCGTTTTTAGACATTTTCGTACTTCTCGGACTAAAACTGCATTTTTCACGACAAAAAATATTTTATATCTTTGAAAATAAATTTATTAACGTCAGAGAGCTGGAAATGTCTAAAAACGTTCACTTTCAACGAATACGATCGTTTTTAGGCATTTTTGTACTTCTCGGAATAAAACTGTATTTTTCACGACAAAAAATATTTGTTATCTCTGAAAATCAATTTATTCAGGTCAGAAAGCTGGAAACGTCTAAAAACGACCACTTTCGACGAATACAAGTGTTTTTAGACATTTTCGTACTTCTCGGACTAAAACTGCATTTTTCACGACAAAAAATATTTTATATCTTTGAAAATAAATTTATTAACGTCAGAGAGCTGGAAATGTCTAAAAACGTTCACTTTCAATGAATACGATCGTTTTTAGGCATTTTCGTACTTCTCCGAATAAAACTGTATTTTCACGACAAAAAATATTTTATATCTCTGGAAATAATTTTATTCTGGTCAGAAAGCTGGAAACGTCTAAAAACGATCACTTTCGACAAATACAAGCGTTTTTAGACATTTTCGTACTTCTCGGAATAAGACTGCATTTTTCACGACAAAAAAATATTTTATATCTCTGAAAATAAATTTATTAACGTCAGAGAGCTGGAAATGTCTAAAAACGTTCACTTTCAACGAATACGATCGTTTTTAGGCATTTTTGTACTTCTCGGAATAAAACTGTATTTTTCACGACAAACAATATTTTTTATCTCTGAAAATCAATTTATTCAGGTCAGAAAGCTGGAAACGTCTAAAAACGACCACTTTCGACGAATACAAGCGTTTTTAGACATTTTCGTACTTCTCGGACTAAAACTGCATTTTTCACGACAAAAAATATTTTATATCTTTGAAAATAAATTTATTAACGTCAGAGAGCTGGAAATGTCTAAAAACGTTCACTTTCAACGAATACGATCGTTTTTAGGCATTTTCGTACTTCTCCGAATAAAACTGTATTTTCACGACAAAAAATATTTTATATCTCTGGACATAAATTTATTCTGGTCAGAAAGCTGGAAACGTCTAAAAACGATCACTTTCGACAAATACAAGCGTTTTTAGACATTTTCGTACTTCTCGGAATAAGACTGCATTTTTCACGACAAAAAAATATTTTATATCTCTGAAAATAAATTTATTAACGTCAGAGAGCTGGAAATGTCTAAAAACGTTCACTTTCAACGAATACGAGCGTTTTTAGGCATTTTTGTACTTCTCGGAATAAAACTGCATTTTCACGACAAAAAATATTTTATATCTTTGAAAATAAATTTATTAACGTCAGAGAGCTGGAAATGTCTAAAAACGTTCACTTTCAACGAATACGATCGTTTTTAGGCATTTTTGTACTTCTCGGAATAAAACTGTATTTTTCACGACAAACAATATTTTTTATCTCTGAAAATCAATTTATTCAGGTCAGAAAGCTGGAAACGTCTAAAAACGACCACTTTCGACAAATACAAGCGTTTTTAGACATTTTCGTACTTCTCGGAATAAGACTGCATTTTTCACGACAAAAAAATATTTTATATCTCTGAAAATAAATTTATTAACGTCAGAGAGCTGGAAATGTCTAAAAACGTTCACTTTCAACGAATACGAGCGTTTTTAGGCATTTTTGTACTTCTCGGAATAAAACTGTATTTTTCACGACAAAAAATATTTTTTATCTCTGAAAATCAATTTATTCAGGTCAGAAAGCTGGAAACGTCTAAAAACGACCACTTTCGACGAATACAAGCGTTTTTAGACATTTTCGTACTTCTCGGACTAAAACTGCATTTTTCACGACAAAAAATATTTTATATCTTTGAAAATAAATTTATTAACGTCAGAGAGCTGGAAATGTCTAAAAACGTTCACTTTCAACGAATACGATCGTTTTTAGGCATTTTCGTACTTCTCCGAATAAAACTGTATTTTCACGACAAAAAATATTTTATATCTCTGGAAATAAATTTATTCTGGTCAGAAAGCTGGAAACGTCTAAAAACGATCACTTTCGACAAATACAAGCGTTTTTAGACATTTTCGTACTTCTCGGAATAAGACTGCATTTTTCACGACAAAAAAATATTTTATATCTCTGAAAATAAATTTATTAACGTCAGAGAGCTGGAAATGTCTAAAAACGTTCACTTTCAACGAATACGAGCATTTTTAGGCATTTTTGTACTTCTCGGAATAAAACTGTATTTTTCACGACAAAAAATATTTTTTATCTCTGAAAATCAATTTATTCAGGTCAGAAAGCTGGAAACGTCTAAAAACGACCACTTTCGACGAATACAAGCGTTTTTAGACATTTTCGTACTTCTCGGACTAAAACTGCATTTTTCACGACAAAAAATATTTTATATCTTTGAAAATAAATTTATTAACGTCAGAGAGCTGGAAATGTCTAAAAACGTTCACTTTCAACGAATACGATCGTTTTTAGGCATTTTCGTACTTCTCCGAATAAAACTGTATTTTTCACGACAAAAAATATTTTATATCTCTGGAAATAAATTTATTCTGGTCAGAAAGCTGGAAACGTCTAAAAACGACCACTTTCGACGAATACAAGCGTTTTTAGACATTTTCGTACTTCTCGGACTAAAACTGCATTTTTCACGACAAAAAATATTTTATATCTTTGAAAATAAATTTATTAACGTCAGAGAGCTGGAAATGTCTAAAAACGTTCACTTTCAACGAATACGATCGTTTTTAGGCATTTTCGTACTTCTCCGAATAAAACTGTATTTTTCACGACAAAAAATATTTTATATCTCTGGAAATAAATTTATTCTGGTCAGAAAGCTGGAAACGTCTAAAAACGATCACTTTCGACAAATACAAGCGTTTTTAGACATTTTCGTACTTCTCGGAATAAGACTGCATTTTTCACGACAAAAAAATATTTTATATCTCTGAAAATAAATTTATTAACGTCAGAGAGCTGGAAATGTCTAAAAACGTTCACTTTCAACGAATACGAGCGTTTTTAGGCATTTTTGTACTTCTCGGAATAAAACTGTATTTTTCACGACAAAAAATATTTTTTATCTCTCAAAATCAATTTATTCAGGTCAGAAAGCTGGAAACGTCTAAAAACGACCACTTTCGACGAATACAAGCGTTTTTAGACATTTTCGTACTTCTCGGACTAAAACTGCATTTTTCACGACAAAAAATATTTTATATCTTTGAAAATAAATTTATTAACGTCAGAGAGCTGGAAATGTCTAAAAACGTTCACTTTCAACGAATACGATCGTTTTTAGGCATTTTCGTACTTCTCCGAATAAAACTGTATTTTCACGACAAAAAATATTTTATATCTCTGGAAATAAATTTATTCTGGTCAGAAAGCTGGAAACGTCTAAAAACGATCACTTTCGACAAATACAAGCGTTTTTAGACATTTTCGTACTTCTCGGAATAAGACTGCATTTTTCACGACAAAAAAATATTTTATATCTCTGAAAATAAATTTATTAACGTCAGAGAGCTGGAAATGTCTAAAAACGTTCACTTTCAACGAATACGAGCGTTTTTAGGCATTTTTGTACTTCTCGGAATAAAACTGTATTTTTCACGACAAAAAATATTTTTTATCTCTGAAAATCAATTTATTCAGGTCAGAAAGCTGGAAACGTCTAAAAACGACCACTTTCGACGAATACAAGCGTTTTTAGACATTTTCGTACTTCTCGGACTAAAACTGCATTTTTCACGACAAAAAATATTTTATATCTTTGAAAATAAATTTATTAACGTCAGAGAGCTGGAAATGTCTAAAAACGTTCACTTTCAACGAATACGAGCGTTTTTAGGCATTTTCGTACTTCTCCGAATAAAACTGTATTTTTCACGACAAAAAATATTTTATATCTCTGGAAATAAATTTATTCTGGTCAGAAAGCTGGAAACGTCTAAAAACGACCACTTTCGACGAATACAAGCGTTTTTAGACATTTTCGTACTTCTCGGACTAAAACTGCATTTTTCACGACAAAAAATATTTTATATCTTTGAAAATAAATTTATTAACGTCAGAGAGCTGGAAATGTCTAAAAACGTTCACTTTCAACGAATACGATCGTTTTTAGGCATTTTCGTACTTCTCCGAATAAAACTGTATTTTTCACGACAAAAAATATTTTATATCTCTGGAAATAAATTTATTCTGGTCAGAAAGCTGGAAACGTCTAAAAACGACCACTTTCGACGAATACAAGCATTTTTAGACATTTTCGTACTTCTCGGACTAAAACTGCATTTTTCACGACAAAAAATATTTTATATCTTTGAAAATGAATTTATTAACGTCAGAGAGCTGGAAATGTCTAAAAACGTTCACTTTCAACGAATACGATCGTTTTTAGGCATTTTCGTACTTCTCCGAATAAAACTGTATTTTTCACGACAAAAAATATTTTATATCTCTGGAAATAAATTTATTCTGGTCAGAAAGCTGGAAACGTCTAAAAACGATCACTTTCGACAAATATAAGCGTTTTTAGACATTTTCGTACTTCTCGGAATAAGACTGCATTTTTCACGACAAAAAAATATTTTATATCTCTGAAAATAAATTTATTAACGTCAGAGAGCTGGAAATGTCTAAAAACGTTCACTTTCAACGAATACGAGCGTTTTTAGGCATTTTTGTACTTCTCGGAATAAAACTGTATTTTTCACGACAAAAAATATTTTTTATCTCTAAAAATCAATTTATTCAGGTCAGAAAGTTGGAAACATCTAAAAACGACCACTTTCGACGAATACAAGCGTTTTTAGACATTTTCGTACTTCTCGGACTAAAACTGCATTTTTCACGACAAAAAATATTTTATATCTTTGAAAATAAATTTATTAACGTCAGAGAGCTGGAAATGTCTAAAAACGTTCACTTTCAACGAATACGAGCGTTTTTAGGCATTTTCGTACTTCTCCGAATAAAACTGTATTTTTCACGACAAAAAATATTTTATATCTATGGAAATAAATTTATTCTGGTCAGAAAGCTGGAAACGTCTAAAAACGACCACTTTCGACGAATACAAGCGTTTTTAGACATTTTCGTACTTCTCGGACTAAAACTGCATTTTTCACGACAAAAAATATTTTATATCTATGAAAATAAATTTATTAACGTCAGAGAGCTGGAAATGTCTAAAAACGTTCACTTTCAACGAATACGAGCGTTTTTAGGCATTTTTGTACTTCTCGGAATAAAACTGTATTTTTCACGACAAAAAATATTTTTTATCTCTGAAAATCAAAATGTCTAAAGACGTTCACTTTCAACGAATACGAGCGTTTTTAGGCATTTTTGTACTTCTCGGAATAAAACTGTATTTTTCACGACAAAAAATATTTTTTATCTCTGAAAATTCAATTTATTCATAAAACGTCTAAAAACGACCACTTTCGACGAATACAAGCGTTTTTAGACATTTTCGTACTTCTCGGACTAAAACTGCATTTTTCACGACAAAAAATATTTTATATCTTTGAAAATAAATTTATTAACGTCAGAGAGCTGGAAATGTCTAAAAACGTTCACTTTCGACGAATACGAGCGTTTTTAGGCATTTTCGTACTTCTCCGAATAAAACTGTATTTTTCACGACAAAAAATATTTTATATCTCTGGAAATAAATTTATTCTGGTCAGAAAGCTGGAAACGTCTAAAAACGATCACTTTCGACAAATACAAGCGTTTTTAGACATTTTCGTACTTCTCGGAATAAGACTGCATTTTTCACGACAAAAAAATATTTTATATCTCTGAAAATAAATTTATTAACGTCAGAGAGCTGGAAATGTCTAAAAACGTTCACTTTCAACGAATACGAGCGTTTTTAGGCATTTTTGTACTTCTCGGAATAAAACTGTATTTTTCACGACAAAAAATATTTTTTATCTCTGAAAATCAATTTATTCAGGTCAGAAAGCTGGAAACGTCTAAAAACGACCACTTTCGACGAATACAAGCGTTTTTAGACATTTTCGTACTTCTCGGACTAAAACTGCATTTTTCACGACAAAAAATATTTTATATCTTTGAAAATAAATTTATTAACGTCAGAGAGCTGGAAATGTCTAAAAACGTTCACTTTCAACGAATACGAGCGTTTTTAGGCATTTTCGTACTTCTCCGAATAAAACTGTATTTTTCACGACAAAAAATATTTTATATCTCTGGAAATAAATTTATTCTGGTCAGAAAGCTGGAAACGTCTAAAAACGACCACTTTCGACGAATACAAGCGTTTTTAGACATTTTCGTACTTCTCGGACTAAAACTGCATTTTTCACGACAAAAAATATTTTATATCTTTGAAAATAAATTTATTAACGTCAGAGAGCTGGAAATGTCTAAAAACGTTCACTTTCAACGAATACGATCGTTTTTAGGCATTTTCGTACTTCTCCGAATAAAACTGTATTTTTCACGACAAAAAATATTTTATATCTCTGGAAATAAATTTATTCTGGTCAGAAAGCTGGAAACGTCTAAAAACGACCACTTTCGACGAATACAAGCGTTTTTAGACATTTTCGTACTTCTCGGACTAAAACTGCATTTTTCACGACAAAAAATATTTTATATCTTTGAAAATAAATTTATTAACGTCAGAGAGCTGGAAATGTCTAAAAACGTTCACTTTCAACGAATACGATCGTTTTTAGGCATTTTCGTACTTCTCCGAATAAAACTGTATTTTTCACGACAAAAAATATTTTATATCTCTGGAAATAAATTTATTCTGGTCAGAAAGCTGGAAACGTCTAAAAACGATCACTTTCGACAAATATAAGCGTTTTTAGACATTTTCGTACTTCTCGGAATAAGACTGCATTTTTCACGACAAAAAAATATTTTATATCTCTGAAAATAAATTTATTAACGTCAGAGAGCTGGAAATGTCTAAAAACGTTCACTTTCAACGAATACGAGCGTTTTTAGGCATTTTTGTACTTCTCGGAATAAAACTGTATTTTTCACGACAAAAAATATTTTTTATCTCTAAAAATCAATTTATTCAGGTCAGAAAGCTGGAAACGTCTAAAAACGACCACTTTCGACGAATACAAGCGTTTTTAGACATTTTCGTACTTCTCGGACTAAAACTGCATTTTTCACGACAAAAAATATTTTATATATTTGAAAATAAATTTATTAACGTCAGAGAGCTGGAAATGTCTAAAAACGTTCACTTTCAACGAATACGATCGTTTTTAGGCATTTTTGTACTTCTCGGAATAAAACTGTATTTTTCAGGACAAAAAATATTTGTTATCTCTGAAAATCAATTTATTCAGGTCAGAAAGCTGGAAACGTCTAAAAACGACCACTTTCGACGAATACAAGCGTTTTTAGACATTTTCGTACTTCTCGGACTAAAACTGCATTTTTCACGACAAAAAATATTTTATATCTTTGAAAATAAATTTATTAACGTCAGAGAGCTGGAAATGTCTAAAAACGTTCACTTTCAACGAATACGAGCGTTTTTAGGCATTTTCGTACTTCTCCGAATAAAACTGTATTTTTCACGACAAAAAATATTTTATATCTATGGAAATAAATTTATTCTGGTCAGAAAGCTGGAAACGTCTAAAAACGACCACTTTCGATGAATACAAGCGTTTTTAGACATTTTCGTACTTCTCGGACTAAAACTGCATTTTTCACGACAAAAAATATTTTATATCTTTGAAAATAAATTTATTAACGTCAGAGAGCTGGAAATGTCTAAAAACGTTCACTTTCAACGAATACGATCGTTTTTAGGCATTTTCGTACTTCTCCGAATAAAACTGTATTTTTCACGACAAAAAATATTTTATATCTCTGGAAATAAATTTATTCTGGTCAGAAAGCTGGAAACGTCTAAAAACGACCACTTTCGACGAATACAAGCGTTTTTAGACATTTTCGTACTTCTCGGACCAAAACTGCATTTTTCACGACAAAAAATATTTTATATCTATGAAAATAAATTTATTAACGTCAGAGAGCTGGAAATGTCTAAAAACGTTCACTTTCAACGAATACGAGCGTTTTTAGGCATTTTTGTACTTCTCGGAATAAAACTGTATTTTTCACGACAAAAAATATTTTTTATCTCTGAAAATCAAAATGTCTAAAGACGTTCACTTTCAACGAATACGAGCGTTTTTAGGCATTTTTGTACTTCTCGGAATAAAACTGTATTTTTCACGACAAAAAATATTTTTTATCTCTGAAAATTCAATTTATTCATAAAACGTCTAATAACGACCACTTTCGACGAATACAAGCGTTTTTAGACATTTTCGTACTTCTCGGACTAAAACTGCATTTTTCACGACAAAAAATATTTTATATCTTTGAAAATAAATTTATTAACGTCAGAGAGCTGGAAATGTCTAAAAACGTTCACTTTCAACGAATACGATCGTTTTTAGGCATTTTTGTACTTCTCGGAATAAAACTGTATTTTTCACGACAAAAAATATTTTTTATCTCTGAAAATCAATTTATTCAGGTCAGAAAGCTGGAAACGTCTAAAAACGACCACTTTCGACGAATACAAGCGTTTTTAGACATTTTCGTACTTCTCGGACTAAAACTGCATTTTTCACGACAAAAAATATTTTATATCTTTGAAAATAAATTTATTAACGTCAGAGAGCTGGAAATGTCTAAAAACGTTCACTTTTGACGAATACGAGCGTTTTTAGGCATATTCGTAATTCTCCGAATAAAACTGTATTTTTCACGACAAAAAATATTTTATATCTCTGGAAATAAATTTATTCTGGTCAGAAAGCTGGAAACGTCTAAAAAGGACCACTTTCGACGAATACAAGCGTTTTTAGACATTTTCGTACTTCTCGGACTAAAACTGCATTTTTCACGACAAAAAATATTTTATATCTTTGAAAATAAATTTATTAACGTCAGAGAGCTGGAAATGTCTAAAAACGTTCACTTTCAACGAATACGATCGTTTTTAGGCATTTTCGTACTTCTCCGAATAAAACTGTATTTTTCACGACAAAAAATATTTTATATCTCTGGAAATAAATTTATTCTGGTCAGAAAGCTGGAAACGTCTAAAAACGATCACTTTCGACAAATACAAGCGTTTTTAGACATTTTCCTACTTCTCGGAATAAGACTGCATTTTTCACGACAAAAAAATATTTTATATCTCTGAAAATAAATTTATTAACGTCAGAGAGCTGGAAATGTCTAAAAACGTTCACTTTCAACGAATACGAGCGTTTTTAGGCATTTTTGTACTTCTCGGAATAAAACTGTATTTTTCACGACAAAAAATATTTTTTATCTCTGAAAATCAATTTATTCAGGTCAGAAAGCTGGAAACGTCTAAAAACGACCACTTTCGACGAATACAAGCGTTTTTAGACATTTTCGTACTTCTCGGACTAAAACTGCATTTTTCACGACAAAAAATATTTTATATCTTTGAAAATAAATTTATTAACGTCAGAGAGCTGGAAATGTCTAAAAACGTTCACTTTCAACGAATACGATTGTTTTTAGGCATTTTTGTACTTCTCGGAATAAAACTGTATTTTTCACGACAAAAAATATTTTTTATCTCTGAAAATCAATTTATTCAGGTCAGAAAGCTGGAAACGTCTAAAAACGACCACTTTCGACGAATACAAGCGTTTTTAGATATTTTCGTACTTCTCGGACTAAAACTGCATTTTTCACGACAAAAAATATTTTATATCTTTGAAAATAAATTTATTAACGTCAGAGAGCTGGAAATGTCTAAAAACGTTCACTTTCGATGAATACGAGCGTTTTTAGGCATTTTCGTACTTCTCCGAATAAAACTGTATTTTTCACGACAAAAAATATTTTATATCTCTGGAAATAAATTTATTCTGGTCAGAAAGCTGGAAACGTCTAAAAAGGACCACTTTCGACGAATACAAGCGTTTTTAGACATTTTCGTACTTCTCGGACTAAAACTGCATTTTTCACGACAAAAAATATTTTATATCTTTGAAAATAAATTTATTAACGTCAGAGAGCTGGAAATGTCTTAAAACGTTCACTTTCAACGAATACGATCGTTTTTAGGCATTTTCGTACTTCTCCGAATAAAACTGTATTTTTCACGACAAAAAATATTTTATATCTCTGGAAATAAATTTATTCTGGTCAGAAAGCTGGAAACGTCTAAAACGATCACTTTCGACAAATACAAGCGTTTTTAGACATTTTCCTACTTCTCGGAATAAGACTGCATTTTTCACGACAAAAAAATATTTTATATCTCTGAAAATAAATTTATTAACGTCAGAGAGCTGGAAATGTCTAAAAACGTTCACTTTCAACGAATACGAGCGTTTTTAGGCATTTTTGTACTTCTCGGAATAAAACTGTATTTTTCACGACAAAAAATATTTTTTATCTCTGAAAATCAATTTATTCAGGTCAGAAAGCTGGAAACGTCTAAAAACGACCACTTTCGACGAATACAAGCGTTTTTAGACATTTTCGTACTTCTCGGACTAAAACTGCATTTTTCACGACAAAAAATATTTTATATCTTTGAAAATAAATTTATTAACGTCAGAGAGCTGGAAATGTCTAAAAACGTTCACTTTCAACGAATACGATCGTTTTTAGGCATTTTTGTACTTCTCGGAATAAAACTGTATTTTTCACGACAAAAAATATTTTATATCTCTGGAAATAAATTTATTCTGGTCAGAAAGCTGGAAACGTCTAAAAACGACCACTTTCGACGAATACAAGCGTTTTTAGACATTTTCGTACTTCTCGGACTAAAACTGCATTTTTCACGACAAAAAATATTTTATATCTCTGAAAATAAATTTATTAACGTCAGAGAGCTGGAAATGTCTAAAAACGTTCACTTTCAACGAATACGAGCGTTTTTAGGCATTTTTGTACTTCTCGGAATAAAACTGTATTTTTCACGACAAAAAATATTTTTTATCGCTGAAAATCAAAATGTCTAAAAACGTTCACTTTCAACGAATACGATCGTTTTTAGGCATTTTTGTACTTCTCGGAATAAAACTGTATTTTTCACGACAAAAAATATTTTTTATCTCTGAAAATCAATTTATTCAGGTCAGAAAGCTGGAAACGTCTAAAAACGACCACTTTCGACGAATACAAGCGTTTTTAGACATTTTCGTACTTCTCGGACTAAAACTGCATTTTTCACGACAAAAAATATTTTATATCTTTGAAAATAAATTTATTAACGTCAGAGAGCTGGAAATGTCTAAAAACGTTCACTTTCAACGAATACGATCGTTTTTAGGCATTTTCGTACTTCTCCAAATAAAACTGTATTTTTCACGACAAAAAATATTTTATATCTCTGGAAATAAATTTATTCTGGTCAGAAAGCTGGAAACGTCTAAAAACGATCACTTTCGACAAATACAAGCGTTTTTAGACATTTTCCTACTTCTCGGAATAAGACTGCATTTTTCACGACAAAAAAATATTTTATATCTCTGAAAATAAATTTATTAACGTCAGAGAGCTGGAAATGTCTAAAAACGTTCACTTTCAACGAATACGAGCGTTTTTAGGCATTTTTGTACTTCTCGGAATAAAACTGTATTTTTCACGACAAAAAATATTTTTTATCTCTGAAAATCAATTTATTCAGGTCAGAAAGCTGGAAACGACTAAAAACGACCACTTTCGACGAATACAAGCGTTTTTAGACATTTTCGTACTTCTCGGACTAAAACTGCATTTTTCACGACAAAAAATATTTTATATCTTTGAAAATAAATTTATTAACGTCAGAGAGCTGGAAATGTCTAAAAACGTTCACTTTCAACGAATACGATCGTTTTTAGGCATTTTTGTACTTCTCGGAATAAAACTGTATTTTTCACGACAAAAAATATTTTTTATCTCTGAAAATCAATTTATTCAGGTCAGAAAGCTGGAAACGTCTAAAAACGACCACTTTCGACGAATACAAGCGTTTTAGACATTTTCGTACTTCTCGGACTAAAACTGCATTTTTCACGACAAAAAATATTTTATATCTTTGAAAATAAATTTATTAACGTCAGAGAGCTGGAAATGTCTAAAAACGTTCACTTTCAATGAATACGATCGTTTTTAGGCATTTTCGTACTTCTCCGAATAAAACTGTATTTTTCACGACAAAAAATATTTTTATCTCTGAAAATCAATTTATTCATGTCAGAAAGCTGGAAACGTCTAAAAACGACCACTTTCGACGAATACAAGCGTTTTTAGACATTTTCGTACTTCTCGGACTAAAACTGCATTTTTCCCGACAAAAAATATTTTATATCTTTGAAAATAAATTTATTAACGTCAGAGAGCTGGAAATGTCTAAAAACGTTCACTTTCAATGAATACGATCGTTTTTAGGCATTTTCGTACTTCTCCGAATAAAACTGTATTTTTCACGACAAAAAATATTTTATATCTCTGGAAATAAATTTATTCTGGTCAGAAAGCTGGAAACGTCTAAAAACGATCACTTTCGACAAATACAAGCGTTTTTAGACATTTTCGTACTTCTCGGAATAAGACTGCATTTTTCACGACAAAAAATATTTTATATCTCTGGAAATAAATTTATTCTGGTCAGAAAGCTGGAAACGTCTAAAAACGACCACTTTCGACGAATACAAGCGTTTTTAGACATTTTCGTACTTCTCGGACTAAAACTGCATTTTTCACGACAAAAAAATATTTTATATCTCTGAAAATAAATTTATTAACGTCAGAGAGCTGGAAATGTCTAAAAACGTTCACTTTCAACGAATACGAGCGTTTTTAGGCATTTTTGTACTTCTCGGAATAAAACTGTATTTTTCACGACAAAAAATATTTTTTATCTCTGAAAATCAATTTATTCAGGTCAGAAAGCTGGAAACGTCTAAAAACGACCACTTTCGACGAATACAAGCGTTTTTAGACATTTTCGTACTTCTCGGACTAAAACTGCATTTTTCACGACAAAAAATATTTTATATCTCTGAAAATAAATTTATTAACGTCAGAGAGCTGGAAATGTCTAAAAACGTTCACTTTCAACGAATACGAGCGTTTTTAGGCATTTTTGTACTTCTCGGAATAAAACTGTATTTTTCACGACAAAAAATATTTTTTATCTCTGAAAATCAAAATGTCTAAAAACGTTCACTTTCAACGAATACGAGCGTTTTTAGGCATTTTTGTACTTCTCGGAATAAAACTGTATTTTTCACGACAAAAAATATTTTTTATCTCTGAAAATTCAATTTATTCATAAAACGTCTAAAAACGACCACTTTCGACGAATACAAGCGTTTTTAGACATTTTCGTACTTCTCGGACTAAAACTGCATTTTTCACGACAAAAAATATTTTATATCTTTGAAAATAAATTTATTAACGTCAGAGAGCTGGAAATGTCTAAAAACGTTCACTTTCAACGAATACGATCGTTTTTAGGCATTTTCGTACTTCTCCGAATAAAACTGTATTTTTCACGACAAAAAATATTTTATATCTCTGGAAATAAATTTATTCTGGTCAGAAAGCTGGAAACGTCTAAAAACGATCACTTTCGACAAATACAAGCGTTTTTAGACATTTTCCTACTTCTCGGAATAAGACTGCATTTTTCACGACAAAAAAATATTTTATATCTCTGAAAATAAATTTATTAACGTCAGAGAGCTGGAAATGTCTAAAAACGTTCACTTTCAACGAATACGAGCGTTTTTAGGCATTTTTGTACTTCTCGGAATAAAACTGTATTTTTCACGACAAAAAATATTTTTTATCTCTGAAAATCAATTTATTCAGGTCAGAAAGCTGGAAACGTCTAAAAACGACCACTTTCGACGAATACAAGCGTTTTTAGACATTTTCGTACTTCTCGGACTAAAACTGCATTTTTCACGACAAAAAATATTTTTTATCTTTGAAAATAAATTTATTAACGTCAGAGAGCTGGAAATGACTAAAAACGTTCACTTTCAACGAATACGAGCGTTTTTAGGCATTTTCGTACTTCTCCGAATAAAACTGTATTTTTCACGACAAAAAATATTTTATATCTCTGGAAATAAATTTATTCTGGTCAGAAAGCTGGAAACGTCTAAAAACGATCACTTTCGACAAATACAAGCGTTTTTAGACATTTTCGTACTTCTCGGAATAAGACTGCATTTTTCACGACAAAAAAATATTTTATATCTCTGAAAATAAATTTATTAACGTCAGAGAGCTGGAAATGTCTAAAAACGTTCACTTTCAACGAATACGAGCGTTTTTAGGCATTTTTGTACTTCTCGGAATAAAACTGTATTTTTCACGACAAAAAATATTTTTTATCTCTGAAAATTCAATTTATTCATAAAACGTCTAAAAACGACCACTTTCGACGAATACAAGCGTTTTTAGACATTTTCGTACTTCTCGGACTAAAACTGCATTTTTCACGACAAAAAATATTTTATATCTTTGAAAATAAATTTATTAACGTCAGAGAGCTGGAAATGTCTAAAAACGTTCACTTTCAACGAATACGAGCGTTTTTAGGCATTTTCGTACTTCTCCGAATAAAACTGTATTTTTCACGACAAAAAATATTTTATATCTCTGGAAATAAATTTATTCTGGTCAGAAAGCTGGAAACGTCTAAAAAGGACCACTTTCGACGAATACAAGCGTTTTTAGACATTTTCGTACTTCTCGGACTAAAACTGCATTTTTCACGACAAAAAATATTTTATATCTTTGAAAATAAATTTATTAACGTCAGAGAGCTGGAAATGTCTAAAAACGTTCACTTTCAACGAATACGATCGTTTTTAGGCATTTTCGTACTTCTCCGAATAAAACTGTATTTTTCACGACAAAAAATATTTTATATCTCTGGAAATAAATTTATTCTGGTCAGAAAGCTGGAAACGTCTAAAAACGATCACTTTCGACAAATACAAGCGTTTTTAGACATTTTCCTACTTCTCGGAATAAGACTGCATTTTTCACGACAAAAAAATATTTTATATCTCTGAAAATAAATTTATTAACGTCAGAGAGCTGGAAATGTCTAAAAACGTTCACTTTCAACGAATACGAGCGTTTTTAGGCATTTTTGTACTTCTCGGAATAAAAATGTATTTTTCACGACAAAAAATATTTTTTATCTCTGAAAATCAATTTATTCAGGTCAGAAAGCTGGAAACGTCTAAAAACGACCACTTTCGACAAATACAAGCGTTTTTAGACATTTTCCTACTTCTCGGAATAAGACTGCATTTTTCACGACAAAAAAATATTTTATATCTCTGAAAATAAATTTATTAACGTCAGAGAGCTGGAAATGTCTAAAAACGTTCACTTTCAACGATTTTATTTCCAGAGATATAAAATATTTTTTGTCGTGAAAAATACAGTTTTATTCGGAGAAGTACGAAAATGCCTAAAAACGCTCGTATTCGTTGAAAGTGAACGTTTTTAGACATTTCCAGCTCTCTGACGTTAATAAATTTATTTTCAAAGATATAAAATATTTTTTGTCGTGAAAAATGCAGTTTTAGTCCGAGAAGTACGAAAATGTCTAAAAACGCTTGTATTCGTCGAAAGTGGTCGTTTTTAGACGTTTCCAGCTTTCTGACCAGAATAAATTTATTTCCAGAGATATAAAATATTTTTTGTCGTGAAAAATACAGTTTTATTCGGAGAAGTACGAAAATGCCTAAAAACGATCGTATTCGTTGAAAGTGAACGTTTTTAGACATTTCCAGCTCTCTGACGTTAACAAATTTATTTTCAAAGATATAAAATATTTTTTGTCGTGAAAAATGCAGTTTTAGTCCGAGAAGTACGAAAATGTCTAAAAACGCTTGTATTCGTCGAAAGTGGTCGTTTTTAGACGTTTCCAGCTTTCTGACCAGAATAAATTTATTTTCAAAGATATAAAATATTTTTTGTCGTGAAAAATACAGTTTTATTCCGAGAAGTACAAAAATGCCTAAAAACGATCGTATTCGTTGAAAGTGAACGTTTTTAGACATTTCCAGCTCTCTGACGTTAATAAATTTCTTTTCAAAGATATAAAATATTTTTTGTCGTGAAAAATGCAGTTTTAGTCCGAAAAGTACGAAAATGTCTAAAAACGCTTGTATTCGTCGAAAGTGGTCGTTTTTAGACGTTTCCAGCTTTCTGACCTGAATAAATTGATTTTCAGAGATAAAAAATATTTTTTGTCGTGAAAAATACAGTTTTATTCCGAGAAGTACAAAAATGCCTAAAAACGCTCGTATTCGTTGAAAGTGAACGTTTTTAGACATTTCCAGCTCTCTGACGTTAATAAATTTATTTTCAGAGATATAAAATATTTTTTTGTCGTGAAAAATGCAGTCTTATTCCGAGAAGTACGAAAATGTCTAAAAACGCTTGTATTTGTCGAAAGTGATCGTTTTTAGACGTTTCCAGCTTTCTGACCAGAATAAATTTATTTCCAGTGATATAAAATATTTTTTGTCGTGAAAAATACAGTTTTATTCGGAGAAGTACGAAAATGCCTAAAAACGATCGTATTCGTTGAAAGTGAACGTTTTTAGACATTTCCAGCTCTCTGACGTTAATAAATTTATTTTCAAAGATATAAAATATTTTTTGTCGTGAAAAATGCAGTTTTAGTCCGAGAAGTACGAAAATGTCTAAAAACGCTTGTATTCGTCGAAAGTGGTCGTTTTTAGACGTTTCCAGCTTTCTGACCAGAATAAATTTATTTCCAGAGATATAAAATATTTTTTGTCGTGAAAAATACAGTTTTATTCGGAGAAGTACGAAAATGCCTAAAAACGATCGTATTCGTTGAAAGTGAACGTTTTTAGACATTTCCAGCTCTCTGACGTTAATAAATTTATTTTCAAAGATATAAAATATTTTTTGTCGTGAAAAATGCAGTTTTAGTCCGAGAAGTACGAAAATGTCTCAAAACGCTTGTATTCGTCGAAAGTGGTCGTTTTTAGACGTTTCCAACTTTCTGACCTGAATAAATTGATTTTGAGAGATAAAAAATATTTTTTTTCGTGAAAAATACAGTTTTATTCCGAGAAGTACAAAAATGCCTAAAAACGATCGTATTCGTTGAAAGTGAACGTTTTTAGACATTTCCAGCTCTCTGACGTTAATAAATTTATTTTCAAAGATATAAAATATTTTTTGTCGTGAAAAATGCAGTTTTAGTCCGAGAAGTACGAAAATGTCTAAAAACGCTTGTATTCGTCGAAAGTGGTCGTTTTTAGACGTTTCCAGCTTTCTGACCTGAATAAATTGATTTTCAGAGATAAAAAATATTTTTTGTCGTGAAAAATACAGTTTCATTCCGAGAAGTACAAAAATGCCTAAAAACGCTCGTATTCGTTGAAAGTGGACGTTTTTAGACATTTCCAGCTCTCTGACGTTAATAAATTTATTTTCAGAGATATAAAATATTTTTTTGTCGTGAAAAATGCAGTCTTATTCCGAGAAGTACGAAAATGTCTAAAAACGCTTGTATTTGTTGAAAGTGATCGTTTTTAGACGTTTCCAGCTTTCTGACCAGAATAAATTTATTTCCAGAGATATAAAATATTTTTTGTCGTGAAAAATACAGTTTTATTCGGAGAAGTACGAAAATGCCTAAAAACGATCGTATTCGTTGAAAGTGAACGTTTTTAGACATTTCCAGCTCTCTGACGTTAATAAATTTATTTTCAAAGATATAAAATATTTTTTGTCGTGAAAAATGCAGTTTTATTCGGAGAAGTACGAAAATGCCTAAAAACGATCGTATTCGTTGAAAGTGAACGTTTTTAGACATTTCCAGCTCTCTGACGTTAACAAATTTATTTTCAAAGATATAAAATATTTTTTGTCGTGAAAAATGCAGTTTTAGTCCGAGAAGTACGAAAATGTCTAAAAACGCTTGTAT
Organism: Leptodirus hochenwartii; assembly: GCA_947310635.1. Lineage (NCBI taxonomy): Eukaryota > Metazoa > Arthropoda > Insecta > Coleoptera > Leiodidae > Leptodirus > Leptodirus hochenwartii. The sequence continues at coordinate 137,598 of CAMZJO010000001.1, forward strand.
TCGTCGAAAGTGGTCGTTTTTAGACGTTTCCAGCTTTCTGACCAGAATAAATTTATTTCCAGAGATATAAAATATTTTTTGTCGTGAAAAATACAGTTTTATTCGGAGAAGTACGAAAATGCCTAAAAACGATCGTATTCGTTGAAAGTGAACGTTTTTAGACATTTCCAGCTCTCTGACGTTAATAAATTTATTTTCAAAGATATAAAATATTTTTTGTCGTGAAAAATGCAGTTTTAGTCCGAGAAGTACGAAAATGTCTCAAAACGCTTGTATTCGTCGAAAGTGGTCGTTTTTAGACGTTTCCAACTTTCTGACCTGAATAAATTGATTTTGAGAGATAAAAAATATTTTTTTTCGTGAAAAATACAGTTTTATTCCGAGAAGTACAAAAATGCCTAAAAACGATCGTATTCGTTGAAAGTGAACGTTTTTAGACATTTCCAGCTCTCTGACGTTAATAAATTTATTTTCAAAGATATAAAATATTTTTTGTCGTGAAAAATGCAGTTTTAGTCCGAGAAGTACGAAAATGTCTAAAAACGCTTGTATTCGTCGAAAGTGGTCGTTTTTAGACGTTTCCAGCTTTCTGACCTGAATAAATTGATTTTCAGAGATAAAAAATATTTTTTGTCGTGAAAAATACAGTTTCATTCCGAGAAGTACAAAAATGCCTAAAAACGCTCGTATTCGTTGAAAGTGGACGTTTTTAGACATTTCCAGCTCTCTGACGTTAATAAATTTATTTTCAGAGATATAAAATATTTTTTTGTCGTGAAAAATGCAGTCTTATTCCGAGAAGTACGAAAATGTCTAAAAACGCTTGTATTTGTTGAAAGTGATCGTTTTTAGACGTTTCCAGCTTTCTGACCAGAATAAATTTATTTCCAGAGATATAAAATATTTTTTGTCGTGAAAAATACAGTTTTATTCGGAGAAGTACGAAAATGCCTAAAAACGATCGTATTCGTTGAAAGTGAACGTTTTTAGACATTTCCAGCTCTCTGACGTTAATAAATTTATTTTCAAAGATATAAAATATTTTTTGTCGTGAAAAATGCAGTTTTATTCGGAGAAGTACGAAAATGCCTAAAAACGATCGTATTCGTTGAAAGTGAACGTTTTTAGACATTTCCAGCTCTCTGACGTTAACAAATTTATTTTCAAAGATATAAAATATTTTTTGTCGTGAAAAATGCAGTTTTAGTCCGAGAAGTACGAAAATGTCTAAAAACGCTTGTATTCGTCGAAAGTGGTCGTTTTTAGACGTTTCCAGCTTTCTGACCAGAATAAATTTATTTCCAGAGATATAAAATATTTTTTGTCGTGAAAAATACAGTTTTATTCGGAGAAGTACGAAAATGCCTAAAAACGATCGTATTCGTTGAAAGTGAACGTTTTTAGACATTTCCAGCTCTCTGACGTTAATAAATTTATTTTCAAAGATATAAAATATTTTTTGTCGTGAAAAATGCAGTTTTAGTCCGAGAAGTACGAAAATGTCTCAAAACGCTTGTATTCGTCGAAAGTGGTCGTTTTTAGACGTTTCCAACTTTCTGACCTGAATAAATTGATTTTGAGAGATAAAAAATATTTTTTTTCGTGAAAAATACAGTTTTATTCCGAGAAGTACAAAAATGCCTAAAAACGATCGTATTCGTTGAAAGTGAACGTTTTTAGACATTTCCAGCTCTCTGACGTTAATAAATTTATTTTCAAAGATATAAAATATTTTTTGTCGTGAAAAATGCAGTTTTAGTCCGAGAAGTACGAAAATGTCTAAAAACGCTTGTATTCGTCGAAAGTGGTCGTTTTTAGACGTTTCCAGCTTTCTGACCTGAATAAATTGATTTTCAGAGATAAAAAATATTTTTTGTCGTGAAAAATACAGTTTCATTCCGAGAAGTACAAAAATGCCTAAAAACGCTCGTATTCGTTGAAAGTGGACGTTTTTAGACATTTCCAGCTCTCTGACGTTAATAAATTTATTTTCAGAGATATAAAATATTTTTTTGTCGTGAAAAATGCAGTCTTATTCCGAGAAGTACGAAAATGTCTAAAAACGCTTGTATTTGTTGAAAGTGATCGTTTTTAGACGTTTCCAGCTTTCTGACCAGAATAAATTTATTTCCAGAGATATAAAATATTTTTTGTCGTGAAAAATACAGTTTTATTCGGAGAAGTACGAAAATGCCTAAAAACGATCGTATTCGTTGAAAGTGAACGTTTTTAGACATTTCCAGCTCTCTGACGTTAATAAATTTATTTTCAAAGATATAAAATATTTTTTGTCGTGAAAAATGCAGTTTTAGTCCGAGAAGTACTAAAATGTCTAAAAACGCTTGTATTCGTCGAAAGTGGTCGTTTTTAGACGTTTCCAGCTTTCTGACCAGAATAAATTTATTTCCAGAGATATAAAATATTTTTTGTCGTGAAAAATACAGTTTTATTCGGAGAAGTACGAAAATGCCTAAAAACGCTCGTATTCGTTGAAAGTGGACGTTTTTAGACATTTCCAGCTCTCTGACGTTAATAAATTTATTTTCAAAGATATAAAATATTTTTTGTCGTGAAAAATGCAGTTTTAGTCCGAGAAGTACGAAAATGTCTAAAAACGCTTGTATTCGTCGAAAGTGGTCGTTTTTAGACGTTTCCAGCTTTCTGACCTGAATAAATCGATTTTCAGAGATAAAAAATATTTTTTGTCGTGAAAAATACAGTTTTATTCCGAGAAGTACAAAAATGCCTAAAAACGATCGTATTCGTTGAAAGTGAACGTTTTTAGACATTTCCAGCTCTCTGACGTTAATAAATTTATTTTCAAAGATATAAAATATTTTTTGTCGTGAAAAATGCAGTTTTAGTCCGAGAAGTACGAAAATGTCTAAAAACGCTTGTATTCGTCGAAAGTGGTCGTTCTTAGACGTTTCCAGCTTTCTGACCAGAATAAATTTATTTCCAGAGATATAAAATATTTTTTGTCGTGAAAAATACAGTTTTATTCGGAGAAGTACGAAAATGCCTAAAAACGATCGTATTCGTTGAAAGTGAACGTTTTTAGACATTTCCAGCTCTCTGACGTTAATAAATTTATTTTCAAAGATATAAAATATTTTTTGTCGTGAAAAATGCAGTTTTAGTCCGAGAAGTACGAAAATGTCTAAAAACGCTTGTATTCGTCGAAAGTGGTCGTTTTTAGACGTTTCCAGCTTTCTGACCAGAATAAATTTATTTCCAGAGATATAAAATATTTTTTGTCGTGAAAAATGCAGTTTTATTCGGAGAAGTACGAAAATGCCTAAAAACGATCGTATTCGTTGAAAGTGAACGTTTTTAGACATTTCCAGCTCTCTGACGTTAATAAATTTATTTTCAAAGATATAAAATATTTTTTGTCGTGAAAAATGCAGTTTTAGTCCGAGAAGTACGAAAATGTCTAAAAACGCTTGTATTCGTCGAAAGTGGTCGTTTTTAGACGTTTCCAGCTTTCTGACCAGAATAAATTTATTTCCAGAGATATAAAATATTTTTTGTCGTGAAAAATACAGTTTTATTCGGAGAAGTACGAAAATGCCTAAAAACGATCGTATTCGTTGAAAGTGAACGTTTTTAGACATTTCCAGCTCTCTGACGTTAATAAATTTATTTTCAAAGATATAAAATATTTTTTGTCGTGAAAAATGCAGTTTTAGTCCGAGAAGTACGAAAATGTCTAAAAACGCTTGTATTCGTCGAAAGTAGTCGTTTTTAGACGTTTCCAGCTTTCTGACCAGAATAAATTTATTTCCAGAGATATAAAATATTTTTTGTCGTGAAAAATACAGTTTTATTCGGAGAAGTACGAAAATGCCTAAAAACGATCGTATTCGTTGAAAGTGAACGTTTTTAGACATTTCCAGCTCTCTGACGTTAATAAATTTATTTTCAAAGATATAAAATATTTTTTGTCGTGGAAAATGCAGTTTTAGTCCGAGAAGTACGAAAATGTCTAAAAACGCTTGTATTCGTCGAAAGTGGTCGTTTTTAGACGTTTCCAGCTTTCTGACCTGAATAAATTGATTTTCAGAGATAAAAAATATTTTTTGTCGTGAAAAATACAGTTTTATTCCGAGAAGTACAAAAATGCCTAAAAACGCTCGTATTCGTTGAAACCGAACGTTTTTAGACATTTCCAGCTCTCTGACGTTAATAAATTTATTTTCAGAGATATAAAATATTTTTTTGTCGTGAAAAATGCAGTCTTATTCCGAGAAGTACGAAAATGTCTAAAAACGCTTGTATTTGTCGAAAGTGATCGTTTTTAGACGTTTCCAGCTTTCTGACCAGAATAAATTTATTTCCAGAGATATAAAATATTTTTTGTCGTGAAAAATACAGTTTTATTCGGAGAAGTACGAAAATGCCTAAAAACGATCGTATTCGTTGAAAGTGAACGTTTTTAGACATTTCCAGCTCTCTGACGTTAATAAATTTATTTTCAAAGATATAAAATATTTTTTGTCGTGAAAAATGCAGTTTTAGTCCGAGAAGTACGAAAATGTCTAAAAACGCTTGTATTCGTCGAAAGTGGTCGTTTTTAGACGTTTGCAGCTTTCTGACCAGAATAAATTTATTTCCAGAGATATAAAATATTTTTTGTCGTGAAAAATACAGTTTTATTCGGAGAAGTACGAAAATGCCTAAAAACGATCGTATTCGTTGAAAGTGAACGTTTTTAGACATTTCCAGCTCTCTGACGTTAATAAATTTATTTTCAAAGATATAAAATATTTTTTGTCGTGAAAAATGCAGTTTTAGTCCGAGAAGTACGAAAATGTCTAAAAACGCTTGTATTCGTCGAAAGTGGTCGTTTTTAGACGTTTCCAGCTTTCTGACCTGAATAAATTGATTTTCAGAGATAAAAAATATTTTTTGTCGTGAAAAATACAGTTTTATTCCGAGAAGTACAAAAATGCCTAAAAACGATCGTATTCGTTGAAAGTGAATGTTTTTAGATATTTCCAGCTCTCTGACGTTAATAAATTTATTTTCAAAGATATAAAATATTTTTTGTCGTGAAAAATGCAGTTTTAGTCCGAGAAGTACGAAAATGTCTAAAAACGCTTGTATTCGTCGAAAGTGGTCGTTTTTAGACGTTTCCAGCTTTCTGACCTGAATAAATTGATTTTCAGAGATAAAAAATATTTTTTGTCGTGAAAAATACAGTTTTATTCCGAGAAGTACAAAAATGCCTAAAAACGATCGTATTCGTTGAAAGTGAACGTTTTTAGACATTTCCAGCTCTCTGACGTTAATAAATTTATTTTCAAAGATATAAAATATTTTTTGTCGTGGAAAATGCAGTTTTAGTCCGAGAAGTACGAAAATGTCTAAAAACGCTTGTATTCGTCGAAAGTGGTCGTTTTTAGACGTTTCCAGCTTTCTGACCTGAATAAATTGATTTTCAGAGATAAAAAATATTTTTTGTCGTGAAAAATACAGTTTTATTCCGAGAAGTACAAAAATGCCTAAAAACGCTCGTATTCGTTGAAACCGAACGTTTTTAGACATTTCCAGCTCTCTGACGTTAATAAATTTATTTTCAGAGATATGAAATATTTTTTTGTCGTGAAAAATGCAGTCTTATTCCGAGAAGTACGAAAATGTCTAAAAACGCTTGTATTTGTCGAAAGTGATCGTTTTTAGACGTTTCCAGCTTTCTGACCAGAATAAATTTATTTCCAGAGATATAAAATATTTTTTGTCGTGAAAAATACAGTTTTATTCGGAGAAGTACGAAAATGCCTAAAAACGATCGTATTCGTTGAAAGTGAACGTTTTTAGACATTTCCAGCTCTCTGACGTTAATAAATTTATTTTCAAAGATATAAAATATTTTTTGTCGTGAAAAATGCAGTTTTAGTCCGAGAAGTACGAAAATGTCTAAAAACGCTTGTATTCGTCGAAAGTGGTCGTTTTTAGACGTTTCCAGCTTTCTGACCAGAATAAATTTATTTCCAGAGATATAAAATATTTTTTGTCGTGAAAAATACAGTTTTATTCGGAGAAGTACGAAAATGCCTAAAAACGCTCGTATTCGTTGAAAGTGAACGTTTTTAGACATTTCCAGCTCTCTGACGTTAATAAATTTATTTTCAGAGATATAAAATATTTTTTTGTCGTGAAAAATGCAGTCTTATTCCGAGAAGTACGAAAATGTCTAAAAACGCTTGTATTTGTCGAAAGTGATCGTTTTTAGACGTTTCCAGCTTTCTGACCAGAATAAATTTATTTCCAGAGATATAAAATATTTTTTGTCGTGAAACATACAGTTTTATTCGGAGAAGTACGAAAATGCCTAAAAACGATCGTATTCGTTGAAAGTGAACGTTTTTAGATATTTCCAGCTCTCTGACGTTAATAAATTTATTTTCAAAGATATAAAATATTTTTTGTCGTGAAAAATGCAGTTTTAGTCCGAGAAGTACGAAAATGTCTAAAAACGCTTGTATTCGTCGAAAGTGGTCGTTTTTAGACGTTTCCAGCTTTCTGACCAGAATAAATTTATTTCCAGAGATATAAAATATTTTTTGTCGTGAAAAATACAGTTTTATTCGGAGAAGTACGAAAATGCCTAAAAACGATCGTATTCGTTGAAAGTGAACGTTTTTAGACATTTCCAGCTCTCTGACGTTAATAAATTTATTTTCAAAGATATAAAATATTTTTTGTCGTGAAAAATGCAGTTTTAGTCCGAGAAGTACGAAAATGTCTAAAAACGCTTGTATTCGTCGAAAGTGGTCGTTTTTAGACGTTTCCAGCTTTCTGACCAGAATAAATTTATTTCCAGAGATATAAAATATTTTTTGTCGTGAAAAATACAGTTTTATTCGGAGAAGTACGAAAATGCCTAAAAACGATCGTATTCGTTGAAAGTGAACGTTTTTAGACATTTCCAGCTCTCTGACGTTAATAAATTTATTTTCAAAGATATAAAATATTTTTTGTCGTGGAAAATGCAGTTTTAGTCCGAGAAGTACGAAAATGTCTAAAAACGCTTGTATTCGTCGAAAGTGGTCGTTTTTAGACGTTTCCAGCTTTCTGACCTGAATAAATTGATTTTCAGAGATAAAAAATATTTTTTGTCGTGAAAAATACAGTTTTATTCCGAGAAGTACAAAAATGCCTAAAAACGCTCGTATTCGTTGAAACCGAACGTTTTTAGACATTTCCAGCTCTCTGACGTTAATAAATTTATTTTCAGAGATATAAAATATTTTTTTGTCGTGAAAAATGCAGTCTTATTCCGAGAAGTACGAAAATGTCTAAAAACGCTTGTATTTGTCGAAAGTGATCGTTTTTAGACGTTTCCAGCTTTCTGACCAGAATAAATTTATTTCCAGAGATATAAAATATTTTTTGTCGTGAAAAATACAGTTTTATTCGGAGAAGTACGAAAATGCCTAAAAACGATCGTATTCGTTGAAAGTGAACGTTTTTAGACATTTCCAGCTCTCTGACGTTAATAAATTTATTTTCAAAGATATAAAATATTTTTTGTCGTGAAAAATGCAGTTTTAGTCCGAGAAGTACGAAAATGTCTAAAAACGCTTGTATTCGTCGAAAGTGGTCGTTTTTAGACGTTTGCAGCTTTCTGACCAGAATAAATTTATTTCCAGAGATATAAAATATTTTTTGTCGTGAAAAATACAGTTTTATTCGGAGAAGTACGAAAATGCCTAAAAACGATCGTATTCGTTGAAAGTGAACGTTTTTAGACATTTCCAGCTCTCTGACGTTAATAAATTTATTTTCAAAGATATAAAATATTTTTTGTCGTGAAAAATGCAGTTTTAGTCCGAGAAGTACGAAAATGTCTAAAAACGCTTGTATTCGTCGAAAGTGGTCGTTTTTAGACGTTTCCAGCTTTCTGACCTGAATAAATTGATTTTCAGAGATAAAAAATATTTTTTGTCGTGAAAAATACAGTTTTATTCCGAGAAGTACAAAAATGCCTAAAAACGATCGTATTCGTTGAAAGTGAATGTTTTTAGACATTTCCAGCTCTCTGACGTTAATAAATTTATTTTCAAAGATATAAAATATTTTTTGTCGTGAAAAATGCAGTTTTAGTCCGAGAGGTACGAAAATGTCTAAAAACGCTTGTATTCGTCGAAAGTGGTCGTTTTTAGACGTTTCCAGCTTTCTGACCTGAATAAATTGATTTTCAGAGATAAAAAATATTTTTTGTCGTGAAAAATACAGTTTTATTCCGAGAAGTACAAAAATGCCTAAAAACGATCGTATTCGTTGAAAGTGAACGTTTTTAGACATTTCCAGCTCTCTGACGTTAATAAATTTATTTTCAAAGATATAAAATATTTTTTGTCGTGGAAAATGCAGTTTTAGTCCGAGAAGTACGAAAATGTCTAAAAACGCTTGTATTCGTCGAAAGTGGTCGTTTTTAGACGTTTCCAGCTTTCTGACCTGAATAAATTGATTTTCAGAGATAAAAAATATTTTTTGTCGTGAAAAATACAGTTTTATTCCGAGAAGTACAAAAATGCCTAAAAACGCTCGTATTCGTTGAAAGTGAACGTTTTTAGACATTTCCAGCTCTCTGACGTTAATAAATTTATTTTCAGAGATATAAAATATTTTTTTGTCGTGAAAAATGCAGTCTTATTCCGAGAAGTACGAAAATGTCTAAAAACGCCTGTATTTGTCGAAAGTGATCGTTTTTAGACGTTTCCAGCTTTCTGACCAGAATAAATTTATATCCAGAGATATAAAATATTTTTTGTCGTGAAAAATACAGTTTTATTCGGAGAAGTACGAAAATGCCTAAAAACGATCGTATTCGTTGAAAGTGAACGTTTTTAGACATTTCCAGCTCTCTGACGTTAATAAATTTATTTTCAAAGATATAAAATATTTTTTGTCGTGGAAAATGCAGTTTTAGTCCGAGAAGTACGAAAATGTCTAAAAACGCTTGTATTCGTCGAAAGTGGTCGTTTTTAGACGTTTCCAGCTTTCTGACCTGAATAAATTGATTTTCAGAGATAAAAAATATTTTTTGTCGTGAAAAATACAGTTTTATTCCGAGAAGTACAAAAATGCCTAAAAACGCTCGTATTCGTTGAAACCGAACGTTTTTAGACATTTCCAGCTCTCTGACGTTAATAAATTTATTTTCAGAGATATAAAATATTTTTTTGTCGTGAAAAATGCAGTCTTATTCCGAGAAGTACGAAAATGTCTAAAAACGCTTGTATTTGTCGAAAGTGATCGTTTTTAGACGTTTCCAGCTTTCTGACCAGAATAAATTTATTTCCAGAGATATAAAATATTTTTTGTCGTGAAAAATACAGTTTTATTCGGAGAAGTACGAAAATGCCTAAAAACGATCGTATTCGTTGAAAGTGAACGTTTTTAGACATTTCCAGCTCTCTGACGTTAATAAATTTATTTTCAAAGATATAAAATATTTTTTGTCGTGAAAAATGCAGTTTTAGTCCGAGAAGTACGAAAATGTCTAAAAACGCTTGTATTCGTCGAAAGTGGTCGTTTTTAGACGTTTGCAGCTTTCTGACCAGAATAAATTTATTTCCAGAGATATAAAATATTTTTTGTCGTGAAAAATACAGTTTTATTCGGAGAAGTACGAAAATGCCTAAAAACGATCGTATTCGTTGAAAGTGAACGTTTTTAGACATTTCCAGCTCTCTGACGTTAATAAATTTATTTTCAAAGATATAAAATATTTTTTGTCGTGAAAAATGCAGTTTTAGTCCGAGAAGTACGAAAATGTCTAAAAACGCTTGTATTCGTCGAAAGTGGTCGTTTTTAGACGTTTCCAGCTTTCTGACCTGAATAAATTGATTTTCAGAGATAAAAAATATTTTTTGTCGTGAAAAATACAGTTTTATTCCGAGAAGTACAAAAATGCCTAAAAACGATCGTATTCGTTGAAAGTGAATGTTTTTAGACATTTCCAGCTCTCTGACGTTAATAAATTTATTTTCAAAGATATAAAATATTTTTTGTCGTGAAAAATGCAGTTTTAGTCCGAGAGGTACGAAAATGTCTAAAAACGCTTGTATTCGTCGAAAGTGGTCGTTTTTAGACGTTTCCAGCTTTCTGACCTGAATAAATTGATTTTCAGAGATAAAAAATATTTTTTGTCGTGAAAAATACAGTTTTATTCCGAGAAGTACAAAAATGCCTAAAAACGATCGTATTCGTTGAAAGTGAACGTTTTTAGACATTTCCAGCTCTCTGACGTTAATAAATTTATTTTCAAAGATATAAAATATTTTTTGTCGTGGAAAATGCAGTTTTAGTCCGAGAAGTACGAAAATGTCTAAAAACGCTTGTATTCGTCGAAAGTGGTCGTTTTTAGACGTTTCCAGCTTTCTGACCTGAATAAATTGATTTTCAGAGATAAAAAATATTTTTTGTCGTGAAAAATACAGTTTTATTCCGAGAAGTACAAAAATGCCTAAAAACGCTCGTATTCGTTGAAAGTGAACGTTTTTAGACATTTCCAGCTCTCTGACGTTAATAAATTTATTTTCAGAGATATAAAATATTTTTTTGTCGTGAAAAATGCAGTCTTATTCCGAGAAGTACGAAAATGTCTAAAAACGCCTGTATTTGTCGAAAGTGATCGTTTTTAGACGTTTCCAGCTTTCTGACCAGAATAAATTTATATCCAGAGATATAAAATATTTTTTGTCGTGAAAAATACAGTTTTATTCGGAGAAGTACGAAAATGCCTAAAAACGATCGTATTCGTTGAAAGTGAACGTTTTTAGACATTTCCAGCTCTCTGACGTTAATAAATTTATTTTCAAAGATATAAAATATTTTTTGTCGTGAAAACTGCAGTTTTAGTCCGAGAAGTACGAAAATGTCTAAAAACGCTTGTATTCGTCGAAAGTGGTCGTTTTTAGACGTTTCCAGCTTTCTGACCTGAATAAATTGATTTTCAGAGATAAAAAATATTTTTTGTCGTGAAAAATACAGTTTTATTCCGAGAAGTACAAAAATGCCTAAAAACGATCATATTCGTTGAAAGTGAACGTTTTTAGACATTTCCAGCTCTCTGACGTTAATAAATTTATTTTCAAAGATATAAAATATTTTTTGTCGTGAAAAATGCAGTTTTAGTCCGAGAAGTACGAAAATGTCTAAAAACGCTTGTATTCGTCGAAAGTGGTCGTTTTTAGACGTTTCCAGCTTTCTGACCTGAATAAATTGATTTTCAGAGATAAAAAATATTTTTTGTCGTGAAAAATACAGTTTTATTCCGAGAAGTACAAAAATGCCTAAAAACGATCGTATTCGTTGAAAGTGAACGTTTTTAGACATTTCCAGCTCTCTGACGTTAATAAATTTATTTTCAAAGATATAAAATATTTTTTGTCGTGAAAAATGCAGTTTTAGTCCGAGAAGTACGAAAATATCTAAAAACGCTTGTATTCGTCGAAAGTGGTCGTTTTTAGACGTTTCCAGCTTTCTGACCAGAATAAATTTATTTCCAGAGATATAAAATATTTTTTGTCGTGAAAAATACAGTTTTATTCGGAGAAGTACGAAAATGCCTAAAAACGCTCGTATTCGTTGAAAGTGAACGTTTTTAGACATTTCCAGCTCTCTGACGTTAATAAATTTATTTTCAAAGATATAAAATATTTTTTGTCGTGAAAAATGCAGTTTTAGTCCGAGAAGTACGAAAATGTCTAAAAACGCTTGTATTCGTCGAAAGTGGTCGTTTTTAGACGTTTCCAGCTTTCTGACCTGAATAAATTGATTTTCAGAGATAAAAAATATTTTTTGTCGTGAAAAATACAGTTTTATTCCGAGAAGTACAAAAATGCCTAAAAACGCTCGTATTCGTTGAAAGTGAACGTTTTTAGACATTTCCAGCTCTCTGACGTTAATAAATTTATTTTCAGAGATATAAAATATTTTTTTGTCGTGAAAAATGCAGTCTTATTCCGAGAAGTACGAAAATGTCTAAAAACGCTTGTATTTGTCGAAAGTGATCGTTTTTAGACGTTTCCAGCTTTCTGACCAGAATAAATTTATTTCCAGAGATATAAAATATTTTTTGTCGTGAAAAATACAGTTTTATTCGGAGAAGTACGAAAATGCCTAAAAACGATCGTATTCGTTGAAAGTGAACGTTTTTAGACATTTCCAGCTCTCTGACGTTAATAAATTTATTTTCAAAGATATAAAATATTTTTTGTCGTGAAAAATGCAGTTTTAGTCCGAGAAGTACGAAAATGTCTAAAAACGCTTGTATTCGTCGAAAGTGGTCGTTTTTAGACGTTTCCAGCTTTCTGACCTGAATAAATTGATTTTCAGAGATAAAAAATATTTTTTGTCGTGAAAAATACAGTTTTATTCCGAGAAGTACAAAAATGCCTAAAAACGATCGTATTCGTTGAAAGTGAATGTTTTTAGACATTTCCAGCTCTCTGACGTTAATAAATTTATTTTCAAAGATATAAAATATTTTTTGTCGTGAAAAATGCAGTTTTAGTCCGAGAAGTACGAAAATGTCTAAAAACGCTTGTATTCGGCGAAAGTGGTCGTTTTTAGACGTTTCCAGCTTTCTGACCTGAATAAATTGATTTTCAGAGATAAAAAATATTTTTTGTCGTGAAAAATACAGTTTTATTCCGAGAAGTACAAAAATGCCTAAAAACGATCGTATTCGTTGAAAGTGAACGTTTTTAGACATTTCCAGCTCTCTGACGTTAATAAATTTATTTTCAAAGATATAAAATATTTTTTGTCGTGGAAAATGCAGTTTTAGTCCGAGAAGTACGAAAATGTCTAAAAACGCTTGTATTCATCGAAAGTGGTCGTTTTTAGACGTTTCCAGCTTTCTGACCTGAATAAATTGATTTTCAGAGATAAAAAATATTTTTTGTCGTGAAAAATACAGTTTTATTCCGAGAAGTACAAAAATGCCTAAAAACGCTCGTATTCGTTGAAAGTGAACGTTTTTAGACATTTCCAGCTCTCTGACGTTAATAAATTTATTTACAGAGATATAAAATATTTTTTTGTCGTGAAAAATGCAGTCTTATTCTGAGAAGTACGAAAATGTCTAAAAACGCTTGTATTTGTCGAAAGTGATCGTTTTTAGACGTTTCCAGCTTTCTGACCAGAATAAATTTATTTCCAGAGATATAAAATATTTTTTGTCGTGAAAAATACAGTTTTATTCGGAGAAGTACGAAAATGCCTAAAAACGATCGTATTCGTTGAAAGTGAACGTTTTTAGACATTTCCAGCTCTCTGACGTTAATAAATTTATTTTCAAAGATATAAAATATTTTTTGTCGTGAAAAATGCAGTTTTAGTCCGAGAAGTACGAAAATGTCTAAAAACGCTTGCATTCGTCGAAAGTGGTCGTTTTTAGACGTTTCCAGCTTTCTGACCTGAATAAATTGATTTTCAGAGATAAAAAATATTTTTTGTCGTGAAAAATACAGTTTTATTCCGAGAAGTACAAAAATGCCTAAAAACGATCGTATTCGTTGAAAGTGAACGTTTTTAGACATTTCCAGCTCTCTGACGTTAATAAATTTATTTACAGAGATATAAAATATTTTTTTGTCGTGAAAAATGCAGTCTTATTCCGAGAAGTACGAAAATGTCTAAAAACGCTTGTATTTGTCGAAAGTGATCGTTTTTAGACGTTTCCAGCTTTCTGACCAGAATAAATTTATTTCCAGAGATATAAAATATTTTTTGTCGTGAAAAATACAGTTTTATTCGGAGAAGTACGAAAATGCCTAAAAACGATCGTATTCGTTGAAAGTGAACGTTTTTAGACATTTCCAGCTCTCTGACGTTAATAAATTTATTTTCAAAGATATAAAATATTTTTTGTCGTGAAAAATGCAGTTTTAGTCCGAGAAGTACGAAAATGTCTAAAAACGCTTGTATTCGTCGAAAGTGGTCGTTTTTAGACGTTTCCAGCTTTCTGACCAGAATAAATTTATTTCCAGAGATATAAAATATTTTTTGTCGTGAAAAATACAGTTTTATTCGGAGAAGTACGAAAATGCCTAAAAACGATCGTATTCGTTGAAAGTGAACGTTTTTAGACATTTCCAGCTCTCTGACGTTAATAAATTTATTTTCAAAGATATAAAATATTTTTTGTCGTGGAAAATGCAGTTTTAGTCCGAGAAGTACGAAAATGTCTAAAAACGCTTGTATTCGTCGAAAGTGGTCGTTTTTAGACGTTTCCAGCTTTCTGACCAGAATAAATTGATTTTCAGAGATAAAAAATATTTTTTGTCGTGAAAAATACAGTTTTATTCCGAGAAGTACAAAAATGCCTAAAAACGCTCGTATTCGTTGAAACCGAACGTTTTTAGACATTTCCAGCTCTCTGACGTTAATAAATTTATTTTCAGAGATATAAAATATTTTTTTGTCGTGAAAAATGCAGTCTTATTCCGAGAAGTACGAAAATGTCTAAAAACGCTTGTATTTGTCGAAAGTGATCGTTTTTAGACGTTTCCAGCTTTCTGACCAGAATAAATTTATTTCCAGAGATATAAAATATTTTTTGTCGTGAAAAATACAGTTTTATTCGGAGAAGTACGAAAATGCCTAAAAACGATCGTATTCGTTGAAAGTGAACGTTTTTAGACATTTCCAGCTCTCTGACGTTAATAAATTTATTTTCAAAGATATAAAATATTTTTTGTCGTGAAAAATGCAGTTTTAGTCCGAGAAGTACGAAAATGTCTAAAAACGCTTGTATTCGTCGAAAGTGGTCGTTTTTAGACGTTTCCAGCTTTCTGACCAGAATAAATTTATTTCCAGAGATATAAAATATTTTTTGTCGTGAAAAATACAGTTTTATTCGGAGAAGTACGAAAATGCCTAAAAACGATCGTATTCGTTGAAAGTGAACGTTTTTAGACATTTCCAGCTCTCTGACGTTAATAAATTTATTTTCAAAGATATAAAATATTTTTTGTCGTGAAAAATGCAGTTTTAGTCCGAGAAGTACGAAAATGTCTAAAAACGCTTGTATTCGTCGAAAGTGGTCGTTTTTAGACGTTTCCAGCTTTCTGACCTGAATAAATTGATTTTCAGAGATAAAAAATATTTTTTGTCGTGAAAAATACAGTTTTATTCCGAGAAGTACAAAAATGCCTAAAAACGATCGTATTCGTTGAAAGTGAATGTTTTTAGACATTTCCAGCTCTCTGACGTTAATAAATTTATTTTCAAAGATATAAAATATTTTTTGTCGTGAAAAATGCAGTTTTAGTCCGAGAAGTACGAAAATGTCTAAAAACGCTTGCATTCGTCGAAAGTGGTCGTTTTTAGACGTTTCCAGCTTTCTGACCTGAATAAATTGATTTTCAGAGATAAAAAATATTTTTTGTCGTGAAAAATACAGTTTTATTCCGAGAAGTACAAAAATGCCTAAAAACGATCGTATTCGTTGAAAGTGAACGTTTTTAGACATTTCCAGCTCTCTGACGTTAATAAATTTATTTTCAAAGATATAAAATATTTTTTGTCGTGAAAAATGCAGTTTTAGTCCGAGAAGTACGAAAATGTCTAAAAACGCTTGTATTCGTCGAAAGTGGTCGTTTTTAGACGTTTCCAGCTTTCTGACCAGAATAAATTTATTTCCAGAGATATAAAATATTTTTTGTCGTGAAAAATACAGTTTTATTCGGAGAAGTACGAAAATGCCTAAAAACGCTCGTATTCGTTGAAAGTGAACGTTTTTAGACATTTCCAGCTCTCTGACGTTAATAAATTTATTTTCAAAGATATAAAATATTTTTTGTCGTGAAAAATGCAGTTTTAGTCCGAGAAGTACGAAAATGTCTAAAAACGCTTATATTCGTCGAAAGTGGTCGTTTTTAGACGTTTCCAGCTTTCTGACCTGAATAAATTGATTTTCAGAGATAAAAAATATTTTTTGTCGTGAAAAATACAGTTTTATTCCGAGAAGTACAAAAATGCCTAAAAACGCTCGTATTCGTTGAAAGTGAACGTTTTTAGACATTTCCAGCTCTCTGACGTTAATAAATTTATTTTCAGAGATATAAAATATTTTTTTGTCGTGAAAAATGCAGTCTTATTCCGAGAAGTACGAAAATGTCTAAAAACGCTTGTATTTGTCGAAAGTGATCGTTTTTAGACGTTTCCAGCTTTCTGACCAGAATAAATTTATTTCCAGAGATATAAAATATTTTTTGTCGTGAAAAATACAGTTTTATTCGGAGAAGTACGAAAATGCCTAAAAACGATCGTATTCGTTGAAAGTGAACGTTTTTAGACATTTCCAGCTCTCTGACGTTAATAAATTTATTTTCAAAGATATAAAATATTTTTTGTCGTGAAAAATGCAGTTTTAGTCCGAGAAGTACGAAAATGTCTAAAAACGCTTGCATTCGTCGAAAGTGGTCGTTTTTAGACGTTTCCAGCTTTCTGACCTGAATAAATTGATTTTCAGAGATAAAAAATATTTTTTGTCGTGAAAAATACAGTTTTATTCCGAGAAGTACAAAAATGCCTAAAAACGATCATATTCGTTGAAAGTGAACGTTTTTAGACATTTCCAGCTCTCTGACGTTAATAAATTTATTTTCAAAGATATAAAATATTTTTTGTCGTGAAAAATGCAGTTTTAGTCCGAGAAGTACGAAAATGTCTAAAAACGCTTGTATTCGTCGAAAGTGGTCGTTTTTAGACGTTTCCAGCTTTCTGACCAGAATAAATTTATTTCCAGAGATATAAAATATTTTTTGTCGTGAAAAATACAGTTTTATTCGGAGAAGTACGAAAATGCCTAAAAACGATCGTATTCGTTGAAAGTGAACGTTTTTAGACATTTCCAGCTCTCTGACGTTAATAAATTTATTTTCAAACATATAAAATATTTTTTGTCGTGAAAAATGCAGTTTTAGTCCGAGAAGTACGAAAATGTCTAAAAACGCTTGTATTCGTCGAAAGTGGTCGTTTTTAGACGTTTCCAGCTTTCTGACCAGAATAAATTTATTTCCAGAGATATAAAATATTTTTTGTCGTGAAAAATACAGTTTTATTCGGAGAAGTACGAAAATGCCTAAAAACGATCGTATTCGTTGAAAGTGAACGTTTTTAGACATTTCCAGCTCTCTGACGTTAATAAATTTATTTTCAAAGATATAAAATATTTTTTGTCGTGGAAAATGCAGTTTTAGTCCGAGAAGTACGAAAATGTCTAAAAACGCTTGTATTCGTCGAAAGTGGTCGTTTTTAGACGTTTCCAGCTTTCTGACCAGAATAAATTGATTTTCAGAGATAAAAAATATTTTTTGTCGTGAAAAATACAGTTTTATTCCGAGAAGTACAAAAATGCCTAAAAACGCTCGTATTCGTTGAAACCGAACGTTTTTAGACATTTCCAGCTCTCTGACGTTAATAAATTTATTTTCAGAGATATAAAATATTTTTTTGTCGTGAAAAATGCAGTCTTATTCCGAGAAGTACGAAAATGTCTAAAAACGCTTGTATTTGTCGAAAGTGATCGTTTTTAGACGTTTCCAGCTTTCTGACCAGAATAAATTTATTTCCAGAGATATAAAATATTTTTTGTCGTGAAAAATACAGTTTTATTCGGAGAAGTACGAAAATGCCTAAAAACGATCGTATTCGTTGAAAGTGAACGTTTTTAGACATTTCCAGCTCTCTGACGTTAATAAATTTATTTTCAAAGATATAAAATATTTTTTGTCGTGAAAAATGCAGTTTTAGTCCGAGAAGTACGAAAATGTCTAAAAACGCTTGTATTCGTCGAAAGTGGTCGTTTTTAGACGTTTCCAGCTTTCTGACCAGAATAAATTTATTTCCAGAGATATAAAATATTTTTTGTCGTGAAAAATACAGTTTTATTCGGAGAAGTACGAAAATGCCTAAAAACGATCGTATTCGTTGAAAGTGAACGTTTTTAGACATTTCCAGCTCTCTGACGTTAATAAATTTATTTTCAAAGATATAAAATATTTTTTGTCGTGAAAAATGCAGTTTTAGTCCGAGAAGTACGAAAATGTCTAAAAACGCTTGTATTCGTCGAAAGTGGTCGTTTTTAGACGTTTCCAGCTTTCTGACCTGAATAAATTGATTTTCAGAGATAAAAAATATTTTTTGTCGTGAAAAATACAGTTTTATTCGGAGAAGTACGAAAATGCCTAAAAACGCTCGTATTCGTTGAAAGTGAACGTTTTTAGACATTTCCAGCTCTCTGACGTTAATAAATTTATTTTCAAAGATATAAAATATTTTTTGTCGTGAAAAATGCAGTTTTAGTCCGAGAAGTACGAAAATGTCTAAAAACGCTTGTATTCGTCGAAAGTGGTCGTTTTTAGACGTTTCCAGCTTTCTGACCTGAATAAATTGATTTTCAGAGATAAAAAATATTTTTTGTCGTGAAAAATACAGTTTTATTCCGAGAAGTACAAAAATGCCTAAAAACGCTCGTATTCGTTGAAAGTGAACGTTTTTAGACATTTCCAGCTCTCTGACGTTAATAAATTTATTTTCAGAGATATAAAATATTTTTTTGTCGTGAAAAATGCAGTCTTATTCCGAGAAGTACGAAAATGTCTAAAAACGCTTGTATTTGTCGAAAGTGATCGTTTTTAGACGTTTCCAGCTTTCTGACCAGAATAAATTTATTTCCAGAGATATAAAATATTTTTTGTCGTGAAAAATACAGTTTTATTCGGAGAAGTACGAAAATGCCTAAAAACGATCGTATTCGTTGAAAGTGAACGTTTTTAGACATTTCCAGCTCTCTGACGTTAATAAATTTATTTTCAAAGATATAAAATATTTTTTGTCGTGAAAAATGCAGTTTTAGTCCGAGAAGTACGAAAATGTCTAAAAACGCTTGTATTCGTCGAAAGTGGTCGTTTTTAGACGTTTCCAGCTTTCTGACCTGAATAAATTGATTTTCAGAGATAAAAAATATTTTTTGTCGTGAAAAATACAGTTTTATTCCGAGAAGTACAAAAATGCCTAAAAACGCTCGTATTCGTTGAAAGTGAACGTTTTTAGACATTTCCAGCTCTCTGACGTTAATAAATTTATTTACAGAGATATAAAATATTTTTTTGTCGTGAAAAATGCAGTCTTATTCTGAGAAGTACGAAAATGTCTAAAAACGCTTGTATTTGTCGAAAGTGATCGTTTTTAGACGTTTCCAGCTTTCTGACCAGAATAAATTTATTTCCAGAGATATAAAATATTTTTTGTCGTGAAAAATACAGTTTTATTCGGAGAAGTACGAAAATGCCTAAAAACGATCGTATTCGTTGAAAGTGAACGTTTTTAGACATTTCCAGCTCTCTGACGTTAATAAATTTATTTTCAAAGATATAAAATATTTTTTGTCGTGAAAAATGCAGTTTTAGTCCGAGAAGTACGAAAATGTCTAAAAACGCTTGTATTCGGCGAAAGTGGTCGTTTTTAGACGTTTCCAGCTTTCTGACCTGAATAAATTGATTTTCAGAGATAAAAAATATTTTTTGTCGTGAAAAATACAGTTTTATTCCGAGAAGTACAAAAATGCCTAAAAACGATCGTATTCGTTGAAAGTGAACGTTTTTAGACATTTCCAGCTCTCTGACGTTAATAAATTTATTTTCAAAGATATAAAATATTTTTTGTCGTGGAAAATGCAGTTTTAGTCCGAGAAGTACGAAAATGTCTAAAAACGCTTGTATTCATCGAAAGTGGTCGTTTTTAGACGTTTCCAGCTTTCTGACCTGAATAAATTGATTTTCAGAGATAAAAAATATTTTTTGTCGTGAAAAATACAGTTTTATTCCGAGAAGTACAAAAATGCCTAAAAACGCTCGTATTCGTTGAAACTGAACGTTTTTAGACATTTCCAGCTCTCTGACGTTAATAAATTTATTTACAGAGATATAAAATATTTTTTTGTCGTGAAAAATGCAGTCTTATTCTGAGAAGTACGAAAATGTCTAAAAACGCTTGTATTTGTCGAAAGTGATCGTTTTTAGACGTTTCCAGCTTTCTGACCAGAATAAATTTATTTCCAGAGATATAAAATATTTTTTGTCGTGAAAAATACAGTTTTATTCGGAGAAGTACGAAAATGCCTAAAAACGATCGTATTCGTTGAAAGTGAACGTTTTTAGACATTTCCAGCTCTCTGACGTTAATAAATTTATTTTCAAAGATATAAAATATTTTTTGTCGTGAAAAATGCAGTTTTAGTCCGAGAAGTACGAAAATGTCTAAAAACGCTTGCATTCGTCGAAAGTGGTCGTTTTTAGACGTTTCCAGCTTTCTGACCTGAATAAATTGATTTTCAGAGATAAAAAATATTTTTTGTCGTGAAAAATACAGTTTTATTCCGAGAAGTACAAAAATGCCTAAAAACGATCGTATTCGTTGAAAGTGAACGTTTTTAGACATTTCCAGCTCTCTGACGTTAATAAATTTATTTACAGAGATATAAAATATTTTTTTGTCGTGAAAAATGCAGTCTTATTCCGAGAAGTACGAAAATGTCTAAAAACGCTTGTATTTGTCGAAAGTGATCGTTTTTAGACGTTTCCAGCTTTCTGACCAGAATAAATTTATTTCCAGAGATATAAAATATTTTTTGTCGTGAAAAATACAGTTTTATTCGGAGAAGTACGAAAATGCCTAAAAACGATCGTATTCGTTGAAAGTGAACGTTTTTAGACATTTCCAGCTCTCTGACGTTAATAAATTTATTTTCAAAGATATAAAATATTTTTTGTCGTGAAAAATGCAGTTTTAGTCCGAGAAGTACGAAAATGTCTAAAAACGCTTGTATTCGTCGAAAGTGGTCGTTTTTAGACGTTTCCAGCTTTCTGACCAGAATAAATTTATTTCCAGAGATATAAAATATTTTTTGTCGTGAAAAATACAGTTTTATTCGGAGAAGTACGAAAATGCCTAAAAACGATCGTATTCGTTGAAAGTGAACGTTTTTAGACATTTCCAGCTCTCTGACGTTAATAAATTTATTTTCAAAGATATAAAATATTTTTTGTCGTGGAAAATGCAGTTTTAGTCCGAGAAGTACGAAAATGTCTAAAAACGCTTGTATTCGTCGAAAGTGGTCGTTTTTAGACGTTTCCAGCTTTCTGACCAGAATAAATTGATTTTCAGAGATAAAAAATATTTTTTGTCGTGAAAAATACAGTTTTATTCCGAGAAGTACAAAAATGCCTAAAAACGCTCGTATTCGTTGAAACCGAACGTTTTTAGACATTTCCAGCTCTCTGACGTTAATAAATTTATTTTCAGAGATATAAAATATTTTTTTGTCGTGAAAAATGCAGTCTTATTCCGAGAAGTACGAAAATGTCTAAAAACGCTTGTATTTGTCGAAAGTGATCGTTTTTAGACGTTTCCAGCTTTCTGACCAGAATAAATTTATTTCCAGAGATATAAAATATTTTTTGTCGTGAAAAATACAGTTTTATTCGGAGAAGTACGAAAATGCCTAAAAACGATCGTATTCGTTGAAAGTGAACGTTTTTAGACATTTCCAGCTCTCTGACGTTAATAAATTTATTTTCAAAGATATAAAATATTTTTTGTCGTGAAAAATGCAGTTTTAGTCCGAGAAGTACGAAAATGTCTAAAAACGCTTGTATTCGTCGAAAGTGGTCGTTTTTAGACGTTTCCAGCTTTCTGACCAGAATAAATTTATTTCCAGAGATATAAAATATTTTTTGTCGTGAAAAATACAGTTTTATTCGGAGAAGTACGAAAATGCCTAAAAACGATCGTATTCGTTGAAAGTGAACGTTTTTAGACATTTCCAGCTCTCTGACGTTAATAAATTTATTTTCAAAGATATAAAATATTTTTTGTCGTGAAAAATGCAGTTTTAGTCCGAGAAGTACGAAAATGTCTAAAAACGCTTGTATTCGTCGAAAGTGGTCGTTTTTAGACGTTTCCAGCTTTCTGACCTGAATAAATTGATTTTCAGAGATAAAAAATATTTTTTGTCGTGAAAAATACAGTTTTATTCCGAGAAGTACAAAAATGCCTAAAAACGATCGTATTCGTTGAAAGTGAATGTTTTTAGACATTTCCAGCTCTCTGACGTTAATAAATTTATTTTCAAAGATATAAAATATTTTTTGTCGTGAAAAATGCAGTTTTAGTCCGAGAAGTACGAAAATGTCTAAAAACGCTTGCATTCGTCGAAAGTGGTCGTTTTTAGACGTTTCCAGCTTTCTGACCTGAATAAATTGATTTTCAGAGATAAAAAATATTTTTTGTCGTGAAAAATACAGTTTTATTCCGAGAAGTACAAAAATGCCTAAAAACGATCGTATTCGTTGAAAGTGAACGTTTTTAGACATTTCCAGCTCTCTGACGTTAATAAATTTATTTTCAAAGATATAAAATATTTTTTGTCGTGAAAAATGCAGTTTTAGTCCGAGAAGTACGAAAATGTCTAAAAACGCTTGTATTCGTCGAAAGTGGTCGTTTTTAGACGTTTCCAGCTTTCTGACCAGAATAAATTTATTTCCAGAGATATAAAATATTTTTTGTCGTGAAAAATACAGTTTTATTCGGAGAAGTACGAAAATGCCTAAAAACGCTCGTATTCGTTGAAAGTGAACGTTTTTAGACATTTCCAGCTCTCTGACGTTAATAAATTTATTTTCAAAGATATAAAATATTTTTTGTCGTGAAAAATGCAGTTTTAGTCCGAGAAGTACGAAAATGTCTAAAAACGCTTATATTCGTCGAAAGTGGTCGTTTTTAGACGTTTCCAGCTTTCTGACCTGAATAAATTGATTTTCAGAGATAAAAAATATTTTTTGTCGTGAAAAATACAGTTTTATTCCGAGAAGTACAAAAATGCCTAAAAACGCTCGTATTCGTTGAAAGTGAACGTTTTTAGACATTTCCAGCTCTCTGACGTTAATAAATTTATTTTCAGAGATATAAAATATTTTTTTGTCGTGAAAAATGCAGTCTTATTCCGAGAAGTACGAAAATGTCTAAAAACGCTTGTATTTGTCGAAAGTGATCGTTTTTAGACGTTTCCAGCTTTCTGACCAGAATAAATTTATTTCCAGAGATATAAAATATTTTTTGTCGTGAAAAATACAGTTTTATTCGGAGAAGTACGAAAATGCCTAAAAACGATCGTATTCGTTGAAAGTGAACGTTTTTAGACATTTCCAGCTCTCTGACGTTAATAAATTTATTTTCAAAGATATAAAATATTTTTTGTCGTGAAAAATGCAGTTTTAGTCCGAGAAGTACGAAAATGTCTAAAAACGCTTGCATTCGTCGAAAGTGGTCGTTTTTAGACGTTTCCAGCTTTCTGACCTGAATAAATTGATTTTCAGAGATAAAAAATATTTTTTGTCGTGAAAAATACAGTTTTATTCCGAGAAGTACAAAAATGCCTAAAAACGATCATATTCGTTGAAAGTGAACGTTTTTAGACATTTCCAGCTCTCTGACGTTAATAAATTTATTTTCAAAGATATAAAATATTTTTTGTCGTGAAAAATGCAGTTTTAGTCCGAGAAGTACGAAAATGTCTAAAAACGCTTGTATTCGTCGAAAGTGGTCGTTTTTAGACGTTTCCAGCTTTCTGACCAGAATAAATTTATTTCCAGAGATATAAAATATTTTTTGTCGTGAAAAATACAGTTTTATTCGGAGAAGTACGAAAATGCCTAAAAACGATCGTATTCGTTGAAAGTGAACGTTTTTAGACATTTCCAGCTCTCTGACGTTAATAAATTTATTTTCAAACATATAAAATATTTTTTGTCGTGAAAAATGCAGTTTTAGTCCGAGAAGTACGAAAATGTCTAAAAACGCTTGTATTCGTCGAAAGTGGTCGTTTTTAGACGTTTCCAGCTTTCTGACCAGAATAAATTTATTTCCAGAGATATAAAATATTTTTTGTCGTGAAAAATACAGTTTTATTCGGAGAAGTACGAAAATGCCTAAAAACGATCGTATTCGTTGAAAGTGAACGTTTTTAGACATTTCCAGCTCTCTGACGTTAATAAATTTATTTTCAAAGATATAAAATATTTTTTGTCGTGGAAAATGCAGTTTTAGTCCGAGAAGTACGAAAATGTCTAAAAACGCTTGTATTCGTCGAAAGTGGTCGTTTTTAGACGTTTCCAGCTTTCTGACCAGAATAAATTGATTTTCAGAGATAAAAAATATTTTTTGTCGTGAAAAATACAGTTTTATTCCGAGAAGTACAAAAATGCCTAAAAACGCTCGTATTCGTTGAAACCGAACGTTTTTAGACATTTCCAGCTCTCTGACGTTAATAAATTTATTTTCAGAGATATAAAATATTTTTTTGTCGTGAAAAATGCAGTCTTATTCCGAGAAGTACGAAAATGTCTAAAAACGCTTGTATTTGTCGAAAGTGATCGTTTTTAGACGTTTCCAGCTTTCTGACCAGAATAAATTTATTTCCAGAGATATAAAATATTTTTTGTCGTGAAAAATACAGTTTTATTCGGAGAAGTACGAAAATGCCTAAAAACGATCGTATTCGTTGAAAGTGAACGTTTTTAGACATTTCCAGCTCTCTGACGTTAATAAATTTATTTTCAAAGATATAAAATATTTTTTGTCGTGAAAAATGCAGTTTTAGTCCGAGAAGTACGAAAATGTCTAAAAACGCTTGTATTCGTCGAAAGTGGTCGTTTTTAGACGTTTCCAGCTTTCTGACCAGAATAAATTTATTTCCAGAGATATAAAATATTTTTTGTCGTGAAAAATACAGTTTTATTCGGAGAAGTACGAAAATGCCTAAAAACGATCGTATTCGTTGAAAGTGAACGTTTTTAGACATTTCCAGCTCTCTGACGTTAATAAATTTATTTTCAAAGATATAAAATATTTTTTGTCGTGAAAAATGCAGTTTTAGTCCGAGAAGTACGAAAATGTCTAAAAACGCTTGTATTCGTCGAAAGTGGTCGTTTTTAGACGTTTCCAGCTTTCTGACCTGAATAAATTGATTTTCAGAGATAAAAAATATTTTTTGTCGTGAAAAATACAGTTTTATTCCGAGAAGTACAAAAATGCCTAAAAACGATCGTATTCGTTGAAAGTGAATGTTTTTAGACATTTCCAGCTCTCTGACGTTAATAAATTTATTTTCAAAGATATAAAATATTTTTTGTCGTGAAAAATGCAGTTTTAGTCCGAGAAGTACGAAAATGTCTAAAAACGCTTGCATTCGTCGAAAGTGGTCGTTTTTAGACGTTTCCAGCTTTCTGACCTGAATAAATTGATTTTCAGAGATAAAAAATATTTTTTGTCGTGAAAAATACAGTTTTATTCCGAGAAGTACAAAAATGCCTAAAAACGATCATATTCGTTGAAAGTGAACGTTTTTAGACATTTCCAGCTCTCTGACGTTAATAAATTTATTTTCAAAGATATAAAATATTTTTTGTCGTGAAAAATGCAGTTTTAGTCCGAGAAGTACGAAAATGTCTAAAAACGCTTGTATTCGTCGAAAGTGGTCGTTTTTAGACGTTTCCAGCTTTCTGACCTGAATAAAATGATTTTCAGAGATAAAAAATATTTTTTGTCGTGAAAAATACAGTTTTATTCCGAGAAGTACAAAAATGCCTAAAAACGATCGTATTCGTTGAAAGTGAACGTTTTTAGACATTTCCAGCTCTCTGACGTTAATAAATTTATTTTCAAAGATATAAAATATTTTTTGTCGTGAAAAATGCAGTTTTAGTCCGAGAAGTACGAAAATGTCTAAAAACGCTTGTATTCGTCGAAAGTGGTCGTTTTTAGACGTTTCCAGCTTTCTGACCAGAATAAATTTATT
Source organism: Leptodirus hochenwartii (assembly GCA_947310635.1). Taxonomy (NCBI): domain Eukaryota; kingdom Metazoa; phylum Arthropoda; class Insecta; order Coleoptera; family Leiodidae; genus Leptodirus; species Leptodirus hochenwartii. The sequence continues at coordinate 163,483 of CAMZJO010000001.1, forward strand.
TCCAGAGATATAAAATATTTTTTGTCGTGAAAAATACAGTTTTATTCGGAGAAGTACGAAAATGCCTAAAAACGCTCGTATTCGTTGAAAGTGAACGTTTTTAGACATTTCCAGCTCTCTGACGTTAATGCAGCGACCATATCGGCGTTGAAAGCACCGGTTCCCATCGAACACCGAAGTTAAGCAACGTCGAGCGCGGTTAGTACTTGGATGGGTGACCACTTGGGAAAACCTCGTGTCGCTGTGTTTATCGTGTAGTGCCTCTGGCGGAGCACGTTAACAAATATATCTCTCTGACGTTAATAAATTTATTTTCAAAGATATAAAATATTTTTTGTCGTGAAAAATGCAGTTTTAGTCCGAGAAGTACGAAAATGTCTAAAAACGCTTATATTCGTCGAAAGTGGTCGTTTTTAGACGTTTCCAGCTTTCTGACCTGAATAAATTGATTTTCAGAGATAAAAAATATTTTTTGTCGTGAAAAATACAGTTTTATTCCGAGAAGTACAAAAATGCCTAAAAACGCTCGTATTCGTTGAAAGTGAACGTTTTTAGACATTTCCAGCTCTCTGACGTTAATAAATTTATTTTCAGAGATATAAAATATTTTTTTGTCGTGAAAAATGCAGTCTTATTCCGAGAAGTACGAAAATGTCTAAAAACGCTTGTATTTGTCGAAAGTGATCGTTTTTAGACGTTTCCAGCTTTCTGACCAGAATAAATTTATTTCCAGAGATATAAAATATTTTTTGTCGTGAAAAATACAGTTTTATTCGGAGAAGTACGAAAATGCCTAAAAACGATCGTATTCGTTGAAAGTGAACGTTTTTAGACATTTCCAGCTCTCTGACGTTAATAAATTTATTTTCAAAGATATAAAATATTTTTTGTCGTGAAAAATGCAGTTTTAGTCCGAGAAGTACGAAAATGTCTAAAAACGCTTATATTCGTCGAAAGTGGTCGTTTTTAGACGTTTCCAGCTTTCTGACCTGAATAAATTGATTTTCAGAGATAAAAAATATTTTTTGTCGTGAAAAATACAGTTTTATTCCGAGAAGTACAAAAATGCCTAAAAACGCTCGTATTCGTTGAAAGTGAACGTTTTTAGACATTTCCAGCTCTCTGACGTTAATAAATTTATTTTCAGAGATATAAAATATTTTTTTGTCGTGAAAAATGCAGTCTTATTCCGAGAAGTACGAAAATGTCTAAAAACGCTTGTATTTGTCGAAAGTGATCGTTTTTAGACGTTTCCAGCTTTCTGACCAGAATAAATTTATTTCCAGAGATATAAAATATTTTTTGTCGTGAAAAATACAGTTTTATTCGGAGAAGTACGAAAATGCCTAAAAACGATCGTATTCGTTGAAAGTGAACGTTTTTAGACATTTCCAGCTCTCTGACGTTAATAAATTTATTTTCAAAGATATAAAATATTTTTTGTCGTGAAAAATGCAGTTTTAGTCCGAGAAGTACGAAAATGTCTAAAAACGCTTGTATTCGTCGAAAGTGGTCGTTTTTAGACGTTTCCAGCTTTCTGACCAGAATAAATTTATTTCCAGAGATATAAAATATTTTTTGTCGTGAAAAATACAGTTTTATTCGGAGAAGTACGAAAATGCCTAAAAACGATCGTATTCGTTGAAAGTGAACGTTTTTAGACATTTCCAGCTCTCTGACGTTAATAAATTTATTTTCAAAGATATAAAATATTTTTTGTCGTGGAAAATGCAGTTTTAGTCCGAGAAGTACGAAAATGTCTAAAAACGCTTGTATTCGTCGAAAGTGGTCGTTTTTAGACGTTTCCAGCTTTCTGACCTGAATAAATTGATTTTCAGAGATAAAAAATATTTTTTGTCGTGAAAAATACAGTTTTATTCCGAGAAGTACAAAAATGCCTAAAAACGATCGTATTCGTTGAAAGTGAACGTTTTTAGACATTTCCAGCTCTCTGACGTTAATAAATTTATTTTCAAAGATATAAAATATTTTTTGTCGTGAAAAATGCAGTCTTATTCCGAGAAGTACGAAAATGTCTAAAAACGCTTGTATTTGTCGAAAGTGATCGTTTTTAGACGTTTCCAGCTTTCTGACCAGAATAAATTTATTTCCAGAGATATAAAATATTTTTTGTCGTGAAAAATACAGTTTTATTCGGAGAAGTACGAAAATGCCTAAAAACGATCGTATTCGTTGAAAGTGAACGTTTTTAGACATTTCCAGCTCTCTGACGTTAATAAATTTATTTTCAAAGATATAAAATATTTTTTGTCGTGAAAAATGCAGTTTTAGTCCGAGAAGTACGAAAATGTCTAAAAACGCTTGTATTCGTCGAAAGTGGTCGTTTTTAGACGTTTCCAGCTTTCTGACCAGAATAAATTTATTTCCAGAGATATAAAATATTTTTTGTCGTGAAAAATACAGTTTTATTCGGAGAAGTACGAAAATGCCTAAAAACGATCGTATTCGTTGAAAGTGAACGTTTATAGACATTTCCAGCTCTCTGACGTTAATAAATTTATTTTCAAAGATATAAAATATTTTTTGTCGTGAAAAATGCAGTTTTAGTCCGAGAAGTACGAAAATGTCTAAAAACGCTTGTATTCGTCGAAAGTGGTCGTTTTTAGACGTTTCCAGCTTTCTGACCAGAATAAATTTATTTCCAGAGATATAAAATATTTTTTGTCGTGAAAAATACAGTTTTATTCGGAGAAGTACGAAAATGCCTAAAAACGATCGTATTCGTTGAAAGTGAACGTTTTTAGACATTTCCAGCTCTCTGACGTTAATAAATTTATTTTCAAAGATATAAAATATTTTTTGTCGTGGAAAATGCAGTTTTAGTCCGAGAAGTACGAAAATGTCTAAAAACGCTTGTATTCGTCGAAAGTGGTCGTTTTTAGACGTTTCCAGCTTTCTGACCTGAATAAATTGATTTTCAGAGATAAAAAATATTTTTTGTCGTGAAAAATACAGTTTTATTCCGAGAAGTACAAAAATGCCTAAAAACGATCGTATTCGTTGAAAGTGAACGTTTTTAGACATTTCCAGCTCTCTGACGTTAATAAATTTATTTTCAAAGATATAAAATATTTTTTGTCGTGAAAAATGCAGTCTTATTCCGAGAAGTACGAAAATGTCTAAAAACGCTTGTATTTGTCGAAAGTGATCGTTTTTAGACGTTTCCAGCTTTCTGACCAGAATAAATTTATTTCCAGAGATATAAAATATTTTTTGTCGTGAAAAATACAGTTTTATTCGGAGAAGTACGAAAATGCCTAAAAACGATCGTATTCGTTGAAAGTGAACGTTTTTAGACATTTCCAGCTCTCTGACGTTAATAAATTTATTTTCAAAGATATAAAATATTTTTTGTCGTGAAAAATGCAGTTTTAGTCCGAGAAGTACGAAAATGTCTAAAAACGCTTGTATTCGTCGAAAGTGGTCGTTTTTAGACGTTTCCAGCTTTCTGACCAGAATAAATTTATTTCCAGAGATATAAAATATTTTTTGTCGTGAAAAATACAGTTTTATTCGGAGAAGTACGAAAATGCCTAAAAACGATCGTATTCGTTGAAAGTGAACGTTTTTAGACATTTCCAGCTCTCTGACGTTAATAAATTTATTTTCAAAGATATAAAATATTTTTTGTCGTGAAAAATGCAGTTTTAGTCCGAGAAGTACGAAAATGTCTAAAAACGCTTGTATTCGTCGAAAGTGGTCGTTTTTAGACGTTTCCAGCTTTCTGACCAGAATAAATTTATTTCCAGAGATATAAAATATTTTTTGTCGTGAAAAATACAGTTTTATTCGCAGAAGTACAAAAATGCCTAAAAACGCTCGTATTCGTTGAAAGTGAACGTTTTTAGACGTTTCCAGCTTTCTGACGTTAATAAATTTATTTTCAGAGATATAAAATATTTTTTTGTCGTGAAAAATGCAGTCTTATTCCGAGAAGTACGAAAATGTCTAAAAACGCTTGTATTTGTCGAAAGTGATCGTTTTTAGACGTTTCCAGCTTTCTGACCAGAATAAATTTATTTCCAGAGATATAAAATATTTTTTGTCTTGAAAAATACAGTTTTATTCGGAGAAGTACGAAAATGCCTAAAAACGATCATATTCGTTGAAAGTGAACGTTTTTAGACATTTGCAGCTCTCTGACGTTAATAAATTTATTTTCAAAGATATAAAATATTTTTTGTCGTGAAAAATGCAGTTTTAGTCCGAGAAGTACAAAATGTCTAAAAACGCTTGCATTCGTCGAAAGTGGTCGTTTTTAGACGTTTCCAGCTTTCTGACCTGAATAAATTGATTTTCAGAGATAAAAATTTTTTTTTGTCGTGAAAAATACAGTTTTATTCCGAGAAGTACAAAAATGCCTAAAAACGATCATATTCGTTGAAAGTGAACGTTTTTAGACATTTCCAGCTCTCTGACGTTAATAAATTTATTTTCAAAGATATAAAATATTTTTTGTCGTGAAAAATGCAGTTTTAGTCCGAGAAGTACGAAAATGTCTAAAAACGCTTGTATTCGTCGAAAGTGGTCGTTTTTAGACGTTTCCAGCTTTCTGACCTGAATAAATTGATTTTCAGAGATAAAAAATATTTTTTGTCGTGAAAAATACAGTTTTATTCCGAGAAGTACAAAAATGCCTAAAAACGATCGTATTCGTTGAAAGTGAACGTTTTTAGACATTTCCAGCTCTCTGACGTTAATAAATTTATTTTCAAAGATATAAAATATTTTTTGTCGTGAAAAATGCAGTTTTAGTCCGAGAAGTACGAAAATGTCTAAAAACGCTTGTATTCGTCGAAAGTGGTCGTTTTTAGACGTTTCCAGCTTTCTGACCAGAATAAATTTATTTCCAGAGATATAAAATATTTTTTGTCGTGAAAAATACAGTTTTATTCGGAGAAGTACGAAAATGCCTAAAAACGCTCGTATTCGTTGAAAGTGAACGTTTTTAGACATTTCCAGCTCTCTGACGTTAATGCAGCGACCATATCGGCGTTGAAAGCACCGGTTCCCATCGAACACCGAAGTTAAGCAACGTCGAGCGCGGTTAGTACTTGGATGGGTGACCACTTGGGAAAACCTCGTGTCGCTGTGTTTATCGTGTAGTGCCTCTGGCGGAGCACGTTAACAAATATATCTCTCTGACGTTAATAAATTTATTTTCAAAGATATAAAATATTTTTTGTCGTGAAAAATGCAGTTTTAGTCCGAGAAGTACGAAAATGTCTAAAAACGCTTATATTCGTCGAAAGTGGTCGTTTTTAGACGTTTCCAGCTTTCTGACCTGAATAAATTGATTTTCAGAGATAAAAAATATTTTTTGTCGTGAAAAATACAGTTTTATTCCGAGAAGTACAAAAATGCCTAAAAACGCTCGTATTCGTTGAAAGTGAACGTTTTTAGACATTTCCAGCTCTCTGACGTTAATAAATTTATTTTCAGAGATATAAAATATTTTTTTGTCGTGAAAAATGCAGTCTTATTCCGAGAAGTACGAAAATGTCTAAAAACGCTTGTATTTGTCGAAAGTGATCGTTTTTAGACGTTTCCAGCTTTCTGACCAGAATAAATTTATTTCCAGAGATATAAAATATTTTTTGTCGTGAAAAATACAGTTTTATTCGGAGAAGTACGAAAATGCCTAAAAACGATCGTATTCGTTGAAAGTGAACGTTTTTAGACATTTCCAGCTCTCTGACGTTAATAAATTTATTTTCAAAGATATAAAATATTTTTTGTCGTGAAAAATGCAGTTTTAGTCCGAGAAGTACGAAAATGTCTAAAAACGCTTATATTCGTCGAAAGTGGTCGTTTTTAGACGTTTCCAGCTTTCTGACCTGAATAAATTGATTTTCAGAGATAAAAAATATTTTTTGTCGTGAAAAATACAGTTTTATTCCGAGAAGTACAAAAATGCCTAAAAACGCTCGTATTCGTTGAAAGTGAACGTTTTTAGACATTTCCAGCTCTCTGACGTTAATAAATTTATTTTCAGAGATATAAAATATTTTTTTGTCGTGAAAAATGCAGTCTTATTCCGAGAAGTACGAAAATGTCTAAAAACGCTTGTATTTGTCGAAAGTGATCGTTTTTAGACGTTTCCAGCTTTCTGACCAGAATAAATTTATTTCCAGAGATATAAAATATTTTTTGTCGTGAAAAATACAGTTTTATTCGGAGAAGTACGAAAATGCCTAAAAACGATCGTATTCGTTGAAAGTGAACGTTTTTAGACATTTCCAGCTCTCTGACGTTAATAAATTTATTTTCAAAGATATAAAATATTTTTTGTCGTGAAAAATGCAGTTTTAGTCCGAGAAGTACGAAAATGTCTAAAAACGCTTGTAATCGTCGAAAGTGGTCGTTTTTAGACGTTTCCAGCTTTCTGACCAGAATAAATTTATTTCCAGAGATATAAAATATTTTTTGTCGTGAAAAATACAGTTTTATTCGGAGAAGTACGAAAATGCCTAAAAACGATCGTATTCGTTGAAAGTGAACGTTTTTAGACATTTCCAGCTCTCTGACGTTAATAAATTTATTTTCAAAGATATAAAATATTTTTTGTCGTGGAAAATGCAGTTTTAGTCCGAGAAGTACGAAAATGTCTAAAAACGCTTGTATTCGTCGAAAGTGGTCGTTTTTAGACGTTTCCAGCTTTCTGACCTGAATAAATTGATTTTCAGAGATAAAAAATATTTTTTGTCGTGAAAAATACAGTTTTATTCCGAGAAGTACAAAAATGCCTAAAAACGATCGTATTCGTTGAAAGTGAACGTTTTTAGACATTTCCAGCTCTCTGACGTTAATAAATTTATTTTCAAAGATATAAAATATTTTTTGTCGTGAAAAATGCAGTCTTATTCCGAGAAGTACGAAAATGTCTAAAAACGCTTGTATTTGTCGAAAGTGATCGTTTTTAGACGTTTCCAGCTTTCTGACCAGAATAAATTTATTTCCAGAGATATAAAATATTTTTTGTCGTGAAAAATACAGTTTTATTCGGAGAAGTACGAAAATGCCTAAAAACGATCGTATTCGTTGAAAGTGAACGTTTTTAGACATTTCCAGCTCTCTGACGTTAATAAATTTATTTTCAAAGATATAAAATATTTTTTGTCGTGAAAAATGCAGTTTTAGTCCGAGAAGTACGAAAATGTCTAAAAACGCTTGTATTCGTCGAAAGTGGTCGTTTTTAGACGTTTCCAGCTTTCTGACCAGAATAAATTTATTTCCAGAGATATAAAATATTTTTTGTCGTGAAAAATACAGTTTTATTCGGAGAAGTACGAAAATGCCTAAAAACGATCGTATTCGTTGAAAGTGAACGTTTTTAGACATTTCCAGCTCTCTGACGTTAATAAATTTATTTTCAAAGATATAAAATATTTTTTGTCGTGAAAAATGCAGTTTTAGTCCGAGAAGTACGAAAATGTCTAAAAACGCTTGTATTCGTCGAAAGTGGTCGTTTTTAGACGTTTCCAGCTTTCTGACCAGAATAAATTTATTTCCAGAGATATAAAATATTTTTTGTCGTGAAAAATACAGTTTTATTCGGAGAAGTACGAAAATGCCTAAAAACGATCGTATTCGTTGAAAGTGAACGTTTTTAGACATTTCCAGCTCTCTGACGTTAATAAATTTATTTTCAAAGATATAAAATATTTTTTGTCGTGGAAAATGCAGTTTTAGTCCGAGAAGTACGAAAATGTCTAAAAACGCTTGTATTCGTCGAAAGTGGTCGTTTTTAGACGTTTCCAGCTTTCTGACCTGAATAAATTGATTTTCAGAGATAAAAAATATTTTTTGTCGTGAAAAATACAGTTTTATTCCGAGAAGTACAAAAATGCCTAAAAACGATCGTATTCGTTGAAAGTGAACGTTTTTAGACATTTCCAGCTCTCTGACGTTAATAAATTTATTTTCAAAGATATAAAATATTTTTTGTCGTGAAAAATGCAGTCTTATTCCGAGAAGTACGAAAATGTCTAAAAACGCTTGTATTTGTCGAAAGTGATCGTTTTTAGACGTTTCCAGCTTTCTGACCAGAATAAATTTATTTCCAGAGATATAAAATATTTTTTGTCGTGAAAAATACAGTTTTATTCGGAGAAGTACGAAAATGCCTAAAAACGATCGTATTCGTTGAAAGTGAACGTTTTTAGACATTTCCAGCTCTCTGACGTTAATAAATTTATTTTCAAAGATATAAAATATTTTTTGTCGTGAAAAATGCAGTTTTAGTCCGAGAAGTACGAAAATGTCTAAAAACGCTTGTATTCGTCGAAAGTGGTCGTTTTTAGACGTTTCCAGCTTTCTGACCAGAATAAATTTATTTCCAGAGATATAAAATATTTTTTGTCGTGAAAAATACAGTTTTATTCGGAGAAGTACGAAAATGCCTAAAAACGATCGTATTCGTTGAAAGTGAACGTTTTTAGACATTTCCAGCTCTCTGACGTTAATAAATTTATTTTCAAAGATATAAAATATTTTTTGTCGTGAAAAATGCAGTTTTAGTCCGAGAAGTACGAAAATGTCTAAAAACGCTTGTATTCGTCGAAAGTGGTCGTTTTTAGACGTTTCCAGCTTTCTGACCAGAATAAATTTATTTCCAGAGATATAAAATATTTTTTGTCGTGAAAAATACAGTTTTATTCGCAGAAGTACAAAAATGCCTAAAAACGCTCGTATTCGTTGAAAGTGAACGTTTTTAGACGTTTCCAGCTTTCTGACGTTAATAAATTTATTTTCAGAGATATAAAATATTTTTTTGTCGTGAAAAATGCAGTCTTATTCCGAGAAGTACGAAAATGTCTAAAAACGCTTGTATTTGTCGAAAGTGATCGTTTTTAGACGTTTCCAGCTTTCTGACCAGAATAAATTTATTTCCAGAGATATAAAATATTTTTTGTCGTGAAAAATACAGTTTTATTCGGAGAAGTACGAAAATGCCTAAAAACGATCATATTCGTTGAAAGTGAACGTTTTTAGACATTTGCAGCTCTCTGACGTTAATAAATTTATTTTCAAAGATATAAAATATTTTTTGTCGTGAAAAATGCAGTTTTAGTCCGAGAAGTACAAAATGTCTAAAAACGCTTGCATTCGTCGAAAGTGGTCGTTTTTAGACGTTTCCAGCTTTCTGACCTGAATAAATTGATTTTCAGAGATAAAAATTTTTTTTTGTCGTGAAAAATACAGTTTTATTCCGAGAAGTACAAAAATGCCTAAAAACGATCATATTCGTTGAAAGTGAACGTTTTTAGACATTTCCAGCTCTCTGACGTTAATAAATTTATTTTCAAAGATATAAAATATTTTTTGTCGTGAAAAATGCAGTTTTAGTCCGAGAAGTACAAAAATGCCTAAAAACGATCGTATTCGTTGAAAGTGAACGTTTTTAGACATTTCCAGCTCTCTGACGTTAATAAATTTATTTTCAGAGATATAAAATATTTTTTTGTCGTGAAAAATGCAGTCTTATTCCGAGAAGTACGAAAATGTCTAAAAACGCTTGTATTTGTCGAAAGTGATCGTTTTTAGACGTTTCCAGCTTTCTGACCAGAATAAATTTATTTCCAGAGATATAAACTATTTTTTGTCGTGAAAAATACAGTTTTATTCGGAGAAGTACGAAAATGTCTAAAAACGCTTGTATTCGTCGAAAGTGGTCGTTTTTAGACGTTTCCAGCTTTCTGACCTGAATAAATTGATTTTCAGAGATAAAAAATATTTTTTGTCGTGAAAAATACAGTTTTATTCCGAGAAGTACAAAAATGCCTAAAAACGATCGTATTCGTTGAAAGTGAACGTTTTTAGACATTTCCAGCTCTCTGACGTTAATAAATTTATTTTCAAAGATATAAAATATTTTTTGTCGTGAAAAATGCAGTTTTAGTCCGAGAAGTACGAAAATGTCTAAAAACGCTTGTATTCGTCGAAAGTGGTCGTTTTTAGACGTTTCCAGCTTTCTGACCAGAATAAATTTATTTCCAGAGATATAAAATATTTTTTGTCGTGAAAAATACAGTTTTATTCGGAGAAGTACGAAAATGCCTAAAAACGCTCTTATTCGTTGAAAGTGAACGTTTTTAGACATTTCCAGCTCTCTGACGTTAATAAATTTATTTTCAAAGATATAAAATATTTTTTGTCGTGAAAAATGCAGTTTTAGTCCGAGAAGTACGAAAATGTCTAAAAACGCTTGTATTCGTCGAAAGTGGTCGTTTTTAGACGTTTCCAGCTTTCTGACCTGAATAAATTGATTTTCAGAGATAAAAAATATTTTTTGTCGTGAAAAATACAGTTTTATTCCGAGAAGTACAAAAATGCCTAAAAACGCTCGTATTCGTTGAAAGTGAACGTTTTTAGACATTTGCAGCTCTCTGACGTTAATAAATTTATTTTCAGAGATATAAAATATTTTTTTGTCGTGAAAAATGCAGTCTTATTCCGAGAAGTACGAAAATGTCTAAAAACGCTTGTATTTGTCGAAAGTGATCGTTTTTAGACGTTTCCAGCTTTCTGACCAGAATAAATTTATTTCCAGAGATATAAACTATTTTTTGTCGTGAAAAATACAGTTTTATTCGGAGAAGTACGAAAATGCCTAAAAACGATCGTATTCGTTGAAAGTGAACGTTTTTAGACATTTCCAGCTCTCTGACGTTAATAAATTTATTTTCAAAATTACAAAATATTTTTTGTCGTGAAAAATGCAGTTTTAGTCCGAGAAGTACGAAAATGTCTAAAAACGCTTGTATTCGTCGAAAGGGGTCGTTTTTAGACGTTTCCAGCTTTCTGACCTGAATAAATTGATTTTCAGAGATAAAAAATATTTTTTGTCGTGAAAAATACAGTTTTATTCCGAGAAGTACAAAAATGCCTAAAAACGCTCGTATTCGTTGAAAGTGAACGTTTTTAGACATTTCCAGCTCTCTGACGTTAATAAATTTATTTTCAGAGATATAAAATATTTTTTTGTCGTGAAAAATGCAGTCTTATTCCGAGAAGTACGAAAATGTCTAAAAACGCTTGTATTTGTCGAAAGTGATCGTATTTAGACGTTTCCAGCTTTCTGACCAGAATAAATTTATTTCCAGAGATATAAAATATTTTTTGTCGTGAAAAATACAGTTTTATTCGGAGAAGTACGAAAATGCCTAAAAACGATCGTATTCGTTGAAAGTGAACGTTTTTAGACATTTCCAGCTCTCTGACGTTAATAAATTTATTTTCAAAGATAAAAAATATTTTTTGTCGTGAAAAATGCAGTTTTAGTCCGAGAAGTACGAAAATGTCTAAAAACGCTTGTATTCGTCGAAAGTGGTCGTTTTTAGACGTTTCCAGCTTTCTGACCTGAATAAATTGATTTTCAGAGATAAAAAATATTTTTTGTCGTGAAAAATACAGTTTTATTCCGAGAAGTACAAAAATGCCTAAAAACGATCGTATTCGTTGAAAGTGAACGTTTTTAGACATTTCCAGCTCTCTGACGTTAATAAATTTATTTTCAGAGATATAAAATATTTTTTTGTCGTGAAAAATGCAGTCTTATTCCGAGAAGTACGAAAATGTCTAAAAACGCTTGTATTTGTCGAAAGTGATCGTTTTTAGACGTTTCCAGCTTTCTGACCAGAATAAATTTATTTCCAGAGATATAAAATATTTTTTGTCGTGAAAAATACAGTTTTATTCGGAGAAGTACGAAAATGCCTAAAAACGATCGTATTCGTTGAAAGTGAACGTTTTTAGACATTTCCAGCTCTCTGACGTTAATAAATTTATTTTCAAAGATATAAAATATTTTTTGTCGTGAAAAATGCAGTTTTAGTCCGAGAAGTACGAAAATGTCTAAAAACGCTTGTATTCGTCGAAAGTGGTCGTTTTTAGACGTTTCCAGCTTTCTGACCAGAATAAATTTATTTCCAGAGATATAAAATATTTTTTGTCGTGAAAAATACAGTTTTATTCGGAGAAGTACGAAAATGCCTAAAAACGATCGTATTCGTTGAAAGTGAACGTTTTTAGACATTTCCAGCTCTCTGACGTTAATAAATTTATTTTCAAAGATATAAAATATTTTTTGTCGTGGAAAATGCAGTTTTAGTCCGAGAAGTACGAAAATGTCTAAAAACGCTTGTATTCGTCGAAAGTGGTCGTTTTTAGACGTTTCCAGCTTTCTGACCTGAATAAATTGATTTTCAGAGATAAAAAATATTTTTTGTCGTGAAAAATACAGTTTTATTCCGAGAAGTACAAAAATGCCTAAAAACGATCGTATTCGTTGAAAGTGAACGTTTTTAGACATTTCCAGCTCTCTGACGTTAATAAATTTATTTTCAAAGATATAAAATATTTTTTGTCGTGAAAAATGCAGTCTTATTCCGAGAAGTACGAAAATGTCTAAAAACGCTTGTATTTGTCGAAAGTGATCGTTTTTAGACGTTTCCAGCTTTCTGACCAGAATAAATTTATTTCCAGAGATATAAAATATTTTTTGTCGTGAAAAATACAGTTTTATTCGGAGAAGTACGAAAATGCCTAAAAACGATCGTATTCGTTGAAAGTGAACGTTTTTAGACATTTCCAGCTCTCTGACGTTAATAAATTTATTTTCAAAGATATAAAATATTTTTTGTCGTGAAAAATGCAGTTTTAGTCCGAGAAGTACGAAAATGTCTAAAAACGCTTGTATTCGTCGAAAGTGGTCGTTTTTAGACGTTTCCAGCTTTCTGACCAGAATAAATTTATTTCCAGAGATATAAAATATTTTTTGTCGTGAAAAATACAGTTTTATTCGGAGAAGTACGAAAATGCCTAAAAACGATCGTATTCGTTGAAAGTGAACGTTTTTAGACATTTCCAGCTCTCTGACGTTAATAAATTTATTTTCAAAGATATAAAATATTTTTTGTCGTGAAAAATGCAGTTTTAGTCCGAGAAGTACGAAAATGTCTAAAAACGCTTGTATTCGTCGAAAGTGGTCGTTTTTAGACGTTTCCAGCTTTCTGACCAGAATAAATTTATTTCCAGAGATATAAAATATTTTTTGTCGTGAAAAATACAGTTTTATTCGGAGAAGTACGAAAATGCCTAAAAACGATCGTATTCGTTGAAAGTGAACGTTTTTAGACATTTCCAGCTCTCTGACGTTAATAAATTTATTTTCAAAGATATAAAATATTTTTTGTCGTGGAAAATGCAGTTTTAGTCCGAGAAGTACGAAAATGTCTAAAAACGCTTGTATTCGTCGAAAGTGGTCGTTTTTAGACGTTTCCAGCTTTCTGACCTGAATAAATTGATTTTCAGAGATAAAAAATATTTTTTGTCGTGAAAAATACAGTTTTATTCCGAGAAGTACAAAAATGCCTAAAAACGATCGTATTCGTTGAAAGTGAACGTTTTTAGACATTTCCAGCTCTCTGACGTTAATAAATTTATTTTCAAAGATATAAAATATTTTTTGTCGTGAAAAATGCAGTCTTATTCCGAGAAGTACGAAAATGTCTAAAAACGCTTGTATTTGTCGAAAGTGATCGTTTTTAGACGTTTCCAGCTTTCTGACCAGAATAAATTTATTTCCAGAGATATAAAATATTTTTTGTCGTGAAAAATACAGTTTTATTCGGAGAAGTACGAAAATGCCTAAAAACGATCGTATTCGTTGAAAGTGAACGTTTTTAGACATTTCCAGCTCTCTGACGTTAATAAATTTATTTTCAAAGATATAAAATATTTTTTTGTCGTGAAAAATGCAGTTTTAGTCCGAGAAGTACGAAAATGTCTAAAAACGCTTGTATTCGTCGAAAGTGGTCGTTTTTAGACGTTTCCAGCTTTCTGACCAGAATAAATTTATTTCCAGAGATATAAAATATTTTTTGTCGTGAAAAATACAGTTTTATTCGGAGAAGTACGAAAATGCCTAAAAACGATCGTATTCGTTGAAAGTGAACGTTTTTAGACATTTCCAGCTCTCTGACGTTAATAAATTTATTTTCAAAGATATAAAATATTTTTTGTCGTGAAAAATGCAGTTTTAGTCCGAGAAGTACGAAAATGTCTAAAAACGCTTGTATTCGTCGAAAGTGGTCGTTTTTAGACGTTTCCAGCTTTCTGACCAGAATAAATTTATTTCCAGAGATATAAAATATTTTTTGTCGTGAAAAATACAGTTTTATTCGGAGAAGTACAAAAATGCCTAAAAACGCTCGTATTCGTTGAAAGTGAACGTTTTTAGACGTTTCCAGCTTTCTGACGTTAATAAATTTATTTTCAGAGATATAAAATATTTTTTTGTCGTGAAAAATGCAGTCTTATTCCGAGAAGTACGAAAATGTCTAAAAACGCTTGTATTTGTCGAAAGTGATCGTTTTTAGACGTTTCCAGCTTTCTGACCAGAATAAATTTATTTCCAGAGATATAAAATATTTTTTGTCGTGAAAAATACAGTTTTATTCGGAGAAGTACGAAAATGCCTAAAAACGATCGTATTCGTTGAAAGTGAACGTTTTTAGACATTTGCAGCTCTCTGACGTTAATAAATTTATTTTCAAAGATATAAAATATTTTTTGTCGTGAAAAATGCAGTTTTAGTCCGAGAAGTACAAAATGTCTAAAAACGCTTGCATTCGTCGAAAGTGGACGTTTTTAGACGTTTCCAGCTTTCTGACCTGAATAAATTGATTTTCAGAGATAAAAATTTTTTTTTGTCGTGAAAAATACAGTTTTATTCCGAGAAGTACAAAAATGCCTAAAAACGATCATATTCGTTGAAAGTGAACGTTTTTAGACATTTCCAGCTCTCTGACGTTAATAAATTTATTTTCAAAGATATAAAATATTTTTTGTCGTGAAAAATGCAGTTTTAGTCCGAGAAGTACGAAAATGTCTAAAAACGCTTGTATTCGTCGAAAGTGGTCGTTTTTAGACGTTTCCAGCTTTCTGACCTGAATAAATTGATTTTCAGAGATAAAAAATATTTTTTGTCGTGAAAAATACAGTTTTATTCCGAGAAGTACAAAAATGCCTAAAAACGATCGTATTCGTTGAAAGTGAACGTTTTTAGACATTTCCAGCTCTCTGACGTTAATAAATTTATTTTCAAAGATATAAAATATTTTTTGTCGTGAAAAATGCAGTTTTAGTCCGAGAAGTACGAAAATGTCTAAAAACG
Source organism: Leptodirus hochenwartii (assembly GCA_947310635.1). Lineage (NCBI taxonomy): Eukaryota > Metazoa > Arthropoda > Insecta > Coleoptera > Leiodidae > Leptodirus > Leptodirus hochenwartii. Next base: position 178,682 of record CAMZJO010000001.1, read on the forward strand.
CTTGTATTCGTCGAAAGTGGTCGTTTTTAGACGTTTCCAGCTTTCTGACCAGAATAAATTTATTTCCAGAGATATAAAATATTTTTTGTCGTGAAAAATACAGTTTTATTCGGAGAAGTACGAAAATGCCTAAAAACGCTCTTATTCGTTGAAAGTGAACGTTTTTAGACATTTCCAGCTCTCTGACGTTAATAAATTTATTTTCAAAGATATAAAATATTTTTTGTCGTGAAAAATGCAGTTTTAGTCCGAGAAGTACGAAAATGTCTAAAAACGCTTGTATTCGTCGAAAGTGGTCGTTTTTAGACGTTTCCAGCTTTCTGACCTGAATAAATTGATTTTCAGAGATAAAAAATATTTTTTGTCGTGAAAAATACAGTTTTATTCCGAGAAGTACAAAAATGCCTAAAAACGCTCGTATTCGTTGAAAGTGAACGTTTTTAGACATTTCCAGCTCTCTGACGTTAATAAATTTATTTTCAGAGATATAAAATATTTTTTTGTCGTGAAAAATGCAGTCTTATTCCGAGAAGTACGAAAATGTCTAAAAACGCTTGTATTTGTCGAAAGTGATCGTTTTTAGACGTTTCCAGCTTTCTGACCAGAATAAATTTATTTCCAGAGATATAAACTATTTTTTGTCGTGAAAAATACAGTTTTATTCGGAGAAGTACGAAAATGCCTAAAAACGATCGTATTCGTTGAAAGTGAACGTTTTTAGACATTTCCAGCTCTCTGACGTTAATAAATTTATTTTCAAAATTACAAAATATTTTTTGTCGTGAAAAATGCAGTTTTAGTCCGAGAAGTACGAAAATGTCTAAAAACGCTTGTATTCGTCGAAAGGGGTCGTTTTTAGACGTTTCCAGCTTTCTGACCTGAATAAATTGATTTTCAGAGATAAAAAATATTTTTTGTCGTGAAAAATACAGTTTTATTCCGAGAAGTACAAAAATGCCTAAAAACGCTCGTATTCGTTGAAAGTGAACGTTTTTAGACATTTCCAGCTCTCTGACGTTAATAAATTTATTTTCAGAGATATAAAATATTTTTTTGTCGTGAAAAATGCAGTCTTATTCCGAGAAGTACGAAAATGTCTAAAAACGCTTGTATTTGTCGAAAGTGATCGTATTTAGACGTTTCCAGCTTTCTGACCAGAATAAATTTATTTCCAGAGATATAAAATATTTTTTGTCGTGAAAAATACAGTTTTATTCGGAGAAGTACGAAAATGCCTAAAAACGATCGTATTCGTTGAAAGTGAACGTTTTTAGACATTTCCAGCTCTCTGACGTTAATAAATTTATTTTCAAAGATAAAAAATATTTTTTGTCGTGAAAAATGCAGTTTTAGTCCGAGAAGTACGAAAATGTCTAAAAACGCTTGTATTCGTCGAAAGTGGTCGTTTTTAGACGTTTCCAGCTTTCTGACCTGAATAAATTGATTTTCAGAGATAAAAAATATTTTTTGTCGTGAAAAATACAGTTTTATTCCGAGAAGTACAAAAATGCCTAAAAACGATCGTATTCGTTGAAAGTGAACGTTTTTAGACATTTCCAGCTCTCTGACGTTAATAAATTTATTTTCAAAGATATAAAATATTTTTTGTCGTGAAAAATGCAGTTTTAGTCCGAGAAGTACGAAAATGTCTAAAAACGCTTGTATTCGTCGAAAGTGGTCGTTTTTAGACGTTTCCAGCTTTCTGACCTGAATAAATTGATTTTCAGAGATAAAAAATATTTTTTGTCGTGAAAAATACAGTTTTATTCCGAGAAGTACAAAAATGCCTAAAAACGCTCGTATTCGTTGAAAGTGAACGTTTTTAGACATTTCCAGCTCTCTGACGTTAATAAATTTATTTTCAGAGATATAAAATATTTTTTGTCGTGAAAAATGCAGTTTTAGTCCGAGAAGTACGAAAATGTCTAAAAACGCTTGTATTCGTCGAAAGTGGTCGTTTTTAGACGTTTCCAGCTTTCTGACCAGAATAAATTTATTTCCAGAGATATAAAATATTTTTTGTCGTGAAAAATACAGTTTTATTCGGAGAAGTACGAAAATGCCTAAAAACGATCGTATTCGTTGAAAGTGAACGTTTTTAGACATTTCCAGCTCTCTGACGTTAATAAATTTATTTTCAAAGATATAAAATATTTTTTGTCGTGAAAAATGCAGTTTTAGTCCGAGAAGTACGAAAATGTCTAAAAACGCTTGTATTCGTCGAAAGTGGTCGTTTTTAGACGTTTCCAGCTTTCTGACCAGAATAAATTTATTTCCAGAGATATAAAATATTTTTTGTCGTGAAAAATACAGTTTTATTCGGAGAAGTACGAAAATGCCTAAAAACGATCGTATTCGTTGAAAGTGAACGTTTTTAGACATTTCCAGCTCTCTGACGTTAATAAATTTATTTTCAAAGATATAAAATATTTTTTGTCGTGAAAAATGCAGTTTTAGTCCGAGAAGTACGAAAATGTCTAAAAACGCTTGTATTCGTCGAAAGTGGTCGTTTTTAGACGTTTCCAGCTTTCTGACCAGAATAAATTTATTTCCAGAGATATAAAATATTTTTTGTCGTGAAAAATACAGTTTTATTCGGAGAAGTACGAAAATGCCTAAAAACGATCGTATTCGTTGAAAGTGAACGTTTTTAGACATTTCCAGCTCTCTGACGTTAATAAATTTATTTTCAAAGATATAAAATATTTTTTGTCGTGGAAAATGCAGTTTTAGTCCGAGAAGTACGAAAATGTCTAAAAACGCTTGTATTCGTCGAAAGTGGTCGTTTTTAGACGTTTCCAGCTTTCTGACCTGAATAAATTGATTTTCAGAGATAAAAAATATTTTTTGTCGTGAAAAATACAGTTTTATTCCGAGAAGTACAAAAATGCCTAAAAACGATCGTATTCGTTGAAAGTGAACGTTTTTAGACATTTCCAGCTCTCTGACGTTAATAAATTTATTTTCAAAGATATAAAATATTTTTTGTCGTGAAAAATGCAGTCTTATTCCGAGAAGTACGAAAATGTCTAAAAACGCTTGTATTTGTCGAAAGTGATCGTTTTTAGACGTTTCCAGCTTTCTGACCAGAATAAATTTATTTCCAGAGATATAAAATATTTTTTGTCGTGAAAAATACAGTTTTATTCGGAGAAGTACGAAAATGCCTAAAAACGATCGTATTCGTTGAAAGTGAACGTTTTTAGACATTTCCAGCTCTCTGACGTTAATAAATTTATTTTCAAAGATATAAAATATTTTTTTGTCGTGAAAAATGCAGTTTTAGTCCGAGAAGTACGAAAATGTCTAAAAACGCTTGTATTCGTCGAAAGTGGTCGTTTTTAGACGTTTCCAGCTTTCTGACCAGAATAAATTTATTTCCAGAGATATAAAATATTTTTTGTCGTGAAAAATACAGTTTTATTCGGAGAAGTACGAAAATGCCTAAAAACGATCGTATTCGTTGAAAGTGAACGTTTTTAGACATTTCCAGCTCTCTGACGTTAATAAATTTATTTTCAAAGATATAAAATATTTTTTGTCGTGAAAAATGCAGTTTTAGTCCGAGAAGTACGAAAATGTCTAAAAACGCTTGTATTCGTCGAAAGTGGTCGTTTTTAGACGTTTCCAGCTTTCTGACCAGAATAAATTTATTTCCAGAGATATAAAATATTTTTTGTCGTGAAAAATACAGTTTTATTCGGAGAAGTACAAAAATGCCTAAAAACGCTCGTATTCGTTGAAAGTGAACGTTTTTAGACGTTTCCAGCTTTCTGACGTTAATAAATTTATTTTCAGAGATATAAAATATTTTTTTGTCGTGAAAAATGCAGTCTTATTCCGAGAAGTACGAAAATGTCTAAAAACGCTTGTATTTGTCGAAAGTGATCGTTTTTAGACGTTTCCAGCTTTCTGACCAGAATAAATTTATTTCCAGAGATATAAAATATTTTTTGTCGTGAAAAATACAGTTTTATTCGGAGAAGTACGAAAATGCCTAAAAACGATCGTATTCGTTGAAAGTGAACGTTTTTAGACATTTGCAGCTCTCTGACGTTAATAAATTTATTTTCAAAGATATAAAATATTTTTTGTCGTGAAAAATGCAGTTTTAGTCCGAGAAGTACAAAATGTCTAAAAACGCTTGCATTCGTCGAAAGTGGACGTTTTTAGACGTTTCCAGCTTTCTGACCTGAATAAATTGATTTTCAGAGATAAAAATTTTTTTTTGTCGTGAAAAATACAGTTTTATTCCGAGAAGTACAAAAATGCCTAAAAACGATCATATTCGTTGAAAGTGAACGTTTTTAGACATTTCCAGCTCTCTGACGTTAATAAATTTATTTTCAAAGATATAAAATATTTTTTGTCGTGAAAAATGCAGTTTTAGTCCGAGAAGTACGAAAATGTCTAAAAACGCTTGTATTCGTCGAAAGTGGTCGTTTTTAGACGTTTCCAGCTTTCTGACCTGAATAAATTGATTTTCAGAGATAAAAAATATTTTTTGTCGTGAAAAATACAGTTTTATTCCGAGAAGTACAAAAATGCCTAAAAACGATCGTATTCGTTGAAAGTGAACGTTTTTAGACATTTCCAGCTCTCTGACGTTAATAAATTTATTTTCAAAGATATAAAATATTTTTTGTCGTGAAAAATGCAGTTTTAGTCCGAGAAGTACGAAAATGTCTAAAAACGCTTGTATTCGTCGAAAGTGGTCGTTTTTAGACGTTTCCAGCTTTCTGACCAGAATAAATTTATTTCCAGAGATATAAAATATTTTTTGTCGTGAAAAATACAGTTTTATTCGGAGAAGTACGAAAATGCCTAAAAACGCTCTTATTCGTTGAAAGTGAACGTTTTTAGACATTTCCAGCTCTCTGACGTTAATAAATTTATTTTCAAAGATATAAAATATTTTTTGTCGTGAAAAATGCAGTTTTAGTCCGAGAAGTACGAAAATGTCTAAAAACGCTTGTATTCGTCGAAAGTGGTCGTTTTTAGACGTTTCCAGCTTTCTGACCTGAATAAATTGATTTTCAGAGATAAAAAATATTTTTTGTCGTGAAAAATACAGTTTTATTCCGAGAAGTACAAAAATGCCTAAAAACGCTCGTATTCGTTGAAAGTGAACGTTTTTAGACATTTCCAGCTCTCTGACGTTAATAAATTTATTTTCAGAGATATAAAATATTTTTTTGTCGTGAAAAATGCAGTCTTATTCCGAGAAGTACGAAAATGTCTAAAAACGCTTGTATTTGTCGAAAGTGATCGTTTTTAGACGTTTCCAGCTTTCTGACCAGAATAAATTTATTTCCAGAGATATAAACTATTTTTTGTCGTGAAAAATACAGTTTTATTCGGAGAAGTACGAAAATGCCTAAAAACGATCGTATTCGTTGAAAGTGAACGTTTTTAGACATTTCCAGCTCTCTGACGTTAATAAATTTATTTTCAAAATTACAAAATATTTTTTGTCGTGAAAAATGCAGTTTTAGTCCGAGAAGTACGAAAATGTCTAAAAACGCTTGTATTCGTCGAAAGGGGTCGTTTTTAGACGTTTCCAGCTTTCTGACCTGAATAAATTGATTTTCAGAGATAAAAAATATTTTTTGTCGTGAAAAATACAGTTTTATTCCGAGAAGTACAAAAATGCCTAAAAACGCTCGTATTCGTTGAAAGTGAACGTTTTTAGACATTTCCAGCTCTCTGACGTTAATAAATTTATTTTCAGAGATATAAAATATTTTTTTGTCGTGAAAAATGCAGTCTTATTCCGAGAAGTACGAAAATGTCTAAAAACGCTTGTATTTGTCGAAAGTGATCGTATTTAGACGTTTCCAGCTTTCTGACCAGAATAAATTTATTTCCAGAGATATAAAATATTTTTTGTCGTGAAAAATACAGTTTTATTCGGAGAAGTACGAAAATGCCTAAAAACGATCGTATTCGTTGAAAGTGAACGTTTTTAGACATTTCCAGCTCTCTGACGTTAATAAATTTATTTTCAAAGATAAAAAATATTTTTTGTCGTGAAAAATGCAGTTTTAGTCCGAGAAGTACGAAAATGTCTAAAAACGCTTGTATTCGTCGAAAGTGGTCGTTTTTAGACGTTTCCAGCTTTCTGACCTGAATAAATTGATTTTCAGAGATAAAAAATATTTTTTGTCGTGAAAAATACAGTTTTATTCCGAGAAGTACAAAAATGCCTAAAAACGATCGTATTCGTTGAAAGTGAACGTTTTTAGACATTTCCAGCTCTCTGACGTTAATAAATTTATTTTCAAAGATATAAAATATTTTTTGTCGTGAAAAATGCAGTTTTAGTCCGAGAAGTACGAAAATGTCTAAAAACGCTTGTATTCGTCGAAAGTGGTCGTTTTTAGACGTTTCCAGCTTTCTGACCTGAATAAATTGATTTTCAGAGATAAAAAATATTTTTTGTCGTGAAAAATACAGTTTTATTCCGAGAAGTACAAAAATGCCTAAAAACGCTCGTATTCGTTGAAAGTGAACGTTTTTAGACATTTCCAGCTCTCTGACGTTAATAAATTTATTTTCAGAGATATAAAATATTTTTTGTCGTGAAAAATGCAGTTTTAGTCCGAGAAGTACGAAAATGTCTAAAAACGCTTGTATTCGTCGAAAGTGGTCGTTTTTAGACGTTTCCAGCTTTCTGACCAGAATAAATTTATTTCCAGAGATATAAAATATTTTTTGTCGTGAAAAATACAGTTTTATTCGGAGAAGTACGAAAATGCCTAAAAACGATCGTATTCGTTGAAAGTGAACGTTTTTAGACATTTCCAGCTCTCTGACGTTAATAAATTTATTTTCAAAATTACAAAATATTTTTTGTCGTGAAAAATGCAGTTTTAGTCCGAGAAGTACGAAAATGTCTAAAAACGCTTGTATTCGTCGAAAGGGGTCGTTTTTAGACGTTTCCAGCTTTCTGACCTGAATAAATTGATTTTCAGAGATAAAAAATATTTTTTGTCGTGAAAAATACAGTTTTATTCCGAGAAGTACAAAAATGCCTAAAAACGCTCGTATTCGTTGAAAGTGAACGTTTTTAGACATTTCCAGCTCTCTGACGTTAATAAATTTATTTTCAGAGATATAAAATATTTTTTTGTCGTGAAAAATGCAGTCTTATTCCGAGAAGTACGAAAATGTCTAAAAACGCTTGTATTTGTCGAAAGTGATCGTATTTAGACGTTTCCAGCTTTCTGACCAGAATAAATTTATTTCCAGAGATATAAAATATTTTTTGTCGTGAAAAATACAGTTTTATTCGGAGAAGTACGAAAATGCCTAAAAACGATCGTATTCGTTGAAAGTGAACGTTTTTAGACATTTCCAGCTCTCTGACGTTAATAAATTTATTTTCAAAGATAAAAAATATTTTTTGTCGTGAAAAATGCAGTTTTAGTCCGAGAAGTACGAAAATGTCTAAAAACGCTTGTATTCGTCGAAAGTGGTCGTTTTTAGACGTTTCCAGCTTTCTGACCTGAATAAATTGATTTTCAGAGATAAAAAATATTTTTTGTCGTGAAAAATACAGTTTTATTCCGAGAAGTACAAAAATGCCTAAAAACGATCGTATTCGTTGAAAGTGAACGTTTTTAGACATTTCCAGCTCTCTGACGTTAATAAATTTATTTTCAAAGATATAAAATATTTTTTGTCGTGAAAAATGCAGTTTTAGTCCGAGAAGTACGAAAATGTCTAAAAACGCTTGTATTCGTCGAAAGTGGTCGTTTTTAGACGTTTCCAGCTTTCTGACCTGAATAAATTGATTTTCAGAGATAAAAAATATTTTTTGTCGTGAAAAATACAGTTTTATTCCGAGAAGTACAAAAATGCCTAAAAACGCTCGTATTCGTTGAAAGTGAACGTTTTTAGACATTTCCAGCTCTCTGACGTTAATAAATTTATTTTCAGAGATATAAAATATTTTTTGTCGTGAAAAATGCAGTTTTAGTCCGAGAAGTACGAAAATGTCTAAAAACGCTTGTATTCGTCGAAAGTGGTCGTTTTTAGACGTTTCCAGCTTTCTGACCAGAATAAATTTATTTCCAGAGATATAAAATATTTTTTGTCGTGAAAAATACAGTTTTATTCGGAGAAGTACAAAAATGCCTAAAAACGCTCGTATTCGTTGAAAGTGAACGTTTTTAGACGTTTCCAGCTTTCTGACGTTAATAAATTTATTTTCAGAGATATAAAATATTTTTTTGTCGTGAAAAATGCAGTCTTATTCCGAGAAGTACGAAAATGTCTAAAAACGCTTGTATTTGTCGAAAGTGATCGTTTTTAGACGTTTCCAGCTTTCTGACCAGAATAAATTTATTTCCAGAGATATAAAATATTTTTTGTCGTGAAAAATACAGTTTTATTCGGAGAAGTACGAAAATGCCTAAAAACGATCGTATTCGTTGAAAGTGAACGTTTTTAGACATTTGCAGCTCTCTGACGTTAATAAATTTATTTTCAAAGATATAAAATATTTTTTGTCGTGAAAAATGCAGTTTTAGTCCGAGAAGTACAAAATGTCTAAAAACGCTTGCATTCGTCGAAAGTGGTCGTTTTTAGACGTTTCCAGCTTTCTGACCTGAATAAATTGATTTTCAGAGATAAAAATTTTTTTTTGTCGTGAAAAATACAGTTTTATTCCGAGAAGTACAAAAATGCCTAAAAACGATCATATTCGTTGAAAGTGAACGTTTTTAGACATTTCCAGCTCTCTGACGTTAATAAATTTATTTTCAAAGATATAAAATATTTTTTGTCGTGAAAAATGCAGTTTTAGTCCGAGAAGTACGAAAATGTCTAAAAACGCTTGTATTCGTCGAAAGTGGTCGTTTTTAGACGTTTCCAGCTTTCTGACCTGAATAAATTGATTTTCAGGGATAAAAAATATTTTTTGTCGTGAAAAATACAGTTTTATTCCGAGAAGTACAAAAATGCCTAAAAACGATCGTATTCGTTGAAAGTGAACGTTTTTAGACATTTCCAGCTCTCTGACGTTAATAAATTTATTTTCAAAGATATAAAATATTTTTTGTCGTGAAAAATGCAGTTTTAGTCCGAGAAGTACGAAAATGTCTAAAAACGCTTGTATTCGTCGAAAGTGGTCGTTTTTAGACGTTTCCAGCTTTCTGACCAGAATAAATTTATTTCCAGAGATATAAAATATTTTTTGTCGTGAAAAATACAGTTTTATTCGGAGAAGTACGAAAATGCCTAAAAACGCTCTTATTCGTTGAAAGTGAACGTTTTTAGACATTTCCAGCTCTCTGACGTTAATAAATTTATTTTCAAAGATATCAAATATTTTTTGTCGTGAAAAATGCAGTTTTAGTCCGAGAAGTACGAAAATGTCTAAAAACGCTTGTATTCGTCGAAAGTGGTCGTTTTTAGACGTTTCCAGCTTTCTGACCTGAATAAATTGATTTTCAGAGATAAAAAATATTTTTTGTCGTGAAAAATACAGTTTTATTCCGAGAAGTACAAAAATGCCTAAAAACGCTCGTATTCGTTGAAAGTGAACGTTTTTAGACATTTCCAGCTCTCTGACGTTAATAAATTTATTTTCAGAGATATAAAATATTTTTTTGTCGTGAAAAATGCAGTCTTATTCCGAGAAGTACGAAAATGTCTAAAAACGCTTGTATTTGTCGAAAGTGATCGTTTTTAGACGTTTCCAGCTTTCTGACCAGAATAAATTTATTTCCAGAGATATAAACTATTTTTTGTCGTGAAAAATACAGTTTTATTCGGAGAAGTACGAAAATGCCTAAAAACGATCGTATTCGTTGAAAGTGAACGTTTTTAGACATTTCCAGCTCTCTGACGTTAATAAATTTATTTTCAAAATTACAAAATATTTTTTGTCGTGAAAAATGCAGTTTTAGTCCGAGAAGTACGAAAATGTCTAAAAACGCTTGTATTCGTCGAAAGGGGTCGTTTTTAGACGTTTCCAGCTTTCTGACCTGAATAAATTGATTTTCAGAGATAAAAAATATTTTTTGTCGTGAAAAATACAGTTTTATTCCGAGAAGTACAAAAATGCCTAAAAACGCTCGTATTCGTTGAAAGTGAACGTTTTTAGACATTTCCAGCTCTCTGACGTTAATAAATTTATTTTCAGAGATATAAAATATTTTTTTGTCGTGAAAAATGCAGTCTTATTCCGAGAAGTACGAAAATGTCTAAAAACGCTTGTATTTGTCGAAAGTGATCGTATTTAGACGTTTCCAGCTTTCTGACCAGAATAAATTTATTTCCAGAGATATAAAATATTTTTTGTCGTGAAAAATACAGTTTTATTCGGAGAAGTACGAAAATGCCTAAAAACGATCGTATTCGTTGAAAGTGAACGTTTTTAGACATTTCCAGCTCTCTGACGTTAATAAATTTATTTTCAAAGATAAAAAATATTTTTTGTCGTGAAAAATGCAGTTTTAGTCCGAGAAGTACGAAAATGTCTAAAAACGCTTGTATTCGTCGAAAGTGGTCGTTTTTAGACGGTTCCAGCTTTCTGACCTGAATAAATTGATTTTCAGAGATAAAAAATATTTTTTGTCGTGAAAAATACAGTTTTATTCCGAGAAGTACAAAAATGCCTAAAAACGATCGTATTCGTTGAAAGTGAACGTTTTTAGACATTTCCAGCTCTCTGACGTTAATAAATTTATTTTCAAAGATATAAAATATTTTTTGTCGTGAAAAATGCAGTTTTAGTCCGAGAAGTACGAAAATGTCTAAAAACGCTTGTATTCGTCGAAAGTGGTCGTTTTTAGTCGTTTCCAGCTTTCTGACCTGAATAAATTGATTTTCAGAGATAAAAATATTTTTTGTCGTGAAAAATACAGTTTTATTCCGAGAAGTACAAAAATGCCTAAAAACGCTCGTATTCGTTGAAAGTGAACGTTTTTAGACATTTCCAGCTCTCTGACGTTAATAAATTTATTTTCAGAGATATAAAATATTTTTTTGTCGTGAAAAATGCAGTCTTATTCCGAGAAGTACGAAAATGTCTAAAAACGCTTGTATTTGTCGAAAGTGATCGTTTTTAGACGTTTCCAGCTTTCTGACCAGAATAAATTTATTGCCAGAGATATAAAATATTTTTTGTCGTGAAAAATACAGTTTTATTCGGAGAAGTACGAAAATGCCTAAAAACGATCGTATTCGTTGAAAGTGAACGTTTTTAGACATTTCCAGCTCTCTGACGTTAATAAATTTATTTTCAAAGATATAAAATATTTTTTGTCGTGAAAAATGCAGTTTTAGTCCGAGAAGTACGAAAATGTCTAAAAACGCTTGTATTCGTCGAAAGTGGTCGTTTTTAGACGTTTCCAGCTTTCTGACCAGAATAAATTTATTTCCAGAGATATAAAATATTTTTTGTCGTGAAAAATACAGTTTTATTCCGAGAAGTACAAAAATGCCTAAAAACGCTTGTATTCGTTGAAAGTGAACGTTTTTAGACATTTCCAGCTCTCTGACGTTAATAAATTTATTTTCATAGATATAAAATATTTTTTGTCGTGAAAAATGCAGTTTTAGTCCGAGAAGTACGAAAATGTCTAAAAACGCTTGTATTCGTCGAAAGTGGTCGTTTTTAGACGTTTCCAGCTTTCTGACCAGAATAAATTTATTTCCAGAGATATAAAATATTTTTTGTCGTGAAAAATACAGTTTTATTCGGAGAAGTACGAAAATGCCTAAAAACGCTCTTATTCGTTGAAAGTGAACGTTTTTAGACATTTCCAGCTCTCTGACGTTAATAAATTTATTTTCAAAGATATCAAATATTTTTTGTCGTGAAAAATGCAGTTTTAGTCCGAGAAGTACGAAAATGTCTAAAAACGCTTGTATTCGTCGAAAGTGGTCGTTTTTAGACGTTTCCAGCTTTCTGACCTGAATAAATTGATTTTCAGAGATAAAAAATATTTTTTGTCGTGAAAAATACAGTTTTATTCCGAGAAGTACAAAAATGCCTAAAAACGCTCGTATTCGTTGAAAGTGAACGTTTTTAGACATTTCCAGCTCTCTGACGTTAATAAATTTATTTTCAGAGATATAAAATATTTTTTTGTCGTGAAAAATGCAGTCTTATTCCGAGAAGTACGAAAATGTCTAAAAACGCTTGTATTTGTCGAAAGTGATCGTTTTTAGACGTTTCCAGCTTTCTGACCAGAATAAATTTATTTCCAGAGATATAAACTATTTTTTGTCGTGAAAAATACAGTTTTATTCGGAGAAGTACGAAAATGCCTAAAAACGATCGTATTCGTTGAAAGTGAACGTTTTTAGACATTTCCAGCTCTCTGACGTTAATAAATTTATTTTCAAAATTACAAAATATTTTTTGTCGTGAAAAATGCAGTTTTAGTCCGAGAAGTACGAAAATGTCTAAAAACGCTTGTATTCGTCGAAAGGGGTCGTTTTTAGACGTTTCCAGCTTTCTGACCTGAATAAATTGATTTTCAGAGATAAAAAATATTTTTTGTCGTGAAAAATACAGTTTTATTCCGAGAAGTACAAAAATGCCTAAAAACGCTCGTATTCGTTGAAAGTGAACGTTTTTAGACATTTCCAGCTCTCTGACGTTAATAAATTTATTTTCAGAGATATAAAATATTTTTTTGTCGTGAAAAATGCAGTCTTATTCCGAGAAGTACGAAAATGTCTAAAAACGCTTGTATTTGTCGAAAGTGATCGTATTTAGACGTTTCCAGCTTTCTGACCAGAATAAATTTATTTCCAGAGATATAAAATATTTTTTGTCGTGAAAAATACAGTTTTATTCGGAGAAGTACGAAAATGCCTAAAAACGATCGTATTCGTTGAAAGTGAACGTTTTTAGACATTTCCAGCTCTCTGACGTTAATAAATTTATTTTCAAAGATAAAAAATATTTTTTGTCGTGAAAAATGCAGTTTTAGTCCGAGAAGTACGAAAATGTCTAAAAACGCTTGTATTCGTCGAAAGTGGTCGTTTTTAGACGGTTCCAGCTTTCTGACCTGAATAAATTGATTTTCAGAGATAAAAAATATTTTTTGTCGTGAAAAATACAGTTTTATTCCGAGAAGTACAAAAATGCCTAAAAACGATCGTATTCGTTGAAAGTGAACGTTTTTAGACATTTCCAGCTCTCTGACGTTAATAAATTTATTTTCAAAGATATAAAATATTTTTTGTCGTGAAAAATGCAGTTTTAGTCCGAGAAGTACGAAAATGTCTAAAAACGCTTGTATTCGTCGAAAGTGGTCGTTTTTAGACGTTTCCAGCTTTCTGACCTGAATAAATTGATTTTCAGAGATAAAAATATTTTTTGTCGTGAAAAATACAGTTTTATTCCGAGAAGTACAAAAATGCCTAAAAACGCTCGTATTCGTTGAAAGTGAACGTTTTTAGACATTTCCAGCTCTCTGACGTTAATAAATTTATTTTCAGAGATATAAAATATTTTTTTGTCGTGAAAAATGCAGTCTTATTCCGAGAAGTACGAAAATGTCTAAAAACGCTTGTATTTGTCGAAAGTGATCGTTTTTAGACGTTTCCAGCTTTCTGACCAGAATAAATTTATTGCCAGAGATATAAAATATTTTTTGTCGTGAAAAATACAGTTTTATTCGGAGAAGTACGAAAATGCCTAAAAACGATCGTATTCGTTGAAAGTGAACGTTTTTAGACATTTCCAGCTCTCTGACGTTAATAAATTTATTTTCAAAGATATAAAATATTTTTTGTCGTGAAAAATGCAGTTTTAGTCCGAGAAGTACGAAAATGTCTAAAAACGCTTGTATTCGTCGAAAGTGGTCGTTTTTAGACGTTTCCAGCTTTCTGACCAGAATAAATTTATTTCCAGAGATATAAAATATTTTTTGTCGTGAAAAATACAGTTTTATTCCGAGAAGTACAAAAATGCCTAAAAACGCTTGTATTCGTTGAAAGTGAACGTTTTTAGACATTTCCAGCTCTCTGACGTTAATAAATTTATTTACAGAGATATAAAATATTTTTTTGTCGTGAAAAATGCAGTCTTATTCCGAGAAGTACGAAAATGTCTAAAAACGCTTGTATTTGTCGAAAATGATCGTTTTTAGACGTTTCCAGCTTTCTGACCAGAATAAATTTATTTCCAGAGATATAAAATATTTTTTGTCGTGAAAAATACAGTTTTATTCGGAGAAGTACGAAAATGCCTAAAAACGATCGTATTCGTTGAAAGTGAACGTTTTTAGACATTTCCAGCTCTCTGACGTTAATAAATTTATTTACAGAGATATAAAATATTTTTTTGTCGTGAAAAATGCAGTTTTAGTCCGAGAAGTACGAAAATGTCTAAAAACGCTTGCATTCGTCGAAAGTGGTCGTTTTTAGACGTTTCCAGCTTTCTGACCTGAATAAATTGATTTTCAGAGATAAAAAATATTTTTTGTCGTGAAAAATACAGTTTTATTCCGAGAAGTACAAAAATGCCTAAAAACGATCATATTCGTTGAAAGTGAACGTTTTTAGACATATCCAGCTCTCTGACGTTAATAAATTTATTTTCAAAGATATAAAATATTTTTTGTCGTGAAAAATGCAGTTTTAGTCCGAGAAGTACGAAAATGTCTAAAAACGCTTGTATTCGTCGAAAGTGGTCGTTTTTAAACGTTTCCAGCTTTCTGACCAGAATAAATTTATTTCCAGAGATATAAAATATTTTTTGTCGTGAAAAATACAGTTTTATTCGGAGAAGTACGAAAATGCCTAAAAACGATCGTATTCGTTGAAACCGAACGTTTTTAGTCATTTCCAGCTCTCTGACGTTAATAAATTTATTTTCAGAGATATAAAATATTTTTTGTCGTGAAAAATGCAGTTTTAGTCCGAGAAGTACGAAAATGTCTAAAAACGCTTGCATTCGTCGAAAGTGGTCGTTTTTAGACGTTTCCAGCTTTCTGACCAGAATAAATTTATTTCCAGAGATATAAAATATTTTTTGTCGTGAAAAATACAGTTTTATTCGGAGAAGTACGAAAATGCCTAAAAACGATCGTATTCGTTGAAAGTGAACGTTTTTAGACATTTCCAGCTCTCTGACGTTAATAAATTTATTTTCAAAGATATAAAATATTTTTTGTCGTGAAAAATGCAGTTTTAGTCCGAGAAGTACGAAAATGTCTAAAAACGCTTGCATTCGTCGAAAGTGGTCGTTTTTAGACGTTTCCACCTTTCTGACCTGAATAAATTGATTTTCAGAGATAAAAAATATTTTTTGTCGTGAAAAATACAGTTTTATTCCGAGAAGTACAAAAATGCCTAAAAACGATCATATTCGTTGAAAGTGAACGTTTTTAGACATATCCAGCTCTCTGACGTTAATAAATTTATTTTCAAAGATATAAAATATTTTTTGTCGTGAAAAATGCAGTTTTAGTCCGAGAAGTACGAAAATGTCTAAAAACGCTTGTATTCGTCGAAAGTGGTCGTTTTTAAACGTTTCCAGCTTTCTGACCAGAATAAATTTATTTCCAGAGATATAAAATATTTTTTGTCGTGAAAAATACAGTTTTATTCGGAGAAGTACGAAAATGCCTAAAAACGATCGTATTCGTTGAAACCGAACGTTTTTAGTCATTTCCAGCTCTCTGACGTTAATAAATTTATTTTCAGAGATATAAAATATTTTTTTGTCGTGAAAAATGCAGTCTTATTCCGAGAAGTACGAAAATGTCTAAAAACGCTTGTATTTGTCGAAAGTGATCGTTTTTAGACGTTTCCAGCTCTCTGACGTTAATAAATTTATTTTCAAAGATATAAAATATTTTTTGTCGTGAAAAATGCAGTTTTAGTCCGAGAAGTACGAAAATGTCTAAAAACGCTTGCATTCGTCGAAAGTGGTCGTTTTTAGACGTTTCCAGCTTTCTGACCTGAATAAATTGATTTTCAGAGATAAAAAATATTTTTTGTCGTGAAAAATACAGTTTTATTCCGAGAAGTACAAAAATGCCTAAAAACGATCATATTCGTTGAAAGTGAACGTTTTTAGACATTTCCAGCTCTCTGACGTTAATAAATTTATTTTCAAAGATATAAAATATTTTTTGTCGTGAAAAATGCAGTTTTAGTCCGAGAAGTACGAAAATATCTAAAAACGCTTGTATTCGTCGAAAGTGGTCGTTTTTAGACGTTTCCAGCTTTCTGACCAGAATAAAATTATTTCCAGAGATATAAAATATTTTTTGTCGTGAAAAATACAGTTTTATTCGGAGAAGTACGAAAATGCCTAAAAACGATCGTATTCGTTGAAAGTGAACGTTTTTAGACATTTCCAGCTCTCTGACGTTAATAAATTTATTTTCAAAGATATAAAATATTTTTTGTCGTGAAAAATGCAGTTTTAGTCCGAGAAGTACGAAAATGTCTAAAAACGCTTGTATTCGTCGAAAGTGGTCGTTTTTAGACGTTTCCAGCTTTCTGACCAGAATAAATTTATTTCCAGAGATATAAAATATTTTTTGTCGTGAAAAATACAGTTTTATTCGGAGAAGTACGAAAATGCCTAAAAACGATCGTATTCGTTGAAAGTGAACGTTTTTAGACATTTCCAGCTCTCTGACGTTAATAAATTTATTTTCAAAGATATAAAATATTTTTTGTCGTGGAAAATGCAGTTTTAGTCCGAGAAGTACGAAAATGTCTAAAAACGCTTGTATTCGTCGAAAGTGGTCGTTTTTAGACGTTTCCAGCTTTCTGACCTGAATAAATTGATTTTCAGAGATAAAAAATATTTTTTGTCGTGAAAAATACAGTTTTATTCCGAGAAGTACAAAAATGCCTAAAAACGCTCGTATTCGTTGAAACCGAACGTTTTTAGACATTTCCAGCTCTCTGACGTTAATAAATTTATTTTCAGAGATATAAAATATTTTTTGTCGTGAAAAATGCAGTCTTATTCCGAGAAGTACGAAAATGTCTAAAAACGCTTGTATTTGTCGAAAGTGATCGTTTTTAGACGTTTCCAGCTTTCTGACCAGAATAAATTTATTTCCAGAGATATAAAATATTTTTTGTCGTGAAAAATACAGTTTTATTCGGAGAAGTACGAAAATGCCTAAAAACGATCGTATTCGTTGAAAGTGAACGTTTTTAGACATTTCCAGCTCTCTGACGTTAATAAATTTATTTTCAAAGATATAAAATATTTTTTGTCGTGAAAAATGCAGTTTTAGTCCGAGAAGTACGAAAATCTCTAAAAACGCTTGTATTCGTCGAAAGTGGTCGTTTTTAGACGTTTCCAGCTTTCTGACCAGAATAAATTTATTTCCAGAGATATAAAATATTTTTTGTCGTGAAAAATACAGTTTTATTCGGAGAAGTACGAAAATGCCTAAAAACGATCGTATTCGTTGAAAGTGAACGTTTTTAGACATTTCCAGCTCTCTGACGTTAATAAATTTATTTTCAAAGATATAAAATATTTTTTGTCGTGAAAAATGCAGTTTTAGTCCGAGAAGTACGAAAATGTCTAAAAACGCTTGTATTCGTCGAAAGTGGTCGTTTTTAGACGTTTCCAGCTTTCTGACCTGAATAAATTGATTTTCAGAGATAAAAAATATTTTTTGTCGTGAAAAATACAGTTTTATTCCGAGAAGTACAAAAATGCCTAAAAACGATCGTATTCGTTGAAAGTGAATGTTTTTAGACATTTCCAGCTCTCTGACGTTAATAAATTTATTTTCAAAGATATAAAATATTTTTTGTCGTGAAAAATGCAGTTTTAGTCCGAGAAGTACGAAAATGTCTAAAAACGCTTGTATTCGTCGAAAGTGGTCGTTTTTAGACGTTTCCAGCTTTCTGACCTGAATAAATTGATTTTCAGAGATAAAAAATATTTTTTGTCGTGAAAAATACAGTTTTATTCCGAGAAGTACAAAAATGCCTAAAAACGATCGTATTCGTTGAAAGTGAACGTTTTTAGACATTTCCAGCTCTCTGACGTTAATAAATTTATTTTCAAAGATATAAAATATTTTTTGTCGTGGAAAATGCAGTTTTAGTCCGAGAAGTACGAAAATGTCTAAAAACGCTTGTATTCGTCGAAAGTGGTCGTTTTTAGACGTTTCCAGCTTTCTGACCTGAATAAATTGATTTTCAGAGATAAAAAATATTTTTTGTCGTGAAAAATACAGTTTTATTCCGAGAAGTACAAAAATGCCTAAAAACGCTCGTATTCGTTGAAACCGAACGTTTTTAGACATTTCCAGCTCTCTGACGTTAATAAATTTATTTTCAGAGATATAAAATATTTTTTTGTCGTGAAAAATGCAGTCTTATTCCGAGAAGTACGAAAATGTCTAAAAACGCTTGTATTTGTCGAAAGTGATCGTTTTTAGACGTTTCCAGCTTTCTGACCAGAATAAATTTATTTCCAGAGATATAAAATATTTTTTGTCGTGAAAAATACAGTTTTATTCGGAGAAGTACGAAAATGCCTAAAAACGATCGTATTCGTTGAAAGTGAACGTGTTTAGACATTTCCAGCTCTCTGACGTTAATAAATTTATTTTCAAAGATATAAAATATTTTTTGTCGTGAAAAATGCAGTTTTAGTCCGAGAAGTACGAAAATGTCTAAAAACGCTTGCATTCGTCGAAAGTGGTCGTTTTTAGACGTTTCCAGCTTTCTGACCTGAATAAATTGATTTTCAGAGATAAAAAATATTTTTTGTCGTGAAAAATACAGTTTTATTCCGAGAAGTACAAAAATGCCTAAAAACGATCGTATTCGTTGAAAGTGAACGTTTTTAGACATTTCCAGCTCTCTGACGTTAATAAATTTATTTTCAAAGATATAAAATATTTTTTGTCGTGGAAAATGCAGTTTTAGTCCGAGAAGTACGAAAATGTCTAAAAACGCTTGTATTCGTCGAAAGTGGTCGTTTTTAGACGTTTCCAGCTTTCTGACCTGAATAAATTGATTTTCAGAGATAAAAAATATTTTTTGTCGTGAAAAATACAGTTTTATTCCGAGAAGTACAAAAATGCCTAAAAACGCTCGTATTCGTTGAAAGTGAACGTTTTTAGACATTTCCAGCTCTCTGACGTTAATAAATTTATTTACAGAGATATAAAATATTTTTTTGTCGTGAAAAATGCAGTCTTATTCCGAGAAGTACGAAAATGTCTAAAAACGCTTGTATTCGTCGAAAGTGGTCGTTTTTAGACGTTTCCAGCTTTCTGACCTGAATAAATTGATTTTCAGAGATAAAAAATATTTTTTGTCGTGAAAAATACAGTTTTATTCCGAGAAGTACAAAAATGCCTAAAAACGCTCGTATTCGTTGAAACTGAACGTTTTTAGACATTTCCAGCTCTCTGACGTTAATAAATTTATTTTCAGAGATATAAAATATTTTTTTGTCGTGAAAAATGCAGTCTTATTCCGAGAAGTACGAAAATGTCTAAAAACGCTTGTATTTGTCGAAAGTGATCGTTTTTAGACGTTTCCAGCTTTCTGACCAGAATAAATTTATTTCCAGAGATATAAAATATTTTTTGTCGTGAAAAATACAGTTTTATTCGGAGAAGTACGAAAATGCCTAAAAACGATCGTATTCGTTGAAAGTGAACGTTTTTAGACATTTCCAGCTCTCTGACGTTAATAAATTTATTTTCAAAGATATAAAATATTTTTTGTCGTGAAAAATGCAGTTTTAGTCCGAGAAGTACGAAAATGTCTAAAAACGCTTGTATTCGTCGAAAGTGGTCGTTTTTAGACGTTTCCAGCTTTCTGACCTGAATAAATTGATTTTCAGAGATAAAAAATATTTTTTGTCGTGAAAAATACAGTTTTATTCCGAGAAGTACAAAAATGCCTAAAAACGATCGTATTCGTTGAAAGTGAATGTTTTTAGACATTTCCAGCTCTCTGACGTTAATAAATTTATTTTCAAAGATATAAAATATTTTTTGTCGTGAAAAATGCAGTTTTAGTCCGAGAAGTACGAAAATGTCTAAAAACGCTTGTATTCGTCGAAAGTGGTCGTTTTTAGACGTTTCCAGCTTTCTGACCTGAATAAATTGATTTTCAGAGATAAAAAATATTTTTTGTCGTGAAAAATACAGTTTTATTCCGAGAAGTACAAAAATGCCTAAAAACGCTCGTATTCGTTGAAACCGAACGTTTTTAGACATTTCCAGCTCTCTGACGTTAATAAATTTATTTTCAGAGATATAAAATATTTTTTTGTCGTGAAAAATGCAGTCTTATTCCGAGAAGTACGAAAATGTCTAAAAACGCTTGTATTTGTCGAAAGTGATCGTTTTTAGACGTTTCCAGCTTTCTGACCAGAATAAATTTATTTCCAGAGATATAAAATATTTTTTGTCGTGAAAAATACAGTTTTATTCGGAGAAGTACGAAAATGCCTAAAAACGATCGTATTCGTTGAAAGTGAACGTGTTTAGACATTTCCAGCTCTCTGACGTTAATAAATTTATTTTCAAAGATATAAAATATTTTTTGTCGTGAAAAATGCAGTTTTAGTCCGAGAAGTACGAAAATGTCTAAAAACGCTTGCATTCGTCGAAAGTGGTCGTTTTTAGACGTTTCCAGCTTTCTGACCTGAATAAATTGATTTTCAGAGATAAAAAATATTTTTTGTCGTGAAAAATACAGTTTTATTCCGAGAAGTACAAAAATGCCTAAAAACGATCGTATTCGTTGAAAGTGAACGTTTTTAGACATTTCCAGCTCTCTGACGTTAATAAATTTATTTTCAAAGATATAAAATATTTTTTGTCGTGGAAAATGCAGTTTTAGTCCGAGAAGTACGAAAATGTCTAAAAACGCTTGTATTCGTCGAAAGTGGTCGTTTTTAGACGTTTCCAGCTTTCTGACCTGAATAAATTGATTTTCAGAGATAAAAAATATTTTTTGTCGTGAAAAATACAGTTTTATTCCGAGAAGTACAAAAATGCCTAAAAACGCTCGTATTCGTTGAAAGTGAACGTTTTTAGACATTTCCAGCTCTCTGACGTTAATAAATTTATTTACAGAGATATAAAATATTTTTTTGTCGTGAAAAATGCAGTCTTATTCCGAGAAGTACGAAAATGTCTAAAAACGCTTGTATTCGTCGAAAGTGGTCGTTTTTAGACGTTTCCAGCTTTCTGACCTGAATAAATTGATTTTCAGAGATAAAAAATATTTTTTGTCGTGAAAAATACAGTTTTATTCCGAGAAGTACAAAAATGCCTAAAAACGCTCGTATTCGTTGAAACCGAACGTTTTTAGACATTTCCAGCTCTCTGACGTTAATAAATTTATTTTCAGAGATATAAAATATTTTTTTGTCGTGAAAAATGCAGTCTTATTCCGAGAAGTACGAAAATGTCTAAAAACGCTTGTATTTGTCGAAAGTGATCGTTTTTAGACGTTTCCAGCTTTCTGACCAGAATAAATTTATTTCCAGAGATATAAAATATTTTTTGTCGTGAAAAATACAGTTTTATTCGGAGAAGTACGAAAATGCCTAAAAACGATCGTATTCGTTGAAAGTGAACGTTTTTAGACATTTCCAGCTCTCTGACGTTAATAAATTTATTTTCAAAGATATAAAATATTTTTTGTCGTGAAAAATGCAGTTTTAGTCCGAGAAGTACGAAAATGTCTAAAAACGCTTGTATTCGTCGAAAGTGGTCGTTTTTAGACGTTTCCAGCTTTCTGACCTGAATAAATTGATTTTCAGAGATAAAAAATATTTTTTGTCGTGAAAAATACAGTTTTATTCCGAGAAGTACAAAAATGCCTAAAAACGATCGTATTCGTTGAAAGTGAATGTTTTTAGACATTTCCAGCTCTCTGACGTTAATAAATTTATTTTCAAAGATATAAAATATTTTTTGTCGTGAAAAATGCAGTTTTAGTCCGAGAAGTACGAAAATGTCTAAAAACGCTTGTATTCGTCGAAAGTGGTCGTTTTTAGACGTTTCCAGCTTTCTGACCTGAATAAATTGATTTTCAGAGATAAAAAATATTTTTTGTCGTGAAAAATACAGTTTTATTCCGAGAAGTACAAAAATGCCTAAAAACGATCGTATTCGTTGAAAGTGAACGTTTTTAGACATTTCCAGCTCTCTGACGTTAATAAATTTATTTTCAAAGATATAAAATATTTTTTGTCGTGGAAAATGCAGTTTTAGTCCGAGAAGTACGAAAATGTCTAAAAACGCTTGTATTCGTCGAAAGTGGTCGTTTTTAGACGTTTCCAGCTTTCTGACCTGAATAAATTGATTTTCAGAGATAAAAAATATTTTTTGTCGTGAAAAATACAGTTTTATTCCGAGAAGTACAAAAATGCCTAAAAACGCTCGTATTCGTTGAAACCGAACGTTTTTAGACATTTCCAGCTCTCTGACGTTAATAAATTTATTTTCAGAGATATAAAATATTTTTTTGTCGTGAAAAATGCAGTCTTATTCCGAGAAGTACGAAAATGTCTAAAAACGCTTGTATTTGTCGAAAGTGATCGTTTTTAGACGTTTCCAGCTTTCTGACCAGAATAAATTTATTTCCAGAGATATAAAATATTTTTTGTCGTGAAAAATACAGTTTTATTCGGAGAAGTACGAAAATGCCTAAAAACGATCGTATTCGTTGAAAGTGAACGTTTTTAGACATTTCCAGCTCTCTGACGTTAATAAATTTATTTTCAAAGATATAAAATATTTTTTGTCGTGAAAAATGCAGTTTTAGTCCGAGAAGTACGAAAATGTCTAAAAACGCTTGTATTCGTCGAAAGTGGTCGTTTTTAGACGTTTCCAGCTTTCTGACCAGAATAAATTTATTTCCAGAGATATAAAATATTTTTTGTCGTGAAAAATACAGTTTTATTCGGAGAAGTACGAAAATGCCTAAAAACGATCGTATTCGTTGAAAGTGAACGTTTTTAGACATTTCCAGCTCTCTGACGTTAATAAATTTATTTTCAAAGATATAAAATATTTTTTGTCGTGAAAAATGCAGTTTTAGTCCGAGAAGTACGAAAATGTCTAAAAACGCTTGTATTCGTCGAAAGTGGTCGTTTTTAGACGTTTCCAGCTTTCTGACCTGAATAAATTGATTTTCAGAGATAAAAAATATTTTTTGTCGTGAAAAATACAGTTTTATTCCGAGAAGTACAAAAATGCCTAAAAACGATCGTATTCGTTGAAAGTGAATGTTTTTAGACATTTCCAGCTCTCTGACGTTAATAAATTTATTTTCAAAGATATAAAATATTTTTTGTCGTGAAAAATGCAGTTTTAGTCCGAGAAGTACGAAAATGTCTAAAAACGCTTGTATTCGTCGAAAGTGGTCGTTTTTAGACGTTTCCAGCTTTCTGACCTGAATAAATTGATTTTCAGAGATAAAAAATATTTTTTGTCGTGAAAAATACAGTTTTATTCCGAGAAGTACAAAAATGCCTAAAAACGATCGTATTCGTTGAAAGTGAACGTTTTTAGACATTTCCAGCTCTCTGACGTTAATAAATTTATTTTCAAAGATATAAAATATTTTTTGTCGTGGAAAATGCAGTTTTAGTCCGAGAAGTACGAAAATGTCTAAAAACGCTTGTATTCGTCGAAAGTGGTCGTTTTTAGACGTTTCCAGCTTTCTGACCTGAATAAATTGATTTTCAGAGATAAAAAATATTTTTTGTCGTGAAAAATACAGTTTTATTCCGAGAAGTACAAAAATGCCTAAAAACGCTCGTATTCGTTGAAACCGAACGTTTTTAGACATTTCCAGCTCTCTGACGTTAATAAATTTATTTTCAGAGATATAAAATATTTTTTTGTCGTGAAAAATGCAGTCTTATTCCGAGAAGTACGAAAATGTCTAAAAACGCTTGTATTTGTCGAAAGTGATCGTTTTTAGACGTTTCCAGCTTTCTGACCAGAATAAATTTATTTCCAGAGATATAAAATATTTTTTGTCGTGAAAAATACAGTTTTATTCGGAGAAGTACGAAAATGCCTAAAAACGATCGTATTCGTTGAAAGTGAACGTTTTTAGACATTTCCAGCTCTCTGACGTTAATAAATTTATTTTCAAAGATATAAAATATTTTTTGTCGTGAAAAATGCAGTTTTAGTCCGAGAAGTACGAAAATGTCTAAAAACGCTTGTATTCGTCGAAAGTGGTCGTTTTTAGACGTTTCCAGCTTTCTGACCAGAATAAATTTATTTCCAGAGATATAAAATATTTTTTGTCGTGAAAAATACAGTTTTATTCGGAGAAGTACGAAAATGCCTAAAAACGATCGTATTCGTTGAAAGTGAACGTTTTTAGACATTTCCAGCTCTCTGACGTTAATAAATTTATTTTCAAAGATATAAAATATTTTTTGTCGTGAAAAATGCAGTTTTAGTCCGAGAAGTACGAAAATGTCTAAAAACGCTTGTATTCGTCGAAAGTGGTCGTTTTTAGACGTTTCCAGCTTTCTGACCTGAATAAATTGATTTTCAGAGATAAAAAATATTTTTTGTCGTGAAAAATACAGTTTTATTCCGAGAAGTACAAAAATGCCTAAAAACGATCGTATTCGTTGAAAGTGAATGTTTTTAGACATTTCCAGCTCTCTGACGTTAATAAATTTATTTTCAAAGATATAAAATATTTTTTGTCGTGAAAAATGCAGTTTTAGTCCGAGAAGTACGAAAATGTCTAAAAACGCTTGTATTCGTCGAAAGTGGTCGTTTTTAGACGTTTCCAGCTTTCTGACCTGAATAAATTGATTTTCAGAGATAAAAAATATTTTTTGTCGTGAAAAATACAGTTTTATTCCGAGAAGTACAAAAATGCCTAAAAACGATCGTATTCGTTGAAAGTGAACGTTTTTAGACATTTCCAGCTCTCTGACGTTAATAAATTTATTTTCAAAGATATAAAATATTTTTTGTCGTGGAAAATGCAGTTTTAGTCCGAGAAGTACGAAAATGTCTAAAAACGCTTGTATTCGTCGAAAGTGGTCGTTTTTAGACGTTTCCAGCTTTCTGACCTGAATAAATTGATTTTCAGAGATAAAAAATATTTTTTGTCGTGAAAAATACAGTTTTATTCCGAGAAGTACAAAAATGCCTAAAAACGCTCGTATTCGTTGAAAGTGAACGTTTTTAGACATTTCCAGCTCTCTGACGTTAATAAATTTATTTACAGAGATATAAAATATTTTTTTGTCGTGAAAAATGCAGTCTTATTCCGAGAAGTACGAAAATGTCTAAAAACGCTTGTATTTGTCGAAAGTGGTCGTTTTTAGACGTTTCCAGCTTTCTGACCAGAATAAATTTATTTCCAGAGATATAAAATATTTTTTGTCGTGAAAAATACAGTTTTATTCGGAGAAGTACGAAAATGCCTAAAAACGATCGTATTCGTTGAAAGTGAACGTGTTTAGACATTTCCAGCTCTCTGACGTTAATAAATTTATTTTCAAAGATATAAAATATTTTTTGTCGTGAAAAATGCAGTTTTAGTCCGAGAAGTACGAAAATGTCTAAAAACGCTTGCATTCGTCGAAAGTGGTCGTTTTTAGACGTTTCCAGCTTTCTGACCTGAATAAATTGATTTTCAGAGATAAAAAATATTTTTTGTCGTGAAAAATACAGTTTTATTCCGAGAAGTACAAAAATGCCTAAAAACGATCATATTCGTTGAAAGTGAACGTTTTTAGACATTTCCAGCTCTCTGACGTTAATAAATTTATTTTCAAAGATATAAAATATTTTTTGTCGTGAAAAATGCAGTTTTAGTCCGAGAAGTACGAAAATGTCTAAAAACGCTTGTATTCGTCGAAAGTGGTCGTTTTTAGACGTTTCCAGCTTTCTGACCTGAATAAATTGATTTTCAGAGATAAAAAATATTTTTTGTCGTGAAAAATACAGTTTTATTCCGAGAAGTACAAAAATGCCTAAAAACGATCGTATTCGTTGAAAGTGAACGTTTTTAGACATTTCCAGCTCTCTGACGTTAATAAATTTATTTTCAAAGATATAAAATATTTTTTGTCGTGAAAAATGCAGTTTTAGTCCGAGAAGTACGAAAATGTCTAAAAACGCTTGTATTCGTCGAAAGTGGTCGTTTTTAGACGTTTCCAGCTTTCTGACCAGAATAAATTTATTTCCCGAGATATAAAATATTTTTTGTCGTGAAAAATACAGTTTTATTCGGAGAAGTACGAAAATGCCTAAAAACGCTCGTATTCGTTGAAAGTGAACGTTTTTAGACATTTCCAGCTCTCTGACGTTAATAAATTTATTTTCAAAGATATAAAATATTTTTTGTCGTGAAAAATGCAGTTTTAGTCCGAGAAGTACGAAAATGTCTAAAAACGCTTGTATTCGTCGAAAGTGGTCGTTTTTAGACGTTTCCAGCATTCTGACCTGAATAAATTGATTTTCAGAGATAAAAAATATTTTTTGTCGTGAAAAATACAGTTTTATTCCGAGAAGTACAAAAATGCCTAAAAACGCTCGTATTCGTTGAAAGTGAACGTTTTTAGACATTTCCAGCTCTCTGACGTTAATAAATTTATTTTCAGAGATATAAAATATTTTTTTGTCGTGAAAAATGCAGTCTTATTCCGAGAAGTACGAAAATGTCTAAAAACGCTTGTATTTGTCGAAAGTGATCGTTTTTAGACGTTTCCAGCTTTCTGACCAGAATAAATTTATTTCCAGAGATATAAAATATTTTTTGTCGTGAAAAATACAGTTTTATTCGGAGAAGTACGAAAATGCCTAAAAACGATCGTATTCGTTGAAAGTGAACGTTTTTAGACATTTCCAGCTCTCTGACGTTAATAAATTTATTTTCAGAGATATAAAATATTTTTTTGTCGTGAAAAATGCAGTCTTATTCCGAGAAGTACGAAAATGTCTAAAAACGCTTGTATTTGTCGAAAGTGATCGTTTTTAGACGTTTCCAGCTTTCTGACCAGAATAAATTTATTTCCAGAGATATAAAATATTTTTTGTCGTGAAAAATACAGTTTTATTCGGAGAAGTACGAAAATGCCTAAAAACGATCGTATTCGTTGAAAGTGAACGTTTTTAGACATTTGCAGCTCTCTGACGTTAATAAATTTATTTTCAAAGATATAAAATATTTTTTGTCGTGAAAAATGCAGTTTTAGTCCGAGAAGTACGAAAATGTCTAAAAACGCTTGCATTCGTCGAAAGTGGTCGTTTTTAGACGTTTCCAGCTTTCTGACCTGAATAAATTGATTTTCAGAGATAAAAAATATTTTTTGTCGTGAAAAATACAGTTTTATTCCGAGAAGTACAAAAATGCCTAAAAACGATCGTATTCGTTGAAAGTGAACGTTTTTAGACATTTCCAGCTCTCCGACGTTAATAAATTTATTTTCAAAGATATAAAATATTTTTTGTCGTGAAAAATGCAGTTTTAGTCCGAGAAGTACGAAAATGTCTAAAAACGCTTGTATTCGTCGAAAGTGGTCGTTTTTAGACGTTTCCAGCTTTCTGACCAGAATAAATTTATTTCCAGAGATATAAAATATTTTTTGTCGTGAAAAATACAGTTTTATTCGGAGAAGTACGAAAATGCCTAAAAACGCTCTTATTCGTTGAAAGTGAACATTTTTAGACATTTCCAGCTCTCTGACGTTAATAAATTTATTTTCAAAGATATAAAATATTTTTTGTCGTGAAAAATGCAGTTTTAGTCCGAGAAGTACGAAAATGTCTAAAAACGCTTGTATTCGTCGAAAGTGGTCGTTTTTAGACGTTTCCAGCTTTCTGACCTGAATAAATTGATTTTCAGAGATAAAAAATATTTTTTGTCGTGAAAAATACAGTTTTATTCCGAGAAGTACAAAAATGGATAAAAACGCTCGTATTCGTTGAAAGTGAACGTTTTTAGACATTTCCAGCTCTCTGACGTTAATAAATTTATTTTCAGAGATATAAAATATTTTTTTGTCGTGAAAAATGCAGTCTTATTCCGAGAAGTACGAAAATGTCTAAAAACGCTTGTATTTGTCGAAAGTGATCGTTTTTAGACGTTTCCAGCTTTCTGACCAGAATAAATTTATTTCCAGAGATATAAAATATTTTTTGTCGTGAAAAATACAGTTTTATTCGGAGAAGTACGAAAATGCCTAAAAACGATCGTATTCGTTGAAAGTGAACGTTTTTAGACATTTCCAGCTCTCTGACGTTAATAAATTTATTTTCAAAATTATAAAATATTTTTTGTCGTGAAAAATGCAGTTTTAGTCCGAGAAGTACGAAAATGTCTAAAAACGCTTGTATTCGTCGAAAGTGAACGTTTTTAGACATTTGCAGCTCTCTGACGTTAATAAATTTATTTTCAAAGATATAAAATATTTTTTGTCGTGAAAAATGCAGTTTTAGTCCGAGAAGTACGAAAATGTCTAAAAACGCTTGCATTCGTCGAAAGTGGTCGTTTTTAGACGTTTCCAGCTTTCTGACCTGAATAAATTGATTTTCAGAGATAAAAAATATTTTTTGTCGTGAAAAATACAGTTTTATTCCGAGAAGTACAAAAATGCCTAAAAACGATCGTATTCGTTGAAAGTGAACGTTTTTAGACATTTCCAGCTCTCCGACGTTAATAAATTTATTTTCAAAGATATAAAATATTTTTTGTCGTGAAAAATGCAGTTTTAGTCCGAGAAGTACGAAAATGTCTAAAAACGCTTGTATTCGTCGAAAGTGGTCGTTTTTAGACGTTTCCAGCTTTCTGACCAGAATAAATTTATTTCCAGAGATATAAAATATTTTTTGTCGTGAAAAATACAGTTTTATTCGGAGAAGTACGAAAATGCCTAAAAACGCTCTTATTCGTTGAAAGTGAACATTTTTAGACATTTCCAGCTCTCTGACGTTAATAAATTTATTTTCAAAGATATAAAATATTTTTTGTCGTGAAAAATGCAGTTTTAGTCCGAGAAGTACGAAAATGTCTAAAAACGCTTGTATTCGTCGAAAGTGGTCGTTTTTAGACGTTTCCAGCTTTCTGACCTGAATAAATTGATTTTCAGAGATAAAAAATATTTTTTGTCGTGAAAAATACAGTTTTATTCCGAGAAGTACAAAAATGGATAAAAACGCTCGTATTCGTTGAAAGTGAACGTTTTTAGACATTTCCAGCTCTCTGACGTTAATAAATTTATTTTCAGAGATATAAAATATTTTTTTGTCGTGAAAAATGCAGTCTTATTCCGAGAAGTACGAAAATGTCTAAAAACGCTTGTATTTGTCGAAAGTGATCGTTTTTAGACGTTTCCAGCTTTCTGACCAGAATAAATTTATTTCCAGAGATATAAAATATTTTTTGTCGTGAAAAATACAGTTTTATTCGGAGAAGTACGAAAATGCCTAAAAACGATCGTATTCGTTGAAAGTGAACGTTTTTAGACATTTCCAGCTCTCTGACGTTAATAAATTTATTTTCAAAATTATAAAATATTTTTTGTCGTGAAAAATGCAGTTTTAGTCCGAGAAGTACGAAAATGTCTAAAAACGCTTGTATTCGTCGAAAGTGGTCGTTTTTAGACGTTTCCAGCTTTCTGACCAGAATAAATTTATTTCCAGGGATATAAAATATTTTTTGTCGTGAAAAATACAGTTTTATTCGGAGAAGTACGAAAATGCCTAAAAACGATCGTATTCGTTGAAAGTGAACGTTTTTAGACATTTCCAGCTCTCTGACGTTAATAAATTTATTTTCAAAGATATAAAATATTTTTTGTCGTGAAAAATGCAGTTTTAGTCCGAGAAGTACGAAAATGTCTAAAAACGCTTGTATTCGTCGAAAGTGGTCGTTTTTAGACGTTTCCAGCTTTCTGACCAGAATAAATTTATTTTCAAAGATATAAAATATTTTTTGTCGTGAAAAATGCAGTTTTAGTCCGAGAAGTACGAAAATGTCTAAAAACGCTTGTATTCGTCGAAAGTGGTCGTTTTTAGACGTTTCCAGCTTTCTGACCTGAATAAATTGATTTTCAGAGATAAAAAATATTTTTTGTCGTGAAAAATACAGTTTTATTCCGAGAAGTACAAAAATGCCTAAAGACGCTCGTATTCGTTGAAAGTGAACGTTTTTAGACATTTCCAGCTCTCTGACGTTAATAAATTTATTTTCAGAGATATAAAATATTTTTTTGTCGTGAAAAATGCAGTCTTATTCCGAGAAGTACGAAAATGTCTAGAAACGCTTGTATTTGTCGAAAGTGATCGTTTTTAGACGTTTCCAGCTTTCTGACCAGAATAAATTTATTTCCAGAGATATAAAATATTTTTTGTCGTGAAAAATACAGTTTTATTCGGAGAAGTACGAAAATGCCTAAAAACGATCGTATTCGTTGAAAGTGAACGTTTTTAGACATTTCCAGCTCTCTGACGTTAATAAATTTATTTTCAAAATTATAAAATATTTTTTGTCGTGAAAAATGCAGTTTTAGTCCGAGAAGTACGAAAATGTCTAAAAACGCTTGTATTCGTCGAAAGTGGTCGTTTTTAGACGTTTCCAGCTTTCTGACCTGAATAAATTGATTTTCAGAGATAACAAATATTTTTTGTCGTGAAAAATACAGTTTTATTCCGAGAAGTACAAAAATGCCTAAAAACGCTCGTATTCGTTGAAAGTGAACGTTTTTAGACATTTCCAGCTCTCTGACGTTAATAAATTTATTTTCAGAGATATAAAATATTTTTTTGTCGTGAAAAATGCAGTCTTATTCCGAGAAGTACGAAAATGTCTAAAAACGCTTGTATTTGTCGAAAGTGATCGTTTTTAGACGTTTCCAGCTTTCTGACCAGAATAAATTTATTTCCAGAGATATAAAATATTTTTTGTCGTGAAAAATACAGTTTTATTCGGAGAAGTACGAAAATGCCTAAAAACGATCGTATTCGTTGAAAGTGAACGTTTTTAGACATTTCCAGCTCTCTGACGTTAATAAATTTATTTTCAAAATTATAAAATATTTTTTGTCGTGAAAAATGCAGTTTTAGTCCGAGAAGTACGAAAATGTCTAAAAACGCTTGTATTCGTCGAAAGTGGTCGTTTTTAGACGTTTCCAGCTTTCTGACCAGAATAAATTTATTTCCAGGGATATAAAATATTTTTTGTCGTGAAAAATACAGTTTTATTCGGAGAAGTACGAAAATGCCTAAAAACGATCGTATTCGTTGAAAGTGAACGTTTTTAGACATTTCCAGCTCTCTGACGTTAATAAATTTATTTTCAAAGATATAAAATATTTTTTGTCGTGAAAAATGCAGTTTTAGTCCGAGAAGTACGAAAATGTCTAAAAACGCTTGTATTCGTCGAAAGTGGTCGTTTTTAGACGTTTCCAGCTTTCTGACCAGAATAAATTTATTTTCAAAGATATAAAATATTTTTTGTCGTGAAAAATGCAGTTTTAGTCCGAGAAGTACGAAAATGTCTAAAAACGCTTGTATTCGTCGAAAGTGGTCGTTTTTAGACGTTTCCAGCTTTCTGACCTGAATAAATTGATTTTCAGAGATAAAAAATATTTTTTGTCGTGAAAAATACAGTTTTATTCCGAGAAGTACAAAAATGCCTAAAAACGCTCGTATTCGTTGAAAGTGAACGTTTTTAGACATTTCCAGCTCTCTGACGTTAATAAATTTATTTTCAGAGATATAAAATATTTTTTTGTCGTGAAAAATGCAGTCTTATTCCGAGAAGTACGAAAATGTCTAGAAACGCTTGTATTTGTCGAAAGTGATCGTTTTTAGACGTTTCCAGCTTTCTGACCAGAATAAATTTATTTCCAGAGATATAAAATATTTTTTGTCGTGAAAAATACAGTTTTATTCGGAGAAGTACGAAAATGCCTAAAAACGATCGTATTCGTTGAAAGTGAACGTTTTTAGACATTTCCAGCTCTCTGACGTTAATAAATTTATTTTCAAAATTATAAAATATTTTTTGTCGTGAAAAATGCAGTTTTAGTCCGAGAAGTACGAAAATGTCTAAAAACGCTTGTATTCGTCGAAAGTGGTCGTTTTTAGACGTTTCCAGCTTTCTGACCAGAATAAATTTATTTCCAGAGATATAAAATATTTTTTGTCGTGAAAAATACAGTTTTATTCGGAGAAGTACGAAAATGCCTAAAAACGATCGTATTCGTTGAAAGTGAACGTTTTTAGACATTTCCAGCTCTCTGACGTTAATAAATTTATTTTCAAAGATATAAAATATTTTTTGTCGTGAAAAATGCAGTTTTAGTCCGAGAAGTACGAAAATGTCTAAAAACGCTTGTATTCGTCGAAAGTGGTCGTTTTTAGACGTTTCCAGCTTTCTGACCAGAATAAATTTATTTTCAAAGATATAAAATATTTTTTGTCGTGAAAAATGCAGTTTTAGTCCGAGAAGTACGAAAATGTCTAAAAACGCTTGTATTCGTCGAAAGTGGTCGTTTTTAGACGTTTCCAGCTTTCTGACCTGAATAAATTGATTTTCAGAGATAAAAAATATTTTTTGTCGTGAAAAATACAGTTTTATTCCGAGAAGTACAAAAATGCCTAAAAACGCTCGTATTCGTTGAAAGTGAACGTTTTTAGACATTTCCAGCTCTCTGACGTTAATAAATTTATTTTCAGAGATATAAAATATTTTTTTGTCGTGAAAAATGCAGTCTTATTCCGAGAAGTACGAAAATGTCTAGAAACGCTTGTATTTGTCGAAAGTGATCGTTTTTAGACGTTTCCAGCTTTCTGACCAGAATAAATTTATTTCCAGAGATATAAAATATTTTTTGTCGTGAAAAATACAGTTTTATTCGGAGAAGTACGAAAATGCCTAAAAACGATCGTATTCGTTGAAAGTGAACGTTTTTAGACATTTCCAGCTCTCTGACGTTAATAAATTTATTTTCAAAATTATAAAATATTTTTTGTCGTGAAAAATGCAGTTTTAGTCCGAGAAGTACGAAAATGTCTAAAAACGCTTGTATTCGTCGAAAGTGGTCGTTTTTAGACGTTTCCAGCTTTCTGACCAGAATAAATTTATTTCCAGAGATATAAAATATTTTTTGTCGTGAAAAATACAGTTTTATTCGGAGAAGTACGAAAATGCCTAAAAACGATCGTATTCGTTGAAAGTGAACGTTTTTAGACATTTCCAGCTCTCTGACGTTAATAAATTTATTTTCAAAGATATAAAATATTTTTTGTCGTGAAAAATGCAGTTTTAGTCCGAGAAGTACGAAAATGTCTAAAAACGCTTGTATTCGTCGAAAGTGGTCGTTTTTAGACGTTTCCAGCTTTCTGACCAGAATAAATTTATTTCCAGAGATATAAAATATTTTTTGTCGTGAAAAATACAGTTTTATTCGGAGAAGTACGAAAATGCCTAAAAACGATCGTATTCGTTGAAAGTGAACGTTTTTAGACATTTCCAGCTCTCTGACGTTAATAAATTTATTTTCAAAGATATAAAATATTTTTTGTCGTGAAAAATGCAGTTTTAGTCCGAGAAGTACGAAAATGTCTAAAAACGCTTGTATTCGTCGAAAGTGATCGTTTTTAGACGTTTCCAGCTTTCTGACCTGAATAAATTGATTTTCAGAGATAAAAAATATTTTTTGTCGTGAAAAATACAGTTTTATTCCGAGAAGTACAAAAATGCCTAAAAACGATCGTATTCGTTGAAAGTGAACGTTTTTAGACATTTCCAGCTCTCTGACATTAATAAATTTATTTTCAAAGATATAAAATATTTTTTGTCGTGAAAAATGCAGTTTTAGTCCGAGAAGTACGAAAATGTCTAAAAACGCTTGTATTCGTCGAAAGTGGTCGTTTTTAGACGTTTCCAGCTTTCTGACCTGAATAAATTGATTTTCAGAGATAAAAAATATTTTTTGTCGTGAAAAATACAGTTTTATTCCGAGAAGTACAAAAATGCCTAAAAACGCTCGTATTCGTTGAAAGTGAACGTTTTTAGACATTTCCAGCTCTCTGACGTTAATAAATTTATTTTCAGAGATATAAAATATTTTTTTGTCGTGAAAAATGCAGTCTTATTCCGAGAAGTACGAAAATGTCTAGAAACGCTTGTATTTGTCGAAAGTGATCGTTTTTAGACGTTTCCAGCTTTCTGACCTGAATAAATTGATTTTCAGAGATAAAAAATATTTTTTGTCGTGAAAAATACAGTTTTATTCCGAGAAGTACAAAAATGCCTAAAAACGATCGTATTCGTTGAAAGTGAACGTTTTTAGACATTTCCAGCTCTCTGACGTTAATAAATTTATTTTCAAAGATATAAAATATTTTTTGTCGTGAAAAATGCAGTTTTAGTCCGAGAAGTACGAAAATGTCTAAAAACGCTTGTATTCGTCGATAGTGGTCGTTTTTAGACGTTTCCAGCTTTCTGACCTGAATAAATTGATTTTCAGAGATAAAAAATATTTTTTGTCGTGAAAAATACAGTTTTATTCCGAGAAGTACAAAAATGTCTAAAAACGATCGTATTCGTTGAAAGTGAACGTTTTTAGACATTTCCAGCTCTCTGACGTTAATAAATTTATTTTCAAAGATATAAAATATTTTTTGTCGTGAAAAATGCAGTTTTAGTCCGAGAAGTACGAAAATGTCTAAAAACGCTTGTATTCGTCGAAAGTGGTCGTTTTTAGACGTTTCCAGCTTTCTGACCTCAATAAATTTATTTCCAGAGATATAAAATATTTTTTGTCGTGAAAAATACAGTTTTATTCGGAGAAGTACGAAAATGCCTAAAAACGATCGTATTCGTTGAAAGTGAACGTTTTTAGACATTTCCAGCTCTCTGACGTTAATAAATTTATTTTCAAAGATATAAAATATTTTTTGTCGTGAAAAATGCAGTTTTAGTCCGAGAAGTACGAAAATGTCTAAAAATGCTTGTATTCGTCGAAAGTGGTCGTTTTTAGACGTTTCCAGCTTTCTGACCAGAATAAATTTATTTCCAGAGATATAAAATATTTTTTGTCGTGAAAAATACAGTTTTATTCGGAGAAGTACGAAAATGCCTAAAAACGATCGTATTCGTTGAAAGTGAACGTTTTTAGACATTTCCAGCTCTCTGACGTTAATAAATTTATTTTCAAAGATATAAAATATTTTTTGTCGTGAAAAATGCAGTTTTAGTCCGAGAAGTACGAAAATGTCTAAAAACGCTTGTATTCGTCGAAAGTGGTCGTTTTTAGACGTTTCCAGCTTTCTGACCTGAATAAATTGATTTTCAGAGATAAAAAATATTTTTTGTCGTGAAAAATACAGTTTTATTCCGAGAAGTACAAAAATGCCTAAAAACGATCGTATTCGTTGAAAGTGAACGTTTTTAGACATTTCCAGCTCTCTGACGTTAATAAATTTATTTTCAAAGATATAAAATATTTTTTGTCGTGAAAAATGCAGTTTTAGTCCGAGAAGTACGAAAATGTCTAAAAACGCTTGTATTCGTCGAAAGTGGTCGTTTTTAGACGTTTCCAGCTTTCTGACCTGAATAAATTGATTTTCAGAGATAAAAAATATTTTTTGTCGTGAAAAATACAGTTTTATTCCGAGAAGTACAAAAATGCCTAAAAACGCTCGTATTCGTTGAAAGTGAACGTTTTTAGACATTTCCAGCTCTCTGACGTTAATAAATTTATTTTCAAAGATATAAAATATTTTTTGTCGTGAAAAATGCAGTTTTAGTCCGAGAAGTACGAAAATGTCTAAAAATGCTTGTATTCGTCGAAAGTGGTCGTTTTTAGACGTTTCCAGCTTTCTGACCAGAATAAATTTATTTCCAGAGATATAAAATATTTTTTGTCGTGAAAAATACAGTTTTATTCGGAGAAGTACGAAAATGCCTAAAAACGATCGTATTCGTTGAAA
Organism: Leptodirus hochenwartii; assembly: GCA_947310635.1. Taxonomy (NCBI): domain Eukaryota; kingdom Metazoa; phylum Arthropoda; class Insecta; order Coleoptera; family Leiodidae; genus Leptodirus; species Leptodirus hochenwartii. The sequence continues at coordinate 214,609 of CAMZJO010000001.1, forward strand.
GTGAACGTTTTTAGACATTTCCAGCTCTCTGACGTTAATAAATTTATTTTCAAAGATATAAAATATTTTTTGTCGTGAAAAATGCAGTTTTAGTCCGAGAAGTACGAAAATGTCTAAAAACGCTTGTATTCGTCGAAAGTGGTCGTTTTTAGACGTTTCCAGCTTTCTGACCTGAATAAATTGATTTTCAGAGATAAAAAATATTTTTTGTCGTGAAAAATACAGTTTTATTCCGAGAAGTACAAAAATGCCTAAAAACGATCGTATTCGTTGAAAGTGAACGTTTTTAGACATTTCCAGCTCTCTGACGTTAATAAATTTATTTTCAAAGATATAAAATATTTTTTGTCGTGAAAAATGCAGTTTTAGTCCGAGAAGTACGAAAATGTCTAAAAACGCTTGTATTCGTCGAAAGTGGTCGTTTTTAGACGTTTCCAGCTTTCTGACCTGAATAAATTGATTTTCAGAGATAAAAAATATTTTTTGTCGTGAAAAATACAGTTTTATTCCGAGAAGTAGAAAAATGCCTAAAAACGCTCGTATTCGTTGAAAGTGAACGTTTTTAGACATTTCCAGCTCTCTGACGTTAATAAATTTATTTTCAGAGATATAAAATATTTTTTTGTCGTGAAAAATGCAGTCTTATTCCGAGAAGTACGAAAATGTCTAAAAACGCTTGTATTTGTCGAAAGTGATCGTTTTTAGACGTTTCCAGCTTTCTGACCAGAATAAATTTATTTCCAGAGATATAAAATATTTTTTGTCGTGAAAAATACAGTTTTATTCGGAGAAGTACGAAAATGCCTAAAAACGATCGTATTCGTTGAAAGTGAACGTTTTTAGACATTTCCAGCGCTCTGACGTTAATAAATTTATTTTCAAAGATATAAAATATTTTTTGTCGTGAAAAATGCAGTTTTAGTCCGAGAAGTACGAAAATGTCTAAAAACGCTTGTATTCGTCGAAAGTGGTCGTTTTTAGACGTTTCCAGCTTTCTGACCTGAATAAATTGATTTTCAGAGATAAAAAATATTTTTTGTCGTGAAAAATACAGTTTTATTCCGAGAAGTACAAAAATGCCTAAAAACGATCGTATTCGTTGAAAGTGAACGTTTTTAGACATTTCCAGCTCTCTGACGTTAATAAATTTATTTTCAAAGATATAAAATATTTTTTGTCGTGAAAAATGCAGTTTTAGTCCGAGAAGTACGAAAATGTCTAAAAACGCTTGTATTCGTCGAAAGTGGTCGTTTTTAGACGTTTCCAGCTTTCTGACCTGAATAAATTGATTTTCAGAGATAAAAAATATTTTTTGTCGTGAAAAATACAGTTTTATTCCGAGAAGTACAAAAATGCCTAAAAACGCTCGTATTCGTTGAAAGTGAACGTTTTTAGACATTTCCAGCTCTCTGCCGTTAATAAATTTATTTTCAGAGATATAAAATATTTTTTTGTCGTGAAAAATGCAGTCTTATTCCGAGAAGTACGAAAATGTCTAAAAACGCTTGTATTTGTCGAAAGTGAACGTTTTTAGACGTTTCCAGCTTTCTGACCAGAATAAATTTATTGCCAGAGATATAAAATATTTTTTGTCGTGAAAAATACAGTTTTATTCGGACAAGTACGAAAATGCCTAAAAACGATCGTATTCGTTGAAAGTGAACGTTTTTAGACATTTCCAGCTCTCTGACGTTAATAAATTTATTTTCAAAGATATAAAATATTTTTTGTCGTGAAAAATGCAGTTTTAGTCCGAGAAGTACGAAAATGTCTAAAAACGCTTGTATTCGTCGAAAGTGGTCGTTTTTAGACGTTTCCAGCTTTCTGACCAGAATAAATTTATTTCCAGAGATATAAAATATTTTTTGTCGTGAAAAATACAGTTTTATTCGGAGAAGTACGAAAATGCCTAAAAACGATCGTATTCGTTGAAAGTGAATGTTTTTGACATTTCCAGCTCTCTGACGTTAATAAATTTATTTTCAAAGATATAAAATATTTTTTGTCGTGAAAAATGCAGTTTTAGTCTGAGAAGTACGAAAATGTCTAAAAACGCTTGTATTCGTCGAAAGTGGTCGTTTTTAGACGTTTCCAGCTTTCTGACCAGAATAAATTTATTTCCAGAGATATAAAATATTTTTTGTCGTGAAAAATACAGTTTTATTCGGAGAAGTACGAAAATGCCTAAAAACGCTCGTATTCGTTGAAAGTGAACGTTTTTAGACATTTCCAGCTCTCTGACGTTAATAAATTTATTTTCAAAGATATAAAATATTTTTTGTCGTGAAAAATGCAGTTTTAGTCCGAGAAGTACGAAAATGTCTAAAAACGCTTGTATTCGTCGAAAGTGGTCGTTTTTAGACGTTTCCAGCTTTCTGACCTGAATAAATTGATTTTCAGAGATAAAAAATATTTTTTGTCGTGAAAAATACAGTTTTATTCCGAGAAGTACAAAAATGCCTAAAAACGATCGTATTCGTTGAAAGTGAACGTTTTTAGACATTTCCAGCTCTCTGACGTTAATAAATTTATTTTCAAAGATATAAAATATTTTTTGTCGTGAAAAATGCAGTTTTAGTCCGAGAAGTACGAAAATGTCTAAAAACGCTTGTATTCGTCGATAGTGGTCGTTTTTAGACGTTTCCAGCTTTCTGACCTGAATAAATTGATTTTCAGAGATAAAAAATATTTTTTGTCGTGAAAAATACAGTTTTATTCCGAGAAGTACAAAAATGCCTAAAAACGCTCGTATTCGTTGAAAGTGAACGTTTTTAGACATTTCCAGCTCTCTGACGTTAATAAATTTATTTTCAGAGATATAAAATATTTTTTTGTCGTGAAAAATGCAGTCTTATTCCGAGAAGTACGAAAATGTCTAAAAACGCTTGTATTTGTCGAAAGTGATCGTTTTTAGACGTTTCCAGCTTTCTGACCAGAATAAATTTATTTCCAGAGATATAAAATATTTTTTGTCGTGAAAAATACAGTTTTATTCGGAGCAGTACGAAAATGCCTAAAAACGATCGTATTCGTTGAAAGTGAACGTTTTTAGACATTTCCAGCTCTCTGACGTTAATAAATTTATTTTCAAAGATATAAAATATTTTTTTGTCGTGAAAAATGCAGTTTTAGTCCGAGAAGTACGAAAATGTCTAAAAACGCTTGTATTCGTCGAAAGTGGTCGTTTTTAGACGTTTCCAGCTTTCTGACCAGAATAAATTTATTTCCAGAGATATAAAATATTTTTTGTCGTGAAAAATACAGTTTTATTCAGAGAAGTACGAAAATGCCTAAAAACGCTCGTATTCGTTGAAAGTGAACGTTTTTAGACATTTCCAGCTCTCTGACGTTAATAAATTTATTTTCAAAGATATAAAATATTTTTTGTCGTGAAAAATGCAGTTTTAGTCCGAGAAGTACGAAAATGTCTAAAAACGCTTGTATTCGTCGAAAGTGGTCGTTTTTAGACGTTTCCAGCTTTCTGACCTGAATAAATTGATTTTCAGAGATAAAAAATATTTTTTGTCGTGAAAAATACAGTTTTATTCAGAGAAGTACGAAAATGCCTAAAAACGCTCGTATTCGTTGAAAGTGAACGTTTTTAGACATTTCCAGCTCTCTGACGTTAATAAATTTATTTTCAAAGATATAAAATATTTTTTGTCGTGAAAAATGCAGTTTTAGTCCGAGAAGTACGAAAATGTCTAAAAACGCTTGTATTCGTCGATAGTGGTCGTTTTTAGACGTTTCCAGCTTTCTGACCTGAATAAATTGATTTTCAGAGATAAAAAATATTTTTTGTCGTGAAAAATACAGTTTTATTCCGAGAAGTACAAAAATGCCTAAAAACGCTCGTATTCGTTGAAAGTGAACGTTTTTAGACATTTCCAGCTCTCTGACGTTAATAAATTTATTTTCAGATATATAAAATATTTTTTTGTCGTGAAAAATGCAGTCTTATTCCGAGAAGTACGAAAATGTCTAAAAACGCTTGTATTTGTCGAAAGTGATCGTTTTTAGACGTTTCCAGCTTTCTGACCAGAATAAATTTATTTCCAGAGATATAAAATATTTTTTGTCGTGAAAAATACAGTTTTATTCGGAGCAGTACGAAAATGCCTAAAAACGATCGTATTCGTTGAAAGTGAACGTTTTTAGACATTTCCAGCTCTCTGACGTTAATAAATTTATTTTCAAAGATATAAAATATTTTTTTGTCGTGAAAAATGCAGTTTTAGTCCGAGAAGTACGAAAATGTCTAAAAACGCTTGTATTCGTCGAAAGTGGTCGTTTTTAGACGTTTCCAGCTTTCTGACCAGAATAAATTTATTTCCAGAGATATAAAATATTTTTTGTCGTGAAAAATACAGTTTTATTCAGAGAAGTACGAAAATGCCTAAAAACGCTCGTATTCGTTGAAAGTGAACGTTTTTAGACATTTCCAGCTCTCTGACGTTAATAAATTTATTTTCAAAGATATAAAATATTTTTTGTCGTGAAAAATGCAGTTTTAGTCCGAGAAGTACGAAAATGTCTAAAAACGCTTGTATTCGTCGAAAGTGGTCGTTTTTAGACGTTTCCAGCTTTCTGACCTGAATAAATTGATTTTCAGAGATAAAAAATATTTTTTGTCGTGAAAAATACAGTTTTATTCCGAGAAGTACAAAAATGCCTAAAAACGCTCGTATTCGTTGAAAGTGAACGTTTTTAGACATTTCCAGCTCTCTGACGTTAATAAATTTATTTTCAGAGATATAAAATATTTTTTTGTCGTGAAAAATGCAGTCTTATTCCGAGAAGTACGAAAATGTCTAAAAACGCTTGTATTTGTCGAAAGTGATCGTTTTTAGATGTTTCCAGCTTTCTGACCAGAATAAATTTATTTCCAGAGATATAAAATATTTTTTGTCGTGAAAAATACAGTTTTATTCGGAGAAGTACGAAAATGCCTAAAAACGATCGTATTCGTTGAAAGTGAACGTTTTTAGACATTTCCAGCTCTCTGACGTTAATAAATTTATTTTCAAAGATATAAAATATTTTTTGTCGTGAAAAATGCAGTTTTAGTCCGAGAAGTACGAAAATGTCTAAAAACGCTTGTATTCGTCGAAAGTGGTCGTTTTTAGACGTTTCCAGCTTTCTGACCAGAATAAATTTATTTCCAGAGATATAAAATATTTTTTGTCGTGAAAAATACAGTTTTATTCGGAGAAGTACGAAAATGCCTAAAAACGCTCGTATTCGTTGAAAGTGAACGTTTTTAGACATTTCCAGCTCTCTGACGTTAATAAATTTATTTTCAAAGATATAAAATATTTTTTGTCGTGAAAAATGCAGTTTTAGTCCGAGAAGTACGAAAATGTCTAAAAACGCTTGTGTTCGTCGAAAGTGGTCGTTTTTAGACGTTTCCAGCTTTCTGACCTGAATAAATTGATTTTCAGAGATAAAAGATATTTTTTGTCGTGAAAAATACAGTTTTACTCCGAGAAGTACAAAAATGCCTAAAAACGCTCGTATTCGTTGAAAGTGAACGTTTTTAGACATTTCCAGCTCTCTGACGTTAATAAATTTATTTTCAGAGATATAAAATATTTTTTTGTCGTGAAAAATGCAGTCTTATTCCGAGAAGTACGAAAATGTCTAAAAACGCTTGTATTTGTCGAAAGTGATCGTTTTTAGACGTTTCCAGCTTTCTGACCAGAATAAATTTATTTCCAGAGATATAAAATATTTTTTGTCGTGAAAAATACAGTTTTATTCGGAGAAGTACGAAAATGCCTAAAAACGATCGTATTCGTTGAAAGTGAACGTTTTTAGACATTTCCAGCTCTCTGACGTTAATAAATTTATTTTCAAAGATATAAAATATTTTTTGTCGTGAAAAATGCAGTTTTAGTCCGAGAAGTACGAAAATGTCTAAAAACGCTTGTATTCGTCGAAAGTGGTCGTTTTTAGACGTTTCCAGCTTTCTGACCAGAATAAATTTATTTCCAGAGATATAAAATATTTTTTGTCGTGAAAAATACAGTTTTATTCGGAGAAGTACGAAAATGCCTAAAAACGATCGTATTCGTTGAAAGTGAACGTTTTTAGACATTTCCAGCTCTCTGACGTTAATAAATTTATTTTCAAAGATATAAAATATTTTTTGTCGTGAAAAATGCAGTTTTAGTCCGAGAAGTACGAAAATGTCTAAAAACGCTTGTATTCGTCGAAAGTGGTCGTTTTTAGACGTTTCCAGCTTTCTGACCCGAATAAATTGATTTTCAGAGATAAAAAATATTTTTTGTCGTGAAAAATACAGTTTTATTCGGAGAAGTACGAAAATGCCTAAAAACGATCGTATTCGTTGAAAGTGAACGTTTTTAGACATTTCCAGCTCTCTGACGTTAATAAATTTATTTTCAGAGATATAAAATATTTTTTTGTCGTGAAAAATGCAGTCTTATTCCGAGAAGTACGAAAATGTCTAAAAACGCTTGTATTCGTCGAAAGTGGTCGTTTTTAGACGTTTCCAGCTTTCTGACCAGAATAAATTTATTTCCAGAGATATAAAATATTTTTTGTCGTGAAAAATACAGTTTTATTCGGAGAAGTACAAAAATGCCTAAAAACGCTCGTATTCGTTGAAAGTGAACGTTTTTAGACATTTCCAGCTCTCTGACGTTAATAAATTCATTTTCAAAGATATAAAATATTTTTTGTCGTGAAAAATGCAGTTTTAGTCCGAGAAGTACGAAAATGTCTAAAAACGCTTGTATTCGTCGAAAGTGGTCGTTTTTAGACGTTTCCAGCTTTCTGACCAGAATAAATTTATTTCGAGAGATATAAAATATTTTTTGTCGTGAAAAATACAGTTTTATTCGGAGAAGTACGAAAATGCCTAAAAACGACCGTATTCGTTGAAAGTGAACGTTTTTAGACATTTCCATCTCTCTGACGTTAATAAATTTATTTTTAAAGATATAAAATATTTTTTGTCGTGAAAAATGCAGTTTTAGTCCGAGAAGTACGAAAATGTCTAAAAACGCTTGTATTCGTCGAAAGTGGTCGTTTTTAGACGTTTCCAGCTTTCTGACCTGAATAAATTGATTTTCAGAGATAAAAAATATTTTTTGTCGTGAAAAATACAGTTTTATTCCGAGAAGTACAAAAATGCCTAAAAACGCTCGTATTCGTTGAAAGTGAACATTTTTAGACATTTCCAGCTCTCTGACGTTAATAAATTTATTTTCAGAGATATAAAATATTTTTTTGTCGTGAAAAATGCAGTTTTATTCCGAGAAGTACGAAAATGTCTAAAAACGCTTGTATTTGTCGAAAGTGATCGTTTTTAGACGTTTCCAGCTTTCTGACCAGAATAAATTTATTTCCAGAGATATAAAATATTTTTTGTCGTGAAAAATACAGTTTTATTCGGAGAAGTACGAAAATGCCTAAAAACGATCGTATTCGTCGAAAGTGAACGTTTTTAGACATTTCCAGCTCTCTGACGTTAATAAATTTATTTTCAAAGATATAAAATATTTTTTGTCGTGAAAAATGCAGTTTTAGTCCGAGAAGTACGAAAATGTCTAAAAACGCTTGTATTCGTCGAAAGTGGTCGTTTTTAGACGTTTCCAGCTTTCTGACCAGAATAAATTTATTTCCAGAGATATAAAATATTTTTTGTCGTGAAAAATACAGTTTTATTCGGATAAGTACGAAAATGCCTAAAAACGATCGTATTCGTTGAAAGTGAACGTTTTTAGACATTTCCAGCTCTCTGACGTTAATAAATTTATTTTCAAAGATATAAAATATTTTTTGTCGTGAAAAATGCAGTTTTAGTCCGAGAAGTACGAAAATGTCTAAAAACGCTTGTATTCGTCGAAAGTGGTCGTTTTTAGACTTTTCCAGCTTTCTGACCAGAATAAATTTGTTTCCAGAGATATAAAATATTTTTTGTCGTGAAAAATACAGTTTTATTCGGAGAAGTACGAAAATGCCTAAAAACGCTCGTATTCGTTGAAAGTGAACGTTTTTAGACATTTCCAGCTCTCTGACGTTAATAAATTTATTTTCAAAGATATAAATATTTTTTGTCGTGAAAAATGCAGTTTTAGTCCGAGAAGTACGAAAATGTCTAAAAACGCTTGTATTCGTCGAAAGTGGTCGTTTTTAGACGTTTCCAGCTTTCTGACCTGAATAAATTGATTTTCAGAGATAAAAAATATTTTTTGTCGTGAAAAATACAGTTTTATTCCGAGAAGTACAAAAATGCCTAAAAACGATCGTATTCGTTGAAAGTGAACGTTTTTAGACATTTCCAGCTCTCTGACGTTAATAAATTTATTTTCAGAGATATAAAATATTTTTTTGTCGTGAAAAATGCAGTCTTATTCCGAGAAGTACGAAAATGTCTAAAAACGCTTGTATTTGTCGAAAGTGATCGTTTTTAGACGTTTCCAGCTTTCTGACCAGAATAAATTTATTTCCAGAGATATAAAATATTTTTTGTCGTGAAAAATACAGTTTTATTCGGAGAAGTACGAAAATGCCTAAAAACGATCGTATTCGTTGAAAGTGAACGTTTTTAGACATTTCCAGCTCTCTGACGTTAATAAATTTATTTTCAAAGATATAAAATATTTTTTGTCGTGAAAAATGCAGTTTTAGTCCGAGAAGTACGAAAATGTCTAAAAACGCTTGTATTCGTCGAAAGTGGTCGTTTTTAGACGTTTCCAGCTTTCTGACCAGAATAAATTTATTTCCAGAGATATAAAATATTTTTTGTCGTGAAAAATACAGTTTTATTCGGAGAAGTACGAAAATGCCTAAAAACGATCGTATTCGTTGAAAGTGAACGTTTTTAGACATTTCCAGCTCTCTGACGTTAATAAATTTATTTTCAAAGATATAAAATATTTTTTGTCGTGAAAAATGCAGTTTTAGTCCGAGAAGTACGAAAATGTCTAAAAACGCTTGTATTCGTCGAAAGTGGTCGTTTTTAGACGTTTCCAGCTTTCTGACCTGAATAAATTGATTTTCAGAGATAAAAAATATTTTTTGTCGTGAAAAATACAGTTTTATTCCGAGAAGTACAAAAATGCCTAAAAACGATCGTATTCGTTGAAAGTGAACGTTTTTAGACATTTCCAGCTCTCTGACGTTAATAAATTTATTTTCAAAGATATAAAATATTTTTTGTCGTGAAAAATGCAGTTTTAGTCCGAGAAGTACGAAAATGTCTAAAAACGCTTGTATTCGTCGAAAGTGGTCGTTTTTAGACGTTTCCAGCTTTCTGACCTGAATAAATTGATTTTCAGAGATAAAAAATATTTTTTGTCGTGAAAAATACAGTTTTATTCCGAGAAGTACAAAAATGCCTAAAAACGCTCGTATTCGTTGAAAGTGAACGTTTTTAGACATTTCCAGCTCTCTGACGTTAATAAATTTATTTTCAAAGATATAAAATATTTTTTGTCGTGAAAAATGCAGTTTTAGTCCGAGAAGTACGAAAATGTCTAAAAATGCTTGTATTCGTCGAAAGTGGTCGTTTTTAGACGTTTCCAGCTTTCTGACCAGAATAAATTTATTTCCAGAGATATAAAATATTTTTTGTCGTGAAAAATACAGTTTTATTCGGAGAAGTACGAAAATGCCTAAAAACGATCGTATTCGTTGAAAGTGAACGTTTTTAGACATTTCCAGCTCTCTGACGTTAATAAATTTATTTTCAAAGATATAAAATATTTTTTGTCGTGAAAAATGCAGTTTTAGTCCGAGAAGTACGAAAATGTCTAAAAACGCTTGTATTCGTCGAAAGTGGTCGTTTTTAGACGTTTCCAGCTTTCTGACCTGAATAAATTGATTTTCAGAGATAAAAAATATTTTTTGTCGTGAAAAATACAGTTTTATTCCGAGAAGTACAAAAATGCCTAAAAACGATCGTATTCGTTGAAAGTGAACGTTTTTAGACATTTCCAGCTCTCTGACGTTAATAAATTTATTTTCAAAGATATAAAATATTTTTTGTCGTGAAAAATGCAGTTTTAGTCCGAGAAGTACGAAAATGTCTAAAAACGCTTGTATTCGTCGAAAGTGGTCGTTTTTAGACGTTTCCAGCTTTCTGACCTGAATAAATTGATTTTCAGAGATAAAAAATATTTTTTGTCGTGAAAAATACAGTTTTATTCCGAGAAGTACAAAAATGCCTAAAAACGCTCGTATTCGTTGAAAGTGAACGTTTTTAGACATTTCCAGCTCTCTGACGTTAATAAATTTATTTTCAGAGATATAAAATATTTTTTTGTCGTGAAAAATGCAGTCTTATTCCGAGAAGTACGAAAATGTCTAAAAACGCTTGTATTTGTCGAAAGTGATCGTTTTTAGACGTTTCCAGCTTTCTGACCAGAATAAATTTATTTCCAGAGATATAAAATATTTTTTGTCGTGAAAAATACAGTTTTATTCGGAGAAGTACGAAAATGCCTAAAAACGATCGTATTCGTTGAAAGTGAACGTTTTTAGACATTTCCAGCGCTCTGACGTTAATAAATTTATTTTCAAAGATATAAAATATTTTTTGTCGTGAAAAATGCAGTTTTAGTCCGAGAAGTACGAAAATGTCTAAAAACGCTTGTATTCGTCGAAAGTGGTCGTTTTTAGACGTTTCCAGCTTTCTGACCTGAATAAATTGATTTTCAGAGATAAAAAATATTTTTTGTCATGAAAAATACAGTTTTATTCCGAGAAGTACAAAAATGCCTAAAAACGATCGTATTCGTTGAAAGTGAACGTTTTTAGACATTTCCAGCTCTCTGACGTTAATAAATTTATTTTCAAAGATATAAAATATTTTTTGTCGTGAAAAATGCAGTTTTAGTCCGAGAAGTACGAAAATGTCTAAAAACGCTTGTATTCGTCGAAAGTGGTCGTTTTTAGACGTTTCCAGCTTTCTGACCTGAATAAATTGATTTTCAGAGATAAAAAATATTTTTTGTCGTGAAAAATACAGTTTTATTCCGAGAAGTACAAAAATGCCTAAAAACGCTCGTATTCGTTGAAAGTGAACGTTTTTAGACATTTCCAGCTCTCTGCCGTTAATAAATTTATTTTCAGAGATATAAAATATTTTTTTGTCGTGAAAAATGCAGTCTTATTCCGAGAAGTACGAAAATGTCTAAAAACGCTTGTATTTGTCGAAAGTGAACGTTTTTAGACGTTTCCAGCTTTCTGACCAGAATAAATTTATTGCCAGAGATATAAAATATTTTTTGTCGTGAAAAATACAGTTTTATTCGGACAAGTACGAAAATGCCTAAAAACGATCGTATTCGTTGAAAGTGAACGTTTTTAGACATTTCCAGCTCTCTGACGTTAATAAATTTATTTTCAAAGATATAAAATATTTTTTGTCGTGAAAAATGCAGTTTTAGTCCGAGAAGTACGAAAATGTCTAAAAACGCTTGTATTCGTCGAAAGTGGTCGTTTTTAGACGTTTCCAGCTTTCTGACCAGAATAAATTTATTTCCAGAGATATAAAATATTTTTTGTCGTGAAAAATACAGTTTTATTCGGAGAAGTACGAAAATGCCTAAAAACGATCGTATTCGTTGAAAGTGAATGTTTTTGACATTTCCAGCTCTCTGACGTTAATAAATTTATTTTCAAAGATATAAAATATTTTTTGTCGTGAAAAATGCAGTTTTAGTCCGAGAAGTACGAAAATGTCTAAAAACGCTTGTATTCGTCGATAGTGGTCGTTTTTAGACGTTTCCAGCTTTCTGACCTGAATAAATTGATTTTCAGAGATAAAAAATATTTTTTGTCGTGAAAAATACAGTTTTATTCCGAGAAGTACAAAAATGCCTAAAAACGCTCGTATTCGTTGAAAGTGAACGTTTTTAGACATTTCCAGCTCTCTGACGTTAATAAATTTATTTTCAGAGATATAAAATATTTTTTTGTCGTGAAAAATGCAGTCTTATTCCGAGAAGTACGAAAATGTCTAAAAACGCTTGTATTTGTCGAAAGTGATCGTTTTTAGACGTTTCCAGCTTTCTGACCAGAATAAATTTATTTCCAGAGATATAAAATATTTTTTGTCGTGAAAAATACAGTTTTATTCGGAGCAGTACGAAAATGCCTAAAAACGATCGTATTCGTTGAAAGTGAACGTTTTTAGACATTTCCAGCTCTCTGACGTTAATAAATTTATTTTCAAAGATATAAAATATTTTTTTGTCGTGAAAAATGCAGTTTTAGTCCGAGAAGTACGAAAATGTCTAAAAACGCTTGTATTCGTCGAAAGTGGTCGTTTTTAGACGTTTCCAGCTTTCTGACCAGAATAAATTTATTTCCAGAGATATAAAATATTTTTTGTCGTGAAAAATACAGTTTTATTCGGAGAAGTACGAAAATGCCTAAAAACGATCGTATTCGTTGAAAGTGAACGTTTTTAGACATTTCCAGCTCTCTGACGTTAATAAATTTATTTTCAAAGATATAAAATATTTTTTGTCGTGAAAAATGCAGTTTTAGTCCGAGAAGTACGAAAATGTCTAAAAACGCTTGTATTCGTCGAAAGTGGTCGTTTTTAGACGTTTCCAGCTTTCTGACCAGAATAAATTTATTTCCAGAGATATAAAATATTTTTTGTCGTGAAAAATACAGTTTTATTCAGAGAAGTACGAAAATGCCTAAAAACGCTCGTATTCGTTGAAAGTGAACGTTTTTAGACATTTCCAGCTCTCTGACGTTAATAAATTTATTTTCAAAGATATAAAATATTTTTTGTCGTGAAAAATGCAGTTTTAGTCCGAGAAGTACGAAAATATCTAAAAACGCTTGTATTCGTCGAAAGTGGTCGTTTTTAGACGTTTCCAGCTTTCTGACCTGAATAAATTGATTTTCAGAGATAAAAAATATTTTTTGTCGTGAAAAATACAGTTTTATTCCGAGAAGTACAAAAATGCCTAAAAACGATCGTATTCGTTGAAAGTGAACGTTTTTAGACATTTCCAGCTCTCTGACGTTAATAAATTTATTTTCAAAGATATAAAATATTTTTTGTCGTGAAAAATGCAGTTTTAGTCCGAGAAGTACGAAAATGTCTAAAAACGCTTGTATTCGTCGAAAGTGGTCGTTTTTAGACGTTTCCAGCTTTCTGACCTGAATAAATTGATTTTCAGAGATAAAAGATATTTTTTGTCGTGAAAAATACAGTTTTACTCCGAGAAGTACAAAAATGCCTAAAAACGCTCGTATTCGTTGAAAGTGAACGTTTTTAGACATTTCCAGCTCTCTGACGTTAATAAATTTATTTTCAGAGATATAAAATATTTTTTTGTCGTGAAAAATGCAGTCTTATTCCGAGAAGTACGAAAATGTCTAAAAACGCTTGTATTTGTCGAAAGTGATCGTTTTTAGACGTTTCCAGCTTTCTGACCAGAATAAATTTATTTCCAGAGATATAAAATATTTTTTGTCGTGAAAAATACAGTTTTATTCGGAGAAGTACGAAAATGCCTAAAAACGATCGTATTCGTTGAAAGTGAACGTTTTTAGACATTTCCAGCTCTCTGACGTTAATAAATTTATTTTCAAAGATATAAAACATTTTTTGTCGTGAAAAATGCAGTTTTAGTCCGAGAAGTACGAAAATGTCTAAAAACGCTTGTATTCGTCGAAAGTGGTCGTTTTTAGACGTTTCCAGCTTTCTGACCAGAATAAATTTATTTCCAGAGATATAAAATATTTTTTGTCGTGAAAAATACAGTTTTATTCGGAGAAGTACGAAAATGCCTAAAAACGATCGTATTCGTTGAAAGTGAACGTTTTTAGACATTTCCAGCTCTCTGACGTTAATAAATTTATTTTCAAAGATATAAAATATTTTTTGTCGTGAAAAATGCAGTTTTAGTCCGAGAAGTACGAAAATGTCTAAAAACGCTTGTATTCGTCGAAAGTGGTCGTTTTTAGACGTTTCCAGCTTTCTGACCTGAATAAATTGATTTTCAGAGATAAAAAATATTTTTTGTCGTGAAAAATACAGTTTTATTCGGAGAAGTACGAAAATGCCTAAAAACGATCGTATTCGTTGAAAGTGAACGTTTTTAGACATTTCCAGCTCTCTGACGTTAATAAATTTATTTTCAGAGATATAAAATATTTTTTTGTCGTGAAAAATGCAGTCTTATTCCGAGAAGTACGAAAATGTCTAAAAACGCTTGTATTCGTCGAAAGTGGTCGTTTTTAGACGTTTCCAGCTTTCTGACCAGAATAAATTTATTTCCAGAGATATAAAATATTTTTTGTCGTGAAAAATACAGTTTTATTCGGAGAAGTACAAAAATGCCTAAAAACGCTCGTATTCGTTGAAAGTGAACGTTTTTAGACATTTCCAGCTCTCTGACGTTAATAAATTCATTTTCAAAGATATAAAATATTTTTTGTCGTGAAAAATGCAGTTTTAGTCCGAGAAGTACGAAAATGTCTAAAAACGCTTGTATTCGTCGAAAGTGGTCGTTTTTAGACGTTTCCAGCTTTCTGACCAGAATAAATTTATTTCGAGAGATATAAAATATTTTTTGTCGTGAAAAATACAGTTTTATTCGGAGAAGTACGAAAATGCCTAAAAACGACCGTATTCGTTGAAAGTGAACGTTTTTAGACATTTCCATCTCTCTGACGTTAATAAATTTATTTTTAAAGATATAAAATATTTTTTGTCGTGAAAAATGCAGTTTTAGTCCGAGAAGTACGAAAATGTCTAAAAACGCTTGTATTCGTCGAAAGTGGTCGTTTTTAGACGTTTCCAGCTTTCTGACCTGAATAAATTGATTTTCAGAGATAAAAAATATTTTTTGTCGTGAAAAATACAGTTTTATTCCGAGAAGTACAAAAATGCCTAAAAACGCTCGTATTCGTTGAAAGTGAACATTTTTAGACATTTCCAGCTCTCTGACGTTAATAAATTTATTTTCAGAGATATAAAATATTTTTTTGTCGTGAAAAATGCAGTTTTATTCCGAGAAGTACGAAAATGTCTAAAAACGCTTGTATTTGTCGAAAGTGATCGTTTTTAGACGTTTCCAGCTTTCTGACCAGAATAAATTTATTTCCAGAGATATAAAATATTTTTTGTCGTGAAAAATACAGTTTTATTCGGAGAAGTACGAAAATGCCTAAAAACGATCGTATTCGTCGAAAGTGAACGTTTTTAGACATTTCCAGCTCTCTGACGTTAATAAATTTATTTTCAAAGATATAAAATATTTTTTGTCGTGAAAAATGCAGTTTTAGTCCGAGAAGTACGAAAATGTCTAAAAACGCTTGTATTCGTCGAAAGTGGTCGTTTTTAGACGTTTCCAGCTTTCTGACCAGAATAAATTTATTTCCAGAGATATAAAATATTTTTTGTCGTGAAAAATACAGTTTTATTCGGATAAGTACGAAAATGCCTAAAAACGATCGTATTCGTTGAAAGTGAACGTTTTTAGACATTTCCAGCTCTCTGACGTTAATAAATTTATTTTCAAAGATATAAAATATTTTTTGTCGTGAAAAATGCAGTTTTAGTCCGAGAAGTACGAAAATGTCTAAAAACGCTTGTATTCGTCGAAAGTGGTCGTTTTTAGACGTTTCCAGCTTTCTGACCAGAATAAATTTGTTTCCAGAGATATAAAATATTTTTTGTCGTGAAAAATACAGTTTTATTCGGAGAAGTACGAAAATGCCTAAAAACGCTCGTATTCGTTGAAAGTGAACGTTTTTAGACATTTCCAGCTCTCTGACGTTAATAAATTTATTTTCAAAGATATAAATATTTTTTGTCGTGAAAAATGCAGTTTTAGTCCGAGAAGTACGAAAATGTCTAAAAACGCTTGTATTCGTCGAAAGTGGTCGTTTTTAGACGTTTCCAGCTTTCTGACCTGAATAAATTGATTTTCAGAGATAAAAAATATTTTTTGTCGTGAAAAATACAGTTTTATTCCGAGAAGTACAAAAATGCCTAAAAACGATCGTATTCGTTGAAAGTGAACGTTTTTAGACATTTCCAGCTCTCTGACGTTAATGCAGCGACCATATCGGCGTTGAAAGCACCGGTTCCCATCGAACACCGAAGTTAAGCAACGTCGAGCGCGGTTAGTACTTGGATGGGTGACCACTTGGGAAAACCTCGTGTCGCTGTGCTTTATCGTGTAGTGCCTCTGGCGGAGCACGTTAACAAATATATCTCTCTGACGTTAATAAATTTATTTTCAAAGATATAAAATATTTTTTGTCGTGAAAAATGCAGTTTTAGTCCGAGAAGTACGAAAATGTCTAAAAACGCTTGTATTCGTCGAAAGTGGTCGTTTTAGACGTTTCCAGCTTTCTGACCTGAATAAATTGATTTTCAGAGATAAAAAATATTTTTTGTCGTGAAAAATACAGTTTTATTCCGAGAAGTACAAAAATGCCTAAAAACGCTCGTATTCGTTGAAAGTGAACGTTTTTAGACATTTCCAGCTCTCTGACGTTAATAAATTTATTTTCAGAGATATAAAATATTTTTTTGTCGTGAAAAATGCAGTCTTATTCCGAGAAGTACGAAAATGTCTAAAAACGCTTGTATTTGTCGAAAGTGATCGTTTTTAGACGTTTCCAGCTTTCTGACCAGAATAAATTTATTTCCAGAGATATAAAATATTTTTTGTCGTGAAAAATACAGTTTTATTCGGAGAAGTACGAAAATGCCTAAAAACGATCGTATTCGTTGAAAGTGAACGTTTTTAGACATTTCCAGCTCTCTGACGTTAATAAATTTATTTTCAAAGATATAAAATATTTTTTGTCGTGAAAAATGCAGTTTTAGTCCGAGAAGTACGAAAATGTCTAAAAACGCTTGTATTCGTCGAAAGTGGTCGTTTTTAGACGTTTCCAGCTTTCTGACCAGAATAAATTTATTTCCAGAGATATAAAATATTTTTTGTCGTGAAAAATACAGTTTTATTCGGAGAAGTACGAAAATGCCTAAAAACGATCGTATTCGTTGAAAGTGAACGTTTTTAGACATTTCCAGCTCTCTGACGTTAATAAATTTATTTTCAAAGATATAAAATATTTTTTGTCGTGAAAAATGCAGTTTTAGTCCGAGAAGTACGAAAATGTCTAAAAACGCTTGTATTCGTCGAAAGTGGTCGTTTTTAGACGTTTCCAGCTTTCTGACCTGAATAAATTGATTTTCAGAGATAAAAAATATTTTTTGTCGTGAAAAATACAGTTTTATTCCGAGAAGTACAAAAATGCCTAAAAACGCTCGTATTCGTTGAAAGTGAACATTTTTAGACATTTCCAGCTCTCTGACGTTAATAAATTTATTTTCAGAGATATAAAATATTTTTTTGTCGTGAAAAATGCAGTTTTATTCCGAGAAGTACGAAAATGTCTAAAAACGCTTGTATTTGTCGAAAGTGATCGTTTTTAGACGTTTCCAGCTTTCTGACCAGAATAAATTTATTTCCAGAGATATAAAATATTTTTTGTCGTGAAAAATACAGTTTTATTCGGAGAAGTACGAAAATGCCTAAAAACGATCGTATTCGTCGAAAGTGAACGTTTTTAGACATTTCCAGCTCTCTGACGTTAATAAATTTATTTTCAAAGATATAAAATATTTTTTGTCGTGAAAAATGCAGTTTTAGTCCGAGAAGTACGAAAATGTCTAAAAACGCTTGTATTCGTCGAAAGTGGTCGTTTTTAGACGTTTCCAGCTTTCTGACCAGAATAAATTTATTTCCAGAGATATAAAATATTTTTTGTCGTGAAAAATACAGTTTTATTCGGATAAGTACGAAAATGCCTAAAAACGATCGTATTCGTTGAAAGTGAACGTTTTTAGACATTTCCAGCTCTCTGACGTTAATAAATTTATTTTCAAAGATATAAAATATTTTTTGTCGTGAAAAATGCAGTTTTAGTCCGAGAAGTACGAAAATGTCTAAAAACGCTTGTATTCGTCGAAAGTGGTCGTTTTTAGACGTTTCCAGCTTTCTGACCAGAATAAATTTGTTTCCAGAGATATAAAATATTTTTTGTCGTGAAAAATACAGTTTTATTCGGAGAAGTACGAAAATGCCTAAAAACGCTCGTATTCGTTGAAAGTGAACGTTTTTAGACATTTCCAGCTCTCTGACGTTAATAAATTTATTTTCAAAGATATAAAATATTTTTTGTCGTGAAAAATGCAGTTTTAGTCCGAGAAGTACGAAAATGTCTAAAAACGCTTGTATTCGTCGAAAGTGGTCGTTTTAGACGTTTCCAGCTTTCTGACCTGAATAAATTGATTTTCAGAGATAAAAAATATTTTTTGTCGTGAAAAATACAGTTTTATTCCGAGAAGTACAAAAATGCCTAAAAACGCTCGTATTCGTTGAAAGTGAACGTTTTTAGACATTTCCAGCTCTCTGACGTTAATAAATTTATTTTCAGAGATATAAAATATTTTTTTGTCGTGAAAAATGCAGTCTTATTCCGAGAAGTACGAAAATGTCTAAAAACGCTTGTATTTGTCGAAAGTGATCGTTTTTAGACGTTTCCAGCTTTCTGACCAGAATAAATTTATTTCCAGAGATATAAAATATTTTTTGTCGTGAAAAATACAGTTTTATTCGGAGAAGTACGAAAATGCCTAAAAACGATCGTATTCGTTGAAAGTGAACGTTTTTAGACATTTCCAGCTCTCTGACGTTAATAAATTTATTTTCAAAGATATAAAATATTTTTTGTCTTGAAAAATGCAGTTTTAGTCCGAGAAGTACGAAAATGTCTAAAAACGCTTGTATTCGTCGAAAGTGGTCGTTTTTAGACGTTTCCAGCTTTCTGACCAGAATAAATTTATTTCCAGAGATATAAAATATTTTTTGTCGTGAAAAATACAGTTTTATTCGGAGAAGTACGAAAATGCCTAAAAACGATCGTATTCGTTGAAAGTGAACGTTTTTAGACATTTCCAGCTCTCTGATGTTAATAAATTTATTTTCAAAGATATAAAATATTTTTTGTCGTGAAAAATGCAGTTTTAGTCCGAGAAGTACGAAAATGTCTAAAAACGCTTGTATTCGTCGAAAGTGGTCGTTTTTAGACGTTTCCAGCTTTCTGACCTGAATAAATTGATTTTCAGAGATAAAAAATATTTTTTGTCGTGAAAAATACAGTTTTATTCCGAGAAGTACAAAAATGCCTAAAAACGATCGTATTCGTTGAAAGTGAACGTTTTTAGACATTTCCAGCTCTCTGACGTTAATAAATTTATTTTCAAAGATATAAAATATTTTTTGTCGTGAAAAATGCAGTTTTAGTCCGAGAAGTACGAAAATGACTAAAAACGCTTGTATTCGTCGAAAGTGGTCGTTTTTAGACGTTTCCAGCTTTCTGACCAGAATAAATTTGTTTCCAGAGATATAAAATATTTTTTGTCGTGAAAAATACAGTTTTATTCGGAGAAGTACAAAAATGCCTAAAAACGCTCGTATTCGTTGAAAGTGAACGTTTTTAGACATTTCCAGCTCTCTGACGTTAATAAATTCATTTTCAAAGATATAAAATATTTTTTGTCGTGAAAAATGCAGTTTTAGTCCGAGAAGTACGAAAATGTCTAAAAACGCTTGTATTCGTCGAAAGTGGTCGTTTTTAGACGTTTCCAGCTTTCTGACCAGAATAAATTTATTTCGAGAGATATAAAATATTTTTTGTCGTGAAAAATACAGTTTTATTCGGAGAAGTACGAAAATGCCTAAAAACGACCGTATTCGTTGAAAGTGAACGTTTTTAGACATTTCCATCTCTCTGACGTTAATAAATTTATTTTTAAAGATATAAAATATTTTTTGTCGTGAAAAATGCAGTTTTAGTCCGAGAAGTACGAAAATGTCTAAAAACGCTTGTATTCGTCGAAAGTGGTCGTTTTTAGACGTTTCCAGCTTTCTGACCTGAATAAATTGATTTTCAGAGATAAAAAATATTTTTTGTCGTGAAAAATACAGTTTTATTCTGAGAAGTACAAAAATGCCTAAAAACGATCGTATTCGTTGAAAGTGAACGTTTTTAGACATTTCCAGCTCTCTGACGTTAATAAATTTATTTTCAAAGATATAAAATATTTTTTGTCGTGAAAAATGCAGTTTTAGTCCGAGAAGTACGAAAATGTCTAAAAACGCTTGTATTCGTCGAAAGTGGTCGTTTTTAGACGTTTCCAGCTTTCTGACCTGAATAAATTGATTTTCAGAGATAAAAAATATTTTTTGTCGTGAAAAATACAGTTTTATTCCGAGAAGTACAAAAATGCCTAAAAACGCTCGTATTCGTTGAAAGTGAACATTTTTAGACATTTCCAGCTCTCTGACGTTAATAAATTTATTTTCAGAGATATAAAATATTTTTTTGTCGTGAAAAATGCAGTTTTATTCCGAGAAGTACGAAAATGTCTAAAAACGCTTGTATTTGTCGAAAGTGATCGTTTTTAGACGTTTCCAGCTTTCTGACCAGAATAAATTTATTTCCAGAGATATAAAATATTTTTTGTCGTGAAAAATACAGTTTTATTCGGAGAAGTACGAAAATGCCTAAAAACGATCGTATTCGTCGAAAGTGAACGTTTTTAGACATTTCCAGCTCTCTGACGTTAATAAATTTATTTTCAAAGATATAAAATATTTTTTGTCGTGAAAAATGCAGTTTTAGTCCGAGAAGTACGAAAATGTCTAAAAACGCTTGTATTCGTCGAAAGTGGTCGTTTTTAGACGTTTCCAGCTTTCTGACCAGAATAAATTTATTTCCAGAGATATAAAATATTTTTTGTCGTGAAAAATACAGTTTTATTCGGATAAGTACGAAAATGCCTAAAAACGATCGTATTCGTTGAAAGTGAACGTTTTTAGACATTTCCAGCTCTCTGACGTTAATAAATTTATTTTCAAAGATATAAAATATTTTTTGTCGTGAAAAATGCAGTTTTAGTCCGAGAAGTACGAAAATGTCTAAAAACGCTTGTATTCGTCGAAAGTGGTCGTTTTTAGACGTTTCCAGCTTTCTGACCAGAATAAATTTGTTTCCAGAGATATAAAATATTTTTTGTCGTGAAAAATACAGTTTTATTCGGAGAAGTACGAAAATGCCTAAAAACGCTCGTATTCGTTGAAAGTGAACGTTTTTAGACATTTCCAGCTCTCTGACGTTAATAAATTTATTTTCAAAGATATAAATATTTTTTGTCGTGAAAAATGCAGTTTTAGTCCGAGAAGTACGAAAATGTCTAAAAACGCTTGTATTCGTCGAAAGTGGTCGTTTTTAGACGTTTCCAGCTTTCTGACCTGAATAAATTGATTTTCAGAGATAAAAAATATTTTTTGTCGTGAAAAATACAGTTTTATTCCGAGAAGTACAAAAATGCCTAAAAACGATCGTATTCGTTGAAAGTGAACGTTTTTAGACATTTCCAGCTCTCTGACGTTAATAAATTTATTTTCAAAGATATAAAATATTTTTTGTCGTGAAAAATGCAGTTTTAGTCCGAGAAGTACGAAAATGTCTAAAAACGCTTGTATTCGTCGAAAGTGGTCGTTTTAGACGTTTCCAGCTTTCTGACCTGAATAAATTGATTTTCAGAGATAAAAAATATTTTTTGTCGTGAAAAATACAGTTTTATTCCGAGAAGTACAAAAATGCCTAAAAACGCTCGTATTCGTTGAAAGTGAACGTTTTTAGACATTTCCAGCTCTCTGACGTTAATAAATTTATTTTCAGAGATATAAAATATTTTTTTGTCGTGAAAAATGCAGTCTTATTCCGAGAAGTACGAAAATGTCTAAAAACGCTTGTATTTGTCGAAAGTGATCGTTTTTAGAAGTTTCCAGCTTTCTGACCAGAATAAATTTATTTCCAGAGATATAAAATATTTTTTGTCGTGAAAAATACAGTTTTATTCGGAGAAGTACGAAAATGCCTAAAAACGATCGTATTCGTTGAAAGTGAACGTTTTTAGACATTTCCAGCTCTCTGACGTTAATAAATTTATTTTCAAAGATATAAAATATTTTTTGTCGTGAAAAATGCAGTTTTAGTCCGAGAAGTACGAAAATGTCTAAAAACGCTTGTATTCGTCGAAAGTGGTCGTTTTTAGACGTTTCCAGCTTTCTGACCTGAATAAATTGATTTTCAGAGATAAAAAATATTTTTTGTCGTGAAAAATACAGTTTTATTCCGAGAAGTACAAAAATGCCTAAAAACGCTCGTATTCGTTGAAAGTGAACATTTTTAGACATTTCCAGCTCTCTGACGTTAATAAATTTATTTTCAGAGATATAAAATATTTTTTTGTCGTGAAAAATGCAGTTTTATTCCGAGAAGTACGAAAATGTCTAAAAACGCTTGTATTTGTCGAAAGTGATCGTTTTTAGACGTTTCCAGCTTTCTGACCAGAATAAATTTATTTCCAGAGATATAAAATATTTTTTGTCGTGAAAAATACAGTTTTATTCGGAGAAGTACGAAAATGCCTAAAAACGATCGTATTCGTCGAAAGTGAACGTTTTTAGACATTTCCAGCTCTCTGACGTTAATAAATTTATTTTCAAAGATATAAAATATTTTTTGTCGTGAAAAATGCAGTTTTAGTCCGAGAAGTACGAAAATGTCTAAAAACGCTTGTATTCGTCGAAAGTGGTCGTTTTTAGACGTTTCCAGCTTTCTGACCAGAATAAATTTATTTCCAGAGATATAAAATATTTTTTGTCGTGAAAAATACAGTTTTATTCGGATAAGTACGAAAATGCCTAAAAACGATCGTATTCGTTGAAAGTGAACGTTTTTAGACATTTCCAGCTCTCTGACGTTAATAAATTTATTTTCAAAGATATAAAATATTTTTTGTCGTGAAAAATGCAGTTTTAGTACGAGAAGTACGGAAATGTCTAAAAACGCTTGTATTCGTCGAAAGTGGTCGTTTTTAGACGTTTCCAGCTTTCTGACCAGAATAAATTTGTTTCCAGAGATATAAAATATTTTTTGTCGTGAAAAATACAGTTTTATTCGGAGAAGTACGAAAATGCCTAAAAACGCTCGTATTCGTTGAAAGTGAACGTTTTTAGACATTTCCAGCTCTCTGACGTTAATAAATTTATTTTCAAAGATATAAAATATTTTTTGTCGTGAAAAATGCAGTTTTAGTCCGAGAAGTACGAAAATGTCTAAAAACGCTTGTATTCGTCGAAAGTGGTCGTTTTAGACGTTTCCAGCTTTCTGACCTGAATAAATTGATTTTCAGAGATAAAAAATATTTTTTGTCGTAAAAAATACAGTTTTATTCCGAGAAGTACAAAAATGCCTAAAAACGCTCGTATTCGTTGAAAGTGAACGTTTTTAGACATTTCCAGCTCTCTGACGTTAATAAATTTATTTTCAGAGATATAAAATATTTTTTTGTCGTGAAAAATGCAGTCTTATTCCGAGAAGTACGAAAATGTCTAAAAACGCTTGTATTTGTCGAAAGTGATCGTTTTTAGACGTTTCCAGCTTTCTGACCAGAATAAATTTATTTCCAGAGATATAAAATATTTTTTGTCGTGAAAAATACAGTTTTATTCGGAGAAGTACGAAAATGCCTAAAAACGATCGTATTCGTTGAAAGTGAACGTTTTTAGACATTTCCAGCTCTCTGACGTTAATAAATTTATTTTCAAAGATATAAAATATTTTTTGTCGTGAAAAATGCAGTTTTAGTCCGAGAAGTACGAAAATGTCTAAAAACGCTTGTATTCGTCGAAAGTGGTCGTTTTTAGACGTTTCCAGCTTTCTGACCAGAATAAATTTGTTTCCAGAGATATAAAATATTTTTTGTCGTGACAAATACAGTTTTATTCGGAGAAGTACGAAAATGCCTAAAAACGCTCGTATTCGTTGAAAGTGAACGTTTTTAGACATTTCCAGCTCTCTGACGTTAATAAATTTATTTTCAAAGATATAAAATATTTTTTGTCGTGAAAAATGCAGTTTTAGTCCGAGAAGTACGAAAATGTCTAAAAACGCTTGTATTCGTCGAAAGTGGTCGTTTTAGACGTTTCCAGCTTTCTGACCTGAATAAATTGATTTTCAGAGATAAAAAATATTTTTTGTCGTGAAAAATACAGTTTTATTCCGAGAAGTACAAAAATGCCTAAAAACGCTCGTATTCGTTGAAAGTGAACGTTTTTAGACATTTCCAGCTCTCTGACGTTAATAAATTTATTTTCAGAGATAAAAAATATTTTTTTGTCGTGAAAAATGCAGTCTTATTCCGAGAAGTACGAAAATGTCTAAAAACGCTTGTATTTGTCGAAAGTGATCGTTTTTAGACGTTTCCAGCTTTCTGACCAGAATAAATTTATTTCCAGAGATATAAAATATTTTTTGTCGTGAAAAATACAGTTTTATTCGGAGAAGTACGAAAATGCCTAAAAACGATCGTATTCGTTGAAAGTGAACGTTTTTAGATATTTCCAGCTCTCTGACGTTAATAAATTTATTTTCAAAGATATAAAATATTTTGTGTCGTGAAAAATGCAGTTTTAGTCCGAGAAGTACGAAAATGTCTAAAAACGCTAGTATTCGTCGAAAGTGGTCGTTTTTAGACGTTTCCAGCTTTCTGACCTGAATAAATTGATTTTCAGAGATAAAAAATTTTTTTTTGTCGTGAAAAATACAGTTTTATTCCGAGAAGTACAAAAATGCCTAAAAACGCTCGTATTCGTTGAAAGTGAACGTTTTTAGACATTTCCAGCTCTCTGACGTTAATAAATTTATTTTCAGAGATATAAAATATTTTTTTGTCGTGAAAAATGCAGTCTTATTCCGAGAAGTACGAAAATGTCTAAAAACGCTTGTATTTGTCGAAAGTGATCGTTTTTAGACGTTTCCAGCTTTCTGACCAGAATAAATTTATTTCCAGAGATATAAAATATTTTTTGTCGTGAAAAATACAGTTTTATTCGGAGAAGTACGAAAATGCCTAAAAACGATCGTATTCGTTGAAAGTGAACGTTTTTAGACATTTCCAGCTCTCTGACGTTAATAAATTTATTTTCAAAGATATAAAATATTTTTTGTCGTGAAAAATGCAGTTTTAGTCCGATAAGTACGAAAATGTCTAAAAACGCTTGTATTCGTCGAAAGTGGTCGTTTTTAGACGTTTCCAGCTTTCTGACCAGAATAAATTTATTTCCAGAGATATAAAATATTTTTTGTCGTGAAAAATACAGTTTTATTCGGAGAAGTACGAAAATGCCTAAAAACGATCGTATTCGTTGAAAGTGAACGTTTTTAGACATTTCCAGCTCTCTGACGTTAATAAATTTATTTTCAAAGATATAAAATATTTTTGTCGTGAAAAATGCAGTTTTAGTCCGAGAAGTACGAAAATGTCTAAAAACGCTTGTATTCGTCGAAAGTGGTCGTTTTTAGACGTTTCCAGCTTTCTGACCAGAATAAATTTATTTCCAGAGATATAAAATATTTTTTGTCGTGAAAAATACAGTTTTATTCGGAGAAGTACGAAAATGCCTAAAAACGATCGTATTCGTTGAAAGTGAACGTTTTTAGACATTTCCAGCTCTCTGATGTTAATAAATTTATTTTCAAAGATATAAAATATTTTTTGTCGTGAAAAATGCAGTTTTAGTCCGAGAAGTACGAAAATGTCTAAAAACGCTTGTATTCGTCGAAAGTGGTCGTTTTTAGACGTTTCCAGCTTTCTGACCTGAATAAATTGATTTTCAGAGATAAAAAATATTTTTTGTCGTGAAAAATACAGTTTTATTCCGAGAAGTACAAAAATGCCTAAAAACGATCGTATTCGTTGAAAGTGAACGTTTTTAGACATTTCCAGCTCTCTGACGTTAATAAATTTATTTTCAAAGATATAAAATATTTTTTGTCGTGAAAAATGCAGTTTTAGTCCGAGAAGTACGAAAATGTCTAAAAACGCTTGTATTCGTCGAAAGTGGTCGTTTTTAGACGTTTCCAGCTTTCTGACCTGAATAAATTTATTTCCAGAGATATAAAATATTTTTTGTCGTGAAAAATACAGTTTTACTCGGAGAAGTACGAAAATGCCTAAAAACGATCGTATTCGTTGAAAGTGAACGTTTTTAGACATTTCCAGCTCTCTGACGTTAATAAATTTATTTTCAAAGATATAAAATATTTTTTGTCGTGAAAAATGCAGTTTTAGTCCGAGAAGTACGAAAATGTCTAAAAATGCTTGTATTCGTCGAAAGTGGTCGTTTTTAGACGTTTCCAGCTTTCTGACCAGAATAAATTTATTTCCAGAGATATAAAATATTTTTTGTCGTGAAAAATACAGTTTTATTCGGAGAAGTACGAAAATGCCTAAAAACTATCGTATTCGTTGAAAGTGAACGTTTTTAGACATTTCCAGCTCTCTGACGTTAATAAATTTATTTTCAAAGATATAAAATATTTTTTGTCGTGAAAAATGCAGTTTTAGTCCGAGAAGTACGAAAATGTCTAAAAACGCTTGTATTCGTCGAAAGTGGTCGTTTTTAGACGTTTCCAGCTTTCTGACCTGAATAAATTGATTTTCAGAGATAAAAAATATTTTTTGTCGTGAAAAATACAGTTTTATTCCGAGAAGTACAAAAATGCCTAAAAACGATCGTATTCGTTGAAAGTGAACGTTTTTAGACATTTCCAGCTCTCTGACGTTAATAAATTTATTTTCAAAGATATAAAATATTTTTTGTCGTGAAAAATGCAGTTTTAGTCCGAGAAGTACGAAAATGTCTAAAAACGCTTGTATTCGTCGAAAGTGGTCGTTTTTAGACGTTTCCAGCTTTCTGACCAGAATAAATTTATTTCCAGAGATATAAAATATTTTTTGTCGTGAAAAATACAGTTTTATTCGGAGAAGTACGAAAATGTCTAAAAACGATCGTATTCGTTGAAAGTGAACGTTTTTAGACATTTCCAGCTCTCTGACGTTAATAAATTTATTTTCAAAGATATAAAATATTTTTTGTCGTGAAAAATGCAGTTTTAGTCCGAGAAGTACGAAAATGTCTAAAAACGCTTGTATTCGTCGAAAGTGGTCGTTTTTAGACGTTTCCAGCTTTCTGACCAGAATAAATTTATTTCCAGAGATATAAAATATTTTTTGTCGTGAAAAATGCAGTTTTATTCGGAGAAGTACGAAAATGCCTAAAAACGCTCGTATTCGTTGAAAGTGAACGTTTTTAGACATTTCCAGCTCTCTGACGTTAATAAATTTATTTTCAAAGATATAAAATATTTTTTGTCCTGAAAAATGCAGTTTTAGTCCGAGAAGTACGAAAATGTCTAAAAACGCTTGTATTCGTCGAAAGTGGTCGTTTTTAGACGTTTCCAGCTTTCTGACCTGAATAAATTGATTTTCAGAGATAAAAAATATTTTTTGTCGTGAAAAATACAGTTTTATTCCGAGAAGTACAAAAATGCCTAAAAACGCTCGTATTCGTTGAAAGTGAACGTTTTTAGACATTTCCAGCTCTCTGACGTTAATAAATTTATTTTCAGAGATATAAAATATTTTTTTGTCGTGAAAAATGCAGTCTTATTCCGAGAAGTACGAAAATGTCTAAAAACGCTTGTATTTGTCGAAAGTGATCGTTTTTAGACGTTTCCAGCTTTCTGACCAGAATAAATTTATTGCCAGAGATATAAAATATTTTTTGTCGTGAAAAATACAGTTTTATTCGGAGAAGTACGAAAATGCCTAAAAACGATCGTATTCGTTGAAAGTGAACGTTTTTAGACATTTCCAGCTCTCTGACGTTAATAAATTTATTTTCAAAGATATAAAATATTTTTTGTCGTGAAAAATGCAGTTTTAGTCCGAGAAGTACGAAAATGTCTAAAAACGCTTGTATTCGTCGAAAGTGGGCGTTTTTAGACGTTTCCAGCTTTCTGACCAGAATAAATTTATTTCCAGAGATATAAAATATTTTTTGTCGTGAAAAATACAGTTTTATTCGGAGAAGTACGAAAATGCCTAAAAACGATCGTATTCGTTGAAAGTGAATGTTTTTGACATTTCCAGCTCTCTGACGTTAATAAATTTATTTTCAAAGATATAAAATATTTTTTGTCGTGAAAAATGCAGTTTTAGTCCGAGAAGTACGAAAATGTCTAAAAACGCTTGTATTCGTCGAAAGTGGTCGTTTTTAGACGTTTCCAGCTTTCTGACCAGAATAAATTTATTTCCAGAGATATAAAATATTTTTTGTCGTGAAAAATACAGTTTTATTCGGAGAAGTACTAAAATGCCTAAAAACGCTCGTATTCGTTGAAAGTGAACGTTTTTAGACATTTCCAGCTCTCTGACGTTAATAAATTTATTTTCAAAGATATAAAATATTTTTTGTCGTGAAAAATGCAGTTTTAGTCCGAGAAGTACGAAAATGTCTAAAAACGCTTGTATTCGTCGAAAGTGGTCGTTTTTAGACGTTTCCAGCTTTCTGACCTGAATAAATTGATTTTCAGAGATAAAAAATATTTTTTGTCGTGAAAAATACTGTTTTATTCCGAGAAGTACAAAAATGCCTAAAAACGCTCGTATTCGTTGAAAGTGAACGTTTTTAGACATTTCCAGCTCTCTGACGTTAATAAATTTATTTTCAGAGATATAAAATATTTTTTTGTCGTGAAAAATGCAGTCTTATTCCGAGAAGTACGAAAATGTCTAAAAACGCTTGTATTTGTCGAAAGTGATCGTTTTTAGACGTTTCCAGCTTTCTGACCAGAATAAATTTATTTCCAGAGATATAAAATATTTTTTGTCGTGAAAAATACAGTTTTATTCGGAGAAGTACGAAAATGCCTAAAAACGATCGTATTCGTTGAAAGTGAACGTTTTAGACATTTCCAGCTCTCTGACGTTAATAAATTTATTTTCAAAGAAATAAAATATTTTTTGTCGTGAAAAATGCAGTTTTAGTCCGAGAAGTACGAAAATGTCTAAAAACGCTTGTATTCGTCGAAAGTGGTCGTTTTTAGACGTTTCCAGCTTTCTGACCAGAATAAATTTATTTCCAGAGATATAAAATATTTTTTGTCGTGAAAAATACAGTTTTATTCGGAGAAGTACGAAAATGCCTAAAAACGATCGTATTCGTTGAAAGTGAACGTTTTTAGACATTTCCAGCTCTCTGACGTTAATAAATTTATTTTCAAAGATATAAAATATTTTTTGTCGTGAAAAATGCAGTTTTCGTCCGAGAAGTACGAAAATGTCTAAAAACGCTTGTATTCGTCGAAAGTGGTCGTTTTTAGACGTTTCCAGCTTTCTGACCAGAATAAATTTATTTCCAGAGATATAAAATATTTTTTGTCGTGAAAAATACAGTTTTATTCGGAGAAGTACGAAAATGCCTAAAAACGCTCGTATTCGTTGAAAGTGAACGTTTTTAGACATTTCCAGCTCTCTGACGTTAATAAATTTATTTTCAGAGATATAAAATATTTTTTTGTCGTGAAAAATGCAGTCTTATTCCGAGAAGTACGAAAATGTCTAAAAACGCTTGTATTTGTCGAAAGTGATCGTTTTTAGACGTTTCCAGCTTTCTGACCAGAATAAATTTATTTCCAGAGATATAAAATATTTTTTGTCGTGAAAAATACAGTTTTATTCGGAGAAGTACGAAAATGCCTAAAAACGATCGTATTCGTTGAAAGTGAACGTTTTTAGACATTTCCAGCTCTCTGACGTTAATAAATTTATTTTCAAAGATATAAAATATTTTTTGTCGTGAAAAATGCAGTTTTAGTCCGAGAAGTACGAAAATGTCTAAAAACGCTTGTATTCGTCGAAAGTGGTCGTTTTTAGACGCTTCCAGCTTTCTGACCAGAATAAATTTATTTCCAGAGATATAAAATATTTTTTGTCGTGAAAAATACAGTTTTATTCGGAGAAGTACGAAAATGCCTAAAAACGATCGTATTCGTTGAAAGTGAACGTTTTTAGACATTTCCAGCTCTCTGACGTTAATAAATTTATTTTCAAAGATATAAAATATTTTTTGTCGTGAAAAATGCAGTTTTAGTCCGAGAAGTACGAAAATGTCTAAAAACTCTTGTATTCGTCGAAAGTGGTCGTTTTTAGACGTTTCCAGCTTTCTGACCAGAATAAATTTATTTCCAGAGATATAAAATATTTTTTGTCGTGAAAAATACAGTTTTATTCGGAGAAGTACGAAAATGCCTAAAAACGATCGTATTCGTTGAAAGTGAACGTTTTAGACATTTCCAGCTCTCTGACGTTAATAAATTTATTTTCAAAGATATAAAATATTTTTTGTCGTGAAAAATGCAGTTTTAGTCCGAGAAGTACGAAAATGTCTAAAAACGCTTGTATTCGTCGAAAGTGGTCGTTTTTAGACGTTTCCAGCTTTCTGACCAGAATAAATTTATTTCCAGAGATATAAAATATTTTTTGTCGTGAAAAATACAGTTTTATTCGGAGAAGTACGAAAATGCCTAAAAACGATCGTATTCGTTGAAAGTGAACGTTTTTAGACATTTCCAGCTCTCTGACGTTAATAAATTTATTTTCAAAGATATAAAATATTTTTTGTCGTGAAAAATGCAGTTTTAGTCCGAGAAGTACGAAAATGTCTAAAAACGCTTGTATTCGTCGAAAGTGGTCGTTTTTAGACGTTTCCAGCTTTCTGACCTGAATAAATTGATTTTCACAGATAAAAAATATTTTTTGTCGTGAAAAATACAGTTTTATTCCGAGAAGTACAAAAATGCCTAAAAACGCTCGTATTCGTTGAAAGTGAACGTTTTTAGACATTTCCAGCTCTCTGACGTTAATAAATTTATTTTCAAAGATATAAAATATTTTTTGTCGTGAAAAATGCAGTTTTAGTCCGAGAAGTACGAAAATGTCTAAAAACGCTTGTATTCGTCGAAAGTGGTCGTTTTTAGACGTTTCCAGCTTTCTGACCAGAATAAATTTATTTCCAGAGATATAAAATATTTTTTGTCGTGAAAAATACAGTTTTATTCGGAGAAGTACGAAAATGCCTAAAAACGCTCGTATTCGTTGATAGTGAACGTTTTTAGACATTTCCAGCTCTCTGACGTTAATAAATTTATTTTCAAAGATATAAAATATTTTTTGTCGTGAAAAATGCAGTTTTAGTCCGAGAAGTACGAAAATATCTAAAAACGCTTGTATTCGTCGAAAGTGGTCGTTTTTAGACGTTTCCAGCTTTCTGACCTGAATAAATTGATTTTCAGAGATAAAAGATATTTTTTGTCGTGAAAAATACAGTTTTATTCCGAGAAGTACAAAAATGCCTAAAAACGCTCGTATTCGTTGAAAGTGAACGTTTTTAGACATTTCTAGCTCTCTGACGTTAATAAATTTATTTTCAGAGATATAAAATATTTTTTTGTCGTGAAAAATGCAGTCTTATTCCGAGAAGTACGAAAATGTCTAAAAACGCTTGTATTTGTCGAAAGTGATCGTTTTTAGACGTTTCCAGCTTTCTGACCAGAATAAATTTATTTCCAGAGATATAAAATATTTTTTGTCGTGAAAAATACAGTTTTATTCGGAGAAGTACGAAAATGCCTAAAAACGATCGTATTCGTTGAAAGTGAACGTTTTTAGACATTTCCAGCTCTCTGACGTTAATAAATTTATTTTCAAAGATATAAAATATTTTTTGTCGTGAAAAATGCAGTTTTAGTCCGAGAAGTACGAAAATGTCTAAAAACGCTTGTATTCGTCGAAAGTGGTCGTTTTTAGACGTTTCCAGCTTTCTGACCAGAATAAATTTATTTCCAGAGATATAAAATATTTTTTGTCGTGAAAAATACAGTTTTATTCGGAGAAGTACAAAAATGCCTAAAAACGCTCGTATTCGTTGAAAGTGAACGTTTTTAGACATTTCCAGCTTTCTGACCAGAATAAATTTATTTCCAGAGATATAAAATATTTTTTGTCGTGAAAAATACAGTTTTATTCGGAGAAGTACGAAAATGCCTAAAAACGATCGTATTCGTTGAAAGTGAACGTTTTTAGACATTTCCAGCTCTCTGACGTTAATAAATTTATTTTCAAAGATATAAAATATTTTTTGTCGTGAAAAATGCAGTTTTAGTCCGAGAAGTACGAAAATGTCTAAAAACGCTTGTATTCGTCGAAAGTGGTCGTTTTTAGACGTTTCCAGCTTTCTGACCAGAATAAATTTATTTCCAGAGATATAAAATATTTTTTGTCGTGAAAAATACAGTTTTATTCGGAGAAGTACGAAAATGCCTAAAAACGCTCGTATTCGTTGAAAGTGAACGTTTTTAGACATTTCCAGCTCTCTGACGTTAATAAATTTATTTTCAAAGATATAAAATATTTTTTGTCGTGAAAAATGCAGTTTTAGTCCGAGAAGTACGAAAATGTCTAAAAACGCTTGTATTCGTCGAAAGTGGTCGTTTTTAGACGTTTCCAGCTTTCTGACCAGAATAAATT
The DNA here is from genome assembly GCA_947310635.1 of Leptodirus hochenwartii. Taxonomy (NCBI): domain Eukaryota; kingdom Metazoa; phylum Arthropoda; class Insecta; order Coleoptera; family Leiodidae; genus Leptodirus; species Leptodirus hochenwartii. The sequence continues at coordinate 247,139 of CAMZJO010000001.1, forward strand.
TATTTCCAGAGATATAAAATATTTTTTGTCGTGAAAAATACAGTTTTATTCGGAGAAGTACAAAAATGCCTAAAAACGCTCGTATTCGTTGAAAGTGAACGTTTTTAGACATTTCCAGCTTTCTGACCAGAATAAATTTATTTCCAGAGATATAAAATATTTTTTGTCGTGAAAAATACAGTTTTATTCGGAGAAGTACGAAAATGCCTAAAAACGATCGTATTCGTTGAAAGTGAACGTTTTTAGACATTTCCAGCTCTCTGACGTTAATAAATTTATTTTCAAAGATATAAAATATTTTTTGTCGTGAAAAATGCAGTTTTAGTCCGAGAAGTACGAAAATGTCTAAAAACGCTTGTATTCGTCGAAAGTGGTCGTTTTTAGACGTTTCCAGCTTTCTGACCAGAATAAATTTATTTCCAGAGATATAAAATATTTTTTGTCGTGAAAAATACAGTTTTATTCGGAGAAGTACAAAAATGCCTAAAAACGCTCGTATTCGTTGAAAGTGAACGTTTTTAGACATTTCCAGCTCTCTGACGTTAATAAATTTATTTTCAGAGATATAAAATATTTTTTGTCGTGAAAAATGCAGTTTTAGTCCGAGAAGTACGAAAATGTCTAAAAACGCTTGTATTTGTCGAAAGTGATCGTTTTTAGACGTTTCCAGCTTTCTGACCAGAATAAATTTATTTCCAGAGATATAAAATATTTTTTGTCGTGAAAAATACAGTTTTATTCGGAGAAGTACGAAAATGCCTAAAAACGATCGTATTCGTCGAAAGTGAACGTTTTTAGACATTTCCAGCTCTCTGACGTTAATAAATTTATTTTCAAAGATATAAAATATTTTTTGTCGTGAAAAATGCAGTTTTAGTCCGAGAAGTACGAAAATGTCTAAAAACGCTTGTATTCGTCGAAAGTGGTCGTTTTTAGACGTTTCCAGCTTTCTGACCTGAATAAATTGATTTTCAGAGATAAAAAATATTTTTTGTCGTGAAAAATACAGTTTTATTCGGAGAAGTACGAAAATGCCTAAAAACGATCGTATTCGTTGAAAGTGAACGTTTTTAGACATTTCCAGCTCTCTGACGTTAATAAATTTATTTTCAAAGATATAAAATATTTTTTGTCGTGAAAAATGCAGTTTTAGTCCGAGAAGTACGAAAATGTCTAAAAACGCTTGTATTCGTCGAAAGTGGTCGTTTTTAGACGTTTCCAGCTTTCTGACCAGAATAAATTTATTTCCAGAGATATAAAATATTTTTTGTCGTGAAAAATACAGTTTTATTCGGAGAAGTACAAAAATGCCTAAAAACGCTCGTATTCGTTGAAAGTGAACGTTTTTAGACATTTCCAGCTTTCTGACCAGAATAAATTTATTTCCAGAGATATAAAATATTTTTTGTCGTGAAAAATACAGTTTTATTCGGAGAAGTACGAAAATGCCTAAAAACGATCGTATTCGTTGAAAGTGAACGTTTTTAGACATTTCCAGCTCTCTGACGTTAATAAATTTATTTTCAAAGATATAAAATATTTTTTGTCGTGAAAAATGCAGTTTTAGTCCGAGAAGTACGAAAATGTCTAAAAACGCTTGTATTCGTCGAAAGTGGTCGTTTTTAGACGTTTCCAGCTTTCTGACCAGAATAAATTTATTTCCAGAGATATAAAATATTTTTTGTCGTGAAAAATACAGTTTTATTCGGAGAAGTACAAAAATGCCTAAAAACGCTCGTATTCGTTGAAAGTGAACGTTTTTAGACATTTCCAGCTCTCTGACGTTAATAAATTTATTTTCAGAGATATAAAATATTTTTTGTCGTGAAAAATGCAGTTTTAGTCCGAGAAGTACGAAAATGTCTAAAAACGCTTGTATTTGTCGAAAGTGATCGTTTTTAGACGTTTCCAGCTTTCTGACCAGAATAAATTTATTTCCAGAGATATAAAATATTTTTTGTCGTGAAAAATACAGTTTTATTCGGAGAAGTACGAAAATGCCTAAAAACGATCGTATTCGTCGAAAGTGAACGTTTTTAGACATTTCCAGCTCTCTGACGTTAATAAATTTATTTTCAAAGATATAAAATATTTTTTGTCGTGAAAAATGCAGTTTTAGTCCGAGAAGTACGAAAATGTCTAAAAACGCTTGTATTCGTCGAAAGTGGTCGTTTTTAGACGTTTCCAGCTTTCTGACCTGAATAAATTGATTTTCAGAGATAAAAAATATTTTTTGTCGTGAAAAATACAGTTTTATTCGGAGAAGTACGAAAATGCCTAAAAACGATCGTATTCGTTGAAAGTGAACGTTTTTAGACATTTCCAGCTCTCTGACGTTAATAAATTTATTTTCAAAGATATAAAATATTTTTTGTCGTGAAAAATGCAGTTTTAGTCCGAGAAGTACGAAAATGTCTAAAAACGCTTGTATTCGTCGAAACTGGTCGTTTTTAGACGTTTCCAGCTTTCTGACCAGAATAAATTTATTTCCAGAGATATAAAATATTTTTTGTCGTGAAAAATACAGTTTTATTCGGAGAAGTACAAAAATGCCTAAAAACGCTCGTATTCGTTGAAAGTGAACGTTTTTAGACATTTCCAGCTCTCTGACGTTAATAAATTTATTTTCAGAGATATAAAATATTTTTTGTCGTGAAAAATGCAGTTTTAGTCCGAGAAGTACGAAAATGTCTAAAAACGCTTGTATTTGTCGAAAGTGATCGTTTTTAGATGTTTCCAGCTTTCTGACCAGAATAAATTTATTTCCAGAGATATAAAATATTTTTTGTCGTGAAAAATACAGTTTTATTCGGAGAAGTACGAAAATGCCTAAAAACGATCGTATTCGTCGAAAGTGAACGTTTTTAGACATTTCCAGCTCTCTGACGTTAATAAATTTATTTTCAAAGATATAAAATATTTTTTGTCGTGAAAAATGCAGTTTTAGTCCGAGAAGTACGAAAATGTCTAAAAACGCTTGTATTCGTCGAAAGTGGTCGTTTTTAGACGTTTCCAGCTTTCTGACCAGAATAAATTTATTTCCAGAGATATAAAATATTTTTTGTCGTGAAAAATACAGTTTTATTCGGAGAAGTACAAAAATGCCTAAAAACGCTCGTATTCGTTGAAAGTGAACGTTTTTAGACATTTCCAGCTTTCTGACCAGAATAAATTTATTTCCAGAGATATAAAATATTTTTTGTCGTGAAAAATACAGTTTTATTCGGAGAAGTACGAAAATGCCTAAAAACGATCGTATTCGTTGAAAGTGAACGTTTTTAGACATTTCCAGCTCTCTGACGTTAATAAATTTATTTTCAAAGATATAAAATATTTTTTGTCGTGAAAAATGCAGTTTTAGTCCGAGAAGTACGAAAATGTCTAAAAACGCTTGTATTCGTCGAAAGTGGTCGTTTTTAGACGTTTCCAGCTTTCTGACCAGAATAAATTTATTTCCAGAGATATAAAATATTTTTTGTCGTGAAAAATACAGTTTTATTCGGAGAAGTACGAAAATGCCTAAAAACGATCGTATTCGTTGAAAGTGAACGTTTTTAGACATTTCCAGCTCTCTGACGTTAATAAATTTATTTTCAAAGATATAAAATATTTTTTGTCGTGAAAAATGCAGTTTTAGTCCGAGAAGTACGAAAATGTCTAAAAACGCTTGTATTCGTCGAAAGTGGTCGTTTTTAGACGTTTCCAGCTTTCTGACCTGAATAAATTGATTTTCAGAGATAAAAAATATTTTTTGTCGTGAAAAATACAGTTTTATTCGGAGAAGTACGAAAATGCCTAAAAACGATCGTATTCGTTGAAAGTGAACGTTTTTAGACATTTCCAGCTATCTGACGTTAATAAATTTATTTTCAGAGATATAAAATATTTTTTTGTCGTGAAAAATGCAGTCTTATTCCGAGAAGTACGAAAATGTCTAAAAACGCTTGTATTCGTCGAAAGTGGTCGTTTTTAGACGTTTCCAGCTTTCTGACCAGAATAAATTTATTTCCAGAGATATAAAATATTTTTTGTCGTGAAAAATACAGTTTTATTCGGAGAAGTACGAAAATGCCTAAAAACGATCGTATTCGTTGAAAGTGAACGTTTTTAGACATTTCCAGCTCTCTGACGTTAATAAATTTATTTTCAAAGATATAAAATATTTTTTGTCGTGAAAAATGCAGTTTTAGTCCGAGAAGTACGAAAATGTCTAAAAACGCTTGTATTCGTCGAAAGTGGTCGTTTTTAGACGCTTCCAGCTTTCTGACCAGAATAAATTTATTTCCAGAGATATAAAATATTTTTTGTCGTTAAAAATACAGTTTTATTCGGAGAAGTACGAAAATGCCTAAAAACGATCGTATTCGTTGAAAGTGAACGTTTTTAGACATTTCCAGCTCTCTGACGTTAATAAATTTATTTTCAAAGATATAAAATATTTTTTGTCGTGAAAAATGCAGTTTTAGTCCGAGAAGTACGAAAATGTCTAAAAACGCTTGTATTCGTCGAAAGTGGTCGTTTTTAGACGTTTCCAGCTTTCTGACCTGAATAAATTGATTTTCAGAGATAAAAGATATTTTTTGTCGTGAAAAATACAGTTTTATTCCGAGAAGTACAAAAATGCCTCAAAACGCTCGTATTCGTTGAAAGTGAACGTTTTTAGACATTTCCAGCTCTCTGACGTTAATAAATTTATTTTCAGAGATATAAAATATTTTTTTGTCGTGAAAAATGCAGTCTTATTCCGAGAAGTACGAAAATGTCTAAAAACGCTTGTATTTGTCGAAAGTGATCGTTTTTAGACGTTTCCAGCTTTCTGACCAGAATAAATTTATTTCCAGAGATATAAAATATTTTTTGTCGTGAAAAATACAGTTTTATTCGGAGAAGTACGAAAATGCCTAAAAACGATCGTATTCGTTGAAAGTGAACGTTTTTAGACATTTCCAGCTCTCTGACGTTAATAAATTTATTTTCAAAGATATAAAATATTTTTTGTCGTGAAAAATGCAGTTTTAGTCCGAGAAGTACGAAAATGTCTAAAAACGCTTGTATTCGTCGAAAGTGGGCGTTTTTAGACGTTTCCAGCTTTCTGACCAGAATAAATTTATTTCCAGAGATATAAAATATTTTTTGTCGTGAAAAATACAGTTTTATTCGGAGAAGTACGAAAATGCCTAAAAACGATCGTATTCGTTGAAAGTGAATGTTTTTGACATTTCCAGCTCTCTGACGTTAATAAATTTATTTTCAAAGATATAAAATATTTTTTGTCGTGAAAAATGCAGTTTTAGTCCGAGAAGTACGAAAATGTCTAAAAACGCTTGTATTCGTCGAAAGTGGTCGTTTTTAGACGTTTCCAGCTTTCTGACCAGAATAAATTTATTTCCAGAGATATAAAATATTTTTTATCGTGAAAAATACAGTTTTATTCGGAGAAGTACGAAAATGCCTAAAAACGCTCGTATTCGTTGAAAGTGAACGTTTTTAGACATTTCCAGCTCTCTGACGTTAATAAATTTATTTTCAAAGATATAAAATATTTTTTGTCGTGAAAAATGCAGTTTTAGTCCGAGAAGTACGAAAATGTCTAAAAACGCTTGTATTCGTCGAAAGTGGTCGTTTTTAGACGTTTCCAGCTTTCTGACCTGAATAAATTGATTTTCAGAGATAAAAAATATTTTTTGTCGTGAAAAATACTGTTTTATTCCGAGAAGTACAAAAATGCCTAAAAACGCTCGTATTCGTTGAAAGTGAACGTTTTTAGACATTTCCAGCTCTCTGACGTTAATAAATTTATTTTCAGAGATATAAAATATTTTTTTGTCGTGAAAAATGCAGTCTTATTCCGAGAAGTACGAAAATGTCTAAAAACGCTTGTATTTGTCGAAAGTGATCGTTTTTAGACGTTTCCAGCTTTCTGACCAGAATAAATTTATTTCCAGAGATATAAAATATTTTTTGTCGTGAAAAATACAGTTTTATTCGGAGAAGTACGAAAATGCCTAAAAACGATCGTATTCGTTGAAAGTGAACGTTTTAGACATTTCCAGCTCTCTGACGTTAATAAATTTATTTTCAAAGATATAAAATATTTTTTGTCGTGAAAAATGCAGTTTTAGTCCGAGAAGTACGAAAATGTCTAAAAACGCTTGTATTCGTCGAAAGTGGTCGTTTTTAGACGTTTCCAGCTTTCTGACCAGAATAAATTTATTTCCAGAGATATAAAATATTTTTTGTCGTGAAAAATACAGTTTTATTCGGAGAAGTACGAAAATGCCTAAAAACGCTCGTATTCGTTGATAGTGAACGTTTTTAGACATTTCCAGCTCTCTGACGTTAATAAATTTATTTTCAAAGATATAAAATATTTTTTGTCGTGAAAAATGCAGTTTTAGTCCGAGAAGTACGAAAATATCTAAAAACGCTTGTATTCGTCGAAAGTGGTCGTTTTTAGACGTTTCCAGCTTTCTGACCTGAATAAATTGATTTTCAGAGATAAAAGATATTTTTTGTCGTGAAAAATACAGTTTTATTCCGAGAAGTACAAAAATGCCTAAAAACGCTCGTATTCGTTGAAAGTGAAAGTTTTTAGACATTTCCAGCTCTCTGACGTTAATAAATTTATTTTCAGAGATATAAAATATTTTTTTGTCGTGAAAAATGCAGTCTTATTCCGAGAAGTACGAAAATGTCTAAAAACGCTTGTATTTGTCGAAAGTGATCGTTTTTAGACGTTTCCAGCTTTCTGACCAGAATAAATTTATTTCCAGAGATATAAAATATTTTTTGTCGTGAAAAATACAGTTTTATTCGGAGAAGTACGAAAATGCCTAAAAACGATCGTATTCGTTGAAAGTGAACGTTTTTAGACATTTCCAGCTCTCTGACGTTAATAAATTTATTTTCAAAGATATAAAATATTTTTTGTCGTGAAAAATGCAGTTTTAGTCCGAGAAGTACGAAAATGTCTAAAAACGCTTGTATTCGTCGAAAGTGGTCGTTTTTAGACGTTTCCAGCTTTCTGACCAGAATAAATTTATTTCCAGAGATATAAAATATTTTTTGTCGTGAAAAATACAGTTTTATTCGGAGAAGTACGGAAATGCCTAAAAACGATCGTATTCGTTGAAAGTGAACGTTTTTAGACATTTCCAGCTCTCTGACGTTAATAAATTTATTTTCAAAGATATAAAATATTTTTTGTCGTGAAAAATGCAGTTTTAGTCCGAGAAGTACGAAAATGTCTAAAAACGCTTGTATTCGTCGAAAGTGGTCGTTTTTAGACGTTTCCAGCTTTCTGACCTGAATAAATTGATTTTCAGAGATAAAAAATATTTTTTGTCGTGAAAAATACAGTTTTATTCGGAGAAGTACGAAAATGCCTAAAAACGATCGTATTCGTTGAAAGTGAACGTTTTTAGACATTTCCAGCTCTCTGACGTTAATAAATTTATTTTCAGAGATATAAAATATTTTTTTGTCGTGAAAAATGCAGTCTTATTCCGAGAAGTACGAAAATGTCTAAAAACGCTTGTATTCGTCGAAAGTGGTCGTTTTTAGACGTTTCCAGCTTTCTGACCAGAATAAATTTATTTCCAGAGATATAAAATATTTTTTGTCGTGAAAAATACAGTTTTATTCGGAGAAGTACAAAAATGCCTAAAAACGCTCGTATTCGTTGAAAGTGAACGTTTTTAGACATTTCCAGCTCTCTGACGTTAATAAATTTATTTTCAAAGATATAAAATATTTTTTGTCGTGAAAAATGCAGTTTTAGTCCGAGAAGTACGAAAATGTCTAAAAACGCTTGTATTCGTCGAAAGTGGTCGTTTTTAGACGTTTCCAGCTTTCTGACCAGAATAAATTTATTTCCAGAGATATAAAATATTTTTTGTCGTGAAAAATACAGTTTTATTCGGAGAAGTACGAAAATGCCTAAAAACGATCGTATTCGTTGAAAGTGAACGTTTTTAGACATTTCCATCTCTCTGACGTTAATAAATTTATTTTTAAAGATATAAAATATTTTTTGTCGTGAAAAATGCAGTTTTAGTCCGAGAAGTACGAAAATGTCTAAAAACGCTTGTATTCGTCGAAAGTGGTCGTTTTTAGACGTTTCCAGCTTTCTGACCTGAATAAATTGATTTTCAGAGATAAAAAATATTTTTTGTCGTGAAAAATACAGTTTTATTCCGAGAAGTACAAAAATGCCTAAAAACGATCGTATTCGTTGAAAGTGAACGTTTTTAGACATTTCCAGCTCTCTGACGTTAATAAATTTATTTTCAAAGATATAAAATATTTTTTGTCGTGAAAAATGCAGTTTTAGTCCGAGAAGTACGAAAATGTCTAAAAACGCTTGTATTCGTCGAAAGTGGTCGTTTTTAGACGTTTCCAGCTTTCTGACCTGAATAAATTGATTTTCAGAGATAAAAAATATTTTTTGTCGTGAAAAATACAGTTTTATTCCGAGAAGTACAAAAATGCCTAAAAACGCTCGTATTCGTTGAAAGTGAACGTTTTTAGACATTTCCAGCTCTCTGACGTTAATAAATTTATTTTCAGAGATATAAAATATTTTTTTGTCGTGAAAAATGCAGTTTTATTCCGAGAAGTACGAAAATGTCTAAAAACGCTTGTATTTGTCGAAAGTGATCGTTTTTAGACGTTTCCAGCTTTCTGACCAGAATAAATTTATTTCCAGAGATATAAAATATTTTTTGTCGTGAAAAATACAGTTTTATTCGGAGAAGTACGAAAATGCCTAAAAACGATCGTATTCGTCGAAAGTGAACGTTTTTAGACATTTCCAGCTCTCTGACGTTAATAAATTTATTTTCAAAGATATAAAATATTTTTTGTCGTGAAAAATGCAGTTTTAGTCCGAGAAGTACGAAAATGTCTAAAAACGCTTGTATTCGTCGAAAGTGGTCGTTTTTAGACGTTTCCAGCTTTCTGACCAGAATAAATTTATTTCCAGAGATATAAAATATTTTTTGTCGTTAAAAATACAGTTTTATTCGGAGAAGTACGAAAATGCCTAAAAACGATCGTATTCGTTGAAAGTGAACGTTTTTAGACATTTCCAGCTTTCTGACGTTAATAAATTTATTTTCAAAGATATAAAATATTTTTTGTCGTGAAAAATGCAGTTTTAGTCCGAGAAGTACGAAAATGTCTAAAAACGCTTGTATTCGTCGAAAGTGGTCGTTTTTAGACGTTTCCAGCTTTCTGACCTGAATAAATTGATTTTCAGAGATAAAAGATATTTTTTGTCGTGAAAAATACAGTTTTATTCCGAGAAGTACAAAAATGCCTCAAAACGCTCGTATTCGTTGAAAGTGAACGTTTTTAGACATTTCCAGCTCTCTGACGTTAATAAATTTATTTTCAGAGATATAAAATATTTTTTTGTCGTGAAAAATGCAGTCTTATTCCGAGAAGTACGAAAATGTCTAAAAACGCTTGAATTTGTCGAAAGTGATCGTTTTTAGACGTTTCCAGCTTTCTGACCAGAATAAATTTATTTCCAGAGATATAAAATATTTTTTGTCGTGAAAAATACAGTTTTATTCGGAGAAGTACGAAAATGCCTAAAAACGATCGTATTCGTTGAAAGTGAACGTTTTTAGACATTTCCAGCTCTCTGACGTTGATTAATTTATTTTCAAAGATATAAAATATTTTTTGTCGTGAAAAATGCAGTTTTAGTCCGAGAAGTACGAAAATGTCTAAAAACGCTTGTATTCGTCGAAAGTGGTTGTTTTTAGACGTTTCCAGCTTTCTGACCAGAATAAATTTATTTCCAGAGATATAAAATATTTTTTGTCGTGAAAAATACAGTTTTATTCGGAGAAGTACGGAAATGCCTAAAAACGATCGTATTCGTTGAAAGTGAACGTTTTTAGACATTTCCAGCTCTCTGACGTTAATAAATTTATTTTCAAAGATATAAAATATTTTTTGTCGTGAAAAATGCAGTTTTAGTCCGAGAAGTACGAAAATGTCTAAAAACGCTTGTATTCGTCGAAAGTGGTCGTTTTTAGACGTTTCCAGCTTTCTGACCTGAATAAATTGATTTTCAGAGATAAAAAATATTTTTTGTCGTGAAAAATACAGTTTTATTCGGAGAAGTACGAAAATGCCTAAAAACGATCGTATTCGTTGAAAGTGAACGTTTTTAGACATTTCCAGCTCTCTGACGTTAATAAATTTATTTTCAGAGATATAAAATATTTTTTTGTCGTGAAAAATGCAGTCTTATTCCGAGAAGTACGAAAATGTCTAAAAACGCTTGTATTCGTCGAAAGTGGTCGTTTTTAGACGTTTCCAGCTTTCTGACCAGAATAAATTTATTTCCGAGATATAAAATATTTTTTGTCGTGAAAAATACAGTTTTATTCGGAGAAGTACAAAAATGCCTAAAAACGCTCGTATTCGTTGAAAGTGAACGTTTTTAGACATTTCCAGCTCTCTGACGTTAATAAATTTATTTTCAAAGATATAAAATATTTTTTGTCGTGAAAAATGCAGTTTTAGTCCGAAAAGTACGAAAATGTCTAAAAACGCTTGTATTCGTCGAAAGTGGTCGTTTTTAGACGTTTCCAGCTTTCTGACCAGAATAAATTTATTTCCAGAGATATAAAATATTTTTTGTCGTGAAAAATACAGTTTTATTCGGAGAAGTACGAAAATGCCTAAAAACGATCGTATTCGTTGAAAGTGAACGTTTTTAGACATTTCCATCTCTCTGACGTTAATAAATTTATTTTTAAAGATATAAAATATTTTTTGTCGTGAAAAATGCAGTTTTAGTCCGAGAAGTACGAAAATGTCTAAAAACGCTTATATTCGTCGAAAGTGGTCGTTTTTAGACGTTTCCAGCTTTCTGACCTGAATAAATTGATTTTCAGAGATAAAAAATATTTTTTGTCGTGAAAAATACAGTTTTATTCCGAGAAGTACAAAAATGCCTAAAAACGCTCGTATTCGTTGAAAGTGAACGTTTTTAGACATTTCCAGCTCTCTGACGTTAATAAATTTATTTTCAGAGATATAAAATATTTTTTTGTCGTGAAAAATGCAGTTTTATTCCGAGAAGTACGAAAATGTCTAAAAACGCTTGTATTTGTCGAAAGTGATCGTTTTTAGACGTTTCCAGCTTTCTGACCAGAATAAATTTATTTCCAGAGATATAAAATATTTTTTGTCGTGAAAAATACAGTTTTATTCGGAGAAGTACGAAAATGCCTAAAAACGATCGTATTCGTCGAAAGTGAACGTTTTTAGACATTTCCAGCTCTCTGACGTTAATAAATTTATTTTCAAAGATATAAAATATTTTTTGTCGTGAAAAATGCAGTTTTAGTCCGAGAAGTACGAAAATGTCTAAAAACGCTTGTATTCGTCGAAAGTGGTCGTTTTTAGACGTTTCCAGCTTTCTGACCAGAATAAATTTATTTCCAGAGATATAAAATATTTTTTGTCGTGAAAAATACAGTTTTATTCGGAGAAGTACGAAAATGCCTAAAAACGATCGTATTCGTTGAAAGTGAACGTTTTTAGACATTTCCAGCTCTCTGACGTTAATAAATTTATTTTCAAAGATATAAAATATTTTTTGTCGTGAAAAATGCAGTTTTAGTCCGAGAAGTACGAAAATGTCTAAAAACGCTTGTATTCGTCGAAAGTGGTCGTTTTTAGACGTTTCCAGCTTTCTGACCAGAATAAATTTGTTTCCAGAGATATAAAATATTTTTTGTCGTGAAAAATACAGTTTTATTCGGAGAAGTACGAAAATGCCTAAAAACGCTCGTATTCGTTGAAAGTGAACGTTTTTAGACATTTCCAGCTCTCTGACGTTAATAAATTTATTTTCAAAGATATAAAATATTTTTTGTCGTGAAAAATGCAGTTTTAGTCCGAGAAGTACGAAAATGTCTAAAAACGCTTGTATTCGTCGAAAGTGGTCGTTTTTAGACGTTTCCAGCTTTCTGACCTGAATAAATTGATTTTCAGAGATAAAAAATATTTTTTGTCGTGAAAAATACAGTTTTATTCCGAGAAGTACAAAAATGCCTAAAAACGATCGTATTCGTTGAAAGTGAACGTTTTTAGACATTTCCAGCTCTCTGACGTTAATAAATTTATTTTCAAAGATATAAAATATTTTTTGTCGTGAAAAATGCAGTTTTAGTCCGAGAAGTACGAAAATGTCTAAAAACGCTTGTATTCGTCGAAAGTGGTCGTTTTTAGACGTTTCCAGCTTTCTGACCTGAATAAATTGATTTTCAGAGATAAAAAATAATTTTTGTCGTGAAAAATACAGTTTTATTCCGAGAAGTACAAAAATGCCTAAAAACGCTCGTATTCGTTGAAAGTGAACGTTTTTAGACATTTCCAGCTCTCTGACGTTAATAAATTTATTTTCAGAGATATAAAATATTTTTTTGTCGTGAAAAATGCAGTCTTATTCCGAGAAGTACGAAAATGTCTAAAAACGCTTGTATTTGTCGAAAGTGATCGTTTTTAGACGTTTCCAGCTTTCTGACCAGAATAAATTTATTTCCAGAGATATAAAATATTTTTTGTCGTGAAAAATACAGTTTTATTCGGAGAAGTACGAAAATGCCTAAAAACGATCGTATTCGTTGAAAGTGAACGTTTTTAGACATTTCCAGCTCTCTGACGTTAATAAATTTATTTTCAAAGATATAAAATATTTTTTGTCGTGAAAAATGCAGTTTTAGTCCGAGAAGTACGAAAATGTCTAAAAACGCTTGTATTCGTCGAAAGTGGTCGTTTTTAGACGTTTCCAGCTTTCTGACCAGAATAAATTTATTTCCAGAGATATAAAATATCTTTTGTCGTGAAAAATACAGTTCTATTCGGAGAAGTACGAAAATGCCTAAAAACGATCGTATTCGTTGAAAGTGAACGTTTTTAGACATTTCCAGCTCTCTGACGTTAATAAATTTATTTTCAAAGATATAAAATATTTTTTGTCGAGAAAAATGCAGTTTTAGTCCGAGAAGTACGAAAATGTCTAAAAACGCTTGTATTCGTCGAAAGTGGTCGTTTTTAGACGTTTCCAGCTTTCTGACCAGAATAAATTTATTTCCAGAGATATAAAATATTTTTTGTCGTGAAAAATACAGTTTTATTCGGAGAAGTACGAAAATGCCTAAAAACGATCGTATTCGTTGAAAGTGAACGTTTTTAGACATTTCCAGCTCTCTGACGTTAATAAATTTATTTTCAAAGATATAAAATATTTTTTGTCGTGAAAAATGCAGTTTTAGTCCGAGAAGTACGAAAATGTCTAAAAACGCTTGTATTCGTCGAAAGTGGTCGTTTTTAGACGTTTCCAGCTTTCTGACCAGAATAAATTTATTTCCAGAGATATAAAATATTTTTTGTCGTGAAAAATACAGTTTTATTCGGAGAAGTACGAAAATGCCTAAAAACGATCGTATTCGTTGAAAGTGAACGTTTTTAGACATTTTCCAGCTCTCTGACGTTAATAAATTTATTTTCAAAGATATAAAATATTTTTTGTCGTGAAAAATGCAGTTTTAGTCCGAGAAGTACGAAAATGTCTAAAAACGCTTGTATTCGTCGAAAGTGGTCGCTTTTAGACGTTTCCAGCTTTCTCACCAGAATAAATTTATTTCCAGAGATATAAAATATTTTTTGTCGTGAAAAATACAGTTTTATTCGGAGAAGTACGAAAATGCCTAAAAACGCTCGTATTCGTTGAAAGTGAACGTTTTTAGACATTTCCAGCTCTCTGACGTTAATAAATTTATTTTCAAAGATATAAAATATTTTTTGTCGTGAAAAATACAGTTTTAGTCCGAGAAGTACGAAAATGTCTAAAAACGCTTGTATTCGTCGAAAGTGGTCGTTTTTAGACGTTTCCAGCTTTCTGACCTGAATAAATTGATTTTCAGAGATAAAAAATAGTTTTTGTCGTGAAAAATACAGTTTTATTCCGAGAAGTACGAAAATGCCTAAAAACGCTTGTATTTGTCGAAAGTGATCGTTTTTAGACGTTTCCAGCTTTCTGACCAGAATAAATTTATTTCCAGAGATATAAAATATTTTTTGTCGTGAAAAATACAGTTTTATTCGGAGAAGTACGAAAATGCCTAAAAACGCTCGTATTCGTTGAAAGTGAACGTTTTTAGACATTTCCAGCTCTCTGACGTTAATAAATTTATTTTCAGAGATATAAAATATTTTTTTGTCGTGAAAAATGCAGTCTTATTCCGAGAAGTACGAAAATGTCTAAAAACGCTTGTATTTGTCGAAAGTGATCGTTTTTAGACATTTCCAGCTCTCTGACGTTAATAAATTTATTTTCAAAGATATAAAATATTTTTTGTCGTGAAAAATGCAGTTTTAGTCCGAGAAGTACGAAAATATCTAAAAACGCTTGTATTCGTCGAAAGTGGTCGTTTTTAGACGTTTCCAGCTTTCTGACCTGAATAAATTGATTTTCAGAGAAAAAAAATATTTTTTGTCGTGAAAAATACAGTTTTATTCCGAGAAGTACAAAAATTCCTAAAAACGATCGTATTCGTTGAAAGTGAACGTTTTTAGACATTTCCAGCTCTCTGACGTTAATAAATTTATTTTCAAAGATATAAAATATTTTTTGTCGTGAAAAATGCAGTTTTAGTCCGAGAAGTACGAAAATGTCTAAAAACGCTTGTATTCGTCGAAAGTGGTCGTTTTTAGACGTTTCCAGCTTTCTGACCTGAATAAATTGATTTTCAGAGATAAAAAATATTTTTTGTCGTGAAAAATACAGTTTTATTCCAAGAAGTACAAAAATGCCTAAAAACGCTCGTATTCGTTGAAAGTGAACGTTTTTAGACATTTCCAGCTCTCTGACGTTAATAAATTTATTTTCAGAGATTTAAAATATTTTTTTGTCGTGAAAAATGCAGTCTTATTCCGAGAAGTACGAAAATGTCTAAAAACACTTGTATTTGTCGAAAGTGATCGTTTTTAGACGTTTCCAGCTTTCTGACCAGAATAAATTTATTTCCAGAGATATAAAATATTTTTTGTCGTGAAAAATACAGTTTTATTCGGAGAAGTACGAAAATGCCTAAAACCGATCGTATTCGTTGAAAGTGAACGTTTTTAGACATTTCCAGCTCTCTGACGTTAATAAATTTATTTTCAAAGATATAAAATATTTTTTGTCGTGAAAAATGCAGTTTTAGTCCGAGAAGTACGAAAATGTCTAAAAACGCTTGTATTCGTCGAAAGTGGTCGTTTTTAGACGTTTCCAGCTTTCTGACCAGAATAAATTTATTTCCAGAGATATAAAATATTTTTTGTCGTGAAAAATACAGTTTTATTCGGAGAAGTACGAAAATGCCTAAAAACGATCGTATTCGTTGAAAGTGAACGTTTTTAGACATTTCCAGCTCTCTGACGTTAATAAATTTATTTTCAAAGATATAAAATATTTTTTGTCGTGAAAAATGCAGTTTTAGTCCGAGAAGTACGAAAATGTCTAAAAACGCTTGTATTCGTCGAAAGTGGTCGTTTTTAGACGTTTCCAGCTTTCTGACCAGAATAAATTTATTTCCAGAGATATAAAATATTTTTTGTCGTGAAAAATACAGTTTTATTCGGAGAAGTACGAAAATGCCTAAAAACGATCGTATTCGTTGAAAGTGAATGTTTTTAGACATTTCCAGCTCTCTGACGTTAATAAATTTATTTTCAAAGATATAAAATATTTTTTGTCGTGAAAAATGCAGTTTTAGTCCGAGAAGTACGAAAATGTCTAAAAACGCTTGTATTCGTCGAAAGTGGTCGTTTTTAGACGTTTCCAGCTTTCTGACCAGAATAAATTTATTTCCAGAGATATAAAATATTTTTTGTCGTGAAAAATACAGTTTTATTCGGAGAAGTACGAAAATGCCTAAAAACGCTCGTATTCGTTGAAAGTGAACGTTTTTAGACATTTCCAGCTCTCTGACGTTAATAAATTTATTTTCAAAGATATAAAATATTTTTTGTCGTGAAAAATGCAGTTTTAGTCCGAGAAGTACGAAAATGTCTAAAAACGATCGTATTCGTTGAAAGTGAACGTTTTTAGACGTTTCCAGCTTTCTGACCAGAATAAATTTATTTCCAGAGATATAAAATATTTTTTGTCGTGAAAAATACAGTTTTATTCGGAGAAGTACAAAAATGCCTAAAAACGATCGTATTCGTTGAAAGTGAACGTTTTTAGACATTTCCAGCTCTCTGACGTTAATAAATTTATTTCCAGAGATATAAAATATTTTTTGTCGTGAAAAATACAGTTTTATTCGGAGAAGTACGAAAATGCCTAAAAACGATCGTATTCGTTGAAAGTGAACGTTTTTAGACATTTCCAGCTCTCTGACGTTAATAAATTTATTTTCAGAGATATAAAATATTTTTTTGTTGTGAAAAATGCAGTCTTATTCCGAGAAGTACGAAAATGTCTAAAAACGCTTGTATTTGTCGAAAGTGATCGTTTTTAGACGTTTCCAGCTTTCTGACCAGAATAAATTTATTTCCAGAGATAAAAAATATTTTTTGTCGTGAAAAATACAGTTTTATTCGGAGAAGTACAAAAATGCCTAAAAACGATCGTATTCGTTGAAAGTGAACGTTTTTAGACATTTCCAGCTCTCTGACGTTAATAAATTTATTTCCAGAGATATAAAATATTTTTTGTCGTGAAAAATACAGTTTTATTCGGAGAAGTACGAAAATGCCTAAAAACGATCGTATTCGTTGAAAGTGAACGTTTTTAGACATTTCCAGCTCTCTGACGTTAATAAATTTATTTTCAGAGATATAAAATATTTTTTTGTTGTGAAAAATGCAGTCTTATTCCGAGAAGTACGAAAATGTCTAAAAACGCTTGTATTTGTAGAAAGTGATCGTTTTTAGACGTTTCCAGCTTTCTGACCAGAATAAATTTATTTCCAGAGATATAAAATATTTTTTGTCGTGAAAAATACAGTTTTATTCGGAGAAGTACGAAAATGCCTAAAAACGATCGTATTCGTTGAAAGTGAACGTTTTTAGACATTTCCAGCTCTCTGACGTTAATAAATTTATTTTCAAAGATATAAAATATTTTTTGTCGTGAAAAATGCAGTTTTAGTCCGAGAAGTACGAAAATGTCTAAAAACGCTTGTATTCGTCGAAAGTGGTCGTTTTTAGACGTTTCCAGCTTTCTGACCTGAATAAATTGATTTTCAGAGATAAAAAATATTTTTTGTCGCGAAAAATACAGTTTTATTCCGAGAAGTACAAAAATGCCTAAAAACGCTCGTATTCGTTGAAAGTGAACGTTTTTAGACATTTCCAGCTCTCTGACGTTAATAAATTTATTTTCAGAGATATAAAATATTTTTTTGTCGTGAAAAATGCAGTCTTATTCGGAGAAGTACGAAAATGCCTAAAAACGATCGTATTCGTTGAAAGTGAACGTTTTTAGACATTTCCAGCTCTCTGACGTTAATAAATTTATTTTCAAAGATATAAAATATTTTTTGTCGTGAAAAATGCAGTTTTAGTCCGAGAAGTACGAAAATGTCTAAAAACGCTTGTATTCGTCGAAAGTGGTCGTTTTTAGACGTTTCCAGCTTTATGACCAGAATAAATTTATTTCCAGAGATATAAAATATTTTTTGTCGTGAAAAATACAGTTTTATTCGGAGAAGTACGAAAATGCCTAAAAACGATCGTATTCGTTGAAAGTGAACGTTTTTAGACATTTCCAGCTCTCTGACGTTAATAAATTTATTTTCAAAGATATAAAATATTTTTTGTCGTGAAAAATGCAGTTTTAGTCCGAGAAGTACGAAAATGTCTAAAAACGCTTGTATTCGTCGAAAGTGGTCGTTTTTAGACGTTTCCAGCTTTCTGACCAGAATAAATTTATTTCCAGAGATATAAAATATTTTTTGTCGTGAAAAATACAGTTTTATTCGGAGAAGTACGAAAATGCCTAAAAACGCTTGTATTCGTCGAAAGTGGTCGTTTTTAGACGTTTCCAGCTTTCTGACCAGAATAAATTTATTTCCAGAGATATAAAATATTTTTTGTCGTGAAAAATACAGTTTTATTCGGAGAAGTACGAAAATGCCTAAAAACGATCGTATTCGTTGAAAGTGAACGTTTTTAGACGTTTCCAGCTTTCTGACCTGAATAAATTGATTTTCAGAGATAAAAAATATTTTTTGTCGTGAAAAATACAGTTTTATTCCGAGAAGTACAAAAATGCCTAAAAACGATCGTATTCGTTGAAATTGAACGTTTTTAGACATTTCCAGCTCTCTGACGTTAATAAATTTATTTTCAAAGATATAAAATATTTTTTGTCGTGAAAAATGCAGTTTTAGTCCGAGAAGTACGAAAATGTCTAAAAACGCTTGTATTCGTCGAAAGTGGTCGTTTTTAGACGTTTCCAGCTTTCTGACCTGAATAAATTAATTTTCAGAGATAAAAAATATTTTTTGTCGTGAAAAATACAGTTTTATTCCGAGAAGTACAAAAATGCCTAAAAACGCTCGTATTCGTTGAAAGTGAACGTTTTTAGACATTTCCAGCTCTCTGACGTTAATAAATTTATTTTCAGAGATATAAAATATTTTTTTGTCGTGAAAAATGCAGTCTTATTCCGAGAAGTACGAAAATGTCTAAAAACGCTTGTATTTGTCGAAAGTGATCGTTTTTAGACGTTTCCAGCTTTCTGACCAGAATAAATTTATTTCCAGAGATATAAAATATTTTTTGTCGTGAAAAATACAGTTTTATTCGGAGAAGTACGAAAATGCCTAAAAACGATCGTATTCGTTGAAAGTGAACGTTTTTAGACATTTCCAGCTCTCTGACGTTAATAAATTTATTTTCAAAGATATAAAATATTTTTTGTCGTGAAAAATGCAGTTTTAGTCCGAGAAGTACGAAAATGTCTAAAAACGCTTGTATTCGTCGAAAGTGGTCGTTTTTAGACGTTTCCAGCTTTATGACCAGAATAAATTTATTTCCAGAGATATAAAATATTTTTTGTCGTGAAAAATACAGTTTTATTCGGAGAAGTACGAAAATGCCTAAAAACGATCGTATTCGTTGAAAGTGAACGTTTTTAGACATTTCCAGCTCTCTGACGTTAATAAATTTATTTTCAAAGATATAAAATATTTTTTGTCGTGAAAAATGCAGTTTTAGTCCGAGAAGTACGAAAATGTCTAAAAACGCGTGTATTCGTCGAAAGTGGTCGTTTTTAGACGTTTCCAGCTTTCTGACCAGAATAAATTTATTTCCAGAGATATAAAATATTTTTTGTCGTGAAAAATACAGTTTTATTCGGAGAAGTACGAAAATGCCTAAAAACGCTCGTATTCGTTGAAAGTGAACGTTTTTAGACATTTCCAGCTCTCTGACGTTAATAAATTTATTTTCAAAGATATAAAATATTTTTTGTCGTGAAAAATGCAGTTTTAGTCCGAGAAGTACGAAAATGTCTAAAAACGCTTGTATTCGTCGAAAGTGGTCGTTTTTAGACGTTTCCAGCTTTCTGACCTGAATAAATTGATTTTCAGAGATAAAAAATATTTTTTGTCGTGAAAAATACAGTTTTATTCCGAGAAGTACAAAAATGCCTAAAAACGATCGTATTCGTTGAAAGTGAACGTTTTTAGACATTTCCAGCTCTCTGACGTTAATAAATTTATTTTCAATGATATAAAATATTTTTTGTCGTGAAAAATGCAGTTTTAGTCCGAGAAGTACGAAAATGTCTAAAAACGCTTGTATTCGTCGAAAGTGGTCGTTTTTAGACGTTTCCAGCTTTCTGACCTGAATAAATTGATTTTCAGAGATAAAAAATATTTTTTGTCGTGAAAAATACAGTTTTATTCCGAGAAGTACAAAAATGCCTAAAAACGCTCGTATTCGTTGAAAGTGAACGTTTTTAGACATTTCCAGCTCTCTGACGTTAATAAATTTATTTTCAGAGATATAAAATATTTTTTTGTCGTGAAAAATGCAGTCTTATTCCGAGAAGTACGAAAATGTCTAAAAACGCTTGTATTTGTCGAAAGTGATCGTTTTTAGACGTTTCCAGCTTTCTGACCAGAATAAATTTATTTCCAGAGATATAAAATATTTTTTGTCGTGAAAAATACAGTTTTATTCGGAGAAGTACGAAAATGACTAAAAACGATCGTATTCGTTGAAAGTGAACGTTTTTAGACATTTCCAGCTCTCTGACGTTAATAAATTTATTTTCAAAGATATAAAATATTTTTTGTCGTGAAAAATGCAGTTTTAGTCCGAGAACTACGAAAATGTCTAAAAACGCTTGTATTCGTCGAAAGTGGTCGTTTTTAGACGTTTCCAGCTTTATGACCAGAATAAATTTATTTCCAGAGATATAAAATATTTTTTTGTCGTGAAAAATACAGTTTTATTCGGAGAAGTACGAAAATGCCTAAAAACGATCGTATTCGTTGAAAGTGAACGTTTTTAGACATTTCCAGCTCTCTGACGTTAATAAATTTATTTTCAAAGATATAAAATATTTTTTGTCGTGAAAAATGCAGTTTTAGTCCGAGAAGTACGAAAATGTCTAAAAACGCGTGTATTCGTCGAAAGTGGTCGTTTTTAGACGTTTCCAGCTTTCTGACCAGAATAAATTTATTTCCAGAGATATAAAATATTTTTTGTCGTGAAAAATACAGTTTTATTCGGAGAAGTACGAAAATGCCTAAAAACGCTCGTATTCGTTGAAAGTGAACGTTTTTAGACATTTCCAGCTCTCTGACGTTAATAAATTTATTTTCAAAGATATAAAATATTTTTTGTCGTGAAAAATGCAGTTTTAGTCCGAGAAGTACGAAAATGTCTAAAAACGCTTGTATTCGTCGAAAGTGGTCGTTTTTAGACGTTTCCAGCTTTCTGACCTGAATAAATTGATTTTCAGAGATAAAAAATATTTTTTGTCGTGAAAAATACAGTTTTATTCCGAGAAGTACAAAAATGCCTAAAAACGATCGTATTCGTTGAAAGTGAACGTTTTTAGACATTTCCAGCTCTCTGACGTTAATAAATTTATTTTCAATGATATAAAATATTTTTTGTCGTGAAAAATGCAGTTTTAGTCCGAGAAGTACGAAAATGTCTAAAAACGCTTGTATTCGTCGAAAGTGGTCGTTTTTAGACGTTTCCAGCTTTCTGACCTGAATAAATTGATTTTCAGAGATAAAAAATATTTTTTGTCGTGAAAAATACAGTTTTATTCCGAGAAGTACAAAAATGCCTAAAAACGCTCGTATTCGTTGAAAGTGAACGTTTTTAGACATTTCCAGCTCTCTGCCGTTAATAAATTTATTTTCAGAGATATAAAATATTTTTTTGTCGTGAAAAATGCAGTCTTATTCCGAGAAGTACGAAAATGTCTAAAAACGCTTGTATTTGTCGAAAGTGATCGTTTTTAGACGTTTCCAGCTTTCTGACCAGAATAAATTTATTTCCAGAGATATAAAATATTTTTTGTCGTGAAAAATACAGTTTTATTCGGAGAAGTACGAAAATGACTAAAAACGATCGTATTCGTTGAAAGTGAACGTTTTTAGACATTTCCAGCTCTCTGACGTTAATAAATTTATTTTCAAAGATATAAAATATTTTTTGTCGTGAAAAATGCAGTTTTAGTCCGAGAAGTACGAAAATGTCTAAAAACGCTTGTATTCGTCGAAAGTGGTCGTTTTTAGACGTTTCCAGCTTTCTGACCTGAATAAATTGATTTTCAGAGATAAAAAATATTTTTTGTCGTGAAAAATACAGTTTTATTCCGAGAAGTACAAAAATGCCTAAAAACGATCGTATTCGTTGAAAGTGAACGTTTTTAGACATTTCCAGCTCTCTGACGTTAATAAATTTATTTTCAAAGATATAAAATATTTTTTGTCGTGAAAAATGCAGTTTTAGTCCGAGAAGTACGAAAATGTCTAAAAACGCTTGTATTCGTCGAAAGTGGTCGTTTTTAGACGTTTCCAGCTTTCTGACCTGAATAAATTAATTTTCAGAGATAAAAAATATTTTTTGTCGTGAAAAATACAGTTTTATTCCGAGAAGTACAAAAATGCCTAAAAACGCTCGTATTCGTTGAAAGTGAACGTTTTTAGACATTTCCAGCTCTCTGACGTTAATAAATTTATTTTCAGAGATATAAAATATTTTTTTGTCGTGAAAAATGCAGTCTTATTCCGAGAAGTACGAAAATGTCTAAAAACGCTTGTATTTGTCGAAAGTGATCGTTTTTGGACGTTTCCAGCTTTCTGACCAGAATAAATTTATTTCCAGAGATATAAAATATTTTTTGTCGTGAAAAATACAGTTTTATTTGGAGAAGTACGAAAATGCCTAAAAACGATCGTATTCGTTGAAAGTGAACGTTTTTAGACATTTCCAGCTCTCTGACGTTAATAAATTTATTTTCAAAGATATAAAATATTTTTTGTCGTGAAAAATGCAGTTTTAGTCCGAGAAGTACGAAAATGTCTAAAAACGCTTGTATTCGTCGAAAGTGGTCGTTTTTAGACGTTTCCAGCTTTATGACGAGAATAAATTTATTTCCAGAGATATAAAATATTTTTTGTCGTGAAAAATACAGTTTTATTCGGAGAAGTACGAAAATGCCTAAAAACGATCGTATTCGTTGAAAGTGAACGTTTTTAGACATTTCCAGCTCTCTGACGTTAATAAATTTATTTTCAAAGATATAAAATATTTTTTGTCGTGAAAAATGCAGTTTTAGTCCGAGAAGTACGAAAATGTCTAAAAACGCGTGTATTCGTCGAAAGTGGTCGTTTTTAGACGTTTCCAGCTTTCTGACCAGAATAAATTTATTTCCAGGGATATAAAATATTTTTTGTCGTGAAAAATACAGTTTTATTCGGAGAAGTACGAAAATGCCTAAAAACGCTCGTATTCGTTGAAAGTGAACGTTTTTAGACATTTCCAGCTCTCTGACGTTAATAAATTTATTTTCAAAGATATAAAATATTTTTTGTCGTGAAAAATGCAGTTTTAGTCCGAGAAGTACGAAAATGTCTAAAAACGCTTGTATTCGTCGAAAGTGGTCGTTTTTAGACGTTTCCAGCTTTCTGACCTGAATAAATTGATTTTCAGAGATAAAAAATATTTTTTGTCGTGAAAAATACAGTTTTATTCCGAGAAGTACAAAAATGCCTAAAAACGATCATATTCGTTGAAAGTGAACGTTTTTAGACATTTCCAGCTCTCTGACGTTAATAAATTTATTTTCAATGATATAAAATATTTTTTGTCGTGAAAAATGCAGTTTTAGTCCGAGAAGTACGAAAATGTCTAAAAACGCTTGTATTCGTCGAAAGTGGTCGTTTTTAGACGTTTCCAGCTTTCTGACCTGAATAAATTGATTTTCAGAGATAAAAAATATTTTTTGTCGTGAAAAATACAGTTTTATACCGAGAAGTACAAAAATGCCTAAAAACGCTCGTATTCGTTGAAAGTGAACGTTTTTAGACATTTCCAGCTCTCTGACGTTAATAAATTTATTTTCAGAGATATAAAATATTTTTTTGTCGTGAAAAATGCAGTCTTATTCCGAGAAGTACGAAAATGTCTAAAAACGCTTGTATTTGTCGAAAGTGATCGTTTTTAGACGTTTCCAGCTTTCTGACCAGAATAAATTTATTTCCAGAGATATAAAATATTTTTTGTCGTGAAAAATACAGTTTTATTCGGAGAAGTACGAAAATGACTAAAAACGATCGTATTCGTTGAAAGTGAACGTTTTTAGACATTTCCAGCTCTCTGACGTTAATAAATTTATTTTCATAGATATAAAATATTTTTTGTCGTGAAAAATGCAGTTTTAGTCCGAGAAGTACGAAAATGTCTAAAAACGCTTGTATTCGTCGAAAGTGGTCGTTTTTAGACGTTTCCAGCTTTCTGACCTGAATAAATTGATTTTCAGAGATAAAAAATATTTTTTGTCGTGAAAAATACAGTTTTATTCCGAGAAGTACAAAAATGCCTAAAAACGATCGTATTCGTTGAAAGTGAACGTTTTTAGACATTTCCAGCTCTCTGACGTTAATAAATTTATTTTCAAAGATATAAAATATTTTTTGTCGTGAAAAATGCAGTTTTAGTCCGAGAAGTACGAAAATGTCTAAAAACGCTTGTATTCGTCGAAAGTGGTCGTTTTTAGACGTTTCCAGCTTTCTGACCTGAATAAATTAATTTTCAGAGATAAAAAATATTTTTTGTCGTGAAAAATACAGTTTTATTCCGAGAAGTACAAAAATGCCTAAAAACGCGCGTATTCGTTGAAAGTGAACGTTTTTAGACATTTCCAGCTCTTTGACGTTAATAAATTTATTTTCAGAGATATAAAATATTTTTTTGTCGTGAAAAATGCAGTCTTCTTCCGAGAAGTACGAAAATGTCTAAAAACGCTTGTATTCGTCGAAAGTGGTCGTTTTTAGACGTTTCCAGCTTTATGACCAGAATAAATTTATTTCCAGAGATATAAAATATTTTTTGTCGTGAAAAATACAGTTTTATTCGGAGAAGTACGAAAATGCCTAAAAACGATCGTATTCGTTGAAAGTGAACGTTTTTAGACATTTCCAGCTCTCTGACGTTATTAAATTTATTTTCAAAGATATAAAATATTTTTTGTCGTGAAAAATGCAGTTTTAGTCCGAGAAGTACGAAAATGTCTAAAAACGCGTGTATTCGTCGAAAGTGGTCGTTTTTAGACGTTTCCAGCTTTCTGACCAGAATAAATTTATTTCCAGAGATATAAAATATTTTTTGTCGTGAAAAATACAGTTTTATTCGGAGAAGTACGAAAATGCCTAAAAACGCTCGTATTCGTTGAAAGTGAACGTTTTTAGACATTTCCAGCTCTCTGACGTTAATAAATTTATTTTCAAAGATATAAAATATTTTTTGTCGTGAAAAATGCAGTTTTAGTCCGAGAAGTACGAAAATGTCTAAAAACGCTTGTATTCGTCGAAAGTGGTCGTTTTTAGACGTTTCCAGCTTTCTGACCTGAATAAATTGATTTTCAGAGATAAAAAATATTTTTTGTCGTGAAAAATACAGTTTTATTCCGAGAAGTACAAAAATGCCTAAAAACGATCGTATTCGTTGAAAGTGAACGTTTTTAGACATTTCCAGCTCTCTGACGTTAATAAATTTATTTTCAATGATATAAAATATTTTTTGTCGTGAAAAATGCAGTTTTAGTCCGAGAAGTACGAAAATGTCTAAAAACGCTTGTATTCGTCGAAAGTGGTCGTTTTTAAACGTTTCCAGCTTTCTGACCTGAATAAATTGATTTTCAGAGATAAAAAATATTTTTTGTCGTG
The DNA here is from genome assembly GCA_947310635.1 of Leptodirus hochenwartii. Lineage (NCBI taxonomy): Eukaryota > Metazoa > Arthropoda > Insecta > Coleoptera > Leiodidae > Leptodirus > Leptodirus hochenwartii. The sequence goes on from CAMZJO010000001.1 coordinate 272,584, forward strand.
AAAAATACAGTTTTATTCCGAGAAGTACAAAAATGCCTAAAAACGCTCGTATTCGTTGAAAGTGAACGTTTTTAGACATTTCCAGCTCTCTGACGTTAATAAATTTATTTTCAGAGATATAAAATATTTTTTTGTCGTGAAAAATGCAGTCTTATTCCGAGAAGTACGAAAATGTCTAAAAACGCTTGTATTCGTCGAAAGTGGTCGTTTTTAGACGTTTCCAGCTTTCTGACCAGAATAAATTTATTTCCAGAGATATAAAATATTTTTTGTCGTGAAAAATACAGTTTTATTCGGAGAAGTACGAAAATGCCTAAAAACGCTCGTATTCGTTGAAAGTGAACGTTTTTAGACATTTCCAGCTCTCTGACGTTAATAAATTTATTTTCAAAGATATAAAATATTTTTTGTCGTGAAAAATGCAGTTTTAGTCCGAGAAGTACGAAAATATCTAAAAACGCTTGTATTCGTCGAAAGTGGTCGTATTTAGACGTTTCCAGCTTTCTGACCTGAATAAATTGATTTTCAGAGATAAAAAATATTTTTTGTCGTGAAAAATACAGTTTTATTCCGAGAAGTACAAAAATGCCTAAAAACGATCGTATTCGTTGAAAGTGAACGTTTTTAGACATTTCCAGCTCTCTGAAGTTAATAAATTTATTTTCAAAGATATAAAATATTTTTTGTCGTGAAAAATGCAGTTTTAGTCCGAGAAGTACGAAAATGTCTAAAAACGCTTGTATTCGTCGAAAGTGGTCGTTTTTAGACGTTTCCAGCTATCTGGCCTGAATAAATTGATTTTCAGAGATAACAAATATTTTTTGTCGTGAAAAATACAGTTTTATTCCGAGAAGTACAAAAATGCCTAAAAACGCTCGTATTCGTTGAAAGTGAACGTTTTTAGACATTTCCAGCTCTCTGACGTTCATAAATTTATTTTCAGAGATATAAAATATTTTTTTGTCGTGAAAAATGCAGTCTTATTCCGAGAAGTACGAAAATGTCTAAAAACGCTTGTATTTGTCGAAAGTGATCGTTTTTAGACGTTTCCAGCTTTCTGACCAGAATAAATTTATTTTCAGAGATAAAAAATATTTTTTGTCGTGAAAAATGCAGTTTTAGTCCGAGAAGTACGAAAATATCTAAAAACGCTTGTATTCGTCGAAAGTGGTCGTTTTTAGACGTTTCCAGCTTTCTGACCTGAATAAATTGATTTTCAGAGATAAAAAATATTTTTTGTCGTGAAAAATACAGTTTTATACCGAGAAGTACAAAAATGCCTAAAAACGCTCGTATTCGTTGAAAGTGAACGTTTTTAGACATTTCCAGCTCTCTGACGTTAATAAATTTATTTTCAGAGATATAAAATATTTTTTTGTCGTGAAAAATGCAGTCTTATTCCGAGAAGTACGAAAATGTCTAAAAACGCTTGTATTTGTCGAAAGTGATCGTTTTTAGACGTTTCCAGCTTTCTGACCAGAATAAATTTATTTCCAGAGATATAAAATATTTTTTGTTGTGAAAAATACAGTTTTATTCGGAGAAGTACGAAAATGACTAAAAACGATCGTATTCGTTGAAAGTGAACGTTTTTAGACATTTCCAGCTCTCTGACGTTAATAAATTTATTTTCATAGATATAAAATATTTTTTGTCGTGAAAAATGCAGTTTTAGTCCGAGAAGTACGAAAATGTCTAAAAACGCTTGTATTCGTCGAAAGTGGTCGTTTTTAGACGTTTCCAGCTTTCTGACCTGAATAAATTGATTTTCAGAGATAAAAAATATTTTTTGTCGTGAAAAATACAGTTTTATTCCGAGAAGTACACAAATGCCTAAAAACGATCGTATTCGTTGAAAGTGAACGTTTTTAGACATTTCCAGCTCTCTGACGTTAATAAATTTATTTTCAAAGATATAAAATATTTTTTGTCGTGAAAAATGCAGTTTTAGTCCGAGAAGTACGAAAATGTCTAAAAACGCTTGTATTCGTCGAAAGTGGTCGTTTTTAGACGTTTCCAGCTTTCTGACCTGAATAAATTAATTTTCAGAGATAAAAAATATTTTTTGTCGTGAAAAATACAGTTTTATTCCGAGAAGTACAAAAATGCCTAAAAACGCTCGTATTCGTTGAAAGTGAACGTTTTTAGACATTTCCAGCTCTTTGACGTTAATAAATTTATTTTCAGAGATATAAAATATTTTTTTGTCGTGAAAAATGCAGTCTTCTTCCGAGAAGTACGAAAATGTCTAAAAACGCTTGTATTCGTCGAAAGTGGTCGTTTTTAGACGTTTCCAGCTTTATGACCAGAATAAATTTATTTCCAGAGATATAAAATATTTTTTGTCGTGAAAAATACAGTTTTATTCGGAGAAGTACGAAAATGCCTAAAAACGATCGTATTCGTTGAAAGTGAACGTTTTTAGACATTTCCAGCTCTCTGACGTTAATAAATTTATTTTCAAAGATATAAAATATTTTTTGTCGTGAAAAATGCAGTTTTAGTCCGAGAAGTACGAAAATGTCTAAAAACGCGTGTATTCGTCGAAAGTGGTCGTTTTTAGACGTTTCCAGCTTTCTGACCAGAATAAATTTATTTCCAGAGATATAAAATATTTTTTGTCGTGAAAAATACAGTTTTATTCGGAGAAGTACGAAAATGCCTAAAAACGCTCGTATTCGTTGAAAGTGAACGTTTTTAGACATTTCCAGCTCTCTGACGTTAATAAATTTATTTTCAAAGATATAAAATATTTTTTGTCGTGAAAAATGCAGTTTTAGTCCGAGAAGTACGAAAATGTCTAAAAACGCTTGTATTCGTCGAAAGTGGTCGTTTTTAGACGTTTCCAGCTTTCTGACCTGAATAAATTGATTTTCAGAGATAAAAAATATTTTTTGTCGTGAAAAATACAGTTTTATTCCGAGAAGTACAAAAATGCCTAAAAACGATCGTATTCGTTGAAAGTGAACGTTTTTAGACATTTCCAGCTCTCTGACGTTAATAAATTTATTTTCAATGATATAAAATATTTTTTGTCGTGAAAAATGCAGTTTTAGTCCGAGAAGTACGAAAATGTCTAAAAACGCTTGTATTCGTCGAAAGTGGTCGTTTTTAGACGTTTCCAGCTTTCTGACCTGAATAAATTGATTTTCAGAGATAAAAAATATTTTTTGTCGTGAAAAATACAGTTTTATTCCGAGAAGTACAAAAATGCCTAAAAACGCTCGTATTCGTTGAAAGTGAACGTTTTTAGACATTTCCAGCTCTCTGACGTTCATAAATTTATTTTCAGAGATATAAAATATTTTTTTGTCGTGAAAAATGCAGTCTTATTCCGAGAAGTACGAAAATGTCTAAAAACGCTTGTATTCGTCGAAAGTGGTCGTTTTTAGACGTTTCCAGCTTTCTGACCAGAATAAATTTATTTCCAGAGATATAAAATATTTTTTGTCGTGAAAAATACAGTTTTATTCGGAGAAGTACGAAAATGCCTAAAAACGCTCGTATTCGTTGAAAGTGAACGTTTTTAGACATTTCCAGCTCTCTGACGTTCATAAATTTATTTTCAGAGATATAAAATATTTTTTTGTCGTGAAAAATGCAGTCTTATTCCGAGAAGTACGAAAATGTCTAAAAACGCTTGTATTTGTCGAAAGTGATCGTTTTTAGACGTTTCCAGCTTTCTGACCAGAATAAATTTATTTTCAGAGATAAAAAATATTTTTTGTCGTGAAAAATGCAGTTTTAGTCCGAGAAGTACGAAAATATCTAAAAACGCTTGTATTCGTCGAAAGTGGTCGTTTTTAGACGTTTCCAGCTTTCTGACCTGAATAAATTGATTTTCAGAGATAAAAAATATTTTTTGCCGTGAAAAATACAGTTTTATTCGGAGAAGTACGAAAATGCCTAAAAACGATCGTATTCGTTGAAAGTGAACGTTTTTAGACATTTCCAGCTCTCTGACGTTAATAAATTTATTTTCAAAGATATAAAATATTTTTTGTCGTGAAAAATGCAGTTTTAGTCCGAGAAGTACGAAAATGTCTAAAAACGCTTGTATTCGTCGAAAGTGGTCGTTTTTAGACGTTTCCAGCTTTCTGACCAGAATAAATTTATTTCCAGAGATATAAAATATTTTTTGTCGTAAAAATACAGTTTTTTTCGGAGAAGTACGAAAATGCCTAAAAATGCTCGTATTCGTTGAAAGTGAACGTTTTTAGACATTTCCAGCTCTCTGACGTTAATAAATTTATTTTCAAAGATATAAAATATTTTTTGTCGTGAAAAATGCAGTTTTAGTCCGAGAAGTACGAAAATGTCTAAAAACGCTTGTATTCGTCAAAAGTGGTCGTTTTTAGACATTTCCAGCTTTCTGACCAGAATAAATTTATTTCCAGAGATAAAAAATATTTTTTGTCGTGAAAAATACAGTTTTATTCAGAGAAGTACGAAAATGCCTAAAAACGCTCGTATTCGTTGAAAGTGAACGTTTTTAGACATTTCCAGCTCTCTGACGTTAATAAATTTATTTTCAGAGATAAAAAATATTTTTTGTCGTGAAAAATGCAGTTTTATTCCGAGAAGTACAAAAATGCCTAAAAACGCTCGTATTCGTTGAAAGTGAACGTTTTTAGACATTTCCAGCTCTCTGACGTTAATAAATTTATTTTCAGGGATATAAAATATTTTTTGTCGTGAAAAATGCAGTCTTATTCCGAGAAGTACGAAAATGTCTAAAAACGCTTGTATTTGCCGAAAGTGATCGTTTTTAGACGTTTCCAGCTTTCTGACCAGAATAAATTTATTTCCAGAGATATAAAATATTTTTTGTCGTGAAAAATACAGTTTTATTCGGAGAAGTACGAAAATGCCTAAAAACGATCGTATTCGTTGAAAGTGAACGTTTTTAGACATTTCCAGCTCTCTGACGTTAATAAATTTATTTTCAAAGATATAAAATATTTTTTGTCGTGAAAAATGCAGTTTTAGTCCGAGAAGTACGAAAATGTCTAAAAACGCTTGTATTCGTCAAAAGTGGTCGTTTTTAGACATTTCCAGCTTTCTGACCAGAATAAATTTATTTCCAGAGATAAAAAATATTTTTTGTCGTGAAAAATACAGTTTTATTCAGAGAAGTACGAAAATGCCTAAAAACGCTCGTATTCGTTGAAAGTGAACGTTTTTAGACATTTCCAGCTCTCTGACGTTAATAAATTTATTTTCAGAGATAAAAAATATTTTTTGTCGTGAAAAATGCAGTTTTAGTCCGAGAAGTACGAAAATATCTAAAAACGCTTGTATTCGTCGAAAGTGGTCGTTTTTAGACGTTTCCAGCTTTCTGACCTGAATAAATTGATTTTCAGAGATAAAAAATATTTTTTGTCGTGAAAAATACAGTTTTATTCGGAGAAGTACGAAAATGCCTAAAAACGATCGTATTTGTCGAAAGTGATCGTTTTCAGACGTTTCCAGCTTTCTGACCAGAATAAATTTATTTCTAGAGATATAAAATATTTTTTGTCGTGAAAAATACAGTTTTATTCGGAGAAGTACGAAAATGCCTAAAAACGATCGTATTCGTTGAATGTGAACGTTTTTAGACATTTCCAGCTCTCTGACGTTAATAAATTTATTTTCAAAGATATAAAATATTTTTTGTCGTGAAAAATGCAGTTTTAGTCCGAGAAGTACGAAAATGTCTAAAAACGCTTGTATTCGTCGAAAGTGGTCGTTTTTAGACGTTTCCAGCTTTCTGACCAGAATAAATTTATTTCCAGAGATATAAAATATTTTTTGTCGTGAAAAATACAGTTTTATTCGGAGAAGTACGAAAATGCCTAAAAACGCTCGTATTCGTTGAAAGGGAACGTTTTTAGACATTTCCAGCTCTCTGACGTTAATAAATTTATTTTCAAAGATATAAAATATTTTTTGTCGTGAAAAATGCAGTTTTAGTCCGAGAAGTACGAAAGTGTCTAACAACGCTTGTATTCGTCGAAAGTGGTCGTTTTTAGACGTTTCCAGCTTTCTGACCTGAATAAATTGATTTTCAGAGATAAAAAATATTTTTTGTCGTGAAAAATACAGTTTTATTCCGAGAAGTACAAAAATGCCTAAAAACGATCGTATTCGTTGAAAGTGAACGTTTTTAGACATTTCCAGCTCTCTGACGTTAATAAATTTATTTTCAAAGATATAAAATATTTTTTGTCGTGAAAAATGCAGTTTTAGTCCGAGAAGTACGAAAATGTCTAAAAACGCTTGTATTCGTCGAAAGTGGTCGTTTTTAGACGTTTCCAGCTTTCTGACCTGAATAAATTGATTTTCAGAGATAAAAAATATTTTTTGTCGTGAAAAATACAGTTTTATTCCGAGAAGTACAAAAATGCCTAAAAACGCTCGTATTCGTTGAAAGTGAACGTTTTTAGACATTTCCAACTCTCTGACGTTAATAAATTTATTTTCAAAGATATAAAATATTTTTTGTCGTGAAAAATGCAGTTTTAGTCCGAGAAGTACGAAAATGTCTAAAAACGCTTGTATTCGTCGAAAGTGGTCGTTTTTAGACGTTTCCAGCTTTCTGACCAGAATAAATTTATTTCCAGAGATATAAAATATTTTTTGTCGTGAAAAATACAGTTTTATTCGGAGAAGTACGAAAATGCCTAAAAACGATCGTATTCGTTGAAAGTGAACGTTTTTAGACATTTCCAGCTCTATGACGTTAATAAATTTATTTTCAAAGATATAAAATATTTTTTGTCGTGAAAAATGCAGTTTTAGTCCGAGAAGTACGAAAATGTCTAAAAACGCTTGTATTCGTCGAAAGTGGTCGTTTTTAGACGTTTCCAGCTTTATGACCAGAATAAATTTATTTCCAGAGATATAAAATATTTTTTGTCGTGAAAAATACAGTTTTATTCGGAAAAGTACGAAAATGCCTAAAAACGATCGTATTCGTTGAAAGTGAACGTTTTTAGACATTTCCAGCTCTCTGACGTTAATAAATTTATTTTCAAAGATATAAAATATTTTTTGTCGTGAAAAATGCAGTTTTAGTCCGAGAAGTACGAAAATGTCTAAAAACGCTTGTATTCGTCGAAAGTGGTCGTTTTTAGACGTTTCCAGCTTTCTGACCAGAATAAATTTATTTCCAGAGATATAAAATATTTTTTGTCGTGAAAAATACAGTTTTATTCGGAGAAGTACGAAAATGCCTAAAAACGCTCGTATTCGTTGAAAGTGAACGTTTTTAGACATTTCCAGCTCTCTGACGTTAATAAATTTATTTTCAAAGATATAAAATATTTTTTGTCGTGAAAAATGCAGTTTTAGTCCGAGAAGTACGAAAATGTCTAAAAACGCTTGTATTCGTCGAAAGTGGTCGTTTTTAGACGTTTCCAGCTTTATGACCAGAATAAATTTATTTCCAGAGATATAAAATATTTTTTGTCGTGAAAAATACAGTTTTATTCGGAGAAGTACGAAAATGCCTAAAAACGATCGTATTCGTTGAAAGTGAACGTTTTTAGACATTTCCAGCTCTCTGACGTTAATAAATTTATTTTCAAAGATATAAAATATTTTTTGTCGTGAAAAATGCAGTTTTAGTCCGAGAAGTACGAAAATGTCTAAAAACGCTTGTATTTGTCGAAAGTGATCGTTTTCAGACGTTTCCAGCTTTCTGACCAGAATAAATTTATTTCTAGAGATATAAAATATTTTTTGTCGTGAAAAATACAGTTTTATTCGGAGAAGTACGAAAATGCCTAAAAACGATCGTATTTGTTGAATGTGAACGTTTTTAGACATTTCCAGCTCTCTGACGTTAATAAATTTATTTTCAAAGATATAAAATATTTTTTGTCGTGAAAAATGCAGTTTTAGTCCGAGAAGTACGAAAATGTCTAAAAACGCTTGTATTCGTCGAAAGTGGTCGTTTTTAGATGTTTCCAGCTTTCTGACCAGAATAAATTTATTTCCAGAGATATAAAATATTTTTTGTCGTGAAAAATACAGTTTTATTCGGAGAAGTACGAAAATGCCTAAAAACGCTCGTATTCGTTGAAAGGGAACGTTTTTAGACATTTCCAGCTCTCTGACGTTAATAAATTTATTTTCAAAGATATAAAATATTTTTTGTCGTGAAAAATGCAGTTTTAGTCCGAGAAGTACGAAAGTGTCTAACAACGCTTGTATTCGTCGAAAGTGGTCGTTTTTAGACGTTTCCAGCTTTCTGACCTGAATAAATTGATTTTCAGAGATAAAAAATATTTTTTGTCGTGAAAAATACAGTTTTATTCCGAGAAGTACAAAAATGCCTAAAAACGATCGTATTCGTTGAAAGTGAACGTTTTTAGACATTTCCAGCTCTCTGACGTTAATAAATTTATTTTCAAAGATATAAAATATTTTTTGTCGTGAAAAATGCAGTTTTAGTCCGAGAAGTACGAAAATGTCTAAAAACGCTTGTATTCGTCGAAAGTGGTCGTTTTTAGACGTTTCCAGCTTTCTGACCTGAATAAATTGATTTTCAGAGATAAAAAATATTTTTTGTCGTGAAAAATACAGTTTTATTCCGAGAAGTACAAAAATGCCTATAAACGCTCGTATTCGTTGAAAGTGAACGTTTTTAGACATTTCCAGCTCTCTGACGTTAATAAATTTATTTTCAGAGATATAAAATATTTTTTTGTCGTGAAAAATGCAGTCTTATTCCGAGAAGTACGAAAATGTCTAAAAACGCTTGTATTTGTCGAAAGTGATCGTTTTTAGACGTTTCCAGCTTTCTGACCAGAATAAATTTATTTCCAGAGATATAAAATATTTTTTGTCGTGAAAAATACAGTTTTATTCGGAGAAGTACGAAAATGCCTAAAAACGATCGTATTCGTTGAAAGTGAACGTTTTTAGACATTTCCAGCTCTCTTACGTTAATAAATTTATTTTCAAAGATATAAAATATTTTTTGTCGTGAAAAATGCAGTTTTAGTCCGAGAAGTACGAAAATGTCTAAAAACGCTTGTATTCGTCGAAAGTGGTCGTTTTTAGACGTTTCCAGCTTTCTGACCAGAATAAATTTATTTCCAGAGATATAAAATATTTTTTGTCGTGAAAAATACAGTTTTATTCGGAGAAGTACGAAAATGCCTAAAAACGATCGTATTCGTTGAAAGTGAACGTTTTTAGACATTTCCAGCTCTCTGACGTTAATAAATTTATTTTCAAAGATATAAAATATTTTTTGTCGTGAAAAATGCAGTTTTAGTCCGAGAAGTACGAAAATGTCTAAAAACGCTTGTATTCGTCGAAAGTGGTCGTTTTTAGACGTTTCCAGCTTTCTGACCTGAATAAATTGATTTTCAGAGATAAAAAATATTTTTTGTCGTGAAAAATACAGTTTTATTCCGAGAAGTACAAAAATGCCTAAAAACGCTCGTATTCGTTGAAAGTGAACGTTTTTAGACATTTCCAGCTCTCTGACGTTAATAAATTTATTTTCAGAGATATAAAATATTTTTTGTCGTGAAAAATACAGTCTTATTCCGAGAAGTACGAAAATGTCTAAAAACGCTTGTATTTGTCGAAAGTGATCGTTTTTAGACGTTTCCAGCTTTCTGACCAGAATAAATTTATTTCCAGAGATATAAAATATTTTTTGTCGTGAAAAATACAGTTTTATTCGGAGAAGTACGAAAATGCCTAAAAACGATCGTATTCGTTGAAAGTGAACGTTTTTAGACATTTCCAGCTCTCTGACGTTAATAAATTTATTTTCAAAGATATAAAATATTTTTTGTCGTGAAAAATGCAGTTTTAGTCCGAGAAGTACGAAAATGTCTAAAAACGCTTGTATTCGTCGAAAGTGGTCGTTTTTAGACGTTTCCAGCTTTATGACCAGAATAAATTTATTTCCAGAGATATAAAATATTTTTTGTCGTGAAAAATACAGTTTTATTCGGAGAAGTACGAAAATGCCTAAAAACGATCGTATTCGTTGAAAGTGAACGTTTTTAGACATTTCCAGCTCTCTGACGTTAATAAATTTATTTTCAAAGATATAAAATATTTTTTGTCGTGAAAAATGCAGTTTTAGTCCGAGAAGTACGAAAATGTCTAAAAACCCTTGTATTCGTCGAAAGTGGTCGTTTTTAGACGTTTCCAGCTTTCTGACCAGAATAAATTTATTTCCAGAGATATAAAATATTTTTTGTCGTGAAAAATACAGTTTTATTCGGAGAAGTACGAAAATGCCTAAAAACAATCGTATTCGTTGAAAGTGAACGTTTTTAGACATTTCCAGCTCTCTGACGTTAATAAATTTATTTTCAAAGATATAAAATATTTTTTGTCGTGAAAAATGCAGTTTTAGTCCGAGAAGTACGAAAATGTCTAAAAACGCTTGTATTCGTCGAAATGGTCGTTTTTAGACGTTTCCAGCTTTCTGACCTGAATAAATTGATTTTCAGAGATAAAAAATATTTTTTGTCGTGAAAAATACAGTTTTATTCGGAGAAGTACGAAAATGCCTAAAAACGATCGTATTCGTTGAAAGTGAACGTTTTTAGACATTTCCAGCTCTCTGACGTTAATAAATTTATTTTCAAAGATATAAAATATTTTTTGTCGTGAAAAATGCAGTTTTAGTCGGAGAAGTACGAAAATGTCTAAAAACGCTTGTATTCGTCGAAAGTGGTCGTTTTTAGACGTTTCCAGCTTTCTGACCAGAATAAATTTATTTCCAGAGATATAAAATATTTTTTGTCGTGAAAAATACAGTTTTATTCGGAGAAGTACGAAAATGCCTAAAAACGCTCGTATTCGTTGAAAGTGAACGTTTTTAGACATTTCCAGCTCTCTGACGTTAATAAATTTATTTTCAAAGATATAAAATATTTTTTGTCGTGAAAAATGCAGTTTTAGTCCGAGAAGTACGAAAATTTCTAAAAACGCTTGTATTCGTCGAAAGTGGTCGTTTTTAGACGTTTCCAGCTTTCTGACCTGAATAGATTGATTTTCAGAGATAAAAAATATTTTTTGTCGTGAAAAATACAGTTTTATTCCGAGAAGTACAAAAATGCCTAAAAACGATCGTATTCGTTGAAAGTGAACGTTTTTAGACATTTCCAGCTCTCTGACGTTAATAAATTTATTTTCAAAGATATAAAATATTTTTTGTCGTGAAAAATGCAGTTTTAGTCCGAGAAGTACGAAAATGTCTAAAAACGCTTGTATTCGTCGAAAGTGGTCGTTTTTAGACGTTTCCAGCTTTCTGACCTGAATAAATTGATTTTCAGAGATAAAAAATATTTTTTGTCGTGAAAAATACAGTTTTATTCCGAGAAGTACAAAAATGCCTAAAAACGCTCGTATTCGTTGAAAGTGAACGTTTTTAGACATTTCCAGCTCTCTGACGTTAATAAATTTATTTTCAGAGATATAAAATATTTTTTTGTCGTGAAAAATGCAGTCTTATTCCGAGAAGTACGAAAATGTCTAAAAACGCTTGTATTTGTCGAAAGTGATCGTTTTTAGACGTTTCCAGCTTTCTGACCAGAATAAATTTATTTCCAGAGATATAAAATATTTTTTGTCGTGAAAAATACAGTTTTATTCGGAGAAGTACGAAAATGCCTAAAAACGATCGTATTCGTTGAAAGTGAACGTTTTTAGACATTTCCAGCTCTCTGACGTTAATAAATTTATTTTCAAAGATATAAAATATTTTTTGTCGTGAAAAATGCAGTTTTAGTCCGAGAAGTACGAAAATGTCTAAAAACGCTTGTATTCGTCGAAAGTGGTCGTTTTTAGACGTTTCCAGCTTTCTGACCAGAATAAATTTATTTCCAGAGATATAAAATATTTTTTGTCGTGAAAAATACAGTTTTATTCGGAGAAGTACAAAAATGCCTAAAAACGATCGTATTCGTTGAAAGTGAACGTTTTTAGACATTTCCAGCTCTCTGACGTTAATAAATTTATTTCCAGAGATATAAAATATTTTTTGTCGTGAAAAATACAGTTTTATTCGGAGAAGTACGAAAATGCCTAAAAACGATCGTATTCGTTGAAAGTGAACGTTTTTAGACATTTCCAGCTCTCTGACGTTAATAAATTTATTTTCAGAGATATAAAATATTTTTTTGTTGTGAAAAATGCAGTCTTATTCCGAGAAGTACGAAAATGTCTAAAAACGCTTGTATTTGTCGAAAGTGATCGTTTTTAGACGTTTCCAGCTTTCTGACCAGAATAAATTTATTTCCAGAGATAAAAAATATTTTTTGTCGTGAAAAATACAGTTTTATTCGGAGAAGTACAAAAATGCCTAAAAATGATCGTATTCGTTGAAAGTGAACGTTTTTAGACATTTCCAGCTCTCTGACGTTAATAAATTTATTTCCAGAGATATAAAATATTTTTTGTCGTGAAAAATACAGTTTTATTCGGAGAAGTACGAAAATGCCTAAAAACGATCGTATTCGTTGAAAGTGAACGTTTTTAGACATTTCCAGCTCTCTGACGTTAATAAATTTATTTTCAGAGATATAAAATATTTTTTTGTTGTGAAAAATGCAGTTTTAGTCCGAGAAGTACGAAAATGTCTAAAAATTCAGCCGGAAGCTGCACCCGCCCCCGAACAAGAGGACACCACCGAAGCGCGGTCCCTGGCGGACGCCTACTACCGTAGCGCCGCCGCCCACATCCACGCAGGGGACCTGTACGCCAAGGCCGAGATGTGCGACGCCGCCCTCAACTTCTACCTCGCCGCCCTAGCCATCACCAACACAGCCAACCTCATCCGGGACGCCGCGAATGGAGTTCCGAGTGTCGTCCTGGGGGGGGCGGCTGTTACCGGGAGCAACTAGTGCCCCGCACTGTGTTGTTCCCGCTGCAGTCGTCTTGCCGGTTCGTCCAACCGGAGCATGGACATCGCCGGCGCAACGCCCCCAGATATACACCGGACGGCTCGGAACTCCATTTAAGCGCGCGTTCCCCGTCTCATCGCTCTCTCTGCCAGACGACTCCGAAGCAAACACATCACTAGGGTATATGCATGCACGCTGCCACAGCTGACCTTGCTATACCTCAGTGATCTTGCCGAGCGTCTCCACGAGAGAAACCGTTGTAGTTTTCCCGCGCGCTGTACCGCGTATATATATATAGTGTCTAGTGTGTAGTAGCGCTGTATCGCGTATATATATGTACATCTAGTCTAGTGCGTAGTAACGCTGTATCGCTGTATTCTTAATTAGTATAGTGTTTAATATATTATCGATCGTGTGCTGCGTTTCATTCCCCTTTTCTGAGCGCTTAATGAAATCGCGGTAACATTCTTCGAAAGCGTGTAGTGTGATTGGCTCTTGTGTTGCCTTTCGTAGAGTTTCGAGTATAGTACTCCTTACTCTGGGTTGATGATTTGGTTTGGTCGTGTGTATCTTGAGCTTTGTTGCTCTGGCGTGTATTGGTTGGGTTGGCTTTGTTGCTGGTTTGGTCTGCGTTGGGTTGATTATTATTATTATGGTTTAATTATTATTATTATTATTATAGTTTTTTTTTTTTTTTTAATTTATTTATTTATTTATTTTTATTTTTTTATTTTTTATTTTTGAATATATATATATATATATTTTTTTTATTTTATTTTTTTTACTGTGGGTTCATTTTGTTTGTAATTCTCTTGAGGCTGGGTTTCTTGATGTGGATAAGGAGTTTTAGGTTTTGGGTTGTTGGGTTTTCGTTCTTGTGTAGGCTGGCGCTGAAGTTTTCCATGAGTTTTTGTGTATATTCTCTGATTGTTTGCATTGCGGAGTATTGGTGTAGGAGTTTTGTCGATGTATTTGCTGGTAATCTTGTTGCGATATATAGGAATTTGTTTTGTATTCTCTGGAGCGAGTCTATTTGTGCTTCGGAGATGGAGTTCCAGGCTGGGAAGGCGTATAATAATATTGGTCGGACGAATACTTTGTATAGTAGGATTGCAAAGCTTTCTGGGGTTGTGTCATTCTTTAGTAGTGGGTATAGTTGGCCTAGACGTTGCCGTGCTCTGGTTATGTTGTTGTTGACGTTATTGTTGAAGTTGAGTTTTATGTCTAGATGTAGGCCGAGGTATTTTGTGGTGTTTGTTTGGTTGATGAGTGTGTTGTTAATCGAAATTGGTTGGATGGTTTTGTTGGTTAGGAGGGTTTTTTTGGTGAAGAAGAGAAATGTGGTTTTACTTGGGTTTAGTTTCAGTGCCCATTTTTCGAAGTAGCTTGTGATTAGGTTTGCTTCTTTTTGTATGATGTTGTGGAGAACGGACTTGTTTTTAGATGTTGTTGTTATTGCTGTATCGTCGGCGAAGAGGGCGTAGTTGGTTCTGTGGTCAATTGGTGTTGGGAAGTCGGATGTTGTGATGTTGAAGAGTGTTGGGCTAAGGACAGCCCCTTGGTGGACACCTGCTTCTATTGTATAGTTTTTGGAGGTGGTGTCGCCGACTCTTACGCTGAATTCCCTGTTTTCGAGGAAGGATTCTATGGTTTTGATGATTCTAATGTTTAGGTTGGTTCTCAGTAATTTAAGAATGATTATTTTGTGGGGAATGCGGTCGAAAGCTTTTTCTAGGTCGAAGCTGATCATTGCTGTGTCGTGGTTATATTGGAAGCCGGTTTGTATTTGGTTGATGATCCTACTGAGTTGTAGGGTTGTGCTGTGGTTACTGCGGAAGCCGAATTGGAAGTTTGGTAGGATTTGTTGTTCTTCTAGGTGTTTTACTATGATGTCGTTTAGTAGTGATTCGAAGACTTTCGACAGGGTGTTCAGTAGGCTGATGGGACGGTAGCTGGTTGGGGATGTGTTGGGTTTCTGTGGTTTTAGTATTGGTATTATTGTGGCTTTCTTCCAATTTCTTGGGAAGTGACCCAGATCTAGTATTTTGTTGTAGAGATGAATGATGCGGGTGGTTACAAGTATTGGTAGGTGTTTTAGGAGGAAGTTTGGTATATTGTCGGGCCCTGGGGCTTTGTTTGTAGGAAGGGTTTTTAGTTTGGTAAGGAGATTCTTGGGTTTGATGCGCAGTGTTGGAGTTTCTGCTATGTTGACGTTCTTGAGAGCATTGTGGAATGTTTCGGAGTTTATTTTTGTGTTGTCGTTGGTGATTTTGTTTGGCTTAAACTGTTCTGCTCGTGTGAGTGCTATTATTTCGGCCTTTTGCTCGTTTGTCATGGCGATTTTTGTGGTATTGTTTATTCTGGATGTTAGGGCCGGTATTGAATTATGGTAGGTTTTTGTTATTGATTTTGGCAGCCTGTAGAAGTTGTTGCTGTTGTAGTTTTTGTTGATGACGTTTTTCCATTGTTCGCACTTGTGTTCGGCGATTCTTGTTTTGATTTGGGCTGTCATGAGGTTAATTTGTTGTTTCAGTCTGGGGTATCTGGTGGTCTGGTGTAGTTTTCGGGTTTTGTTTCTCTTTTTGATGAGGTTGATTATATCTGGAGGTAGGGGTGTGTTGTGGATGGTGTTTGGGGACTTTCTCTTGATGTAGGCTGATTCTTGGGCTGTTTGGATTTGTTTGGTTAGCGTTTCGGAGTATTCGTCTAATTCTTCTTTGCTGTTGATTGTGGGCATTGGATGTTTGATCATTGTGTTGTTTATGTGAGCTTTGAATTTGTATGTATTGTAGTCTTTGGCATTTGGCTTGTTTTGTTTCATTGTTTCTATATTCGTGGATGGGATGTTGATGGCGAATAATACGGGGTTGTGGTCAGAGTCCAGTTCTGCTGTTGCTTTGGAGGTTTGGTTGTGGTGGATGTTTTTTGTTAGTGCGAAGTCAATGATGGTGGCTGCGACGATATGGTTTCTGCGTGTGGTGAAGTGGGTTGGCCCATCTGGTAGTATGATATTATAGGTAGGTGTGGAGTGTAGAAGGGTGTGGATTATGTTTCCGATTTTATTGTTGTTTTTTGAGTTCCAGTCCCTATGGTGAGCGTTGAAGTCTCCAGCTATGATTACTTTGTTGTCTAGTTTGAGTAAGGTTTGTAGATCTTCTTTTATTTGTATGCATGTTTGCGGTGGTTTGTAGATTGATATGATGGTTAGGTTGTTTTGTAGCTTGATTGCGGTTGCTTCTATAGAGTGAAGTGTCTGTATGGTTATTGCGCTGTGTGGGATGGATGATTTGATAAGTAGGGCTACTCCTCCTTTGGATGTGTTTCTGCATTTTAGGTAGGTGGAGTAGTTTGGGATTTTGTACACTGCATTATGTTGTAGATGTGTTTCGCTAATGCACATTACGTCGATTTTGTTGGTGTTGAGGTATTCTATTATCTCATCTTTCTTGTTAGCAATACCGTTGGCATTCCAGTGGGATATTAGTAGAGATGTTATTTGGTTTGTTGGCATTATCCTAGTAGTGTGGTGGCGGCTTCAATGACAACGAAGAGTTTGTCAAGTGGGGTGGTGGCTTCTTTGATTTTGGTTATTGTTGTTTTTATGGTTTGTATTATGTATGGGATGTTGATGCTTTTTAGCAGCATCATTATTTCTTTCAGAGAGTCTCCGAAGAGAGAGTCATTTGGCGTTGTTGGTATTGGGGTGTGTTGGTCGTTGTTTGGTTTGGCGATATTTGGCTTCATAATATCTGCGTATGTTTTGTTTGGGGTGGTTGTTTGCTGCGGGATTTGTTGTGGTGTTGTTCTTGTGAAGGTTTGTGGTTGTTGTGTGGGTTGTTTGTTTTGGATCGGTTGTTTTCGCTGTTTGTATGTCTTATGTGAGGGGCATCCTCGGTATGACGCAGGGTGGTCTCCGCTACAATTGCAGCATTTTGCAGGTGTATCTTTTGCCTTGTTGCATGAGTTAGTAGCGTGGTTTTCTCCACATTTTACACATCTGGCCTTTTTCTTGCAGACTTCTGAAGAGTGGCCGAAGGATTGGCAGTTGTGGCATTGTGGAGTGTTGTTTGTTTTGTATGGTTTGGATTTGATGTATAGATTGCATACAAATTCAATTTTATAGAGGGGGTCCAGGTATTCAGATTTTACGCCTACGACTATCAGGGTTGTTGGCTTCTTTTCTTTAGAAAGGATTCGTCTGCAGCTTAACAGTGGTATGTTGTATATGGCTAATGAGTTAATGATTTCCTCTATGGTCAGGTCTATGGCTAGTGGTCCAATTACAACTTTGCGTGGGCGGTCAGCTTTTCTGTTGTATGTGAAGTATTCCATTCTTTCGCTGTTTAGGTGGTTGATAATAGTTTGGTAGTCATCATAGCTTTTTGGTTTACATAGTAGATGGTCTGATTGTATCTTCATGAAGGGGATGGTTTCGCACAATTGCTTCATGTTGTTAATGAAGTTGTGTGTGTCTTCGGTGTAGATGTATATTGGTGGGGGGGATGGTATACGGTTTGGTGGGGATTGAGTGTTGTTTGTAATGGGTGTTTGCTCTTCGATAGTTTCTTCTTCGTCTTCTGAATAGTCAGATAGATTAGCGAACATATTTGATATTTTTATTGGAATATCTTCATTGTTTTTACGGGGGCGTTTTATTCCCTTGATGACTGGTAGGAAACTATCGTCATCGGCATGGGATGTTGATGGATGTGCTGGTCCACAGGGTGTTCCTGTGGAGTCCATATCTCTGTTGTCAAGGGGAGTGTTCACTTTAGGGGTTGGGGGTGTGCATTCGTATGTGTAATGAATGTTTGTTTGTTAAGGGGGCACTGTGTATTGTTTACTATTCACTGTTCATTAGTTTTGTTACACGGATGCACTTGTGTTTTGTCACACTGTTCACTGTAATTGCCACTGATTACGTGGATTATCACTAATCACTTGGATTATCACTAATCACTGGTTATTCTTCGAAAAATAGGAAAAATTGATCCCCACGAGCGGTACACGTACCGAGGCCAAAACCAGCGGGAAATTTTCTCTTCTAAAATGTACATCGATGAACACGAATTCGTGTCCGCAGCCTTTGGAAAATATCGTTTTTCCTCTATAAATGGCAATCGTATGGGAATCTGCGTGCACCTCCTTAATTAGGAAATTTAACGATCTTCATTAAATATTGGGCTCCTTCTATAGATTAGTTCACCTCCCTTAATTGACCAGTCCCCAAAATCGAAATGTATATAGGTAGCGCGAGAATTTCTCCAGTATTTCGATTTTAATACTATTTGGGGAAAATGTGGACGGATGAAATTCAGCGCACCCGAGAGCACATTTAATTCGGCTCCGCATTGTTTAATTTGAATACGTGTGAAATGATTAATACCTAGTAGGAAGAGGGCGAAGCGGAAGAATGTCGAGGCGTCCTGTGAACCGTTCCTCCGCAAAACAATCGAACATTTATCGGAATTTTGTCTTTATTTTCCCCGGGACTTTTCACCTATAACGCTCTCATATATAAGCACTCGGATCGCTAGCACACAACTCCGCCCTATTCATACCATTGGCTTGTATTGAAACGTAGTGCGACAGCGATCGCAACTGTGAGAGTGCATAAAAAGGGGATTTTCCGTGAATTTTTCAGCACAGTACAAGCGAACGTATACGCGTGCATAGCAGCGCGCCAACCACACAATCATCATACACCTACTACAGATTAATAATAAAGGGGACGCATAATCGGGAAGCATGTCGGGTCGTGGCAAGGGTGGTAAAGTTAAGGGAAAGGCCAAGTCTCGTTCGAGTCGTGCTGGATTACAGTTCCCGGTCGGTCGAATCCACAGGCTATTGAGGAAGGGCAATTATGCGGAGCGTGTGGGCGCCGGAGCACCAGTCTACTTGGCGGCCGTGATGGAATACCTGGCGGCAGAGGTGCTCGAGCTGGCTGGCAACGCGGCCCGAGACAACAAGAAGACCCGCATCATCCCGCGCCATTTGCAGCTGGCGATCCGCAACGACGAGGAGCTGAACAAGCTCCTGAGCGGCGTAACGATAGCCCAGGGCGGTGTGTTGCCCAACATTCAGGCCGTGCTCCTACCGAAAAAGACCGAAAAGAAGCCATAAGTAGACGAAAATAAATTGACAAAAAGGCCCTTTTTAGGGCCACAAACGGTCCATTTCGAAAGAATATGATCGAGTGTGATTTGCTGGTTGTAGTAATTAATAATGATAATAGAAATTAAAATAATAATCTTTGATGATGATGATGATGAAGAAGAAGAAGAAGAATAAAAAAAAAATAGAAAAACAATAGATGGTAGGGAGTATAGGTTGGTATGTGGTGGTTTTGTTGTGCGGGGCGGGACCTTTCATCAAGCGCAATGATCAAAGGAGAAAAAAAGAAAGAAAAAAGGCTCTCTCTCTCTCTCTCTCTCATTGTTTATACTGGCTCTTCACATGTTTACATAAAACTGTACAGCTGCATAGTTTATATAAACATGTATCCATATGTATAACATCAGTAGATAGACATTTTTTTTTTTTTGATGTAATTTCTATGTATATTGAATCCTGACCATATATTGTGTAGTTTATTTTGGCCTCACCTGACCAGACCGCTGTGAACTTGTATGCATATATATAACATCAATAAATAGACTTGTTTTTTTTTTGAAAGGTAATTTTTATGCATATTGGATCCTGACCTGACCTGACCTGACCTGACCTGACCATATATTGTGTAGTTTACTTTGGCCTCACCTAACCTGACCACTGTACACTTGTATGCATATGTATAACATCAATAAATAGACTTGGTTTTTTTTTGTTAAGATAATTTTTATGCATATTGAATCCTGACCTGTCCTGACCTGACCTAACCTGACCATATGTTTACTTTGAATGAAATAATATTAAGCTTCTCTCCCTCTGTCTGTCCTTCCTACGTTTATTTAGGAGTATTGCAAATATCAGCGACAACTTATCCAAACAACTTTCCGACTGTAGACATTGTGGTTCTTAAAAGAACCGTTGTGTTTGTGTTTTTTGTTTGTTTTTGTTTTGTATGGGGATCCCTGTCACGGCTGGATTGCTCCTTGTCTCATTGGGGTAATATTGTTGGTAATAGACTATACTATACAGATTAGCCGCCGAAACCGTACAGTGTGCGGCCTTGGCGTTTCAGTGCGTATACAACATCCATTGCGGTGACAGTCTTCCTTTTGGCGTGCTCGGTATATGTGACAGCGTCACGGATCACGTTCTCGAGGAACACTTTCAGGACGCCACGGGTCTCCTCATAGATGAGACCAGAAATACGCTTAACGCCACCTCGACGAGCCAGACGACGGATTGCCGGCTTTGTGATGCCCTGGATGTTGTCGCGCAACACTTTACGATGACGCTTCGCGCCTCCTTTCCCCAAACCCTTGCCACCCTTTCCACGGCCAGTCATGATGTGATTGTATGCGGTTACACGAGAGCTCTGAATCGAAATCGAACAAATTGTACGTAATACGTTCAAACGTACGAATGCGGACGACTAGTTGACGGCACACTAGAAACGCAGCTCGGTGGTGTGTGTAGGATTTCTCCTGGTGTCGTGGAGTATCAAACTGATGTCGTTTCTTTCTCCGGTATTGTCTGCTTTTTGGTTGTTGTATGGCGTGAGTTGACCTCTGACGTCTTGAGTAGGCGTGTCTTGTATTCATGGAATCATGAAAACATAGATGTTTGGTGAGTTTTTGTTTTACAGTCTAGTAATTTATGTGTGGTGTTGTTAGTTGTTGTAGTATTTGTTTTGATGTTTTGCGACGGTGTGATGTTGTTATTATGTTTAATCTGTGTAGGGCTGGGTTTTGTGTGAGTTTGATGTTGTTATTGTAGAAGTTCGTGTTTAGTTTATCGAGTGTTGCTTGTAGGCGGGGCATTGCCGTTTGTTCGTGTAGGATTTGGATTGGAGTGTATCTTGGTAGTTTCGTTGCCAGTCTTAGTGCTATGTTTTGTATTTTTTGTAGGGATCTTCTGTTGGTGATTGTGGTGTTGCTCCACACCGGGGAGGCGTAGGTAAGTATTGGTTGAATGTATGTTTTGTATAGGAGTATGACGTGTTTCTGTGTTGTTGAGGGGCTGGTGATGATTGGGTATAGTATTTTGATTTTGGCAAGTGCCTTGTTCATTGCGTTTTTAGTGTGTTTGTTGAAGGTGAGTTGTGGGTCTAGGTTGACGCCTAGGTATTTTGTGTGGTTTGTCCACTCAACCCAGTTGTTGTGTATTTTTATTTTTTGGGGTTTGGTGTAGTTTCTTCTGCGTGTAAAGAGTGTTAGTTCTGTTTTTGTAGCGTTCACTATGAGGCCCCACAGCTGGTAGTATTGTGTTATTTGTGTTGTTTCCTTTTGTAGTATGTTGGTTAGTATTGTGTTTTTGGAGGTTGTTATTATTGCTGTGTCGTCAGCGTATTGGGAGTAGATTGTTCTGTGATCAAGTGGGTTGGGGATGTCTGCTATATATATGTTGAAGAGTATGGGTCCTAGGGATGAGCCTTGTGGTACTCCTGCGTGTATGGCGTGTGTTGGGGATAGTTTATTGTGAGTTTTTATTTGGAAGGATCTGTTGGACAGGTAGCTTTGTATTAGTTTGGAGATGCGTGGGTTGAATTCGTGTTTTATTAGTTTAAAGATAAGTGCTTTGTGGGGGATTTTGTCAAATGCTTTTTGTAGATCTAGAGAAAGCATGGCTGTATGTTTCTTGTTGTTGTATGCTGTCTGTATGTTGTCTATGATTCTTAGTAGTTGTGATGTTGTGGAGTGTTCGGCTCTGAATCCGAACTGGTGGTTTGGTATGATGTTGTTTTCTTGTGTGTGTTTTATGATATGGTCTAGGATTATGGAGTCTAGTATTTTGGCTAGTGCGTTTAGGAGGCTGATAGGTCTGTAGCTGGTGGGTGAGTGTTTGGGTTTATTGGGCTTTAGGATTGGTATTATAATGGCTTGTTTCCATTGTGTGGGGTAGTGTGTTGTATTGAGGATGGCGTTGTATATGTTGGTTAGTATATTGCTACTAGTGGGAGGGATTTGATTATGTAGTTTGGGATGTTGTCTTGGCCTGGGGCTTTGTTGAGTGTCATTTTGTTTATTTTTGTTAGGATTGTGTGTGTTGTAGTTGTTATTTCTTGTGTGTGTGTTATGTCTAGTGTTTTTAGTGTGTTATAGAATGTGTTACAGTTGATGTTTGTATTTTGATCTGTGATGATGTTGGGTGTGAATTGTTGTATTAGGACCTGGCTAAGGAGTTGTTGTTTTTCTGTGTCTGTTGTGGCTATTGTGTTTTGATGGATGAGTGGTGGTATGCGTGCGTGTTTTTTAGTTAGGATTCTTGGAAGTTTGTATGGGTCTTTTGCGTTCTTTTCTACGAATTGTGTCCATTTTTGTGTTTTGAATTCGTCTATGAGTTGTTTGATTTGTTTAGTGACTTTGTTTATAAGTGTTTTGATTGGTGCGTGTCTTGTGTCTTTGTGTGTTTGTCTGAGTTTTGTTCTTTGTTTTATTAGTTTTATAATGTGTGGTGGGAGTGTGATATTGTAGGTGTGATATTGTAGTGCCGCTCGATGGCCCTCCGCGTCTCGTCGCCTCCGGGGTGCGCGGCCTCTTCACGGTCGTGAAAGGCCCGTAGCACCTCCGGGTAGTTGGCGATCGGCACGACCAGCTGGCGCCTTCCTTCCTGGGTGCGATACAGGCCGCCCTCGAGCACTTCGAACCGCCGGAGGAGTTCTCGGTCTCCCGGTTCCCGGCGGCCGGCATGGGCAGCCTCCCACTGTGCGATGAGGGCCTGGCAGCTGGCATCCTCTCTTTGGGCTTCGCGGAGTTGCCTGAAGAGGGTTCCAGCCGCGGGTTGGACGGGGCAGAGTATACGCTCTTCCTCTGCCGTATCGACCTGTGGGGCTGGTTCTTGCGGGTTGCGGGAGAGGAAATCGGGTAGCTCGTTTTCCTTCCCCGGGCAGTGCTCGACGGTGAAGTCCAGTTCCTGCAAGGAAAGACACCACCGCGCTAACTTCCCGTTCTTACCTCGCATGGTATCCAGCCACACCAGGGCTCGGTTGTCCGTCCGCAGGGTGAAGGGGAGCCGCTCCAGGTAGGGCCGGAACCTCTTGACGGCCCAGACCACCGCCAGGCACTCCAGCTCGTTCGAGTGGTAGTTGCGTTCGGCGGGGCGTAGGGCAGCGCTGGCGTAACTTACGACGCGTCTCTCGCCCTGCACTTCCTGGTACAGGACCGCGCCTAGCCCGCTCAGGCTCGCGTCCGTCTGGAGGACCATGGGCTCCGTCATGTCCGGGCGGTGGAGTTCTCGCGGTTACTGCATCTCCTCCTGTATTGCCTTGTAGGCAACCTCGCAGGCGGCGTCCCAGCGGAAGGGGACCTTTGGACTCAGCAGCCGGGTCAGGGGCGCGGACGTTGCCGCGAATCCCGGCAAGTACTCGCGCAGCCAACCGCACATGCCCAGGAATCCCCGGAGCTGCTTGCGGTTGGTTGGCCTGGCCGCCGCGGTTATCTGCAACTGATGGCGGGTGGTCGGCTCGATGGTCTGCCCCCGGATGCGGTGGCCCAGGTATTCGAACTCCGAACACCCGAACCGGCACTTCACCGCTGCGCAGGTGAGGCCGTGTTGCTGGAGGCGTTCGAACACCAGCTGCAGGTGGCGGAGGTGGTCTTCCAGGCTGGACGAGTACACGACGATGTCGTCCAGGTAGGCCATCGTGAAGTCCCGCATGTAGCCCACGAGAACCTCCTGGGCCATTAGCCGCTGGAAGGTGGCGGGCGCGTTCTTCAGCCCGAATGGCATCACGCGGAACTGGTACAGGGCGCCATCGGGCGTCGCGAACGCCATTAGGGGCCTAGATTCCTCGTGCAGGGGCACTTGCCAGTACCCCGACTTGAGGCCGAGGGTGCTGAAGTGCGTGGCGGTACCGAGGTCGCGCAGCGTCTCCTGGATGACCGGGAAGCTGCCGGGCTCGGTGATGCTACGGGCGTTGAGCTGCCTGTAGTCGACACAGAAGCGTGTCGTCCCATCCCCCTTCTTCACCAGGACTACCGGGGAGCAGTACCGGGCGGTACTGTGCTCAATCACGCCCTGCTGCAGCATCTCGTCCACGTGCTGCTGCATGGTGCGCTTCTTCTCGTCCGAGACCCGGTAGGGCCGGATGATGAATGGCCGGGGGTCAGACAGTGTGATCCGGTGCTGGATCGAGGACGTCTGGCGTACGGGTCCCTCCCGGAATACGCCGGCATACTCCTCCAAGAGTCGCTGGAAGGCAGGTTCTGCAGAGGCAGGGAAATTATGACTTACCTGCGGGGTGGGTGCGGGTGGTGTGGGGTCGGCTCCTCTCCAGTAGATGGTGGTCCGCGCTGACGTCCCGAATGCCATGGTCCCCCTGGAAAAGTCCAAGGTGGCGTTGGTCTTCGCGAAGAAGGGTGCCCCAAGAATCACGGGTGGGGAGAGCGTGGCCACCACGGTGAAGGTCACGTCCTCGGCGCGTTGTCCCAACTGGATGGTCCGGGTGGCCCTTCCCATGGTCCTCAGCCGAGTGATCCCATCGGCGAGGAGAAAGCTGGCTCTGGGCGCGGCATCTTCGTAAGGCCCGGGTAGGACCTGGGCGCTAATGAAATTGGCGGAAGCGCCCGTGTCCAGAAGGCCCGCGATGACGCGCCCGTGGATGCGGACGTCGACGAGGGGGGTGGAGGAGCCGGCAAGAGCATTCAGCCGGAGCGACCGTCGGCGGCAACGGCGTCGCTCCGGTTCTCGTTTCCCGCCTGCAGCGCGGCGAGGGCGGGGGCGGTCCGTTGTGGGCAGTGGCGGTGGAAATGGTTGCCCTGGCGGCAAAGGTTGCACCACGGGGGCGGGCGGTCCACGTTTGGAGCGGGCGGCGCCCCGCGGGTCGACGTGCGGACGGGCGTCGCAGCCTGGGCCGGAACGGCCGCGGGCGGAAGGGCGGCGGCCGGTATCTTCCGGACCGCGGCGCGCAGTTGCGCCCACGACTCCGGCATGGGGCACTGCAAATAGATCCGCGTGCCCTTCTCCATCAGCTGAAGGATGTGGAGGAGGGTGCTCGCGGGCGGGTCACACCCGTGGAGGCGGCGATAGACGGCCATCTTGCTGTCCACGAAGGCCTTGGCGGGGGTGGAGGACTGCTCCTCGCTGCGGAAGCGCAGGTCCAGTTCAGCGAGGATCTGCTCACTGTTAAACTCCTCCAGGAGTTCGTCCTTCCACTGGGACCAGTCCCAGGCGTCGAATCGGTGATCCCGGGCCCACACTCCTGCGGGCCCATCCAGGAGGCGGACTGCTGCCTTCGTCCACTTGGTGGTGGGGATGTGGGTGGTGGTGAAGTGCGCCTCGCACTCCAGCAGCCACGGACGGGGATCGTGGCGACGGTCCCCGTCGAAGCGATCGGGACCGTCCAGGTCCGGAGAATCCGGGGGGCTGCGGCGCACAGCTGCAGCGGTAGCCGCGGCGACGGCTTGGATCAGCGCCGCCACTGTTGACTCGGAGCAGGGTGCGTCCATGTTGGGGGCGGCGGCGGCTGCGGCTGCGTCGGCGGCTGCGCCGGGAGCGGTTTCTACCTTTGGGGCGGAGGCGGCGGTTTTGGCGGCGGCGGCCGCTTCGGGGGCGGTTCCTACCTCGGGGGGCGGCGGCGGCGGTTTTGGTGGCGACGGCGGCTTCGGGGGCGGTTTCTACCTCGGGGGCGGCGGTGGCGGTTTTGGCGGCGGCGGTCGCTTCGGGGGCGGTTTCTACCTCGGGGGCGGCGGGGGCGGTTTTGGTGGTGGCGGTCGCTTCGGGGGCGGTTCCTACCTCGGGGGCGGCGGGGGCGGTTTTGGTGGTGGAGGTCGCTTCGGGGCGGTTCCTACCTCGGGGGCGGCGGGGGCGGTTTTGGCGGTGGCGGTCGCTTCGGGGGCGGTTTCTACCTCGGGGGCGGCTGCGGCGGTTGTGGCGGCGGCGGCCGCTTCGGGGGCGGTTTCTACCTCGGGGGCGGCGGCTGCCTGGGGGGCGGTTGTGGCCGCCGTGGTTGCTTCAAGGGCCGCGGCGTAGGCGGCGGCGGCGTCTGCCGTGATGCGCTTTCTCCGCGTCGTTCGCGCTATCGCGGAAGCGGCAGAGATGGCAGTCGCGGTTGATGTCGATCGTCTCACCTGTCTTCTTTGTGGTGTGCTCTTCACCATTTGTTGTGGATGGGCGCCACTTGCTTTTTCCAGAAGCAAGAAACTATGTCTGGGTTGTGGATCCCTTGCACGTCCGCGTGCAACTGAAGCCCCACGTTCCGGGCGCCAAATGTTACCGCGATTTCATTAAGCGCTCAGAAAAGGGGAATGAAACGCAGCACACGATCGATATTATATTAAACACTATACTAATTAAGAATACAGCGATACAGCGTTACTACGCACTAGACTAGATGTACATATATATACGCGATACAGCGCTACTACACACTAGACACTATATATATATACGCGGTACAGCGCGCGGGAAAACTACAACGGTTCCTCTCGTGGAGACGCTCGGCAAGATCACTGAGGTATAGCAAGGTCAGCTGTGGCAGCGTGCATGCATATACCCTAGTGATGTGTTTGCTTCGGAGTCGTCTGGCAGAGAGAGCGATGAGACGGGGAGCGCGCGCTTAAATGGAGTTCCGAGCAGTCCGGTGTATATCTGGGGGCGTTGCGCCGGCGATGTCCATGCTCCGGTTGGACGAACCGGCAAGACGACTGCAGCGGGAACAACGCAGTGCGGGGCACTAGTTGCTCCCGGTAACACCGGTAACAATGTGCCACAGCGACCGACCATCCACAGTGTAAAGCGCGAGACCAATCCCGGCTAGCCAAAAGTTCAAGTTTTGGTGCGTGTAGCGAAAAGTTCAGTTTTCGGTCCGCGTACCAACCCAACTGAAGCAGCAAAACCACCTATCTCACCAGTGAGTAGAGATACACGTATACATGGACGAACCCGACGGAGAGGGGATGTTCATCCCCCCACCGGCCAGAAAGAGACGAAAGAGAGTGTCGACCCCGACACTGGACCCAACTAATACAACGACCACGGCAAACAGGTATGAAGCTTTGTCTTCCTCCGAAGACGAGGAGAACGAAGTGGACACCGAAACACAACCTCCACAAAACACCACCACACGACACCACATCCCACCCATATTTGTCTACACCAACAAGACTGTATGGCTCCTTACCAACATAAAACACTTCACGAAAACCGACCCCATCATAAAACACAACCTCGACCACCTCACCATCAAACCCCACGACATACACGACGCCATGGCCATAAAGAGCTTCCTTAAGGCCGAGGAAGTAGAACATTTTTCATACTCCCGAAGCATTGACAGACCAGCCAAACTGATCATAAAACCAATTCCACACGACATCTCCATTGCCGATATTAAAACCGGCCTCACCCACGCAAAACTTCCATTCCTATCCGCCTCCCGCGTCAAATCCAACAAAGCCGACACCACGTGTATCCTCCTTACAATCCACAAGGAATTCCATCAACAAGCCATGGGACTCAAACGTCTCTGTGGCCTTGTTGTAAAAACAGAGTCATTCCGTAACAACTCCGTACCACAGTGCCACAATTGCCAAGCTTTTGGGCACTCATCCCACACATGCAACCTAAAACCCAACTGCATGAAATGTGCAGGAAAACACAACACAAAAACATGTACCAAACCCAAAGACACACCGGCCAAATGCGTAAACTGCAGTGAGGCCCATCCTTCCCTATACAAAGGGTGCCCAGCACTCAAACAATACACCGCCAACAGGCAAAAATACCTGTCCGCAAACACCACATCCAACACTCCAACACAAACCAAACCCACAACACAAAAACAACAAATCCAACATATCGCCTACATCAACAAACAAACACTAAACAAGCCAAAAACCAACACACAACAAACATACGCAAACGTACTAAGAAACGAAAACATACCAACCTCAACAGAAACAACACCACCACCACAAACAGAACCCGCCACACAACCACCCCAATCCGACAACCCACTACACGAAATAATGTTACTATTCAAAACATTAAACCTATCCAAAATCACTAACACACTAAAACACATCAACCAACTACTAAAAACAAAAACCAACACCATAGATAAAATTTTCACCATCGTTGAAGCCGTCATAGAACTCTTCAACTAATGACACAAACACTCAACATCATCACATACAATGCCGACGGCATAATCCGACAAAAACACGAACTAATACACTACATACAGCAACACAACGCAGACATAGTTCTGCTACAAGAAACACTATTAAAACCACACATAACATTTAACATGCCAAACTACACGACATACAGAAACGACAGACAAACACCGAGAGGAGGGACAGCGATACTCATCAAACGCACACTCAAACACACAGAACTACTCACACCACAACTCGACACGATAGAAGCTACTACAATCAAACTCAACGATACACTCATAGCTTCAGTATACAAACCACACAAGAACACGCTGAACCCGGCAGACATCACGACACTCGCAAGTTTAGCCCCGAAAGCTATCATAGCTGGAGACCTAAACGCGA
Organism: Leptodirus hochenwartii; assembly: GCA_947310635.1. Lineage (NCBI taxonomy): Eukaryota > Metazoa > Arthropoda > Insecta > Coleoptera > Leiodidae > Leptodirus > Leptodirus hochenwartii. The sequence continues at coordinate 301,061 of CAMZJO010000001.1, forward strand.
AACACTCCGACTGGAACTGCCTCAACGCAAACAAAAACAGAAATACACTACACAAATACGTACAAAAACACATCCAATACAAAATAATCGCCCCAGATACACCAACAAGAATCACACTAGGTAACAGGCTACAGACCCCATCCACACTAGACATAGCTATACTAAAACATATAAACCAACCAACTAACATCAGCACACTACCAGATCTCAACTCGGACCACATACCGGTCCTAATTGAAATAGATCTGAATGCAAAACACACAGAAACACACAGAAGACACAACAGAAAAGACTACAACCTATACAAATTCTACAACACAATGAAACACAAAATAGAAACAAACAGCACACAACAAACAAACCTACATACAGCACAAGACATAGACACAGCAATAAACACACTAACAACACAAATTAAAACATCAATGTCAGATGCACTCACAAACAAAAACACCAAAATTAAAACCTACAATATCACACTCCCACCACACATTATAAAACTAATAAAACAAAGAACAAAACTCAGACAAACACACAAAGACACAAGACACGCACCAATCAAAACACTTATAAACAAAGTCACTAAACAAATCAAACAACACATAGACGAATTCAAAACACAAAAATGGACACAATTCGTAGAAAAGAACGCAAAAGACCCATACAAACTCCCAAGAATCCTAACTAAAAAACACGCACGCATGCCACCACTCATCCATCAAAACACAATAGCCACAACAGACACAGAAAAACAACAACTCCTTAGCCAGGTCCTAATACAACAATTCACACCCAACATCATCACAGATCAAAATACAAACATCAACTGTAACACATTCTATAACACACTAAAAACACTAGACATAACACATACACAAGAAATAACAACTACAACACACACAATCCTAACAAAAATAAACAAAATGACACTCAACAAAGCCCCAGGCCAAGACAACATCCCAAACTACATAATCAAATCCCTCCCACTAGTAGCAATAGAAACACTAACCAACATATACAACGCCATCCTCAATACAACACACTACCCCACACAATGGAAACAAGCCATTATAATACCAATCCTAAAGCCCAATAAACCCAAACACTCACCCACCAGCTACAGACCTATCAGCCTCCTAAACGCACTAGCCAAAATACTAGACTCCATAATCCTAGACCATATCATAAAACACACACAAGAAAACAACATCATACCAAACCACCAGTTCGGATTCAGAGCCGAACACTCCACAACATCACAACTACTAAGAATCATAGACAACATACAGACAGCATACAACAACAAGAAACATACAGCCATGCTTTCTCTAGATCTAGAAAAAGCATTTGACAAAATCCCCCACAAAGCACTTATCTTTAAACTAATAAAACACGAATTCAACCCACGCATCTCCAAACTAATACAAAGCTACCTGTCCAACAGATCCTTCCAAATAAAAACTAACAACAAACTATCCCCAACACACGCCATACACGCAGGAGTACCACAAGGCTCATCCCTAGGACCCATACTCTTCAACATATATATAGCAGACATCCCCAACCCACTTGATCACAGAACAATCTACTCCCAATACGCTGACGACACAGCAATAATAACAACCTCCAAAAACACAACAATACTAACCAACATACTACAAAAGGAAACAACACAAATAACACAATACTACCAGCTGTGGGGCCTCACAGTGAACGCTACAAAAACAGAACTAACACTCTTTACACGCAGAAGAAACTACACCAAACCCCAAAAAATAAAAATACACAACAACTGGGTTGAGTGGACAAACCACACAAAATACCTAGGCGTCAACCTAGACCCACAACTCACCTTCAACAAACACACTAAAAACGCAATGAACAAGGCACTTGCCAAAATCAAAATACTATACCCAATCATCACCAGCCCCTCAACAACACAGAAACACGTCATACTCCTATACAAAACATACATTCAACCAATACTTACCTACGCCTCCCCGGTGTGGAGCAACACCACAATCACCAACAGAAGATCCCTACAAAAAATACAAAACATAGCACTAAGACTGGCAACGAAACTACCAAGATACACCCCAATCCAAATCCTACACGAACAAACGGCAATGCCCCGCCTACAAGCAACACTCGATAAACTAAACACGAACTTCTACAATAACAACATCAAACTCACACAAAACCCAGCTCTACACAGATTAAACATAATAACAACATCACACGGTCGCAAAACATCAAAACAAATACTACAACAACTAACAACACCACACATAAATTACTAGACTGTAAAACAAAAACTCACCAAACATCTATGTTTTCATGATTCCATGAATACAAGACACGCCTACTCAAGACGTCAGAGGTCAACTCACGCCATACAACAACCAAAAAGCAGACAATACCGGAGAAAGAAACGACATCAGTTTGATACTCCACGACACCAGGAGAAATCCTACACACACCACCGAGCTGCGTTTCTAGTAGTCTAGTCTAGTAGTAGTAGTTCGCCTGTATTGTTACCGCGACTTCATTAAGCGCTCAGAAAAGGGGAATGAAACGCAGTACACGATCGATATTATATTAAACACTATACTAATTAAGAATACAGCGATACAGCGTTACTACGCACTAGACTAGATGTACATATATATACGCGATATAGCGCTACTACACACTAGACACTATATATATATATATACGCGGTACAGCGCGCGGGAAAACTACAACGGTTTCTCTCGTGGAGACGCTCGGCAAGATCACTGAGGTATAGCAAGGTCAGCTGTGGCAGCGTGCATGCATATACCCTAGTGATGTGTTTGCTTCGGAGTCGTCTGGCAGAGAGAGCGATGAGACGGGGAACGCGCGCTTAAATGGAGTTCCGAGCAGTCCGGTGTATATCTGGGGGCGTTGCGCCGGCGATGTCCATGCTCCGGTTGGACGAACCGGCAAGACGACTGCAGCGGGAACAACGCAGTGCGGGGCACTAGTTGCTCCCGGTAACAAGAATTCACGTTCGAGCGGCGTATAGTAGTACTGCGAAACCAGCTGCTTCTTCGAATTTAGTTAGCAGAGCAGCAACGAACGCAACTGACCACAATCGTCCGTAGTATAGTGATAATAATAATAATAATAAAAACAACAAGCTGCTGCAGACAATGTCCGAATCACCGAGTTCTACGGCCGTCGCGGCACCCACTGTTCCAGCAGCAACAACTAAGAAGGCGGCAGCAGCAGCAGCAGCAGCAGTAGCAGCAGCTGCGGCTGCTGCTGCGGCCGCAGCAGCTTCGGCTGGAGGTGCGGGATCGGGTGGTGGTGGTGGCGGTGGTGGTGGTGGCAGTGCCACTCCTAAGAAGTCGGCAACAGTGAAGAATCAGAGGGCGAAGCCGTCTCATCCGCCTACCGCCGAAATGGTAAACAGTGCCATCAAGAGCCTTAAGGAGCGCGGCGGCTCCTCGCTGCAAGCTATTAAGAAGTATGTGGCGAGCAATTACAAGGTGGACGCGGAGAAGATGTCGCCTTTCATAAAGAAGTATCTGAAGGGTGCAGTGACGTCCGGTGCGCTAATACAGACCAAGGGTAAGGGTGCTTCTGGGTCATTTAAATTGTCGGCAACGGCATCCGGAAAGGCGGCAGCGGCCGGAGCCGATGCAAAGATCTCGAAGAAGGTGAAGACGACGAAGTCGAAGGCGGCTGGAGCTGGAGAAGGAGCAGTGGCAGCCGCTGCCGCCGCCGCCTCCAAGAAGTCTGGCGGTAAAGCGAAGAGCGCTGCAAAGAAGGTGGCGGGAACAGTGAGTGTTGGTACGGTTCGCGGCCGTAAATTAGCGGCTGAGAAGAAGAGTGCCGCCGCCGCCGCCGCCGCCGCTGCCGCCGGTGTGGGTTCCTCTGCGTCCCCCGTCAAAGGAAAGAGGTCACCGGCCGAAAGGAAGGCGGCCGCTGCGAAGGCTACAGCCGCCATTAAAAGCAAGAGCCCATCCAAGGCGAAGAAAGCAACAAAAGCGGGACCGACGAAGAAACCGAAGGCTCCCAAGCCGAAACGAGCAAAGTCTTTAGCCGCCTCACCGGCGAAGAAGAAGGCCGCCGCAGCTGCTTCCCCGAAAAAAAAATGAACAACGACGACGATGATGACGCCGTCGCCGCCGCACACATATTCTGTTCGTGGAGCGTATGCGCAGGAATACAAAAAAGCGTTATTCAGATGATGCAAAATTATGAAGGAAACAATGGCCCTTTTCAGGGCCACAAATCATTCGTATATAAAGATTTAGTTTGCTATAATGCCTTTATAAAAAAATTATATATATATCTGTGAGAGATATTACACATACAAATTTTTTTTAGCAACATCTTCATCTATAATTCTCCCTCAAACTATGGTTTGTGGTTCTGAAAAGAACCGTTGTTTGTTTTTTGTTTTTTTTTTATGGAAATGCACTCGCTGGAGACATATTAGGCACGCTCGCCGCGAATGCGTCTCGCCAACTGAATATCCTTGGGCATGATTGTTACACGCTTCGCGTGGATGGCGCATAGATTCGTATCTTCGAACAAACCGACAAGGTAGGCCTCGCTGGCTTCCTGAAGGGCCATCACAGCAGAACTCTGGAATCGCAGGTCTGTCTTGAAGTCCTGTGCGATCTCACGCACCAAGCGCTGGAAAGGCAACTTTCGAATCAGCAGCTCCGTGCTCTTCTGATAACGTCTAATCTCCCGAAGGGCCACAGTGCCAGGCCGATAGCGATGGGGCTTCTTGACGCCACCTGTAGCGGGCGCACTTTTACGTGCCGCCTTTGTGGCGAGCTGTTTTCGAGGTGCCTTACCTCCAGTCGATTTTCGAGCAGTCTGCTTTGTACGAGCCATCTTAGAGAAGATACGTAAGTGTGTATATGTGTGTGTGTGTGTGTGTGCGCGTGTATATGTCTGTATACGTACGTACGTGCCGTACACTACCTATTAGATACAACTGGCAACTAGGAAAACGCAACATAATTGCCTCTTTTTATCAACTATTGCAGCTGCTCCGAATCGAGGAGTGGGAGCAATGTGAATGGTGATTGGCCAAATGAGTGCTCCAATCGTTTGCGATCACAGTGCACAAAACTGGGCGAAATCGATTTGCGTTTCTAGTGTGCCGTCAACTAGTCGTCCGCATTCGTACGTTTGAACGTATTACGTACAATTTGTTCGATTTCGATTCAGAGCTCGTGTAACCGCATACAATCACATCATGACTGGCCGTGGAAAGGGTGGCAAGGGTTTGGGGAAAGGAGGCGCGAAGCGTCATCGTAAAGTGTTGCGCGACAACATCCAGGGCATCACAAAGCCGGCAATCCGTCGTCTGGCTCGTCGAGGTGGCGTTAAGCGTATTTCTGGTCTCATCTATGAGGAGACCCGTGGCGTCCTGAAAGTGTTCCTCGAGAACGTGATCCGTGACGCTGTCACATATACCGAGCACGCCAAAAGGAAGACTGTCACCGCAATGGATGTTGTATACGCACTGAAACGCCAAGGCCGCACACTGTACGGTTTCGGCGGCTAATCTGTATAGTATAGTCTATTACCAACAATATTACCCCAATGAGACAAGGAGCAATCCAGCCGTGACAGGGATCCCCATACAAAACAAAAACAAACAAAAAACACAAACACTACGGTTCTTTTAAGAACCACAATGTCTACAGTCGGAAAGTTGTTTGGATAAGTTGTCGCTGATATTTGCAATACTCCTAAATAAACGTAGGAAGGACAGACAGAGGGAGAGAAGCTTAATATTATTTCATTCAAAGTAAACATATGGTCAGGTTAGGTCAGGTCAGGACAGGTCAGGATTCAATATGCATAAAAATTATCTTAACAAAAAAAAACCAAGTCTATTTATTGATGTTATACATATGCATACAAGTGTACAGTGGTCAGGTTAGGTGAGGCCAAAGTAAACTACACAATATATGGTCAGGTCAGGTCAGGTCAGGTCAGGTCAGGATCCAATATGCATAAAAATTACCTTTCAAAAAAAAAACAAGTCTATTTATTGATGTTATACATATGCATACAAGTTCACAGCGGTCTGGTCAGGTGAGGCCAAAATAAACTACACAATATATGGTCAGGATTCAATATACATAGAAATTACATCAAAAAAAAAAAAATGTCTATCTATTGATGTTATACATATGGATACATGTTTATATAAACTATGCAGCTGTACAGTTTTATGTAAACATGTGAAGAGCCAGTATAAACAATGAGAGAGAGAGAGAGAGAGAGAGAGAGAGAGAGACCTTTTTTCTTTCTTTTTTTCTCCTTTGATCATTACGCTTGATGAAAGGTCCCGCCCCGCACAACAAAACCACCACATGCCAACCTATACTCCCTACCATCTATTGTTTTTCTATTTTTTTTTTTATTCTTCTTCTTCATCATCATCATCATCATCAAAGATTATTATTTTAATTTCTATTATCATCATTAATTACTACAACCAGCAAATCACACTCGATCATATTCTTTCGAAATAGACCGTTTGTGGCCCTAAAAAGGGCCGTTTTGTCAGTTTCTTTTCGTCTACTTATGGCTTCTTTTCGGTCTTTTTCGGTAGGAGCACGGCCTGAATGTTGGGCAACACACCGCCCTGGGCTATCGTTACGCCGCTCAGGAGCTTGTTCAGCTCCTCGTCGTTGCGGATCGCCAGCTGCAAATGGCGCGGGATGATGCGGGTCTTCTTGTTGTCTCGGGCCGCGTTGCCAGCCAGCTCGAGCACCTCTGCCGCCAGGTATTCCATCACGGCCGCCAAGTAGACTGGTGCTCCGGCGCCCACACGCTCCGCATAATTGCCCTTCCTCAATAGCCTGTGGATTCGACCGACCGGGAACTGTAATCCAGCACGACTCGAACGAGACTTGGCCTTTCCCTTAACTTTACCACCCTTGCCACGACCCGACATGCTTCCCGATTATGCGTCCCCTTTATTAAACAAACCTAGTTTAATGTGTTTTGGTTTGCATCGATTGCATTGACCTAAGCTGCCCTAGGTTCAAAGGGCAAAAGGAAACTAAAAAATAAAATCAATTTTCAAACAAATAAAAATAGAATAACCAACAATAATAAATGTACCAACATTTGATTATTGGCAATACTAATTAACGATTTTACTTTATGTTTTTATTTTTCATGTCTTACATATTTTGTAAAGCGAATAAATTTTATTTAATGAAAGTATGTATGTTTCACAATGCATATATTTTACTGTGGGCAAAAATTAATTTTTTGGTCATATTTTCCGACTCTGCATTCCCTGGCAAGTCCCATTGCTATTATGTTCATCTTTTCATAATTTTCGTATTATTGTGTAATATATATTTATTATGCAATATAATAAAATTGTAGTTGATATGAAAACGAAACAAAATTTTATTGAATCAGAAGAAAAATTAATATTTATTAGTTCGTCATCATTCCTAGGGAATGGTTGGAAACAGCACTCCTTCTGCTGATCTATCCTGAGCTAACGCCTTCATCTTCCTATAGCTAATCATCTCAACATCTTATACTATCTGACTCATATATTCCAATTTAGGTCTACCTACTTCTTTCCTTTTATCGACCTTCCATGTGAATATGACCTACTAGTCTCTGTAATACAGATGCTGTAATACTCTCGAGATACTCCTCGAGTATCAGTACAGGTTGAGTCATGAAAAATGTAACGTGAAGCAATATGCGATTCCTTTATTGAAACGTGTGGTAAAGTTGAAATTCTTGTATATTGTACAATACAATAACTCGACTATTTCACTTAGAAAGCTGAAATTTTGTAAAGCGTTCCTTTATATGCGTTATAATAGTTATGTTTTACATATTTAATTAACTTGCACAACATGCTAAAAACGATATAGTGCCCGACATAAGTGTATTTATTTATTCGTGGGATAGTATTACGAGTTTTTATATAAATTATGTAGTAGCTATTTTTTTTTTATAAAAAGCCGCACTTATTTCATCTCAATATCATAAGCCAATCTTGAAATTTTTGATAATTAAATAATATATGGTATTAAAAAATATCAATTTTTCCAGATATTGTAAACACAAAATAAAGTAAGATTTAACATTAATATTCTCAATAATTAGCATAATTTTACTAAAGGAACTTTCAATTAAACTTTGTCCCGTTCTTAATGCACATGCCTGTATGGTAATATTTATAAAACTACAAAAGATTAAGAGTCAAGAAGTATTTTATCTAAACCAAAAATATTGGTAATGTCGGAAAATGTTTTATTTATGTCGCTAGATATGAAAAATACACAGAAACCAGCTTAGAATTAGATAAGCGACATTGTGTTACAATGCGTAAGAAGTAAATGTCTGGCTGTAATTTGAGTGACACAACTCAGGAATTGTATAAACTTTTTTTCCACCAGCGACTCATAGTAATGTTTTGTATCCACTAATTATGATAGAAGAAAAAAAATGACTTATTTGTAAATGATGCTTAGGACCCCAAATTCTCTATATTATTATTTACGATACCGCGTGTTTCGCTCTCGTTTTATACCTATATTAGTGGTAAAATAATAATTAATGATTATTTTATTTTACAACCTATTCTTACTTTTTACTTTGTTTTATTTATTTATATTCTGGTTCATTCCTAATTGATTATTTTCTAGAAAAATGGACATATACTAAACTTTGCACTTATTTGAAAAGATTTTTGATCGAGAAAGTTATATTTTTTACTCCAACTTTTGCGTAATTTTATTACCTTTATAATCATATGTTTAGTTATAGATACTTTTTTCAAAGTTTACGTTTATCATGGAATAGATAATATGCAACACGAAACAATAAAAACGAAAATATATAATTCTGTGCGTGGGATGTATTTTAGATTGTATCACTGTTTAGTCCAAAAGAAGTTACTTATAGAAGATTGTCAAGTAGAATCCCTCTTTACTAACCACTTGAATAAATTGTGTTACATGGCGCTTAATTTTCTGGAATGAGCATTAATATCACTTGAGAATCACCAATAGTAAGCTTAAAGATAAGTAAAATATTAGAAGATAAAATTTGCAAGATAAAGAATATCCGCAAAGTTAAAATTCATATGAAGTATTACGAAATAAATCGCAACGGAATCCGCATTCTATTAATAAATAACCAAGGAAAAAAGAATGAAATATAAATCAGACAATACAGTACATTGTACCCAATAGCTAGGAGAAAAAAAAACTGTAGGTTATCAACGCTTGCTGTAAGGAATACGAACCACTTCGAATGTTAATTTGCAAGTAATGGACGTTTAGATTTTTGGTTGTAGAGCCTCATAGATACCAAAAAGATGGGGATTCAGTACATGGTACCAAAAATACATAGTTGCAAGTTAGAGTATGGTATTTCCAGGATACAGGATAATACAATTTTTCAATATCGATCATCAGAAACTGATGAAATAATTTGAGTTTCGAGATCATTTTTCTCAAAAGCTAGTTATAAGGAAATTATCTTTAAAATTTCATAATTAACATTGCAGTAAATATTGTATTTTGTATTTCAATCTCTTACAGATATAGAGTATCTATCTAAGATCATTCGGAAAAATATTTCTACTGGTATTTTAATTTTAGGGATTGTATTTAATACAAGAAATTCTACACAAGAAAGTATCTTCTATGTTACGTGCTTTCGCGAACTTTCTTAAAGAATTTTTTTTATAAGGCTTTCTGGAGTATGCTGTAAATGCTATGCATTTTATGCAGCAAATGGAGAGCCTATTCTTTCGATATTAAAAAAAATCTTTTAGTTATTAAGATAAAACTTGATGTAAATAGATACTTAAGAAGTTTTCAAACTGAAGAACCTCATAAAAAAAAGTCGTATTTCAATTCCAAATATTAAACTTTAAGTACGCTTCAGTTTCATTTCCGTCAACAAGTTATATGTGACATAATAGTTGTATATTGGCAATTTTATTTGTAACAATTAAATAAAACAAACACCAACCTAAAACTTGAAAAATATTTGTTACTTTAAATATAATACTTTAAATATAATTTTGGAATCAAAACTCCTCAAAAAGGGCAACCAAAATTATAAGATAATTTTATTGATATTTTTGTAAATTTTGGTAGCTAATAGTATTAATATTATATTGTAATTAAAAATTATATTAATATATTTAGTATTCTCTTGAAAGCGGTAGGATAGATATCAATTAAAAATTATATTATTTTATAATCTATTAATTATTACCTTATGTATATATCATTCTTTAGATTTTTTAGAGCCAGCACAGCTGTAGTTTAATAGTATATATTATTTATTTTTAATTATCTAAGACAATTTTCCTATAGCTTTTTGTCGTTATGTTGATTCTATTAAGTGCGTCTGTACTTAAATATTATGCCTGCTCTAGTTTGCACTTTATGTACAATTTCAGCAAAGGGACAAAGTTTTATTATATATTCGCCCTTTCAATTTTCCATTATGTTAGTATAATGAGACTCCCCTTGAAGAAATATTCCACAATTTGTTAAAATGGGAAATAAAAGAATAAAACTTTTTATTTTTATATTAATTATAAATCTATTGGACGACCCTAGTTCGCGGTTTCGTGTTATTTACATATTTTCAAGTTAAAGAATAATTTAGATTACAAATGTATACGAATATATTTAAAATCCTATAATTATGATATTCGGGGTAATTAGTGGGATTACTTCTGCGGATATTAATATATATGGGTGCTAAGTGACTGCTAAACACTGTACCGAAATCAATGCAGTGGTTTGAAAGAAATCAATTAATATCTATACAAGTATGAGGGTCGAACTTAGTTACCTCCTTCTTTTTAAATACGGTTAAAGACAGAATGACGATGAAATAAGAGTAATAATGAAGAAAAATAAGAGAAATAAATCATATTAAAATCAAGCTTCACAATTTTGTAAATGAGCAAAATTTAGAAATTTTCGCAAGTAAAAAATTGCGTCAAGATTGAAATATCCTTTTTGTCTAACTCTTCCTAATTAACGAATTAGATTTCAATTTAATTAAAACGATTAACAAAAATTTGCTTCATAGAATAGGCTTTCTTTTACTTTTATTAACATAACTGTTACTAAGATAAGTTTGAATTAGTATAATTTTTTTCTTCTGTATATATTTCATGCATTTTCTGATAAGGTCTGCATATTTTTTATGCAAAGCTTTAAGCACTTTTTAAAATATTGTTGTCAGAATAAATAGCATAATAATTAAAATGAAATCAAATTACACATAATTTATTATTGTAAAGTATTGTAAAACCAACATTTCCAACAAAGTGGTTAATATATATTATTTTAGAACGTTTGCTTTTCAAAATTTAATTAAGTGGCAAACAAATCTTTAGGACGGTCCTTGCTCCTACACCGTCATTCATTATATAAGAAGTTTTCTACCCTTATAGAGCATCATTTACGATATATCTATCATTGTGGGTGGTTCTTAACAAACGATCCAATTTTTTGTTTTTGTTACATTCTTTGCGTGTTAAGTGATTGGTGAATTTAATAAAATGTCTAGATCGGCTAAAATTATGGATTTAATAAAAAGTGCCAAAGAAGCACCAATAGAAGAAAAAAATAGGTAAGTAGACTTTTTATTAATATATATATTTTTATGTTATGAACTTTAAGAGTATGAGTTAAAAAAATGTTTATTACAATTTTCATCTTGCATGAATAAGCAATCGTACACTAGAAAGTAAATATATTATATGGGATTTAATAGTGTCTTTCACATTCATTATTTTTTGTATCACATTTTTGTAAAGTTATTATTTGTTAGTTAGTTAAACAGTCCGCAATCCTAAAGATTGGTTGGAAACAGCACGCCATGCCGATCTATCCTGAGCTAATCCCTTCATCTCTCTATAGCTATTCATCTCAACGTCTTCAGCTATCTGACTCACATACTCCAATCTAGGCCTACCTACCCCTCTCTTTCCCTCCACTCTACCTTCTATGATCAATTGCATAATCCCCCCATGCCTAAGAATATGCCCTACTAATCTGTCTCTCCTACGCTGTAACACTCTCCAGATACTTCTCTTCTCCCCTACTAACTCTAGTACAGCTTCATTTGTTACTTTATCTTCCCAACCAATCCTCATCATCCTCCTATAACACCACATTTCTAATGCTTGTAATCTACGCTTCTCTTCCTTTCCTATAGTCCACGCCTCACACCCGTACAGTGCTACACTCCAAACATATACCTTCAGTAATCTTTTTCTAATACCCAAGTCAATATTTGATCTTAAAATCTGTTCTTTTTCTACGAATGCCTTCCTACCCTGTGCTATCCTACACTTTATATCTACTTTGCTTCGATTATCTTTTGTGATTCTACTGCCTAAATAACAAAAATCTGACACTTCTTCGATTCTATTATCTCCTATTGAGATCTTCATTTTTCTACTGCATTCCTTTTTGTCACACCTCATCACTTTAGTTTTACCTATATTTATTTTCATGTTAAAATCCCTAGTCAATACTGCCTGCATACCATTCAATACCCTTTCTAAATTCTTTTCGCTTTCTTCCAATATAGCTATATCGTCGGCGAATCTCAACATATATATTTTCTCTCCCTGTACATTCACACCTACACTATACTCTTCTTTTACTTTGTTTATTGCATCTTCTATATATAGATTAAATAATAACGGTGAAAGTGTACATCCCTGCCGAACTCCCTTCCCTATTTTTGCTACCTCTTCTTCCCCCTCAATTCTAACTAAGGCAGTTTGGTGTTTATATAAATTAAAAATTATTCTCCTATCCTTATAATCTATACCCGTTTCTTTTAAAATTCTAAACATTATGTCCCAATCTACATTATCAAATGCCTTTTCTAAATCTACAAAAGCTATGCAAGTTACCTTTCCTACCCTATTTCTTTTTTCTACTACCGTTCTTAGTGCTAGAATCGCCTCTCTCGTCCCTCTGTTTTTCCTAAAACCAAACTGATCTTCTCCTAGCCTTTCCTCTACTTTATTTTCTAATCTCCTATAAATAATCTTTAACAATATCTTCGATGCATGTGATAGTAGGCTAATGGTCCTATAGTTCTCACACAATTTAGCTCCTATTTTCTTCGGCATTGTTACTATTCTACTACGCTGAAAATCCTGTGGTACTTCTCCCTTCTCATATATTTTACAAACTAACCTGTATAATCGCTCCTGCATTTTTTCCCCTGCGTGTTTTATTAATTCGGCTGGTATCATATCAATCCCCTCTGCTTTGTTATTCCGTAAATCATTTAATGCTCTATGAAACTCTGACCTAAGTATTCTAGGACCTAAGTCATCCTCATCTATCTGTTCCACATTTTCTAGCTCCTCCATGTCCTGCCTACCTTTATATAAATCTTCAAGATACTCCTTCCATCTTCTAGCTTTTTCCTTATTTTCTGTGAGTTCCTTACCCTGCTTATCACATATAATGTTACCCTTTGGTTTTACTTTAGAAAAATGTGACTTAATTTTCCTGTAGCCCAAATCTACTTTACCTCTTCTCATATCCTCCTCAATATCCTCACAGTTTCCTTTTATCCACTCTTCTTTCGCTAGCTTGCATTTCCTATTAATTAAGTTCCTTAGTTCCTTATATTTTTTCTGTCCTGCTTCTGTGTTTCCTATTTTAATTTTCCTTCTTGCTTCTATCATTTCAACTATTTCTTCCGTGATCCATTCCCTCCTACCTGCCCTTTTCTTTGTGCCTAATACTTCATTTGCTGCTGTAGTTAGCCCATTTCTGATTTCCCTCCATTCGCAATCTATGTCGTTCCTAGATGTTCCATTAGTCATGATTTCTACTTTCTGCTTGTACTTTTCACATACATCAGCTAATTTTAACCTATCGACATCTACTCTGACCTGTTTGGACTTCTGTAATTTCTTGAATTTGACCTCTGAGTCCAGGACTACTAAATTATGGTCACTATCAATATCTGCTCCAGGGTAACTCTTACAATTCTTAATCTGGTTCCTAAACCTCTCTTTAACCAGTATGTAATCTATCTGATACCTCCCTATATCTCCTGGCATTTTCCACGTATATATCCTGCGCTTGTGATTCTGAAAAAGCGTGTTTGCTACCACTAGCTTATTCCTAATACAAAACTCTACCAATCTATCCCCTCTATCATTACGTGTTCTTATTCCATATTCTCCTACTATTGGAACTTCCTTTCCCTTACCTACTACGGCATTCCAATCTCCGATTACAATTAGATTATCCTGTCCTTTAACGTTTGCTAACCTAGATTCAATCTCCTCATAAATGGATTCTACCTCCTCATCATCGTGACTTGAAGTTGGCATATATACTTGCACTATAACTGTGTCCGTTGGCTTTGTGTCTAATCTAATAGTTATAATTCTATCACTAACTTGGCAATAACTCTTTACTCTACATCCCAACTTTCTATTCATTATAAAACCTACACCGGTATGCCCATTATCTGATGCTGTGGTTATTAATCTATATTCTCCTGACCACGTATCTACTTGATCTTTCCCCCTAACTTCACTAATCCCTACAATATCTAGTTTAATTCTCTCCATTTCTAATTTCAAGTTCTCTAACTTTCCTATCCTATTAAGACTGCGTACATTCCACGCTCCGACTCGTAGAATTTTCGACGAAGACGATTTCTTGCCCGCCCCAGATGTATTTGTATTGCAAGTATTCGACCGATGTTTTCTTTATCTCTTGAATTCCTTGTGAAGCATGATCGATGTGACATTTATAAAATTGTCACTACGGTGTAATATAATTGAATAGATTATCACCCAAATGCCGTAACTCGAAGCATTTGATAACTAGATGCGCATTTCGAAGGCCATACCCCTATCTTCACTAGCACAAGATTGAAACTAAATAGAATAATTCCATCACTAATGGTGATATACAATTGAATAAAAAAGTCAACATGACACAAATATTTCAAAATATGTTATGGATTTGGCCGTTATGTTGTGATATTCCATATTACAGGAGATTGAAGAAAAATACGAAGTTTTTATATCACTTATAAATTACATATTTATTCAATATTTATTCGACTAGTTTCGCTATAAAGCATTTTCAAGAATGCTTGAAAACTCTTGGCTAAGCTTTTCTCCTTTAGAACATAATGACATTCGGCCAGGAACCAAATCAAAATCCTATGAAACTTCACATGCTCTTTCCTTAAGATTTATCTGAATAATATATCAATCAGCATCCTCAATATAATACAGGATATTTTTAAATAGAATTATTTAAATTATCTTCTATTTTTATTACTTTGTATTCGTCTAATACTTACGTCTAAATGCATAAAACATTGCAGTTTCCAGTTCAGAAAATATGAAACAGCAACATACTGTAAAGACATAACTGAAACAAAAATCAAATTGCTAAGAGCTTCTTGTGGTCCAGAAAAACTTTCAGGTACAAATCGATATTAATTATATTTAGTATGAAATATTTTTCATTTAATTGTTGATTGATTGTATAGGTAGATATTGTAGATTTTTTTTTTAATTTGAGGACTATGATTTTTAATACCAAAGCAATTGTTCCTTCTATAATATTGTATACTCAGATAATAACTAAGATTTGCTTTATGTAATCTACTAAATAAAATATTAAAATTTTTTTTTATTAAAATAACGTTTCTAAATATACTTATTACACTCAGTACATTCAATCTGATCAGTATTACTTTCATGTAGACAAAATCATGATCAGGTTTCTAAAAATTATATTTTGCGTTTTACATTGGTTCTACATCATATGAATTTCTTGCAACAACGATTATGTAAAAAGTTTACTTAATGAAATTTATTTTTATATTTATTGCAAAATAGCACTTGCCATTGAGAAAGATAATACATGGCATTGCGAAAGTATAGATATTCCCTCTAAAAATCATCACTTGACCCCAGATGTTACAGAGACGAACTCGTCAAAATTAAAGATAGAAACGTCTGCTAAAAGGAAACTATCATTTGATCCAATAATAGTCGATGAATTGCCATCAACCAGTAAAGGATTTGTCAGCGAAGTAGCCTTTAACAGTATTTACAACATATCAGACATCCCAATTATTTTTGAATTTGGAAGTAAGTATGTAGGATTTTAAAATGTGGTCTTTTCCGCTTTATAAATATAATTTTCCGTCACATAAATAAATAGGTTATGGATTTGGCCGTTACGTTGTGATATTCTATATTACAGGAGATTAAAATAAAATACGACGTTTTAAGTATCACGTAAAAATTAAATATTTATTAAATATATTTTCACCGACTAGTTTTGCAGTAACGCATTGTCAAAAATAGTGTGATTTATCATAGTCACATGCATATATACTATTTGCGTACAATTGTTTTTTTCGGTACTTATAAATTTCAAGTGATTCAAGCAAATTTTATTTCAGACTTTTTGAACAAGTATGTAAGATCGTTAAATTATTAACACTTGTTAAATAATACTTGTTTAACCTAAATTTTTACATTTATAGAAAACACACTTTCTCACCTATAACAATCGCAGCTAACTCATCGCACCTCTCAAAACATAAACCTGCAGCTTACAAATCCTTAATTTACAGAACCTTCCAAAAAACTTAAATTTCTAAGCTAATTCACTAAAAATGTAAGCAACTGATTTTCAACTCTATCTATCCTATATGTCCATTCTACTAACACTACTAAATATATTTCCTTCACTTTTTCTACTACGAACCCAAAAATTGCCAATACTTTATCTAACTACAACCCAAGTCTATCACAACTAACTCCTTATACCCTATCAAATCTATTGTTTAACTATAAAGATAAAAAGAGAAAAATAGAACAAATGTGGAGTGTATAAGATTAAGTGTCCAGATTGTAATGCAATATAATATATTGGCCAAACAGGCCGTAGTTTTTAAATTAGATTTAATGAACATGTTAATGGTTATAAATTTAAAAAAAATTCCAACTTTGCAAACCATATTATAGAATCTCATCATAATTTCCGGAGTATTAACAATTTAAGGATATTACATTTTGTTTAAAAAGTCGGAAATTAAATTTGCTTTAAACACTGGGAATACATGAGTACTGAAAAAATACCAATTATACACTACTTGCCGACCAATTAGATCTAATCTCCAGTCCATTATAAGATATTGTAGATATTGTAAATAGTATACAAGGATGTGTCTATAATAAATCACACCATTCATGACAATGCGTTACTGCGAAACTAGTCTAAGAAAAAATATTTAATAAATATTTAATTTTTACACGATACTAAAACATCGTATTTTATTTTAATCTCCTATTAATGTTAAATATTATATAAACTCATGCGTTTAATGCTTTCCTCATAAACATGTTTTCCTAGTAAAATTAAATTATTGTATTTCTATTAGGTGAAAGTGAGGATGCAAAACGCCAAATTGAATGTGCCAATCAGGATATTCATTTCCAGTTAGTTCAATCTGAAATCTCAGGAAGTTGTGAAGATCTGAAAGTAATCGAAGAAGGGGTGTCAGGTATAAATACCTAAGGTTTTAGTGTTCAAATTATTCACTACTATCTTAGTAATACATTGTTCTAAGCCTTTTTCTAACCCCAAAAAAGTTTGGCAGACACTGTTCTTCTAAGGTTTTACTGTACTTGAATAAATTTGACTTAACATTCTGATTTTTGTCCATACCATTATTTCTTGAAGAAACGATTGTATTACAAATTTACAATATTATTTATGAAAGGAAGTAGTTACAAATATTTTTGAAATGAAATCAATCAAAGAATAATTTAATCTTAACGAATATTTTTCCATTAATAACGTGATACGTATCTAAAATGCTACTAGTTGTTAAAAAATATTAAGACTCATGTTTTAATTGATTTTCCAGAATTATTATAATCCGCTGCATTATATTTTTATTAGTCATTTTCAACTAAATGTAAAAATAATGCATAAAATCAAATATTCAATAAAAGACAGAAAGTAAAAAAAAAATTATTTGTCCTACATTTTCGTCCCAATGTACTAAGCTCAAATTTTAGAATCTGGAATGCCAATTGCTAAAATGAAAGGTAATATACCAAGAAAACGGTATTTTTGCATTTACTGTAAAAAGTTAGTACAGGATTTAGCAAGACACTTGGAACGTAACCATAAATTGGAACAAGATGTTCAAAAATTCTTAAGTTACCCAAAAATGAATGAACAGCGTAAGGCAATCATTAAAGAAATTCGTAATAAGGGAACCTATGAATATAATCTGTCTTTGCAAGAAAGTTCTACGGCCTTCATATCAGCTAGAAGACCCAGAGAACACTTGAAGAAGACAGCGAAAGATTATGTTCCATGTCCCAATTGCAAAAATTATTTTGCGCGTAGAAGGATATCCGTCCATTATAAGGGATGTTCGTCGAAACTAACACCAAGAAATTTAGTAAGATTGGCAGATTCCTTAAAAACTGCTAGAAATGTGGATAATAAACTTTTATTTGACCATGTCTTAAGTGGAATGCGAGATAATATATTAAAAAATGAAATAATGTCTGATAACCTTATAATGGAACATGGTGCCCGTCTTTCAGAAAAATACATTCGAAAACATAAACACTTGATAAACTTAGTCAGATCAAAATTAAGAGAATTAGCGAAGGTGAAAATAGAATTGAGAATATTGAATCCGGATATACATAATTTAACAATTGCATTAAACCCAGTTCATTTTCCGACAATAGTTAAAGCTGTTCATTTAGTATCTGGTTTCGATGAGGAAAATGCTACCTATAGAGCACCTACATTGGCTACTTCAATAGGCACAGAATTAAAGAAAGTAGCCTCTTTATTACATGTATTGGCTATAATGAGAAAGGATGATGAAATCAAAAAGCAATCCGAAGATTATATTAAAGTGCATGAATTAGAATTTCATTCATCTGTTAGTCGGTTGGCATTGGATTATAAGGAGCAAGAAAAATGGAATAAGCCAAGATACCTACCGCTTACGGAAGATATTTAAAATTAAATAAATATATTAGCCAAATCGCTGAAGCTTCCTCTAAGACATTGGAAAGTGGTTTCTCCAGAAATGCGTACCTGAACCTACAAGAAAGCACATTGCTTCATATTTTATTATTTAATAGGCGGCGAGTAGGGGAAACAGAAAAAATGTTAATCTCGTCTTATAATGGCAAACATCAATTAGAAAAAGACAGTGAAGAATATAAACTTTTAACGCAATCTGAGAAACAAATCGCAAATGAATTATATAGATTTGAGATGAGAGGGAAACTTGGCCGAGCAGTAGCAGTATTAATTAGGAAGAAGGTATTAAAATTCATCGATCTAATACTGAAATTCAGGATCGATGCAAAAATCCATGCAGAAAACCCATATATTTTTGCAAGACCGGGTTCAGAAAATAGTTTTTGTATGGCCGCGAAAATACTAAATACGTATGCTAAGAAATGCGGAGCACAAAGTCCTAATTTACTAACGGGTACGAAGTTGCGAAAGCATATAGCCACTACCACTCAACTAATGGCTATGAAAGAAGGTGACATATATCATTTTGCGGATTTTATGGGTCATGACGTGACTATTCATAAAAATTTCTATAAATTAACAAAGGAGTCAGTTCAAATTGCAAAAATTTCCAGAGTTTTGCTAGCAGCAGAATCAGGTGATCTATCTAAATTTAGGGGGAAAAATTTAGAAACCATTGATGTGGAAGGTGTAATTGACGATAACATAATGGCTGATTTAAATGAGCATAGTAATATGTTGACAGAACCAGGTAGTAAATTATTATACCTTGTTTCATCCAATTTTGCATAGTTGAATTGTTTACAGAAATAGAGCTTGTGGATGTAGCAATAGAGAGTATTGAAGCTAATGAGTTAATTGAAAAATCTTCTAGTGATAGCGACAGCGATTTTAGGCCTTCTTTATATGGATCAACGCCAACCAAGAGAAAAGGATCCCCATGGAAAATATTGAATAAAAGTATGTAGATATTATACACGATAACTAATGTTAAATCTAAATGTTATGTATTAATAATAATCTGTCAAAATTAAAATAAGGCATATTTTTACTTTTTTACTTCTATATAACAGAAACAACTGGTAATTACATATGTGTGTTAAATTAATATTGTTTTAGAAAAATCAATAATTCGTCGACGTGCATGGAAAACTCCCGAAAAATCATGTATACGCAATTATTTTGCTCATCATTTAGCCAATAACACTCTACCCAGTGGAAAGCATTGTATAGAAATATTGAAAACTCATCCAGAATTATGTAATCGCACAGCAGCACAAGTCAAAGCTTATGTTAATAATTGTAACAAAAAGAAGTTTGCTCCTAAAGATTAAATGAAATCAATTTTATGTGTATGAAAAGTAATAAAACGATAAAATTATTATAAATAAAACTGTAAATAAATGATAAAAGTATGAGTGAGTATAGATCAAACGGTCTTGTGCCCGGTATATTTATTTAGCTGTTAGATATTATTGTAAGTTATCGCTCATAATACCGTATTAAAATTGTAACTACGATGTAAAATAATTGTATAGAATTTCACAGAAATTGCATAACTCAGCATTTAATAGCTACATGCGCATTTCGAAGGCCATGCTCCCATCTTCAATAGCACAAGATATACAATAAAAAGAGATGGACAGTACGTGGAGGTGTTCTATTTAGTTTCAATCTTGTGCTAATGAAGACGGGGTCATAGCCTTCGAAATGTACATCTAGATGTACAATAAATACTTTGGGTTATGGTATTTGGGTGATAATCTACACGTGGTATTACCCTAGTTCTATAAAATTTGAATTTAAATTCATGTATTATATAATAAATCTTTTTGTTTTCTTTTCTTTATGCTTTACTTCTTTTTAGTTCAGTAATCTTAATAAAAAGTTTGGAATATTTTTTTTTTAAGTGGACAAATATAACATATAGAATTCAATATTTTTTTTGTTCCATTAATGCAATTAATACACAAGGCTGATTCACGGTGAGTGTAAAATTATCATAGTACTCGCACATGACTTTTAGCTTTGAAATAATTAAATCACAATTTTTATGTCGCATTCTTAATAGTTTTCAAGATATGGGATCTTATATAGTGCGGTTAAAAATGATTAGAAGAATTATTAACAAGAATACTTTATAGTCATATAAAGTCATTTTGAAAATTTTACAATAAAAACATTTTACACAAGATATCTTAATACGCCAACAATGTTTGAATTTGTTATTGTATATATAACTATAATTAGATATTAATACGCCCCGCTTACATTTACCACTTCATTACTGAATTAATTACTTTCTTTGAAATATGGAAATTTAAATTTATTTGATAAAAATATGTAAAAAACTATTCTAAACTTTCAATATTCACTACGGCTTCGAATAATAATAATTGGATTCAAAATGTTTCTCGCATCTAACTAATCATTTACGTTAAAGCAAAATCAGCGGCAGAAAATATGTATCCCATTCTTTAAACACACGGATGCATAGCTATTTATATTAAAAGCAACTTTATTATTCCTGAACCCACATAATTAATCCAATGACATTATCTTAATCACATGCATTACTCATTTTTTGTTATTTTTTTCATTAAATTTAATTAATCGGCCATTCCATGAAGGAAGTATCCTAATAGTTAATTTATATATAGGCGTATAGTGAAAATTTGAAAACAGAATTGTTCGGTGCTATAAGGTATTTTGAGATCTATTGCCCCGAAATATGTTGCGGTATAAGAATCGTTGACTTTATTATGTTTTACGTTGTAGTAAAATAATATTTCTCTTTTTTAAATTACTTTGTGGTCAATATTATACGCACTACAATAGATACAACCCAAATCTTCAGATATTAAAAGAACGATAGCAGAAAAAACTTAGATTGAAGACTAGTTGATGAAATAGAGAACGTATCAGATGTTTGATATTTTGAAAGTTGTATGTAAAATAACACAGAATAGAACTAGTAGAATATGAAACCCTCCAAGCTTAAGAATGTGACCTACTGGTTTCATCCAATTAATTTACATATGGTAAGTAGAGTGCAAGAAAGGGATAGGTAGACATAGATTGGAGTATGTGGGTCAGATAGTGAAGGACGTTGAGATGAATAGCAATACTGAGATGAAGGAGTTAGCTCAATATAGATCGGCAGATGGCATGCTGTTTCCGTCCAATCATTTAGATTAAGGATCTTTAACTGATGTGGGGGAATATGAAATTGGTTACGGAAGGTGGGTGGAGGATAAGAAAGGAGTAGGTAGGCATGACCCACGTATGTGGGTGAGATAGTGCAGGATGGGTTGAATAGCTAGCTATAGGAAGATGAAGTAGATAGCTGAGGATAGATCGGCAGATGACATATTGTTTCCAACCAATTCACGAGTTTGAAATAAAGAGTAGGTATTATATTAAATAAAGACGAGGCGTAGTCACCACACCATATGACTTTCATTGTCAGACAGTTTGAAAAAATAAACAAAGCTACTATAAAGTTTAGTTTTAACGATTCTGTCGCTTTTGAATTTTCTATCACTAATTAAAGATCTGATTAATGTTTATTTGTACAAAGATTATGAGGTGTTGCAGACTATATAGATTGAAAAATGAAAATGCCTCATATTTAGCAGCGTGGTAGTCACATTACAAGAATCATAAATGAAATAGTCTATTTTTTGTCTACAAACGATAGGACGAAGATATAATTAAATGTAATATAGTAGCGGCGGCCAAAAGCGTACAGGCGGTCAAAACCGTACGGCGTTCAAAAGCGAACAGGCGTTGGAAAGCGTACAGGCGTTCGAAAACGTACGAGTCTTTATAATATATATAACGCATTATAAGTACTGCGAGTCTTATACCAGGATTTTCATGTCTGACTGCAGACGTAGTTATAAGAATTATATAAGAATTATGTACATATATTACAAATATATTTACGGTAATTAAAAAAAAAAAAATAATAATAATAAAAAAAACATGAGCTAGAAGTATTTAATTAAATTGTTAATTCAAAAAATATATAAATATATGCAACAGAATAATATATTCAGAAGTTCTGGAGGCGACGGATACTTGGGCATTGTACGGCCATGCGATGGAATATGAGCGAACATTTGTAATTTAATTTTAATGACTTCGTGCCTAATTTTTTCATATTTAAGTTAAAAAAATTCTAAAAAGCTATATACTAAGTGTGGCCATATCCACCTAATGATCGACAGTAGGTAATCTTTAACGAATTTCGCAATAATTCTCTCATGTTTTTTTTTCATTCTCTCACACCGACTGTCAACATGGTTTTCGAAAAAACAGATCTAAGGAATCAGCTAGCATATCTTTCATTCAACATATTTATGATATTGAAAAAGGGAAGAGAAAATGGGTCTATTTTTTATCTGAGTCGTGTTTTTGACACTATCTTGTGATTATATTATTTATAAACTTGAAAAACTGGGGATCAGAGGTACTTTACTAAGTTGGACTCGTTCATATCTTTATGTTAGTTCTATGTGTGTAATTCTTAATGTTAAACAATCTTCTGACTATGTAAATATGGGTGTTCCCCAAGGTTGTCCTTGGAACCCTCATTTGCCATTTATATATTAACGATCTAACTTAGTTTATTACAAAAGGGGCAGTGACTATGTACGTGGATGACATATCCATTATTGTATCCTTAGGAAACATCAATGACTTATTGGTGTCAGCTGATCAAACTATTATTGACTTTAACAAATGGTGCGATAAAAATTGTTTAATTCTAAATGTATAGAAAATGGAATGTGTTTATTTTTTCAAGAAAAAAGTACTAGATGAACCCATCAACCTTATCTCTTATGATATTGATCTAAAAACATCAATTAGTATAAAATTTCTTGGTACTATGATGGACTCTAACTTTTATTTTAATACGCATATTGATGCGGTATGTAAAAAAATAAAATCTGCCCATTTTGCTATTTATCAGCTTAACTCATGTTTGTCCATAACTCCATAGCTATAAGAATATTAGCCGATAGTAAGTTTTATATATTACATAACGAATTTGCAGGATCTTTAAACCTGTGGTTCGTTAAAGTTTCTCTAAATTATATGGCAAGGAGCATCTCTCCTATAATGTGCATAATTTAATTCATTTGTGTGCTGATGCAAAAGATCATGGTGCACTAGACCAATTTAATGCCTTTAAATTTGAAAATTATATGTATCATTTAAAACAAAAATAAAAATATCTGGTAATGCACTGCAACAATTACACAACCGTTTAGAAGAGGAGATTGCAATTGACAGCAGCAGTAAGGCAAATATTAAGTCGAAAATATATCCAATTATAGTAAGGAAACAAAGTGGCGATGTACTAATAGATTTGTAGTTAGGGACATGCCACCTGATAATGATGTGATAATCGAAGACGGTAAATATGGAGAAGTTATAGAAATCACAGCAAAAGCAATTGTAACAGTCAAAATTTATAATAAATATAGTTATTTCTTTAAAAATCCTTGTAATTCTCAAATGCTCGGCATTATTGAAGTTTTAGACACTGACGTTGACATTAAGGATATAGGTTACAATTTAATAAAAAATAAATGTGTGAAACTAAGCTCGAGTCGTACTAATTACAGTATTATGCTTCAGTTAATAAATTAGTTTAAAAAGCTAGTTAAAATTTAGTAAGTTAGCTCAGTTATAGGTAGTCTAATAATGTAGTCTATTAATGATTGCTGTTAGGTTGTTGCTAAATAACCCCGAGAGGGTATACGCAATAAATTAGTAGTCTTATTTACTGTTCGTTGCCAAATGACCAATGCCAAATGAGTTACCACTCGCGGGTATATATAATAGTATATAATATAATATACAGCTAATTTTTTTTTAATTGGCGGAGAATTTCGGTAGTCGTCTGCGCATAGGGTTGTGTTGTTACCGGGAGCAACTAGTGCCCGGCACTGCGTTGTTCCCGCGGCAGTCGTTCTTGCCGGTTCGTCCAACCGGAGTATGGACATCGCCTGCGCAACGCCTCCAGATATACTCCGGACTGCTCGGAACTGCATTTAAGCGCGCGTTCCCCGTGACATCGCTCTCTCTGCCAGACGACTCCGAAGCAACACCATCACGAGGGTATCCGCATGCACGCTGCCACGGCCGACCTTGCTATACCCGAATGACCTTGCCGAGCGTCACCACGAGAGAACACTACGTTTAGTTTAAATCGCGCGCTGTATCCGTATACATATATATTGTATAGTGTGTAATAGAATATTTATCGTGTGCCGTGTTTCATTTCCCCTTATTCTGAGCGCTTAACATTATCACGGTAACATTTGGCACCCGGAACGTGGGGCTTCAGTTGCACGCGGACGTGCAAAGGGATCCACAACCCATACATAGTTTCTTGCTTCTGGAAAAAGCAAGTGGCGCCCATCCACAACAAATGGTGAAGATCACACCACAAGGAAGACAGGTGAGATTATCAACATCAACCGCTACCACCAGCTCTGCCGCTTCCGCGATAGCTCGAACGACGCGGAGAAAGCTCATCACGGCAGACGCCGCCGCCGCCTACGCCGCTGTCCTTGAAGCAGCCGCGGCGGCCACAGCCGCCGCTAAGGTACCAACTCCAGACGCGGCCACTCCCGGGGCAGCCGCCCCAGCCGCAACCGCTGTCAACCCAGCCACAGCCACCACCGACGGTGCCGTAGCCGCCTCCGAGGCAGCAACCGCCCCCGAGGCAGCCGCCGCCTACGAGGTAGAAAACCGCCCCCGCAGCGGCCACCGCCGCCTTCGAGGTAGAAACCGCACCCGAAGCGACCGCCGCCACCAAAACCGCCCCGAGGTAGAAACCGCCTCGAAGCGGCCGCCGCCACGGACCCCCGAGGTAGAAACCGCTCCCGGCGCAGCGGCCGACGCCGCCGCCGCCCCCGGCGCAACAGCAGCGCCTGAAGCGGCCGCCGTCGCCAGGACCATTGCAGCCGCCCCAAACATGGACGCACCCTACCCCGAGTCAACAGTAGCGGCGCTGATCCAAGCTGCCGCCGCGGCTACCGCTGCAGCGGTGCGCCGCAGCCCCCCGGATTCCCCGGACCTGGACGGTCCCGATCGCTTCGACGGGGACCGTCGCCACGATCCCCGTCAGTGGCTGCTGGAGTGCGAGGCGCACTTCACCGCCACCCACATCCCCACCACCAAGTGGACGAAGGCAGCAGTCCGCCTCCTGGATGGGCCCGGGATCACCGCTTCGACGCCTGGGACTGGGCCCAGTGGAAGGACGAACTCCTGGAGGAGTTCAATAGTGAGCAGATCCTCGCGGAACTGGACCTGCGCTTCCGCAGCGAGGAGCAGTCCTCCACCCCGGCCAAGGCCTTCGTGGACGACAAGATGGCCGTGTATCGCCGCCTCCACGGTTGTGACCCGCCCGCGAGCACCCTCCTCCACATCCTCCAGTTGATGGAGAAGGGCACACGGATCTACCTGCAGTGCCCCATGCCGGAGTCGTGGGCGCAACTGCGCGCCGCGTTCCGGAAGATACCGGCCGCCGCCCTTCAGCCCGCGGCCGTTCCGCCCCAGGCCGCGACGCCCGTCCGCACGACGCCCCGCGGGGCGCCACCCTCTTCAAACCTGGATCGCCCGCCCCCGCGGTGCAACCTTTGCCGCGAGGGCAACCACTTCCATCGCTACTGCCCACAACGGACCGCCCCCGCCATCGCCGCGCTGCAGGCGGGAAACGAGAACCGGAGCGACGCCGTTGCCGCCGACGGTCGCTCCGGCTGAATGCTCTCGCCGGCTCCTCCACCCCCCTCGTCGACGTCCGCATCCACGGGCGCCTCGTCGCTGGCCTTCTAGACACGGGCGCTTCCGACAATTTCATTAGCGCCCAGGTTCTACCCGGGCTTTACGAAGATGCAGCGCCCAGAGCCAGCTTTCTCCTGGCCGATGGGATCACTCGGCTGAGGACCATGGGAAGGGCCACCCGGCCCATCCGGTTGGGACAACGCGCCGAGGACGTGGCCTTCACCGTGGTGGCCACGCTCTCCCCACCCGTGATTCTTGGTGCACCCTTCTTCGCCAAGACCAACGCCACCTTGGACTTTTCCAGGGGGACCATGGCGTTTGGTACTTCAGCGCGGACCACCATCTACTGGAGAGGAGCCGACCTCGCATCACCCGCACCCACCCCGCAGGTAAGCCATAATTTCCCTGCCGCTGCAGAGCCTGCCTTCCAGCGACTCTTGGAGGAATATGCCGGTGTATTCCGGGAGGGACCCGTACGCCAGACGTCCTCGATCCAGCACCGGATCACACTGTCTGACCCCCGGCCATTCATCATCCGGCCCTACCGGGTCTCGGACGAGAAGAAGCGCACCATGCAGCAGCACGTGGACGAGATGCTGCAGCAGGGCGTGATTGAGCATAGTACCGCCCGGTACTGCTCCCCAGTAGTCCTGGTGAAGAAGGGGGATGGGACGACACGCTTCTGTGTCGACTACCGGCAGCTCAACGCCCGTACCATCACCGAGCCCGGCAGCTTCCCGGTCATCCAGGAGACGCTGCGCGACCTCGCTACCGCCACGCACGTCAGCACCCTCGACCTGAAGTCGGGGTACTGGCAAGTGCACCTGCACGAGGAATCGAGGCCCTTGACGGCGTTCGCGACGCCCGATGGCGCCCTGTACCAGTTCCGCGTGATGCCATTCGGGCTTAAGAACGCGCCCGCCACCTTCCAGCGGCTAATGGCCCAGGAGGTTCTCGTGGGCTACATGCGGGACTTCACGATGGCCTACCTGGACGACATCGTCGTGTACTTGTCCAGCCTGGAAGACCACCTCCGCCACCTGCAGCTAGTGTTCGAACGCCTCCAGCAACACGGCCTCACCTGCGCAGCGGTGAAGTGCCGGTTCGGGTATTCGGAGTTCGAATACCTGGGCCACCGCATCCGGGGGCAGACCATCGAGCCGACCACCCGCCATCAGTTGCAGATAACCGCGGCGGCCAGGCCAACCAACCGCAAGCAGCTCCGGGGATTCCTGGGCATGTGCGGTTGGCTGCGCGAGTACTTGCCGGGATTCGCGGCAACGTCCGCGCCCTTGACCCGGCTGCTGAGTCCAAAGGTCCCCTTCCGCTGGGACGCCTCCTGCGAGGTTGCCTACAAGGCAATACATGGGGAGATGCAGCAACCGCGAGAACTCCACCGCCCGGACATGACGAAGCCCATGGTCCTCCAGACGGACGCGAGCCTGAGCGGACTAAGCGCGGTCCTGTACCAGGAAGTGCAGGGCGAGAGACGCGTCGTAAGTTACGCCAGCGCTGCCCTGCGCCCCGCCGAACGCAACTACCACTTGAACCAGCTGGAGTGCCTGGCGGTGGTCTGGGCCGTCAAGAGGTTCCGGCCCTACCTGGAGCGGCTCCCCTTCACTCTTCGGACGGACAACCGAGCACTGGTGTGGCTGGATACCATGCGAGGCAAGAACGGGAAGTTAGCGCGGTGGTCTTTCCCTGCAGGAACTGGACTTCACCGTCGAGCACTGCCCGGGGAAGGAAAACGAGCTACCCGATTTCCTTTCCCGCAACCCGCAAGAACCAGCCCCACAGATCGATACGGCAGAGGAAGAGCGTATACTCTGCCCCGTCCAACCCGCGGCTGGAACCCTCTTCAGGCAACTCCACGAAGCCCAAAGAGATGATGCCAGCTGCCAGGCCCTCATCACACAGTGGGAAGCTGCCCACGCTGGCCGCCGGAAACCGGGAGACCGAGAATTCCTCCGGCGGTTCGGAGTATTTGAGGGCGGCCTGTATCGCACTCAAGAAGGCGCCTGCTGGTCGTGCCGATCGCCAACTACCCGGAGGTGCAACGGGCCTTTCACGACCGTGAAATGGCCGCGCACCCCGGAGGCGACGAGACGCGGAGGGCCATCGAGCGGCACTTCTACGTCCGGCGCCTGCCAGGCCGTGAAGCGCCGGCCGCCCACCCCTCCGGCCGCCTTGACTTCACGCCCCATTACGAGGCCATTCGAGGTATGGGCCGTGGACCACATGGGCCCATACCGGGAGACTGCGTCCGGTTTCCGGTACCTGCTGGTCGCCACAGACCTATTTAGCAGGTGGGTCGAGGCGTTCCCCGTCACATCACCCGCCACAGCCGTCACCCTCCGAGCGCTGGAGGTGGAAGTCTTCGCCCGCTTCGGGTACCCCAGGGAAGTCCGCACGGACAACGCCCCGGGGTTCACGAGCCAGCGTTGGAAGGCGCAGCTGCAGCGGTGGGGCATCCGCCAGGCCTACACGCCCGAATACCACCCGCGGGCCAACCCAGCGGAAAGGAGAAACCAGGAGCTGAAGAAGGCCCTGAAGGCCTTGCTGTTCGAGACGTACAACGAGCAGTGGGACACCAAGGTGCCCCAAGCCCTGGCCGCCCTTCGCCGCCGTACCAACGAGGCCACCAAGATGACCCCCAGCGAAGTGGTGTTCGGAAGGAACATCGCCTTGCCGGGGGAATGGGAGGCTGCCCCGGCCGCCCCACCCAACCCAGAGCCGGCACCCGCGCAGGACCGGTTCCAGACGGCCCGCCGGAACCAGGACGCCTACCGCCAACGCTACCAGGACGGAGCCCCGCCAACCCGCTACCAGGTGGGCGACTTGGTGTACCTGCGCGACAGGAACACGACAAGGCGCCGCCCGTTCCAACCCGCCTGGCTGGGGCCTTTCCCAATCAAGGAGGTGATTGGCAATGCGGTGTTCCTGGTGCGGGCCAACCGAAGCGACCACCGAAGCCACGCGGACCAGTTGAAGCCGGCGCATGTGCGCCAGCCACCGCCCGAGTGAGAGGAAGCCCCGGTGGCTTCCGTGCAGCCGGAAGCTGCACCCGCCCCCGAACAAGAGAACACCACCGAAGCGCGGTCCCTGGCGGACGCCTACTACCGTAGCGCCGCCGCCCACATCCACGCAGGGGACCTGTTCGCCAAGGCCGAGATGGGCGACGCCGCCCTCAACTTCAACCTCGCCGCCCTAGCCATCACCAACACAGCCAACCTCATCCGGGACGCCGCGAATGGAGTCCCGAGTGTCGTCCTGGGGGGGGCGGCTGTTACCGGGAGCAACTAGTGCCCGGCACTGCGTTGTTCCCGCGGCAGTCGTTCTTGCCGGTTCGTCCAACCGGAGTATGGACATCGCCTGCGCAACGCCTCCAGATATACTCCGGACTGCTCGGAACTGCATTTAAGCGCGCGTTCCCCGTGACATCGCTCTCTCTGCCAGACGACTCCGAAGCAACACCATCACGAGGGTATCCGCATGCACGCTGCCCGGCCGACCTTGCTATA
This sequence comes from Leptodirus hochenwartii, assembly GCA_947310635.1. NCBI lineage: Eukaryota > Metazoa > Arthropoda > Insecta > Coleoptera > Leiodidae > Leptodirus > Leptodirus hochenwartii. Next base: position 331,506 of record CAMZJO010000001.1, read on the forward strand.
CCCGAGTGACCTTGCCGAGCGTCACCACGAGAGAACACTACGTTTAGTTTAAATCGCGCGCTGTATCCGTATACATATATATTGTATAGTGTGTAATAGAATATTTATCGTGTGCCGTGTTTCATTTCCCCTTATTCTGAGCGCTTAACATTATCACGGTAACAGTGTTTATCGGGGTTATATAATACCAGTGGTGCCAAACAAAAAATACTCTATGTCCAAGAATTTAAATTTGTCACTATTTATAGCTATCGTTCAAATACTTATGACATAAATATGATACTATAATAAGTATTTATCAACATTTCTTATATTCTAGTATAACTTTTCTGCATTTTGTATTAATTTAAGAGAATTCATTCTAATTGCATAAAATGGTTACAACTGTGCGTGGGGATTTGTCAACATTGCAATACTTACGACGCACATCTTCTGCACTAGACACACCTACTTATTCTTTGGAGAAGACAGAGGCGTAGCGTGTTTTGGTAGAATTATATTTATTGAAATAAGTGATATTTTTGTTCAAAAGCGAAATAATATTCTATACCCAACTCGAAGTCAACCCAAAGCTAATGGGTAAGAGTTAATTAGTAATTATAAATTTCGTGCACTTATTTGCTATTTTCTATTATGTAACAATATAATTACCTATCTGTTTATATTTCAGTAAAAGTACCTGTTTCAAAATGGCTGCACGAAAGCACTTACGAAGCCAAGATCATGAGATTGTTTACACTGTCTTTCGAGTATTTTGGCAACCAGAATACCAACAGTATGACCGATGTAAAAATACTGGTATCAGAAGTAACAAAAGTTCCCCATCGTACCGTCGAACGAAAAAAACCGCGTGGAGAAGTAAATCAACCAAGATTCTCATCTCCAACAAAGCGTACCCGTAAGAGAACAATTACAAATATGTTGGATTACGAGAAGAATGACTATCGGACCATAATTTATAATTAGCATTTAACGGAAGGTGGCCGTATTACTCTTGCTGGTCTGGACGAAAAAACTGAAGCTGGATTTCGATTGGGAAGGTTCTTGGGCTTTCCTTTGGAAAATGGTACATGAATTGGGTTTCCGATGGAAAAATTCAAGGGACAACCGTTCAGTTCTTATACAATAGAATCATATAAGATTGCAACGAATTAATTATTTGGAAAGAATATCCTTTTTCCGAGAACAAAATAGACCAATTATATTCATGGCTGAAACGTACATTCATAGTGGACATACAACTGATAAAACTTGGTCAGATAATTCAGGCAAAGGACAAAGGCTCATTATATTACATGCCGGCGGAGAGATGGGTTTTCTACCGAATTGCCTTTTAATTTTTAAGTCTGGTTTAAAAAGTGGCGATTAACCATGACGAAATGAATTCTACGAATTACGAGAAATGGCTAGAAGAAAAACTTATACCAAATCTACCGGAAAGATCAGTTTTGGTCATTGATAACGCCCCGTATCATAACATCCAAATTGATAAGGCCCCAACGTCAAATAGCAACAAAAGTCAAATGGTGAAATGGCTAACGAAACGAAACGTGATCTGTTCCCTAAAAATGCTGATTGGAAGAAGCGTTGCAATCATGTTTTAGAAATTGAGAAAACTAAATTTGGCTCGGAAATTCAGATAGATACGTTTACAGAAGATCTCATTATCAATATTAATGGAGATACAGATAGTGACAGCAATGGTTATGATGATGATTTATAATATACAAAATTAAAATATTTGTGTATATAGCTTTAATTTTACTTTGTTTCTTTTTTTTATATTATGTTTTCAATTGATTCTATTTTGTAATAAATTAATTTTTTATATCTCTTATCTCTAGTTAATATTAATCCTTTTAAAACATAATTATCTAAATATTCCATCGTTAATAAAAATACGAACATTGAACAATATTTTTAATAAGTGGGAAATAAATATATAAAATGTCAGCTGAAGTTTAAGTGATTTTATTTCGAATTTATTTTCAAATTTAATTAGTGATACTTTTCATGAATTTGCAAAAAAATGTACTGCACTGGAATATTCAATGTGCTACACGACTTATACCATACTATTTCAAATAGCACTGCTATGTACTGTATTGGTCAAGCCATTATGCCAGTTTTGATTTATGATGCGTATACTTCCGTCATTCTCCGCCAATTAAAAAAAAACCAGCCGTACCTAGCTATATTATATAATAATAAACTACAAAAAGCGTAACAAATAAGTTTCCTGAGTTTCATTGTAGCAATTTTAAATTCTGTTCATAAGATTTTTTTTCATTTCTTATGGTATGATTCACGTCCCAAATCCCACCCTGCCCAGCAGCCCACAATATCTTGAGAGTATGGCTACCTTAAGCAAGCGGAAACTCAGCTCAGTTGATTTAGTATAGCCGACCGTTTAGAACTTTAATAATATGGAGTGGGCTGTAGTAGAGTTTCTTAACGAAAATTGTGAAGAAAGCACTGTGGTTGGAGCATCAAAGTGCCAGTGAAATGGTTAACTGATAATAATAAATATTGTTGGTGGCCACGTAGCAAAAATCCTTCAAAGTTGATTTTTGCCCAGGCTATGCCAAATCAAAAGTCCAAGTCGTGGGGTAAATTTCCATGCAAGGTGGATTGCTTGACTGGTAAGTACACAATCAAGCAACGGAACAACGTTGGTCAGTTGTTATTCGAACGCTGTTATTTAAATTTCATTTTCAGTGGGAAATAATAAGTTTTTAATTGAGTGTGTTATACCTATCGCTGCGTCAAATAAAACGCTATTAACGATGATAAATCCTGCAATAAACTTTTGAGTAAGTGGGCGTATATCAAACATTTAAAATTATTTAACAACTATTGGGAGAATATATAGAAGTGATAACGTTTCTGCTATAGCGTAAAGTATACATATGTAAAATCCAAATTGGTATTTTTATTAATATTTATTTAATATTTAGCACAAACTCGACTGTCCGTAGGGGGCATTGTGGATTTTGATACAATTCGATTGTCGATAGTCGATTGACAATAAACATATACCATGGCATAATTGCTGTTTGTTGCGAATTACTTCTTAAAAATAGTCGTTCAAATCTCATGTCAAGATTACTATTGAATACCTAGCATCCCCCTGAGGTTCGATACGTTGAGTAGCTGCAAGAGTTCACGGAGTGGCTTTGCTCAATTTCTAAACTCTCTCGAATTCATGCATTTTAGAGTAAATAATTAAATATAAATCATATTAAATAAAAATTATTTCCTGGGTCTATTCCTCTAATTATAATAGAACTCACTACTATATAAAGATGACTTCAAATTACAAATGCTGTCCCACAATTGGTCACCGAAATTATATCTGCTTGAACTGCGCATCTGTGTTCCATAAGGGCTGTATCGAAAAACGACCTAATTGTTTCAAATAGTCGAATCTAATAAAGTACTCTGCTGCGATATAAATGTTGTTTCTATATATCGCACTGAACTAGAGGAACTGAAGGCAGCAAATATCATTTTAAAAGAGGAAAGAAATGCACTTCTTCTGCAAAATAACAGACCAAATAACAGATCAATAGCATGTATATACATGCTATTTATTTAAAAATTTCACGCTTATAGCACGATGCAGTTTCCTAGAAGCTATAATAGACAATGTGTACTTCAACCACATAATATCAATCATAAAGTATGGCATAAACATTTGGTCTAAATGCAACAAAAGTTCATATAATAGTGCGGAAACAACTCAAAATAAATTACCAAAAACTTTGTATACATTCGAGGGCTTTCGAACTCATACCAGTGATGTGTACAAAATTACAAATAAATTACCAATTAAAATGATAGCAACACATCGAAGGCAACGTATTTACCTACAAAATAAAAAACTTCTTGCAAAGAACGAACATCAAACTACAATCAACCGTGGATATTCATAGTCGCCTAAGAAGTAAAGATCACCTTAATCTACACACCACAAAACCATATGGGAAAGAAAAAACAACCTCTTCGTCCAGTATTACCCACAATAGTTTACCCAACCATATTAAATTCAGTACATTTACTAAAATCTTTAGAAAAAGAATTACTGGTCACGTAAAAACCTTGTGATTTATAATTTTTTTATACTAAGTCTATTTCTCCTGTATCTACAGCACTTGTTTATACCAGCGAAAGCTACCTCAATGATGTTTTATTATATATTTAAAATTAGTTTTTATACTTCAGTAAGTTTTGTTATCTAAGAAAAACTTTTGAATACATTTTTTTCCCCCCCGTTATAGGGGAGTTTATTGCATTTTAAATAACACCTTATATTTTACTTTTATAGTTTATTTGATTGTTTAATATATTATTTTTATTCAATTTTATCTTCACACCCAAGTCATTTAGAGTTTTCTTTAATGTTATTGGATGTATTATTTATTTCAGTTATATTTATAACTGTAGTTATTCAAATATTTAATGTTCATTTTTCAGTTTTTATTATAGATTTTTATACTTTAGATCTCTTCAATTTTATATTTTGCTGCGGTTTATTTATGTACCACTATTTGATTATTTCGTACGTGGTCACTTTGTTTCCGCTGTGGATTGTTGGCGATTGCGAATATCAACCCTGGCCGTCGCTACGCTCTGCCGTGGGGTACAAATCCGTAAAAAGATTTAGCATCCGACATTTTGGCTATATTAAGGGACTTCGATTTGTCTTCGGTACTTCACGTGGTTATCGTTTTGCCCTGCAATTTGAGAACGCGTATTGTTAGGAAAGTTTTAGTTTCGTATGTATATTTTTAGTATCCCTTACCTCTGCAATATATTCCTGAGCCAAAAGTTACAATTTTATTTCGCCACATTTTAATTCATCTTTTGTTTTTGATTTCAATATTATTGCATCCGTGACGTACGTCGGTGCCTTCTATCAAGATTGGGTTAACCTCTTATAGCCACCGAGAGCGGAGTACGGCAAGATACATACTACTCAAGCCTAATTTTGTGGATCAATACAAAATACACAATGATTTACATGATTTTTATATCAATTAACAAGTTAATACGTAAACAAATGCTTGTAACTTTTAACTAAAACAATCAACAACAAAAACACAGCAGTATATCAACTTAGTGCATAATTACCTATTAATAACAAATTAAACTTAGTCTATGAAATGGCTTGTTACTAAAAAATCAATAGAAAACTCCAGCAACAAAAGCTTCCTTTAAACAAAAAGAGTATTCGCAGTTTTTTGATATCTTGTTTATCAAAGTCTGTTCTATGAGAATGTATCAACAGTACGCCATATTATGGGGTGGAAGGTCACCAATATGGACTTTATTATTTATATATATGAAAATAATAAAATGGATAAATAAATAAATAAATAAAATACATTGTATATGTATAATCTAACCCTTAATTTGAAGACATTAACTTCTATCGACCAGAATAATAACCATGAATCATATATTGCAACTTATTAATTTTTACTAATTATCGAACCTGTTCTATTCATTAAGGCCGAACTGGAGTCTCGCAAGTTTTCAGCGCTGAGAATTTTGGCTAATTTTATGAACCTTTAGAGCTTTATGTAGGCTGGACATAACCAATAAAGTCAGCACTGATTATATATGGGTGAAAATGGCAAATAATTAATGTATAAATATACACTCAATGTATAAAATAATGTGATTGATAATGCGCCCTATCATAATATTTAATTAGATAGAGCGCCGAATTCTAATGCGAAAAAAACGGACATGCTTGGTTGGTTGCAAAGTCACAATATTCTATGTTCTGTGAAAATGTTGAAGCCGCAGCTTTATGATTTAATACAAAAAAAGAAATCAAGTTTTATAAGATATAAGTTCGACGAGAAAATGCGACAACATGGCCATTCAATACTCCGATTGCCGCCATACCATCCGAATTTAAATCCCATTGAATTAAAAGTTGCAGAATAGTTAGGCCCATAACTGTGACTGGTTGTAACACATTATATTCTATTTTAGATCATGAAACATGGTCTTTTTTAAAATGTTAAACCAACACTACTAATAAAAAGTTCTCATCTTTCTTTAATATTGTAAACGATGTCTTCAAGTCATCTTTCCCTGAGCGCAAGATCAAAACTAGATCGTGTGATCAGGGAATGAAATGGTTCAATAAGGAACTATCTAATCTAAGGCAGCAATTTCATTTTATTAGTGAAGTTTGTAGGAATTACCCGAATGCTAATAACATAAAATTGCGCAACTCATATTCTAAATTCGTATTCGTATTCTAAATTCATTCTCAATTAATTCTAAATTCTTCTAATCCTACAAAAACTATGTGGAACATTGTTAATTCTTATCGAAACGCCAAATGTAATGTTACGCATTGCAAACCGGTCATTCATGCCAATACTTTTAATATATTTTTTTCAAATGCAGCAAAGGACATTGTTAATAATATTCGTGCAAGTGCTGTTAAGCCAATTACTTTTACATATGAAAACATCTCAGAAAGCAGCTTCACTTTCAAAGAAGTATCACCAAATGAGATACGTAATGCTTTAATGTCAATTAAAAATAGTAGAACTAAAGATGTGTAAAACTATGGGATGTGCTCTTACGTATTAAAAAAGCATGTAAACATATATGTTGAACCCTTAACCACGCTAATAAATAGTTAAATACAGGAAGGTGATTTTCCGGATTTATTAAAAATTTCTAAAGTTGTTCCTATATTCAAAAAAGGAGATAAAAATGATGTTGCAAACTATCGGCCTATCTCAATTCTGCCTATTTTCTCTAAAATATATGAAAAAAAGGAATGGTGCATCGCGAATGAACTTTGCTTAAAGGACAGTAAAACTGTGAATATGATTTTAACGTTAAACAAAGTCGATATTGTTCATATTGATCACGTAAAATTCTTAGGCATTTACATTGATACCTCTCTAAGTTTTGATAAGCATATTGAGCATGTACGCGTTAGATTAAGTCGTAATATTTTTGTAATGCGTTGTCTATCATCTACTGTGTCGTCATGTATTTTAAAATTCGCCTACTACGCTCTAGTCCATTCGCATTTATCTTATGGCCTCATAACCTGGGGTAACTGTCCAGTAGTTAAAAGACTGTTTGGCCTTCAACGTAGGGCTATCCGAATAATTGTTAATATTGGATATAGAGAGGATTGCAGTAAATCATTCGCTAGCCTTAACATTTTAACATTACCTTGTATGTATATATTGAATTGTATAACATATGCTAAGGAAAATATTAACAGTTTTACATTGAACTCTGATATCCACGAATATTCCACGAGAAATAGATTTGATATCTGTATTGATACTTACAGATTAATAAATCTCAGAAGAGTTTAATGTACAAATCCAAATCGTTTTAAAAGAAGTTACCCGTTCGCATCAGAAATCTACCGAACGATGTTTTGATACGTGTAGTGAAAGCATTTCTGATAAAGTATGCGTTCTACTCAGTTGATGAGTTTTTAACTTGTAGTAATGCAGTGGCGGCTCGTGCCATTTCATTCTGGGGGGGCCGCATTTCTTAAGAAATAACATAATAGTGAAAAATCTTACCTAAAATTGATGCAAAATGATTAAATTCAATCATTTCTTGAAATTGAAGTCAACTCTTCTATCTTTCATTGACATAAACTTTTCCAAAACTTTTTCGTTAAAATTGTAAATATCTCGCACCACATTTTTATTAATACACATCATCGCCAACGCGTTTAAACGATCATTACCCATAGCATTTCGCAAAAAAAGTTTGATTCTTTTAAGTGTTGAAAAACAACGCTCTGATTCAGCAGTGGTCATCGGGGTTGTTAAAATAATTTAAAGTATTTTTATAGTTTCCGGGAAAGTTTCACTGAGATTATTTTGTAACAATAACGAAAGAAAATTTGTGGCTCCAATTATTTGATCAAAATCCGGACGCGAATAAATGACTTGTAATTCTGTTTTTAATCTATTTTTATTCAAAAATGGATATGCATGACACACGGTTTCCAAAAGGTCCACTGGAAATTGTTTAGAAAATGTTGGCATCGATTTCGTGTTAAATAACTCAGCGGCTTGTAGATGGCCACGATATGAGAAACTGTCCTTCATATGTGTTATATATATTTTTGTAAATGTCTCTTGTAAAACACTGCGTAAATGTCCGGTTTTGAGAACTCCTTGCACAAGTTTGCGATAAATTTAAATCAGGCAATGGCCTACCTAATTCTTTAATTTTTACTTTGTCCACAAGAGAAAGTCTACAAAACTCTATTTTCAATAAAGAACTAACACTATTCATTTTCATTAAATTATTTCTATTAAATATATTCTTGGAGAAACACGTGGCAAAATCACACACAGAACAAATGGTGCTGTCTAATCTGGCTATTCTATATCAATTTGTATACATATATATACTTTCTATATATATATATATATATACTACTCTCTCTTCTCTCTTACAACAAATGGGGACTCCCAAGTAAACGCCCCTAAAACAGTACTAACTCACTTCACACGTAAACTGAAATACAACAAACCCAACAAAATCAAAGTACTCATCAACTGGATTAACTGGACAGACAAACTTAAATACCTAGGACTCACACTGGACAAGAAACTAAACTTCAACACACACATCAACAACACCATCAAAAAAGCCAATTTCAAAATCTCACAACTCATTCCGATAATAACCACCTCCTCCACCACTCAAGAACACACCATCCTACTCTACAAAACATACATACTACCAATCCTAACATATTCATCTCCTGTCTGGACTACCACAAGTAAATCCAACCTAAGAAGCCTACAAATAACACAAAACAGACTACTCAGACTAGCCACAAGACTACCAAAATACACAACCATTAAAACCCTACACCAGCAAACCGCACAGACAGACCTACAGACAAGACTTAACAAGCTAAACCTGAAATTTTACAAAAACATTAAAAACATAAACAACGAAACACTAACTCGACTCACCATACAATCAATACCCAGAACACATAAAACCTCAAGACAAATGCTACAAAACCTCACTCATCCTGTCATAACATAATATGACAACACAATAATAACATCAACCCACCAACCCAAAACCTACTAAACAAGCCAAGAGTTATGACTCACGCCAAACCCCGTACATACAACTAATCCAGGAGAAAGAAGCGCCAAGCTTGAAACTCCATTTTACAGGTCCTACCAGGTCCCCAATCAAAACACGCCTTTCTCTTCTCTCTGAACTTCTCTAAGCCGTTAAAGAAGCGCGACATCCAATAGATCGGTCGCCTGCACTGATACACTCATCTCATTGCATATGTACTGTATATATGTATTTAACTTGTACTGAAAATAGATAGCCGCTGGAAATCTGTGACATATATTAGATAATGAAGCAAGTATCGAACCGAAGAAATAGAAGATATACGGCATACGGTCGCTCTCACCGATTGCTTGCAATAGAGTGAGATGAGTGTATATCAATTTAACCTGTACTGGGTGGCGCTGATCACGCAGCGGTACCCAGTACGTTAGTATATCTATAGTTAGTATAGTAGCGTTATATCTATACCGTGCGAACGATAGTTACAGACAGATACATCATGGGTCGCTGCTGTGACTTGCAACGGATACCACAACGAACGCCACACCGTACGAACGCTAGAACAAACGTTGTGTTGATTGTTATCGCGACGCAAGCTTTATCTTTTAGGAAAAATAATGCCGAGATAAAATATCGCAATACAATTATATATCTACGGTGATGCGCTCAATGTTCAGGAGGGGCGCGCGGCCCTGCGGCCTGCATAAGGAACCGCCACTGTAGTAATGATTGATAAGTTTTTTAAGTAATTGTTTACTTCTTAATTGAACTGTGTTTGTATACATTTAAAAAAAAATTTTTTTTGTAATTTTCATATTATGACGTTTGTAAAATATGTATTTTATTATCTACAATAAATACTTTGAATCTATGCCCAGCCCATTCACAGACCCGCCAAACTCATAATTAAGCCCATCCCCGCTGACAGCGACTTAAACGACATTAAAGCCGCCATCACCGACGCCAATATCCCCTTCTTTTCCGCGTCTCGCGTTAAGCGAGACAACAAGCCAACCACCTGCATCCTCCTCACAGTCCGCAAGGAAACGCTGGAGAAGGCCGTGAAAACCAAACGCCTATGCGGATTGGTAGTCAACGCCGAACCATACAACAACACAAACACTCTGCAATGCCACAACTGCCAGGCCTTCGGGCAATCCTCCCACACCTGTAACCTCAAGCCAAAGTGCATGAAATGCGCCGCCCCACACAAAACCTCAAACTGCTCAAAACCCAGAGACTCGCCCGCCACCTGGGCCAAATGCGGCGAATCCCACCCATATCTATACTACAAGGGCTGCACTGCACTGAAGGAGTACAAGAAAGCCCGACACCAACACCTAAACCACAAAAAATAAGCCACGACAACAAGCATTAAAACAACACATACACAAAGCAACCACACAATACGCAAACCACCAACCTCAACAATCAACACACAACCAAACACCACACGCGTTAACACGCTGTCATATGCCCAAACACTCACTAAAACGCCCACACCATCAAACACGAATCAAACAAACACAAACAACACAAACCAAACAAATACACAAACCTCGGACATCCCTAACAACGGCAAAAACCCAAGCCTAGAAATCCTCTCATTCCCAAAATCCCTTACCTCCTCAAAATAAAATCCACACTAACAAAATTATCCCAAGACCTTAAAACAAAAACTGATCCCATAGATAAACCCACAAGGCCTTAGACCCTGAACACTCTAGAGGGTAAACAAATATACAAATAAACAACCAAATTACATTAAGTTCAAAAGGTAACGTAACAAATCCTGTTTTTTTGTTCGATCCGTAGGAGCTGGTTTAGTGTTCAGCTCTGGAGGGTAAACAAATATACAAATAAACAAGCAAATTACATTAAGGCAGAATTAACCTCGAGTTATGCCAAACTATTCCACACAGAGGCCGCTGGGGTCGAATAAATATTATTTGGAGCTAGTGCCTAGATATGTATAAGCCTATTATCTGAATATAAAATCGAATTTCACCGAACCTTTTATGAAGCGCAGCTTACAGGTACCTGGCTACTGAATGCACAACAAATCGTCTGTAATAGTTTTGAAACTTTACGTATTTTTAGTCTCAAGATATACTGAAAATAAGAATATTACTCATTTATCATTTACGAAACAAATGCTGTTTTGAAAAGGCGTTTGAATCAAAAGGCCTAAAAAAGAGACATGAAAAAGGCAAATGTTCGCTGGAAAAATCAATAAGTTCATTCAAATACTAGTGTCAAAAATTGAAGCTATTACAAAAACTTAGATTTGTTATTTGATGCCCTGAAAACTATAAAACCAAGCTCAGTAGCTAGTGAACGAGTATTTTCAATTTCAGGCAATATTGTGTCCAAAATAAGAACAAGACTTAGCCACCGTTCAGTGGATATTTTATGTTTTTTTAAATCCAATTTTCTTAGGAGAAATAAAAATTAGTGAAATAAATATAAATATTATTTGAAATTTGAAATTTTTGTTTGAGTTTTCGTTATTTTGTGTAAGTAATGTGCAATCCTTAATTTTTTTTTTATATTTTGACTTTGATATTGATTTCATTTTTTGTTATTTAAATAAATTAAATTAAATATATTTCCCATTCTATTTTTTTTGACAAAAATTCGAAAACTGGGAAATCTGGAATTCGAAAACATGTTTTTCAAAAAGTAGGTTTTTGTATAAACCCTAGATGCAAACATGCAAATGCATATAACTCGCTTTTCCACACGTTATTGCATATACTTTCTCGTTTATAGTGCATAATTCGGCATAAAAGGTGGTGTTTAGCAGTTTTAAACACGTTAAAATTTGAAATAGGCGCAAGAGACGAGCGGCGTCGCTGTTTTGTTTTTGTTTTTGTTTTTGAGACGATGGTTGAGCGCGAGCTGCAGAGAGCATCGCCACGTCAGTCTGGCGTGTAATTGACCGATTTGATATTGGCATTACTGCGGTCAGTCCACTCTTGTTTGTTTACATTGTCTATAGCAGGGGAGGCCAACAAGTCGATCGCGATCGACCGGTCGATCGCGAGACCAATTTTGGTCGATCACTCGCAAGTTCGGGGTTTGCGAAAAGTATCTCATAAAAACTTTTAACTTAAAAAGTACAAATACTTTTTATTCAAATGTTTTCTGTGATTAGCTCATAGAAAGGATATAATTTTTATATTATCATTATTTTTATTAGTTTGTTTTGACATTTGAAATGGTTTTATTAAGTTCTTTTTCTTTGCACTTTTGCAATTTTTTTTTCTATTTAAAGCTTTTGTCGGTAGATAACTTTTTTGCTGCTGCTACTTTTTGCTATCTATATAAAATTTATTTGAATTGGGATATTACAAAATCAGCATAATACTTCGGCTTATGATAAATAAATTCAAATAAGTAGCCCTGCATTCTACCCCTAACTCTATTTTGAGGTTATATAGTTTGCGTAAGAGCAGAATATATCTTTCTATGTGTTTTTTTTCTGCATTTATACCTTAAAGAAGAGATTTGTTTCATTGAAGAACCATCAACAGGGCAACAAGGAATGTAGCATAAAATATTTTTGTCGTAAAAATATTTAATTGCAAGTTGCTCGTCATTGAAAAACTTTTCTAAGTCTTTACGCAAAGGAATCATAGGGTATATATTACTTTTAGTTTATATATTAAAAAAAATAAAAAAAAGTTATTATATCGGGTTCGAACCCGGGGGGTAATCCTCCAAATTTGATCCACTACTTTTATTACATGCCCTATTATTAAGTCGTATATTTTTTGCATTTTAGTATACCTATTTGTGAACATGGATAGCAAACCAAAAAAATCGAAAACATATCATTTCAATGAAGAATGGGAAATTAACTATTTTTTTACGATGGTGAATGATAAATGTTGCTGCTTAATATGTCTTAGCTCGATAGCCATTGCTAAAAAGGGTAATTTGGAGAGACATTTCTTATCTTTACATAACAAGTATCAAACAGATTATCCACCAAATTCCGAATTACGAAAACGTAAAGTTCGGGATCTTAAAACTCAATTAACAAATCAACAAAATATTTTCAAAAAGCCAATATTGAAGTCACAAGCAGTAACAACTGCATCCTTCAAAGTAAGCTATCTATTAGCTAAAAAATGTAAACCATTTTCTGATGGTGAATTTGTAAAGGAAATGTTCTTGGAAATCTCGGATTCCCTTTTTAATGATTTTAAGAACAAGAGCGAAATTACTGCTGCAATTCAAGATCTACAACTGTCCCGAAACACAGTGATGCGACGAATCGAAAAGATGGGTGTAAATTTAAAGGAACAGTTACAAAATGATATTAACAGATGCTCTTGTTTTTCTCTTCAATGTGATGAATCGACAGATATAAGTGATACTGCACAGTTACTTGTTTTCATTCGTTTAGTTTTTGAAGATTTTACATCTAAAGAAGAATTGTTGGGTATGATTTATTTGAAAGAAAGGACTAGAGGTGTAAATATATTCAACGGGTTTAAAAGTCTGCTTAATGATAAGAAAGTACCTCTTTTTAAATTAGTTTCAATAACAACGGATGGCGCAGCTGCAATGATAGGCCGCAAAAATGGATTTATAGCCCTATGTCGAAATGACGATGAATTCCCAGATTTTTTGAGTTACCACTGTATAATTCACCAGCAAGTATTATCCAGCAAGAGACTAAATACAAAAGAAGTAATGGACATCGCGTTTGAAATTGTTAATTCAATTCGTGGAAGTTCTCTCAAACGTCGTCTTTTTCAACTAAAACTCGATGAAGGTCAGCCTGATTTATTATTGCATACTGATGTAAGATGGCTAAGTAGAGGTAAATTTCTGCAACGATTTCGTGATTTATTGCCTGAAATAATAGAATTTCTTAATGAACAAGAGAAAAAATATGCATATTTAAATGACAAAACCTGGCTTAGTGACTTAGCATTCCTTACAGATTTTACTTCCATATTAAGCCATTTAAATTTAGAATTACAAGGTAAAAATAAAACAATAATTGATATGATTAGCAGCATAGATGCATATAAAACCAAATTTATTTTGTTGATAGAAGATTTACAACAAAATAATATGAACCATTTTCCAAATATGGCAGACAACTTACAAAAAAATAAAAATATTATTTATGAGATTGACAAGTACGTGGCCGAAATACAAAATGTAATGGAAGATTTTGAGAAGCGATTCCAAGATTTTAAAAAAATTAAAGAAATTGTGGAATTTACATCTTTTCCTTTCAAAAAAGATTTAATTGTGAAGGAAATTAGCAAAAAAATTGCAGACTTATTTGATATGGAGCAAAACGCCTTGGAAAATGAAATTATAATTTTACAATCTGATTTAATCTTACAAGCCAGAAAATTTGAAGAAAATTTTTGGAAATATGTTAACCGAGAAAAGTATCCCAATATTATCAAATGTAGCGAATATATTTATTCTTGCTTTGGATCTACGTATCTGTGCGAATCGGCATTTTCATATTTACAATTGACTAAAACTAAACTTCGTTCCGTCCTGACCGATTCTCATACTGAGGACTCATTGTTATTGTCTTTGTCAGGATATACTCCAAATTATGATGCACTAGTAAAGGAAATGCAGACTCAGGTTTCTCATTAATTTAAAAAGTTTGAATGAATAAATGTTATTAATAAGTGCTCATGTTGTTTTAATTCCTCTGGACATAAGTTTTTTAACCCATTAAATAAATACTCATGTATGTAGATTATTTACACCTTAATCATGGAGCTCGCCAAAGTGCACGTCGGTATAAAAGCACATTGCAAAAACATCCCCTTCTTACCTAAAAAATAGGTCGATCGCGACACAATTTTAAAATAAAAAGGAGATCTTATGTGCACCAAAGTTGGCCACACCTGGTCTATAGTACCTATTCGTTTTTTGTTGTGCTGTGCGATATCAGTGGTACATTCACTATCACGAAAATGCCGCCCATTAAAAAGAATAACAAGACATTCATGGAATGTTGGATTAAAAGTTACCCAGGCTACTTTACAACTGATGGTACAGTAGTATACTGTACACTTTGTGAAAAGCGTATTCCGTCTTCGAAGAAGTATCAGATTGATCAACATGTTAGTATAGCTGCAAGAAATATCGTATATATTGTTGAGAAATAATAGAGAGGTGACCTACAAAGCTAGTTTGTTGGAATATCCTTATTATAAGTTAATATTTGTGATAGGGTAGAAAGAAGTATATTAGAAGAAGTATATAAAGAAGAAGAGGTATATCTCATCTGAAGATGAGATATACCTCTCGAAACCGGTAACCAATATAAATCAAAAAATCTTATAAGGACTTACTTCTTTCTACTCTATTACAAAGCTAGTGTTCCTTTATACATAATCCTGATATCCATCAGGCATCTGCCGTAAGACAAAGAGTCTCGTTACTTTATTACCAGGTATGTATCGTAGAAAGATTCGGAACTTCTTGCCTAATCTAAAATAAATCCAAATTTGATAATTTGTAAATTTAGTAAAAACTCAATTTAAAAATTTTGCTACTCTATTACATCACATGTCATTGTTATAATTTTTTGAAGTTATCCTACAATCACACAAATTCGTAAATATTTGATGTCGCACTCTGGCATATTCATATTTAGTTTCCGTAAAGTTCAGTAAGGATACTATAAAATAAACATAGAATATTCGTAATGTTTCATTATAAAATTTGCATTAATTTTTATTGTGCTCTTCTGTACAAATTGTAGAGCTAAAACTATTTTTAGAATGTCGATAAACCTTATAAAAGTGTACAAATTTCAGACAAGATAATTCTTATTTAAACAGGAAGTGGTTCTTATTTGACTATCCTCTATATTTTTGTTTTCGTAGAATCATTCAAAACGAATTGATTCTTATCTATAAAATCAGTGTGCGGTCGTAGTCTAAGCCAGAATTTAAATTACAGACAAATTGTAACAACCAAAAAATAATTAAAAAATTATAAGTGGAGAAAATAACAATAAAAAATAATTTTCCATATCCCCGTTTGTTGAAGCCATAATGGCAACACTCGTATGTTGGAGTGCACTGGCAACGTGGCAAGTGCATGTTGCGCTTGAGGGGGTAGACGCGAGGAGAGTACTGACGTATCGAAGGAAGGTTACGTCGGGAAAAGCAGAGTGGTAGCAACACGAACGCCTTTACGACAACGTGGATATCCGAGCGGTATTTTTATCTGAATATGTAAAAGTGTCATACAGTCCACTAAATTGTTCTTTAGTAATAAAGAGATATTAGAGACAAAGGAACGTCTTGTATTATTCAACACTCCCCAGTCTCAACAAATGGTCCTTCGAGCCGGATATGTAAATCGTATTCAGATAAAGCGTAGATCAGTAAAATACGTGATTATTAATTAACAGTGCAAGATTGTTCAGTGTCAAAAGTAGACATTAGCTGATGATCATCGTCCGGGTGCAGGACTTTGTTACGATCATCTGCAGGATAACAATCGTTAATTAATTAAAAACAAGCATTAAGTTTAAGAATGCATAAGTTGGTGCATTAGTGCATCTTCAAAGTATTAGGGCGACAGTTCGTGAAGAGGTAGAAGTGACACATAGCCTCCATTGTTATCTCGTCGTTAGGGTCGCTGGTAATGTTAAGAGAAACCAGCTGTGGAGATATCCAACAGACGAGAATACACTTAGGTACAAGACGGGTCTAAAGTGACCGACGCGTATTTCGAACTTTCGAGCAGTTTGTAAGAAAGTATCTAATGCGCGTACAGTGCCTATTGTTACAACGGGTAGGAAGCGTACTCAGGTACACGCAAGTGTGCACTATTGTGGAGAAAACTACCTTCCGACCCACGTGAAGACCGTTTGCAGGCGGGCTATATCGGTGGCTAAAAGAACCGAATACATCGTATAGACCTATACCATCGTCGATAACACTGGATATAGCTGACTACGGGGATACTGAGTGGAAAGAAGACGCCAGAAGCTACCCTACAAGAGGACAGCACTACAGCGGCAGACAAACACCGTACGCATCGTAGATGGCAGTTCCAAACCGTGTTGCAGTATAAATGTAAAGTAGTAAATCGTTCCTTGTCTTCCATATTTCCATTCTACGTCTAGAATTGTTCTCAGTTGCGCTATTCTTTATTCTATATCATGGAAGCATTAAACAGGAAACGGGGAAACATTAAAAGTAAACTAACTAATTTTACAAAATATTTTAATGCAAATAAAAGCGATTCTCGAAAAATAACTGAAATAAAATGTAGGTTAAAAAGTATGAACAATATTTTAGATATTTACATGTCAATTCAGGATGAAATAGAGAATACGCAAGGGGTTGAGTTAGAACAGGAGGCTGATGCTAGACTTATATTTGAAAATAATTATTATGAAACAATAGCGTCAGTTCAAGACTTCTTGGATAGCCTAAATCCTCCGCCTCCGATTCCACAGCTGTTATCAGCTGGAGCATCAATAAGTAGTATTCCAGTAAATCACCCTCCTGTACCATCTTTTGATAACACTATAAAATTGCCAACAATATCTCTACCTAAGTTTACGGGTAAATTTGATCAATGGGTGGAATTCTATGATACCTTCCGCGCCCTAGTTCATGAAAACGATTCCATCGGTGAGATAAGAAAGTTTTATTATTTAAAAACATGTTTGGACGGTGAAGCAAAAAATCTGTTGCGTGCATTAGAAGTGACGGCCAATAATTATAATACCGCTTGGAAATTGTTAACGGATCGTTATCAAAATGAGACTTTAATTATTAACAAACATATAGCTTTACTGTTAGCAACTGAAAAAGTCACTTCAGATTCATTTGACGCTCTCAGGAAATTCATAGATCACTGTAACAAACATATAAGAAGCTTACAATCACTGGGGGAACCGGTAAACGATTGGGGTACATTATTAATGTATATTATGTTAGAAAAGGTAGATTATAAATCTAGAGTTGAATGGGAACATCAAGCACGCAATTCTGAAACGAAATTAAAAGTGGACGAGTTGTTCGAATTTTTGCGGAAACGATGTGATGTTTTAGAAATATCGCATCGATCTCGTGGTTTAAAGAAACACGAATTAACTTCCGGTGTCTCATATGAAAAGGTGAGACCATCCAGTACGTCCTCGGTTGCAAGCAAAAGCTGCAGTTACTGTCGTAAGAAATATCACGAAATAGGCTCGTGCAGTAAATTTCTAAATTTAGCAGTATCTAAGCGGCACTTCATCGTTAAAAAGCTCCGGTTATGCTTCAACTGTTTGCAAGACAGTAACCACTCGTCAAATAAGTGCGAGAAGAAAGGTTGTGAAAAATGTGGTCTAAAGCACAACACCCTAATACATTTAGAACCCCGATTAGCTAATTGTAATGTAGGCGGCGCAAGTGACACTACTGCACGTACCGCTACAGACAGCAGTCAGTCTGTGCCACAAGATATAAGCCTTACAGCTGAGTCCTCTCAAAGTACGGCCAACAATTGTGCCTTAATTCCAAGCATATTAGAGCAAACATTACTTTGTACTGTAATGGTAGAAGTTAAAGATATACAGGGGGTGGCACATACTTGTAGGGCCCTCTTAGATTGTGGCAGTCAATCACATTACATATCTCAAAGACTAGTTGAAGACCTAGGGCTAACATGTAAAGAAACTAATATTTCAGTCTGTGGAATCAATCAAACAAAATCTGAAATCAATCGTCAGAGTACCGTAACAGTTTCATCGGTTGATAATAAGTTTAGTAAAAGTATAAAGTGTCTCGTCGCACCGCAAGTGACAGCTCAATTACCTAACTTTTCATTTTGTACAACTATGTTGAAGATTCCACAGCATTTTAAGTTAGCAGACCCAACATTTAATGTTAAAGGCAATATCGAATTGTTGTTAGGTGCTGACATATTTGTTGAAACCTTAATGTGCGAAAAGTACTTTCTAGGCAAAGGCTTGCCCACCTTATTCCTAACCAAATTCGGCTGGATTGTAGGGGGTGACATAACGTCTCATGCCATTAAAGATCGTCAGTCTAACACACGCACTTATCATTCTTCCATAACGACCACTATAGAAGCATATGATTTAGGTACTATTATGCGAAAAATTTGGGAAATCGAAAACTATGCCGATGAGCCAAGACATGTACACGAGAATTCAGTTTGCGAAGATCATTTTAAACGAACATTAAAACGTACTACCGAGGGTCGATTCATTGTTAGTATACCATTTAAAGACAATGTAGTAGAATTAGGCAGGTCACGTAATAATGCTCTTAAGCGATTCTACAAAATGGAAACCAAGTTACTTAAAAACAATGAGTTACGATTAGGGTATGTTAGTTTTATGAGAGAATATGAACGTATGGGGCACATGAAAAAATTGACTGCAGAACCACATACTCAATTAGCGTATTACCTGCCCCACCATGCAGTATTAAATCAGTTTAGTATAACCACAAAATTAAGAATCGTTTTCGATGGGTCAGCTGTAACAAGTAGTGGTTTGTCACTTAATGACGTTCAATTGATAGGTCCGAAACTGCAAACCGATATCTTCTCCATACTAATTAGATTTAGGAAACACAAGTATGTCCTTTGTGGCGATATATCAAAAATGTACCGAACTATTTTAATTGATAGGGACCAACATCGTTTTCAGAGAATAATGTGGCGCGAAAATCCTGACGAAAAAATTGATTGTTTTGAACTTCAAACGGTAACTTATGGAACGGCATCCGCTCCATACCTTGCGATTCGTTGCCTTAAGGAACTTTCAATAATGTCAGAAAAGGAATTTCCCCGTGAAAGTCGTATTATTGCAAATGATTTTTATGTCGACGATCTTATTACTGGAGCGGAGTCTGTTACCGAGATAGAAATAATTAAAAACAGTATTATAAACATATTTCAATCAGTAGGTATGGAACTACGAAAATGGGCCACCAATATATCAAAAACAGCTGATTCAATTGAATTTGGTAAAAATGAAAATAGAAAAACGTTAGGAATTTGGTGGGGAACAGCTGAAGATGTACTACAGTATCATTGCGACTCGTCGGTACAATTGGGCGTAATTAGTAAAAGATCCATACTGTCAAGTATATCGCGGTTATACGATCCTCTTGGACTCGTAGGTCCTATAGTTGTATCGGCAAAAATTATGATACAATCCTTATGGCAACAGCAGCGGGAATGGGATGAACCTGTGCCAGTTAATATTAAAGAAAAGTGGTTATCGTTTGTAAAAGGATTAGAATACATTAAAGATATTCGTATTCCTAGAATGATGGTAATACCAGATGCATGTCATATCGAAGTACATGGTTTTTGCGATGCTTCTGAACTTGCATATGGAGCATGTATTTATATAAAATCCGTGGATAGCTTGGGCAAAGTGTTAGTTCATTTAGTCTGTTCCAAATCGCGAGTGGCTCCTTTAAAGACAATTACCCTACCTCGCCTGGAATTGTGCGGTGCTGCCCTTCTGGCTCAATTAGTTAATAACACAATCAATTACTTAGATCTAGGAAGTAAAATTAATAGCATTTTTTACTGGACTGACTCCACTATCACACTCAATTGGGTAAGATCCGATCCTAGTCTGCGTAAGACTTTTGTGGCCAACCGCGTCTCACTCATCCAAGGAATATCCAATCCAAGTAGCTGGTCCCATGTACGATCTCAAGATAATCCCGCGGATATGTTATCCCGTGAAATGAGCGCATCCAAACTTGTTAATAATAACTTGTGGTGGACCGGTCCAGGTTGGCTAACCTTTGAAAATGACATGTGGCCTACTTCAGAATTTTCTATTATGCACGAACTTCCCGAAAGCAGAGTTATTAAAACATTGACAAACGTGGCACAGGATGAAGAAGTCCTCGATATCTTCAATAGGTATTCGTCATTAAAGTTATTAATCAGAGTAACTGCCTATTGCTTTCGGTTTATAAATAATTGTAAAGTCCCTTTACCTGAAAGAGCAAGTGGTATACTAACCGTCGACGAATTGGCATTATCTGAACGCGCATTAATAAAAGCTATACAGCACTCTTATTTCCGTCAGGAACTAAATAGGTTAGAACAAAGCGGTTCAGTACATGCAAAGAGTCAGCTACTTCGCTTGTGTCCTCTATTGGATGAGAATAAAATTATTAGAGTAGGGGGACGATTATCGAATACAAATTTTAATTATGATAGAAAACACCCAATTGTTTTACCGAGCAAACATACTTTTACCCGATTAGTGTTGCAGTACTATCATGAAACGTTACTTCATTGCGGTCCGCAAGCATTACTTGCTGCTGTAAGGGAATTATATTGGCCCATTTCAGGTCGAAACATGGCGCGGAAGATAGTACGTCAATGTGTTACATGTTATAGATATGCACCCGTTCCAATCACTCCGCAAATGGGAGCTTTACCACGCAGCCGAGTGACGCCTGCTCCTGCGTTTCATATATCTGGCGTAGACTATGCAGGCCCATTCCTTATAAATAACAAAAAGGGTAGAGGTGCTCAGAAGGTTAAGGCTTATATTTGCATATTCATTTGCTTTACCACAAAAGCTATTCATTTAGAGCTTGTGTCAGAACTGAGCACCGACGGTTTTCTATTAGCACTGAATAGATTTGTTGCTAGGCGCGGAAGGCCATTAGAAATACACTCGGATCGCGGTAGCAATTTTCGCGGCGCAGCTGCGGAATTAGGACGTTTTCTTGAAGCGCAGTTATCTACGCAACACTTGGCGTCCAAATTAGTAGATAAAGGTATTAGTTGGCGATTTATCCCCCCTTATTCCCCCCATTTTGGAGGCTTGTGGGAAGCTGGGGTTAAGAGTGTTAAAGGTCATTTATTAAAAATAATGGGAAACGCTTCGATGATTTTTGAAGAGTTTTACACACTCTTAGCGCAAATTGAGGCAATACTAAATTCCCGCCCTATTTCCCCGCTTTCCTCCAACCCAAACGATTTAGAACCGTTGACGCCGGCACATTTTCTAATCGGACGTTCCTTGCTGGAAGTTCCATGTCCCGATTATACCGGGCTCAAAGAGAGCCGCATGTCACGTTACCAGCGCGTGCAACAGCTGATGCAACACTTTTGGAAGAGATGGAGCCGTGAGTATTTGGTCGAGTTGCAACAACGACCAAAATGGGCTACAGCGTCAAACGTTCTAATAAAACCAGGCGATCTGGTACTCCTGCAGGACACGAACCTCCCGCCGAGACATTGGCGTCTCGGCCGCGTCATTGAGAATCATGTGGGTGATGATGGTGTCGTGCGCGTATGTACACTGCGTACCAGTAAGGGACAGACCACACGTGCCGTTAAAAAACTTTGTGTTTTTCCCATATGAAACAGTACATTACCTAATGATTTAGTTAATAAGCTCTGTTTAGTCTCTGTATTGTGCATTTTTGTGTATTGTATAAATAGATTTATGTTCATGATATATTCTTAAGACAAATTTTATCGTTAGTTGTATCGTTTACCCATGTTTTGAAATTAAGTATTTCAAGGCCCCCGAATTATGTTGAAGCCATAATGGCAACACTCGTATGTTGGAGTGCACTGGCAACGTGGCAAGTGCATGTTGCGCTTGAGGGGGTAGACGCGAGGAGAGTACTGACGTATCGAAGGAAGGTTACGTCGGGAAAAGCAGAGTGGTAGCAACACGAACGCCTTTACGACAACGTGGATATCCGAGCGGTATTTTTATCTGAATATGTAAAAGTGTCATACAGTCCACTAAATTGTTCTTTAGTAATAAAGAGATATTAGAGACAAAGGAACGTCTTGTATTATTCAACACTCCCCAGTCTCAACACCGTTCTTGCGCTGCAAGAGTATGTATGCATGGCTTACCCCAATCTCTCGACTATGATGTTGGATGATGGATATATACATCATGGCATAATGGATATAGCTTGTTGTAAGAAGTGCGGAACTAATATCAAGAGATATGCAGAATCCATAGTGTGTAAAAGTCTGTGCGCGGGACAATTTCATATTTCATGTGCGGGTATATCCGAAAAATTATATACAGACCTTAATCATTCCGAAGATATCTTAGACTGGAAATGTAAACTATGTGCTACAGGAAAATATTCAAATATCTAAAAACTCACTGAAAATAGCAATATTTCTGAGATGTTCGCAATAATCGCAGCGAGCTATTTCGCAATCCAAGTGCACATACCGTTGAGACAGCATCGACCTCCACCAATGGCCTAGTCAGGCATAGAGTTCATACACCTGAGAAATTTGAAACCGCATCAAAATCCGCGGAATTAAAAATCGCGATACCCATTGCTAACCCATTCCGACCCAGGGAAGAAAGCAGTGATGCCATGTCGACCAATAACGTGCTAGATTCCACGTACAATAATGTAAATGCACAAACTACAAGCGCAGAGACGCAACGATCTGAAATAGAGAGAGACTTAAAAATTTGCCCAAAAGATGACTGCAGAAGCCATAAATATAAAATGGATAATGAATAGACGGAAGTTGCATCAAGAAAAACTAAAAGAAATTCTCCTGAAGACCAAACTCGACACACACGTCAAAAACTGATTACTGATTATAAAATGGTAAATGCAACGAACAGATTTCAGTTACTGGAAGGCCTAAAGGAAAACATAGATACTACTGAGATTACAGGAAGTAGAAATACAAATATAAATAATAGTAGCAAAGCTAAACCTCCACCTCTATTCCTTGCAAGTATAAACGATATAAATGGTTTGACAGCTCTGTTTAACTCAAATGACAAAATTAAAAACAAATACAACTTAAAAGTTATTAATAACGATAATGAAGTTAAGTTAATAACTGAAGATGAAGAAGTTTATCGCAATGCGGTCAAAGACCTTAATACAAATGATGTGACATACTTCACATATCAACTAAAATCTCAGCGCAACTTTCGTGTAGTAATAAAGGGTCTGCACCATTTTACAAACCTAGAAGATTTGAAAGATGAAATTATAAGAAAAGGGCACTGTGTAAAAAATATCTACAATGTTAAAAGCAGACGCGATAAACAAGCACTACCAATGTTCTTTATAGACATAGAACCTACGGAAAATAATAGAGACATCTATGAAGTAAAAAAATTACTTTCTTGTACAATAAATATTGAACCCATACGCCAACCTCGACAAATACCTCAATACCAAAACTGCATAAGATTTGGCCATACCAAAAATTTCTGCATGAGACAAACTAGGTGCATTAAATGCGGAGATCTTCATACCAGTATAAATTGCATCGTAACGGAGCGCAAAGTTCTAAAGTGTGTCCGCTGCGAACAAATCTATCCGGCAAACTACAAGGGATGTAAAGTATATAAGGAACTTCAGCAGAAAAAATTTCCGACATTACGAAATAAGACCAGTCAGCCAGATCAACCTAAAAACGAGCACCCAGTTCGATCTAACCATATCAGAGATGGCCAATCTTTTGCTTCGATCTTGCGTAATACAGAAACAACTACAAGCATCTTAGAAAACGGAAAGGTAAACTCAAACCCACCAGAAGACAGATTAAACAAACTGGAGAAATTAGTTGAGCAAATGGCTCAACGTATGGATACGTTAATATGTATCATGTCCAAACTGCTTGATAAACTGAACTAATGAACTCTTGCATTAAGATAGCTGTATGGAATGGTTTAGTGAACCACAGACTGGAAGTATATGCATTCCTGAAAGAACATGATATTGATATAATGTTAATATCAGAAACACATTATACAAATCACAATTATTTAAGGATATATAACTACAAAATCTACAATACCAAACACCCTGATGGCAAAGCCCGTGGTGGAAGTGCTATCATTATTTAAAATGGTCTTCAATAAAACACCATGAAAGCTGTAAGTACGAATCGAAACATATACAGGCAACCAACATTGCCATTGAGGAATTGCACGGACCGATAACGATTTCTGCAATCTACAGTCCACCACGCCATGTAATTAAGGTAGAACAATACAATGAATTTTACACAACTCTAGGAAATAAGATCTTAGCTTGTGGCGACTATAATGCAAAGCACACAAGATGGGGATCAAGACTAATCAATCCCAAAGGACGACAGCTAGAGAAGTGTTTAGTTCGAAATAATCTAAATACTTTGTCCACTGGGAAACCTACTTATTGGCCTAGTGACCGGAATAAAATACCAGATCTCGTCGATTTTTGTGTATATAAAGATATACCCAAAGACAATCTATTGATAGAAGAAAACTTCGATCTATCCTCAGACCACTCGGTTATTACAGTGACACTGAGTTCCAGAGTAATAAAAAAACAAACACCAATACGTACAATTTATAAGAGAACGAACTGGGTTCTTTTTAAAGAGCATATTGAGAAAAACATCGGAATTAATATTCCACTAAAAACTGCTGAAGATATCGACAACGGTGTAGAACACCTGACAAACACAATACTGCAAGCAGCCTGGAACTCAACGGAAGAAATACCAGTGAACCTCAAAGTACATCATTGCTCCAAAACAGCTAGACTAGCCATTCCAGAAAAAAGAAGTCTAAGAAAAACCTGGTTGAAAACAAGATGTCCCCGAGACAAAGCGAAACAAGAGCAACATAGAGCAACAAGAAATCTCAAAGAATTGCTTCACAATGAGAAAAATCTAGAAATTCAAGAATACGATATTCGTTAAAGAATTGACTGTATACGCCGGCTAGAGCGCACTATCGTCTAACTTCGGATGTGTACTTTTCTAGTCAGCTGGTTGTAAGGAGATTGTAAGATGGCTTAAAAATCGAACAAGTTCAATATTCAGCAATACGAGTTCAACAATTAAGCCAATGGTTGCGACCATTAAGTCACAACGAATTAGTATCTTATGCCAACGAAAATACTCTATAATTTCATGTTGGAGTATCGCAAAATATAAGATAAGGCTGGTTCTGTTATCGCTATAATTACTAAATTGCACCTGCATTACAGATTTTAAATAAGTAAGAGTTCGCAATATTAATACATAACAGTAAATAAGGTTTTCTTTTTTCAAGGAACTCTGAGATATATGAAATATAACGAATGCAATAAATAAAATTGCTGTTACAGCGATAAACTCTCGTATCGATTTATGTCTTATGCCGATGAAAAGCCTCCACATAATTTCATATTACAGTACAACAAAAAGTGAGATAAGACTGCTTTTGATACCGCTGTCATTACTCGATTGTACTCGATTTAAACGTTTTGGGTAAATTGTTCTATAGCAGTGATTATAAATTTGTAATGAGATTCATTTAGTGCATAAGCTATTTTATTGTGTAATATTATATAATAATATTTAAACTACAACAGAATAATTCTGTTTGTAACATAATAAATACATGTAATTGCTATGCAGATTCATATGATGATATAGTAAAGAAGCAGCAAAACCATATTTGATTTATATTTACTGTTTGTAAAATAGTACATAATAAAATTAAATATTATGATATCCTGCGCAAGTTTATATTACAGACGTGGTCTTACTCTATAAATATATTTAGTATTCATCGCTAAATATGAATAAATATTCATGTTCCAAGTGTTTGAAAAAATTCTACAATTACATGAGCTAGAAGTATTTAATTAATTTGTTAATTCAAAAAATATATAAATATATGCAACATAATAATATATTCAGAAGTTCTGGAGGCGACGGATACTTGGGCATTGTACGGCCATGCGATGGAATATGAGCGAACATTTGTAATTTAATTTTAACGACTGCGTGCCTAAGTTTTTCATATTTAAGTAAAAAAAAGTGTGGCCATATCCACCCAATGATCGACAGTAGGTAATCTTTAACGAATTTCGCAATTCTCTCATGTTTTTTTTTTCATTCTCTCACACCGACTGTCAACATGGTTTTCGAAAAAACAGATCAAAGGAATCAGCTAGCATATCTTTCATTCAACATATTTTTGATGATGTTGAAAAAGGGAAGAGAAAATGGGTCTATTTTTTTATCTGAGTTGTGTTTTTGACACTATCTTGTGATTTTATTATTTATAAACTTGAAAAACTGGGGATTAGAGGTACTTTACTAAGTTGGACTCGTTCATATCTTTATGTTAGTTCTATGTGTGCAATTCTTAATGTTAAACAATCTTCTGACTATGTAAATATGGGTGTTCCCCAAGGTTGTCCTTGGAACCCTCATTTGCCATTTATATATTAACGATCTAACTTAGTTCATTACAAAAGGGGCAGTGACTATGTACGTGGATGACACATCTATTATTGTATCCTTAGGAAACATCTGTTACCGGGAGCAACTAGTGCCCCGCACTGCGTTGTTCCCGCTGCAGTCGTCTTGCCAGTTCGTCCAACCGGAGTATGGACATCGCCGCGGCAACGCCTCCAGATATACTCCGGACTGCTCGGAACTGCATTTAAGCGCGCGTTCCCCGTGTCATCGCTCTCTCTGCCAGACGACTCCGAAGCAACGACATCACAAGGGTATCTGCATGCACGCTGCCACAGCTGATCTTGCCATACCTGAGTGATCTTGCCGAGCGTCTCCACGAGAGAAACCGTTGTAGTTTTCCCGCGCGCTGTACCGCGTATATATATATATAGTGTCTAGAGTGTAGTAGCGCTGTATCGCGGATATATATATACATATAGTCTAGTGCGTAGTAACGCTGTATCGCTTGTATTCATAATTAGTCTAAGTGTTTAATATAATATTGATCGTGTGCTGCGTTTCATTCCCCTTTTCTGAGCGCTTAATGAAGTCGCGGTAACACATCAATGACTTATTGGTGTCAGCTGATCAAACTATTATTGACTTTAACAAATGGTGTGATAAAAATTGTTTAATTCTAAATGTATAGAAAATGGAATGTGTTTATTTTTTCAAGAAAAAAGTACTAGATGAACCCATCAAACTTATCTCTTATGATGTTGATCTAAAAACATCAATTAGTATAAAATTTCTTGGTACTATGGTGGACTCTAACTTTTATTTTAATACGCATATTGATGCGGTATGTAAAAAAATAAAATCTGCCTATTTTGCTATTTATCAGCTTAACTCATGTTTGTCCATAAATCATTTACTCAATGTATACTATGCGTTAGTTTACTCGCATGTCTTATTATGGGGTTAAGCGGTAAATTGCAATAGGATATTTATTTTGCAAAAGCGTATCCTCAGACTTATATTCAATTTAAAACGTAGGCAATCCTGTAAACCAAATTTTCCAACCATGATATTCTGTTTTCCTTCTATATATATATTTTAAAAGCAATATCTTATGTATGGCAAAATAGTGAAAAATTCTGTGATAACTATGCATAACTATAACACACGTTATTACCACTTGTTACGGATAACACCACATACACGATCGTTTTATTAAAAATCTCCCATTTATGCATGCATTAAACTGTACAAGTTACCTATGCGTCTAAAATCAATAGAAACTTAGAAGTATTTTATTTTTAATGTAAAATGGTATCTTATTGCTAAATGCTTCTACTCTATAAACGATTATTATAACTGTGATACTTAATGTTTATGTGTGATATTGGATGTTTATTAATAATAAATTTTTGAGGATTTACATCTGTAAGATATATTATTATTATTGGTACGATATACGTGTAATTGTATATGTATCTGCAACAGCCGCTGTGATAAATAAATATTCTATTCTATTAAATAATACCGTTGGCACAAAAATTGGATGGGGTGAGGTTTGATGATATAAATGTTTTCGAATTTATCAACAATGAAGGTTTAAATAAATCAGAACTTAGGCAATTATTAGAGGATTCTGCATTGAATATAAGAGCCACCAGGAAACCTTGAGTTTCGATGAATATAATTAAATATAATATAATTCACTCACTAAAACGCCCACACCATCAAACACGAATCAAACAAACACAAACAACACAAACCAAACAAATACACAAACCTCGGACATCCCTAACAACGGCAAAAACCCAATCCTAGAAATCCTCTCATTCCTAAAATCCCGTACCTCCTCAAAATAAAAACCACACTAACAAAATTATCCCAAGACCTTAAAACAAAAACTGATCCCATAGATAAACCCACAAGGCCTTAAACCCTGAACACTCTGGAGGGTAAACAAATATACAAATAAACAACCAAATTACATTAAGCTCAAAAGGTAACGTAACAAATCCTGCCCTTCCTTCAACAAAAATAAGTATTCACATTATTATAATAAGAAAAATTTCCAGGTCTAAAATCAAGAATAAGTCAAAATCCGAGAACCAAAGTCCAATCCAACAAGCCACACAAATTCTATTCTATATCAGCCGATATATCGAAAGTAACTGCTTTTAAATCCTTGACTTTCCAAATTCCTGCGTTAGTTTCATCTCCACTCTGTAATTCATACATCCATCGGTTGATTTTTTTCCTAACTGACTAAGCACATGATTACTTCTTAAGACTGACTGACCTACGTCATAACTGACATCTCTTCGTCGAAGATCATAATATTGTTTTCTTCTTTCACCGGCTAGCTTAAGTTTCTTCTGAACTAAATCATAGATTCGTTCCGAGTTTTTTTGTTCGAACCGTAGGAGCAGGTTTAGTGTTCAGCTCTGGAGGGTAAACAAATATACAAATAAACAAGCAAATTACATTAAGGCAAAATTAACCTCGAGTTATGCCAAACTATTCCGCACAGAGGCCGCTGGGGTCGAATAAATATTATTTGGAGCTAGTGCCTAGATATGTATAAGCCTATTATCTGAAAATAAAATCGAATTTCACCGAACCTTTTATGAAGCGCAGCTTACAGGTACCTGGCTACTGAATGCACAACAAAGCGTCTGTAATAGTTTTGAAACTTTACGTATTTTTAGTCTCAAGATATACTGAAAATAAGAATATTACTCATTTATCATTTACGAAACAAATGCTGTTTTGAAAAGGCGTTTGAATCAAAAGGCCTAAAAAAGAGACATGAAAAAGGCAAATGTTCGCTGGAAAAATCAATAAGTTCATTCAAATACTAGTGTCAAAAATTGGAGCTATTACACACAAATGCGATGTTTGAACATACCATAAAAGTACCAATTAAACTCGAAATCTATTTATTTTAATTCGTTAATTAATGAAGATGTGCTAGAGTTATTTGATAAGAGAAGCATATGTAGGGTTTGCAGCTGAGGAGAGTGGTACATTATTAGACACGGCCGTTTGATGCCGACAGTTAAAGAGGGTTTTCCGCATTTTTATCTATGATATATTGTTTATAAATAAATCTCTCAAATAATACATGTAACACATTAAATAATAGTAATACATTAACGAGAAAAGAAACATCACATAAGAAATTTAAAACTTATAAGACAAACTACCACTACAATATTTACAGTACTTTACAATAATGTAAGACTTTGATAAAACAATGTTACACTTTTTATTTGAAAAACGTTCAGGATTCTATATCAACAAACATAAAGTCATTCTGGTGTTATGTAAAATCAATGAAAAGTACAAGTTCTACTCAAAATTCAGTGTGCTACAATGACAAACATGCATCAACTGGAACTGATATTTGCGAAGTTTATTCGGAATATTTTGCATCTACATTCACAGCACCTGCTGCCCCAGCGCAACTATCTTTAACTCAAGGTGATGTCGATCATAATTCAATAAATTTAACATCCACTATGTTCACACCTGACTCTGTTCTGTCAGTACTAACTAGTTTAGACCCTAACAAAGGTTCGGGGCCTGACCAAATAAGCTCATACTTCATAAAAAATTGCGCCAACTCGTTGCATATCCCTTTATCCGTCATTTTAAATTTATCACTATCAGAGGGCACTTGTCCGAACATATGGACAACCGCGCATGTATTGTGCATGTATATAAGTCTGGGGATAAGAACAATTTTAAAAGTTATCGTCCCATTTCAAATATTTTTAGCAAAGTTTTAGAGAAACGCATTCATAACGTTATTTCCAAATCATTAAAATCTGTACTCTCACCACATCAACATGGGTTTATGCCAGGCAGATCAGTTGTAACTAACCTTTTGGTTTTCACAAATTGACGTTATCGACTCTTTTAATTCCGGTATTGAGGTGTATACCGATTTTAACAAGGCTTTTGACAAGATCAATCAATCGATATTACTTGAAAGAATCGGTATACGTGGTAACCTCTTACTGTGGTTTCAATCATATCTGAGTGGCAGGAGGCAGAATGTGGTGTTGAACGGATTTGAATCTGAATCAAAAGATGTCACTTCCGGGATGCCCCAAGGCTCACACCTGGGTCCACTATTGTTCACAATATTTAAAAATGATATATACCAATGTTTTACAAATACAAACTTTCTAGTATATGCAGATGATTTAAAGATTTATAAAGAAGTTAAATGTTCAATTAAATATTGACAAATGCTCTCATATAACATTTTCAAAATTTAAAAACTCATTTGATAGAAATTACCACATTAATAACGATATCCTCAAAACGGTAACTAGTATTGGTGACTTGGGTGTGACTCTTGATGGTAAATTGTCATATGACCTACATATAGATCTAGTTACCAATAAAGCTTTAAAAAACTGAGGTTTCATTATAAGAACTTGTAAATCATTCAAAAGCGTGCATATACTGAGAACCCTATACTTCACCCTGGTACGTAGTAATCTAGAATTTGCTTCCGTCGTTTGGCGCCCACACTTTAATATCCATATTTACCGGCTTCAAGGGGTGCAGAAAAGGTTTATTAGGTATTGCGGTAAGAAGCTGGATGTTAATATAATTCTCCCAAGTATTTACAATAGACACAATGTAACGGATCTCTTAATGCTGTATAAAATTGTGAATAATTTCATAGATTGTATGCCCTTGTTAAGCCAAGTGTCGATAAAGGTTCCACCTAGAAATGTACGAAACCATTACCCTTTCATACACCCCATTGTAATACTTCGTATTCAGCGAATTCACCACTGTGCTCGACGTACCCTTGCCTAGATATGTGGAACTCGAATTATAATTCTTATCGAAAGCTAATAATTTCCATTTATAATCAAAGTGCTGTTACTAATTAAATGTAGCTCACGTATTTTATTTACTCTTGTTAGTATTATCACATTATATTATAATATATTATTTTCTCTTTTTTTTAAAGAATCTGAAATTTGTATACATATGTAATTCTGTTATAATTTACATAGTGATGAACTTGGGCAAGGAGACTGCCTGTTGTTTGTCAAATAAAAAAATAATAAAACGCAGGTTCATATGGGAATTATATCGATATTATGTCGATTATGTCAGTTATATCATTATGCCGATTATTGAGATGTGCCACTATTGCACTCGGTGAGCTAAGCGATATTTACAAAAAAAAAACAGCAATACGTAACGTAATTTGTCAAGTTATTTTTTAATTATAATATGTGTTTCACAATTCAAAAATAAACATTTATAAGAATAAAAAATAAAGATTAGCCATGTAAATCACTTTCTTTTGTTTTAAGCTTGCTTTGCAATATTCCAATATTGGAATATTGTTGACAAGGAAATTCCAATATTCTAGTACAATACAAATAGGCGATTAGAGCATGTCATCTAATGACAAAGTAAGCACAATGCAATGACAATGTGTCATGTTTCGTGCGTACTCTCGATTTACTGCATAAAATTTAACACGACCCCTAGAAAGGTAGGGTGTCAAATACGGTAGGGTATCAAATTATATTTATTTAAAATATTATCTAAACCACGTGCAATTATAGGATCAACTGGTAATTTAACAAAATTTGGAGTTGAATTTACTTTAACACGTAGACCAATTGAAACTATATTTAAGGAGCATTTAGCTCATTTAAAATGAAATAGAAAAGACAAAAGTGCCGTAGCTGAGCATATTTTTGAATCAGGTCATCCTATACAAATTAGTTCACTTAAATTACTTAAGTGTTTTGAATTATTCCGAGTGAAATGCTTATGAAAGTATATACATGCAAAAATCTAAATGAAATTTAATGAATTTAGAATCAGGCCCAATTTCATCTTGTCTATTTAATTTATTTAATAAGAACTATTTTTAAATTTATTTTTATTTTATTTATTTTTAGTTATTTTAGGTTAGACAAACTAATGTTTATTGTTGTTACTTGTCAGTTTCGTTAATTATTAATTTAAATTCTTTTGAGAGATTTGTGGGTCATATTGTGTGCCATTTTTGAAATACTTCTGTCATGTTGACTTATTTATTTAATAGTATATCAATCACGATTCGTGACAGAGGTATTTTATTTAGTTTTTATCTTGTGCTACTGAAGATAGGGGCATAGCCTTCGAAATGTACATCTAGCTACTTAATGCTTTAAGTTACGGTATTTGGGTGATATTCTATACTATAGAAACGAAAGTCAGAAATCCATACCAGTTAAAAGTAAAGAGTCTTGTGGAGAAAATAAAACGTTAATTAAAGCGCGAATGGAGATAGTAGTGCTCGTTAAAATTAATAATGAAAACAAATTAAAACAAGGGTTAGTACCGAATATAGAAATACAGGACAACGTATCAATACTTATAATACAATACTTACAACTATTTTGAAATCATCTGAAGCTAATTTGGAATTAGGTCAGCTAAATATAACTATGGACGAATTACCACACACGACCTCAATATTAAGACTAAGTACTCGCACTACTTCTAATTCTGACTCAAGTAGATTAGATAGACTAATTGATGACCTAAAATTAGATCATACAAATGCATGATTAGATCATAAAATTATCATACAAATACAAATCATTTTGCGCATTTTTGTATAAAATATAATGACATTTTTTATTTCGAAGGCGATCATTATGTTTTGCCGCTCAAGTTACACACGAAATTCATATCATTTCCGAAGTCGCTATTCACAGAAAATATTACAGATTTCCTGAGCCATTAAAGGACCAATTTGAAAGGCAAACTTAATCTCTTTTAGACACAAATTCAACCGTCAAACAGTCCTTGGAACTCGCCCATATGGATTGTTCCTAAGAAATCGGGCCGATCAAATAAAAAGAACTATCGACTAGTTGTAGATTACCATTTTATAAATCAAGTTAGTGTAGGATCGTCATAACCTCTTTCGCGTATAGATGAAATATTAGACCAGCCAAGAGACACAACCAGACGAAGCAGATGAAGATTTAATAGTCCATACAAAGAAGTTATTCGAGAATCATCTAAATATAGTAATAGAAGATATCCAGTAAAATAATATATTGAGGCTTAGAAAGAAAGGCCAAGGCAAACAGCGACCCATATTGATAGAATTTGCTACGTTTATTTGTAAGCAAAAAGATTTGACTCAAGCGGCAAAATTCAAAGATACACCATATTCTATTTCGCAAGATCTGACCATTGAAGACAGACATGAGTATAATAGTTATTTACAATATAAGTGTTGTAAAGATTCATATTACAACACGACATTACGATATGTAGAGTGTCGTAATATGAATTTACAACTCGAATATTTCACGAAATTTGATCTACTTTCGTAAAATAATCCGATAATTACAAAATGATATACTTTTTTAAATGATATTATGTCCTAAACAAAAATTATACCTGCTGTTATAATGATTTAAGTTTTCTAAATAGTCTTGAACTGTTTGTTGTTTCTGAGTTATCTTGATTACTGTTAAACACGTCAGATTTATAGAAAAAGTTTGCGAAAAAGTACTCTTTCAAAATGTCTGATTCTGAAGAAAGTTTACCCTCGGAAGTAGAGGAAGCTACAAATGGAGCAATTTCAAGTCGAATTCCCGAAAAATCAAAGACATGATATGAACTTGAATACCAGAAATTTGAAAAATGGTGTGATTCAAAAAGATTAAAAGTGTCGGAAAAATGTTTGTTGGCGTATTTCGCCGAAAAGCAACATTCACAAAAGCCGTAACACTATTCCATGTTAAGAACCATGATTTCCGTAAGAAGAAATCAGATATAAGCAAATTTATACAGCTAGATGCTTTAACAGCACTTATTTACAGCAATAAAAACTCATTACAGCACTAGTGCTGTAATGGTCATCATTATACAACTTTTTTAAACTGTAATGTTTACTTTACTGAATGAAAGTAGATAAAGTATTATTACCTCATCTAAAAAAAGCTAGATCTTTAGGATATAAGGAGAAAATAGTAGGGAAATATTGAATTGTAAATGGGGTAGTTTACCGCACAGACAATCAACCAAGGGAATCTGATGTATACTGATACCCAAGCAGCATTTACTACTTCAACCCTTTCCTCACAAATATTGGGAGTACAAATTAATTCGGTCCCTTT
Source organism: Leptodirus hochenwartii (assembly GCA_947310635.1). Taxonomy (NCBI): domain Eukaryota; kingdom Metazoa; phylum Arthropoda; class Insecta; order Coleoptera; family Leiodidae; genus Leptodirus; species Leptodirus hochenwartii. The sequence continues at coordinate 367,010 of CAMZJO010000001.1, forward strand.
TCAAAAGTTGTCTCTGACTAATAATTTTTTTATAGTGACAGCTTATTTCCATGTTGATTGGCAGATTAGATATCTGCCAATCACATTCAGTTTGTATTGCTTTGAGTTTCATGCAAAACGTGGTTTTTTACGGTGTTGAATATGTCGGATTTTGTGATAACTAAACAGCATTTGCGGGAAGTGTTAATTTTTTGTTTTAATTGGAAAAAAAGTGCAGCTGAAGCACATCGAATGCTTGTGGAAGTTTACGGTGACAATGCTCCAAGCGATAAATCATGTAGAGAATGATTTCGACGCTTCAAAAGTGGTGATTTCAGTGTTGAAGCTAAGCCTCGCTCGGGACAACCAAAAAAATTCGTAGACGATGAATTAGAGGCATTACTCGATGAAGATCCGACTCAAACGCAAGAGGAGCTTGCCGGTACATTGGGGGTGACCAAACAAGCATTTTCCGTACGATTGAAATCTATGGGCATGATTCAAATGCAAAGCAATTGGGTCCCTTATCAATTGAAACCAAGAGACGTGGAAAGGCCATTTCTTTCTTCCGAGCAGCTGCTTCACTTCTATCAATTGGTACTGTGAAACCATACACATGAGTGGTTTTCGTGTAGTATTCTTTCGTCTATTTTAATTTAATTTCTATTGGATTTATTTTTATTCTATTTTTTCACTGAAAGTGTTCTTATTTTACGTGAGGATATTGACAATTAAAAGTGCATGGAAAGTGATAACAAACTCCCTTAGCGGGGGACTGGAGAATGTTTTATGCTTCACACAACTTACAATCTTTTGAAAACAAACTTTATTAGTGGTGCATTAATATATATAAAAAAGTGCAATTTTTTGAGGACAAGGTAATGCCCAAATCGTGCGCCAAGTGCAACCAAGAAATCAACAGATATCAATGCTGGATATTCAATCGAACAATTTATTTTCGATAGAAATAGCGATGATATTGATATATGGTGCTCCAATTGTGCTAGTAAAAAATCACAAAATTCCCAAAAACATTTAACTAGTCCGCAAAAATGGAGCCGTAGCGCGTCCGATATATGCAGCTCCAATTTATAACCCCAAATACGACCAGCGTAGTGAACTCCAGCTGTGACCTACAAACGGTACGTGATAATATCGCAAACTTTGCAATAACAGAATATGCAACAATGACAACAATATATAAATGAGCGGCGCAAGTATCTCCAATACTATTACTAGTATAGCGTCGACAATGTTGCCGCTACAAATAAAAATGAGCCAGAATCAAAGAATATTACACCTGCAGCGATAGCGACTAGCCATGAAGCCAATGTTGCCGGAACGAACCAGACCGCACAAAAACTAAACCAAATGGAAATCTCTCAACCAATACCAGAAAAACCGACGCAGGAAGCTAATTGGAAAACTGTAGAGAGCAAGAAATGACAACGGTCTAGCACAGGAACATTAAACAAGCCAAAATTTCAAACGCTCATGGATGATTATTGGTTGAATAAACTAATAAGTACCCGTAACTCATACGATTCTCTCAGTCAGGATGGTCAATGGACGACTTTCATCAGGTGGATGTTGTAGTAACTGACATTAAGAAAGCATTTGATAAGATAGATCACATTATTATGATCAATAAAACGATAAAATTTGGTATCCATGGCAACTTATTAAAACTACTAACATCCTATTTATCCAACAGATTTCAAGCCGTAACATTGAATGGTTCTATGTCAGAGTTTGTTCTTGTTGAGTCAGGGGTTCCCCAAGAGAGCATTTAAGGACCACTACTATTTAATATTTATATTAATGATATATAGGATTGCTTCAATCAGTGTCGTTATTTATTATTTGCGGACGATTTGAAAATATTTAAGTATATATCTACAATAAATGGTGTTATTACCATGCAACTTGATATTGATAACTTCCATAATTATTATGTGATAAACAAATTACATCTAAATTTATCGAAATGCAGCATCATTCAATTTACCCGAAAAATAAATCCAATAAACTTTACTTATTCTCTAGGAACACATGAACTAGAATATGTAGATAATTATAAAGACCTGGGTGTGATATTTGATAAAAAACTGATATTTGATTTGCAAATTAATAGCATCATGAAAAAGAGCTACAAAAATTTGGGTTTTATTAGTCGTGCCTACAAGGATTTTAAACAAATAAATAGCTTTGTTGTTATTTAAATCATTAGTCCTGTGTCACTTAGAGTATGCTTGTAGTATATGGTCCCCACAATATGTAATGTATTATTCAAAACTAGAGGCGGTACAAAAGAGATTTATAAAATTCCTCGACTTAAAATTCAATAATAATAGATCTGCGAGTTATGCTGAAGGTCTAAAGCGGTATAAACTACTATCTTGTGAAAATAGACACATATACCATACCGTTCTCCTGTACAAAATCATACATAACAATATCGATACCACATTATTATTACATTTAATCTGTTTTAATGCGCCGTCGCCGATAAATAGAATTATGACAAATTTTAATTGCAAGTTTAATGATTTGATATTAATATTTCATTATATGCACTTTAAAAAAATGTAACTAACACGCTTAGGCAATAACCAGGAATGTTTTCTAAATTATATTCTTATATATCCTTTAATTTATTTTAGATTATTGAGTTTTTCTCCTCTCAAGAATATGTATTTATGGTATTTATAAAAGACTTATGTTTCTGTATAGCAGATTATCTATACTTATATCTTCTCTAACATATAAAATATACGTGAAATAATATTTAATTTTGTAATTTATATTTATTTTTGTAATTCATATATAGCTATTCATATTACTATAGAATGTGAACTTTATTTTATCTTTGTTTAATCACGGTATTAGGCTTAATCTCTTTCATTTATATCAATTGTTTCATTTGTTATATTAGTTAATATAAGCACATGATAGCCGTACTTTCTCTATTTTGAACTGTATATCCAAAGAATGAATTTGTAATTATAGTTCCTTCTAATTTTAATTTTAAGAAACTACCTACTGAATGTATAATTTGTGGGATCCGTATTGGTACACTGTTGGATCTCCTAAAAGAAATAAAAAAAGAAATAATTCATATTAGGACTCTAATAAAACCAGATTAAGAACAGAATTAAAGTCATTTACTCGCGTCCGGATTTTTATCAAATAATTGGAGCCACAAATTTTCTTTCATTATTGCCACAAAATAATTTCAGTGAAACTTTCCCGGAAACTATAAATATATTTAAAATTATTTTAACAACCCCGATGACCACTGCTGAATCAGAGTGTTGTTTTTCAACACTTAAAAGAATCAACACTTTTTTTGCGAAATAGTACGATCGTTTAAACGCGTTGGCGATGATGTGTATTAATAAAAATGTGGTGCGAGATATTTACAATTTTAACGAAACAGTTTTGGGAAAGTTTATATCAATGAATGATAGACGAGTGGAATTCACTTTCAAGAAATAATTGAATTTAATCATTTTGCATCCATTTAAAGATTAAGATAAGATTTCTCACTTGTTATTTTTTAATAAATGCGCCCTACCCGATCGAAATGTCACGAGCCGCCACTGGCAGGGACTCTGCCAAAATTCAACCTATTAAATGTCACACATCGGCGTCGGATCAAGACAACCCTAAGCTTCCAAATAATCATATTGAATACACATTAAAACCAAGTGGTGTTTAAAACTTGTACTGAATTTAATTTCAACAACCTTGCAATATACCCTCCATCATAGCTTGGTTTGGCCTTCTTCACTCAGCAACTCTGTATATACCGCTCGTTCTCCTCGCAAGAAAGAAACCAGCATTACACGTGATGTATTTGTTAAATTTTTAGGAAATAAAGTTTTCTTTACGTATATTGGTAATGTGTTCATTTTAAATCAATAGCATGTATGTACATGCTATTTATTTAAAAATTTCACGATTATAGCACGTTGCAGTTTCCTAAAAACTATAATAGACAACGTGTACTTCGGCCACATAATATCCAAAATAAAGTATGGCATAAACATTTGGTCTATATGCAACAAAAGTTCATATAATAGTGCTGAAACAACTCAAAATAAAGTACCAAAAACTTTGTATAAATTAGGCGAACTCATACCAATGATGTGTACGAAATTACAAATAAATTACCAATTAAAATGATAGAACACATCGACGGCAACGTATTTATCTACAAAATAAAAAACGAACACCAATCGAAGAAAAACAAACTACAATCAACCGCGGATATCTATAGTCGCCTAATAAGTAAACATTACCTTCATCTACACACCACACAAAACATGGGAAAGAAAAAAACAACCTCTTCGTCCAGTGTAACCTACAATAGTTTACCCAACCATATTAAATTTAGTACATCTACTAAAATCTTTAGAAAAGGAATTACTGGCACGTAAAAACCTCGTGATTTATATATTTTTATACTAAGTCTCCTTATACTAACTCCTGTATCTACAACACTTGTTTATACCAGCGAAAACTACCTCAATGACGTTTTATTATTTATTTGAAATTAGATTTTATACTTTAGTAAGTTTTGTTATTTAAGAAAAACTTTTGAATAATTTTCTTTTCCCCGTTATAGGGAAGTTCACTGTATTTTAAATAACACCTTATATTTTACCCTTAGTTTATTCCTATTTTATTTTTATATATTATTTTTATTCAATTTTATCTTCACACCCGAGTCATTTAGAGTTTTCTTTAATGTTTTTGGATGTATTATTTATTTCAGTTACATTTATAACTGTAGTTATTTAAATATTTAATGTTTATTTTTCAGTTTTTATTATCGATTTTTATACTTTAGATCGCTTCAATTTTATATTTTGCTGCGGTTTATTTATGTATCACTAATTGATTATTTCGTACGTGGTCACTTTGTGTTTCCGCTGTGGATTGTTGGCGATTACGAATATCAGCCCTGGCCGTCGCTACGCTCTGCCGTGCGGTACAAATCCGTAAAAAGATTTAGCATCCGACATTTTGGCTGTATTAAGGGACATCGAATTGTCTTCTGTACTTCACGTCACGTGGTTAACGTTTTGCCCTGCAATTTGAGAACGAGTATTGTTAGGAAAGTTTTAGTTTCGTATGTATATTTTTAGTATCCCTTACCTCTGCAATATATTCCTGAGCTAAAAGTTATAATTTTATTTCGCCACATTTCAATGTATCTTTTGTTTTTGATTTCAATATTATTACGTCCGTGACGTACGTCGCTCCTTTCTATTAATATTGGGTTACCCTCAAATAGCCACTGAGAGGGGAGTATGGCAGGTTAAGCACTATTCAACCTAATTTTGTGGACCAATACAAAATACACAATATTACGTTTACATTATTTCTATAACAATTAACAAGTTAATACATAGACAAATGCTTGTAACTTTTAAGGATCAACAACCAAAATACAGCAGTATATAATCAGTTTAGTGCATAAAATTACCTATTAATAACGAATGAAACTTAGTCTATGAAATTGCATGTTACTAAAAAATCAATAGAAAACTCCAGCAACAATAGCTTCCTTTAAACAAAAATAGAAATCTCAATTTTTTGATATTTTGTTTATCAAAGTCTGTTCTATGAGAATGTATCAACAGTACGCTATGTTATGGGGTGGAAGGTCACCAATATGGACTTTGAATGACACTGTGTATAATATGAGAGTGCGGTAAATGAAGCAATTATTAAAATTATAATAACTTTCCTTAAATAAAATAGTATACGCAATTTTTGAAACTTTGTTTACCAAAGTCTCCTCTACGAGATTGTATTAACACTACGCCATATTATTGGGTGGAAGGTCACCAATATGGACTTTGATGACACAGTGTATAATATGAGAGCGGGGTAAATGAAGCAATTATTAAAGTTATAATAACTTTATTTAAACAAAAATAGTATTCGCAATTTTTTGATATTTTGTTTATTAAAGCCTCTTATATAAGATTGTAGTAACAATACACCATATTATGGGGTGGAGGGTCACCAATATGGACTTTGAATGACACTGTGTATAATATGAGAGTGCGGTAATTGAAGCAATTATTAAAATTATAATAACTTTCTTTAAACAAAAATAGTATTCGCAATTTTTGGATATTTTGTTTATTAAAGCCTCTTATATAAGATTGTAGTAACAATACACCATATTATGGGGTGGAGGGTCACCAATATGGACTTTGAATGACACTGTGTATAATATGAGAGTGCGGTAATTGAAGCAATTATTAAAATTATAATAACTTTATTTAAACAAAAATAGTATTCGCAATTTTTTGATATTTTGTTTATCAAGATCTCTTCTATAAGATTGTATTAACAATACACCATACTATGGGGTGGAGGGTCACAAATATGGACTTTGAATGACACTGTGTATAATATGAGAGCGCGGTAAATGCAGCAATTATTAAAGTTATAATTAATTTCTTTAAAATAAAAAACTAATCCAATGGTTTTAATAGTATTTCAACCTTCGAAATAATAATTCAAAATTCTCTGAACATATAAATAAATGTAGTAAAAAATTTCCTCTTGTAGTAGATCTAAACAAATTATATGAAACTAATAAAAACCATCATCTACTAAAAGCATCGGAAATTTTTATTTTAAGACTACATTAACAAAAGTTATTTGTTGCCAGTTATGGCTTATGCCAGTTTATGCTTTTATGATGTCAGTTCTTAAAGGAAAAATAAACTTTATTTATTTGGATTTATTACAATATATTTTACAATATCTAAAATATAAGGGAAGCACGTACTATTAAACATTTGCAAATTTATCTTTATACATTTTCTTTTGACCATCAAACACGGCTGTCAAACGCACGAAGAACGTACCTTGGTTTCCTTATTTTATACCCTTGCTATTAGCATTTAAATTTTGCAAACGATGGAATATTATGGTACAATTAAATGTTAGTATATTTCTTAGATTTTTCAACTTAAAAGAATGATCGATCATGTAGTAACGGCGGCACCATTACAAATTGTATGTTATCAAAAATATCCTTTCAAAAAGTACAAAGTTATAAAAAAATCCTTGTTTTACTATAGAATCCAAATAAAACATTAAAATGTACATTTTCTTATAATTATATTTTTTGTATATTTATTGTAATTCATACGTTTTTAAGTAATATGTGGATATATGTATTTTCTTTATGCTATTCTTTAATAGTAATATTTCTATATTTTATTCAAATACTAATAAACATCACCCTTATATATTGTATTTAATAAAACCGACTCTATTTCTATTCTTTAATTTGATCTACGGCGTGAATAACCATTGGCGTAGCGGAATTTTCTGAAGTCGTCCTCATACCTAGTCAATTATGCAAAAAACTTTTTGACGTTTTATAGTTTTTCGTAACTTATGTCATATTACATAAAAGTGTGTTTATAACCATGTATCACTTTGTAACTCTTTTACTTTGTAATTTCTAGGAACCATGTATTTCTAGGAACAGCTAATTTTAGAATATTCTAATGAAGCTGTATATGAATCCAAATTTCTATCCTTATTAGTTTAAGATTCAGTTCAGAAGTTCAGAAGATTCATAGTTCAGAAGATTCCGCCGAATATTACATTAAATAGTATTAACAAAGTACTAATAAAACAAAGACTGGAAGAACATAATTTATATTAGCTGAATTTCAAGCGGGATTTCATATATTTATCTAAACACATTTTCGTAGAAATGCATCTTTCATTCAATTGTACGTGTACCGATAATATTTCATCGTGTTATGTATTTAGAAATATCACGTATTAATCATATATTACCATGTATTAATTATATTATTTTGATAACATAATTATTCTTTATATCATAGGATATGGGATATATATAGGAACTGAGCTATATAGATTTCAATTATTCCTTATTAAAAAACGTATGAACATTTTATAAAAAAAGTATTTCGTTGCGATGCAATTTATTACTTTTATTATTTATAAGTTGGAAAAAACTGGACACAATTTAGTATTTAAAAGTACATTCTCGCTATAATTCTGTCTTAAAGGGATAGAGCTCCTTTATATGCTAAAAGAAAAACAGTGTAATTTATTCTACTAATTACTCTTCCTTTTTGGATGAATTTTTTTCAAATTTCTTGCGGTAACAGCTTATAAATGTTAAATTGCCCTTAAGCTCGCCGTTTTAAGAAAAATTTAATTTATTTTAATGGTTTAATTAGTTCAAATTTTGCTGCTAAACATATGGCATTTTTTAATAGAATAAATTTATCGAAATACAAAAATCTAAGAACTTAGGGCCAATTATATATGCAACATGGACCTAAATATAAAATTTCGTAAAAATCGTAATTGTCGAGAAAGATGTTTTTCGGGTCTAGGAGTATGATTCAAATCTCAAATAATATGTAAAAATAAATTCACTAAAATATATAGAAATTTACCGTATTTAAAATTTATTATATCTCAATAATAAATATATCTATTTTAAAAATTACCGTACTAATCACTTCTGTCACGTTGACTTGTTTATTTAATAGTATATCAATAACGATTCGTGACAGAGGTATTTTAGTTAGTTTTTATCTTGTGCTACTGAAGATGAGGGCATAGCCTTCGAAATGTACATCTAGCTACTTAATGTTTTAAGTTAATTATTTAATTAATTAAGTTTATTTTTAATTTTTTAAGTTTTTTTTTTTTCTGGGAGCACAGAAAATTGAATACAAAGAAGTATAGCCAAAGTTGATTTATCGTACCCTCAAAAAGGGTTATTCGAAAGAAGAAGAAGACTATTATAAATAGACATTGCAACTGTATAGGAAATAGAGAATCGTAGGGGTATTTGAGGGGAATCGTTTTTGAGCAATATTCATGGTCCAGAAAGTGCTGGAATCTAGCGAATCCAAACGGTATTACACTTTTCTATAGTTTGCTTACAGGTTTCTCTTATCATTCTACTTTCAGGTCAGCCAATTCAAATTTCAATGATGCGCATGTTTGTCATTTCTTTCGTACTTCATTGTATTGCTTCGTAATATTTCGGTTATTTAATAAAAAGAAATTATACTATTTTATTCATTTGGAGATTTTTCGAGTCGATCTGATAGCACACTGCTGTCAAGTATGACAAGATTGATATATATTTAAAGAACTACTGATTAGCTATACGCACTGGATCAGTATGTTTTCATGAATGCAATAAGGCAGATATTGAAATCGTTTTGTTAATTTACGTTATTATTTTTTGATTTGTTTACATGTTTACATCCAAATTTGAATAAATTGCAACATGAATTCCAACCAATCCTTCGGATTGATGGGTAACTGATGATATATGTGATAATGGGCCCCGTTTAAAAAATGCTAATGCCAATAGATTTATAATCATATAATTTATAATTAAAATAGGCCTTCGGCATGTTGAACACCAAATGCGAACTCTCAATATGCCATATCTTTCATTGGGATTTGAAATTTGCATGCTACGTATCTATTTTTTGGTCTGATGTGTGTATCTTTGTATCCCAACACCACTTTTCAAATCATTCATTACTTTCGCCTCAATAATCTAGACCAGCCCTGTCGTGACACTATTGACAAGTCTAGAGGACGTTGTGAGCCGTCCAGACTGATCACGCATTCTGATAATGATAGATAAAGTAATAATTTGGTACACGTGGATCTTTGGAACGAAGAACAAACTTGACAGCGAACCAAGAAGATCGCAATCCCAGCAAAAGAAGAGGAACGGTCGAGGTGCTTCTGAAGAGCGTAAGACAGGGAACATCACAGAGTATTAAAGAGTTAGAGTATCCCTAGTACATTATAATAGCTAGAATACATCCCTGGATGCATATTAAATAAACAAAACACAATTTCTTGGACAAGTAATTCTTCGCGTTGTTTTCCAATTCCCCCCAAAAAGCCCTGGTTCTCTGAACCGCAACCTGTGATGCGATCTAGGTATCTGCAAGGTATTTCTGTCGCTAGCGTCCAGCGTCGGCGATTACCAGCAGGTGCAACAAATCGATTATAATCGTAAGATACTATCAAATGATTCTTGAGAATCTGAACAATATTGTCTGCGCATATTGAATCGGTTGTTGAGCGGTAAAGTTGGGCAGATAATTGAAACATTATATAGATATTTATATTCTCTGTTTGTAAACATCTGCTGCTGTGCAATAATATGCAAATTTAATTCTTCATGATATGAAGCTAAAATTTATGAACAGATCCACCGATACGTGTTAATTTATACCAATTATTGATATATCGTAATATTGTTGTTTTACTTTTAGTAAAAAAATAATATTATAAAATAATATCTTACTTTTAGTAAGGAACTCACAGAAAATAAGGAAAAAGCTAGAAGATGGAAGGAGTATCTTGAAGATTTATATAAAGGTAGGCAGGACATGGAGGAGCTAGAAAGTGTGGAACAGATAGATGAGGATGACTTAGGTCCTAGCATACTTAGGTCAGAGTTTCATAGAGCATTAAATGATTTACGGAATAACAAAGCAGCTGGGATTGATATGATACCAGCCGAATTAATAAAACACGCAGGGGAAAAAATGCAGGAGCGATTATACAGGTTAGTTTGTAAAATATATGAGAAGGGAGAAGTACCACAGGATTTTCAGCGTAGTAGAATAGTAACAATGCCGAAGAAAATAGGAGCTAATTTGTGTGAGAACTATAGGACCATTAGCCTACTATCACATGCATCGAAGATATTATTAAAGATTATTTATAGGAGATTAGAAAATAAAGTAGAGGAAAGGCTAGGAGAAGATCAGTTTGGTTTTAGGAAAAACAGAGGGACGAGAGAGGCGATTCTAGCACTAAGAACGGTAGTAGAAAAAAGAAATAGGGTAGGAAAGGTAACTTGCATAGCTTTTGTAGACTTAGAAAAGGCATTTGATAATGTAGATTGGGACATAATGTTTAGAATTTTAAAAGAAACGGGTATAGATTATAAGGGCAGGAGAATAATTTTTAATTTATTTAAACACCAAACTGCCTTAGTTAGAATTGAGGGGGAAGAAGAGGTAGCAAAAATAGGGAAGGGAGTTCGGCAGGGATGTACACGCTCACCGTTATTATTTAATCTATATATAGAAGATGCAATAAACAAAGTAAAAGAAGAGTATAGTGTAGGTGCGAATGTACAGGGAGAGAAAATATATATGTTGAGATTCGCCGACGATATAGCTATATTGGAAGAAAGCGAAAAGAATTTAGAAAGGGTATTGAATGGTATGCAGGCAGTATTGACTAGGGATTTTAACATGAAAATAAATATAGGTAAAACTAAAGTGATGAGGTGTGACAAAAACGATTGCAGTAGAAAAATGAGGATCTCAATAGGAGATAATAGAATCGAAGAAGTGTCAGATTTTTGTTATTTAGGCAGTAGGATCACAAAAGATAATCGAAGCAAGGTAGATATAAAGTGTAGGATAGCACAGGGTAGGAAGGCATTCGTAGAAAAAGAACACATTTTAAGATCAAATATTGACTTGGGTATTAGAAAAAGATTACTGAAGGTATTTGTTTGGAGTGTAGCACTGTACGGGTGTGAGGCGTGGACTATAGGAAAGGAAGAGAAGCGTAGATTACAAGCATTCGAAATGTGGTGTTATAGGAGGATGATGAGGATTGGTTGGGAAGATAAAGTAACAAATGAAGCTGTACTAGAGTTAGTAGGGGAGAAGAGAAGTATCTGGAGAGTGTTACAGCGTAGGAGAGACAGATTAGTAGGGCATATTCTTAGGCATGGGGGGATTATGCAATTGATCATAGAAGGTAGAGTGGAGGGAAAGAGAGGGGTAGGTAGGCCTAGATTGGAGTATGTGAGTCAGATAGTTGAAGACGTTGAGATGAATAGCTATAGGGAGATGAAGGGATTAGCTCAGTATAGATCGGCATGGCGTGCTGTTTCCAACCAATCTTTAGGATTGCGGACTCTTTAACTAACTAACTTTTAGTTCGTTAGCAAGTTGAGGCAGATTTTGGCTGGTTTTATCTGTCTGGAATTGTTTGTCAAAACATAAGTTTCATAATTTTTGTTGTCAGATACTTCCTTTGCCATGATTTAGTAGACAAAGTTTTGTTTAGTTTAGTCACAAAGCGGTTGACATGGAAGCTCGGATTATGAGAAGTTTAGAGGATTTATCTCTAGATATTCAAAATTGTCGAGGACAATCGTATGACAATGACAGTAACATGTCAGGTCAATACTATGAATTACATGCTCTTTTAAAAAAACGCAATCCTCTTGCATTATTTGTCCCATGTGCTGCACATTCTCTTAATTTGGTCGGTACTTGTACAGCTGAAAGCTGTAACATGGCCACTTCATTTTTCATGTTTGTAGAAGAAATATAAAATTTTTTCTCTGCTTCTACATACAGATGGCAAATCACGATTGAAAATTTTAAGGAAATCGCAGATTCTGTAGTTCCGAAGAAATTCTCGACTACCAGGTGGTCATATCGCGCCGATTAAAATCAAGGTTTTTTTCGCAGGTTTTTCTGCTTTCAATAATTCCTTAAAAGAAATTATTGATGATACTACGCAACCAAACGCATCTAGAGTCCATGCAAATGGAATCAGAATTAAATTTGAGGAATTAGAAATAGGGATTCTACTAACACTGTGGAAAGATATTTTAACTGAACTCAATAAAGTAAGTAAGACATTGAAGCCAACAGATATTGATATTTCATTGGCAGTCGCTTTATATGACTCATCAATTAAATATATAACCCAGCTACATGAACGGTTTTCTTTTTATGGGGAGCAGGGAAAAATGATTACAAGTTGTTCGGAGTATAAATTTGACACTGGGAGAAAATGTACTACAAAATTACAATTCGATGATTCAAGATCTAGTGAAGTAGAATTCAATGGCAGAAGCGAAATGCTTATAAACACTTTTTACATAATAATTGATAGGATTGATGCGCCTTTTGATTCCACTAATAATCCGTTCGATAAAAATAGAATATTTGATGACCACTTCAATGCGTTCGAGTGCTTGTCAAGAAATTCGTATTTTCGGAAGGATGGTTGAACTATAAATCCTTGTTTGAGAATCAAATCTATTTTCTGTGAATGTAAAATTACGCAAAATATTCGTCACATAATGTCTTAAAGAAAGATGTAAAAATATACATATATAAACATCCAAACACTTCCATCTCCTTTATTAATTTAACTCTGGGCGACAGACAACAGCATCGTTTATATTCCATATTTAACACTTACAAATCCATTTATGAGAGCCACGATTAATGAATACTATGGGCCATAATTAATGAATATTATAGGCCATGATCTATGAAATATATTGAAAACTAATTTATGGAATTCCACACCGTCTTTGACTTATTGTCGGAATTATAATATTTCCCCATATTCTAGCATTTTTTATTTGTGTTCGTAAGCTGAGGTAATTGTGCTTGAATTTTTCTTGTGGTGAATGATATTTATTATCGTCGAGTATATTACATCTTCGGTTATACAAACGGATAGCATCCGCTCAATTTTGTGGTAAATGTCTAAAACAAAATTATGGTATTTACTGAAGTTATTTATGCGCAATACATGTCCTTTAACTAACTAGATTATTATAATAGATGCTTTCAACATTCACAAACGAAAATATTTCAACACAACCACAATCTATATATCACCAACAGAGTGCAGCACTTCCTCGCCTATGAACTTTCTGGAAATGTGATTCCCTTCTGATTCTCTCTTTTATATGTACTTGCAATATCTATATATACATCGTCATTGATAAAGTACATTATTTTATACAAAATGACAGGCGTTCCAAAGAAAATATATATTTCGCGGTATATAATTTGCGGTTTCAGTTTATTGGTGGTGTGGTATTTGGCGCACTAACGATTATAGTTTTTGATGTTATTAATGTATGAACAGAATGATTACCCTAGTGTCTGCAGCGTAATACTGCTCTACTCCCCTCGTCTTGGATTTTTGGTGTTATGTTCACTATTAAAATGGGCGCTGATCTGCAAAACGTGTCCGATTCTATTAACGTATATACTGTTAATTATTGAATCAGTAAAAGTCATATTTAATGACAAGTGAATTTTTATTAAAAGAAACTATCGAATGAAGTGACCAACAAGCTCCAAAAACCATCAATACCGAAGTACCGCAATTATAATACCAGGAGCATTATCGTCAAGTTCATCAAGACGACGTAGTTAAGAATGGAGATCACTGTGGGTGTGGCCGATATCATTCATCGTTAGGACGAATATCAACGCACACGAGATCGTGTGCTTGAATCACACGGAGGGTCTCTTGGAGAAGATAAAAATCAACATAGATGTTGTGAATCGCCCAACCATGACCATTTGTGTAACTTGCTTGATATGCAGGTCGTAATCAACTAATATACGGTCCAATATCAACAGGAAGTATCAGACATCAGCTCCGGTTCCGAATTTATGAATGGAATCGGAAAAACAGTCAAATTTGATGGCAAGCAAATTGTACCACATTTAGTGGACCAGGTGAACTATCATCAAATTCATCATGGAAGGGGTGATTATGAAATAAAAGGGAGCCATCGTGGTATAGACGATATCGTTGTTAGGACGAATACTAACGCACTGGATATCATGTGTTCGATTCCCACTATCACAAGGTTTTTTGGTAGAAGATTTTTTTTGCCGTACCACGGATGTTGTGTGAAAATTGCCCAAATATGAAAGTTTGCATAGTCTGATTGGTAGTGTTGGTTGTTAAACAATTCGTAATGTCTATATAGGTGCTAACTTTTATACAATTAAATTAAATGAAAGGTTTTCGGAAAATTAGTAGCTTAAATTGAATAATTAAAATAAACTAGCAACGAGCTTCGGTCCATTATGAGTAGAATTTAGCGAGTTGCAATTAATTATTCTTCTATAATGTCTTTAGTTTGTGATTGCACAAGTCTAAATCAAAGTTATATTTTGCGATGCAACGAAAACGATACAGTGCTGGGATTGTTATGGAATGGTTTGTTGAGGATGTATTCGTATTATGAAATATTTCCATTAGATCAATAGAACATATTGGTACGACTTTTAAAATTCTAATTTCAATCCCTTTATGGGAATATTGCATCACCATTTCGAAGACATCTAAAATATTTTGTTTTTCAAAGAAATAATTGGGTTATATATTTGATCCAAAAATGTAATATTTTATTGAATACCGGTTCCTCTTAGTTGTGGTCGTCTTCTTTAGTCTAATATATGTTTCTATTATTAGAAAGACCGAATCTATTATTAAAAATGCTTTTATTGTAAATTTATGGCATTTTAAAATGTAGTCTACCAATATACCCAAATGTACATTATCATGTGCTGCTGTAATGTCTATAAAACATTGCTGTTAGCACGACGTCTGAGAATGTCTGAAAAACCATCATTTTTACTCAATATGTTGCAATATCATTTTGCAATATAAACTAACTATTTAACAACAATATAAGTTGTCTACAAATTACTAAATTGTGTAAAATGTAAGGTATTGCGCCATTTCTTTGAGCACTAGCGCGATAATGCAACTTACTGCAATGGAAAGGTTAAAACGATAATTTATTATAATTAGTAACAAAAGTTATAGATATATATAAGACGATATAGCTATATTGGAAGAAAGCGAAAAGAATTTAGAAAGGGTATTGAATGGTATGCAGGCAGTATTGACTAGGGATTTTAACATGAAAATAAATATAGGTAAAACTAAAGTGATGAGGTGTGACAAAAAGGAATGCAGTAGAAAAATGAGGATCACAATAGGAGATAATAGAATCGAAGAAGTGTCAGATTTTTGTTATTTAGGCAGTAGAATCACAAAAGATAATCGAAGCAAGGTAGATATAAAGTGTAGGATAGCACAGGGTAGGAAGGCATTCGTAGAAAAAGAACAGATTTTAAGATCAAATATTGACTTGGGTATTAGAAAAAGATTACTGAAGGTATATGTTTGGAGTGTAGCACTATACGGGTGTGAGGCGTGGACTATAGGAAAGGAAGAGAAGCGTAGATTAGAAGCACTTGAAATGTGGTGTTATAGGAGGATGATGAGGATTGGTTGGGAAGATAAAGTAACAAATGAAGCTGTACTAGAGTTAGTAGGGGAGAAGAGAAGTATTTGGAGACTGTTACAGCGTAGGAGAGACAGATTAGTAGGGCATATTCTTAGGCATGGGGGGATTATGCAATTGATCATAGAAGGTAGAGTGGAGGGAAAGAGAGGGGTAGGTAGGCCTAGATTGGAGTATGTGAGTCAGATAGTTGAAGACGTTGAGATGAATAGCTATAGGGAGATGAAGGGATTAGCTCAGGATAGATCGGCATGGCGTGCTGTTTCCAACCAATCTTTAGGATTGAGGACTCTTTAACTAGTAACAAAAGTATTTGTTGCTACTTATTCAGTTATCATGAATTCAAAATCATCGGGAAATTATTTTTTATTCATCAAAACTATATATTCGTCGTGCTATGTAACAAATCCTCAACTTATGAATAATTTGTGCTACAACATAGTAACAGACAAATGCGTTTAGAATTTTCTGAAATTCGTCCGCAGTTACGTAATTGACAATATCTCTCGTTTATAGTTGAACATCTATCCACATTGTTGTAAATATTTTGGAAATTGCCCAATTTTTAATAGAACGGGTTAGAACACTATACTTTCCTTTTACGTATAATTAGTGAAGCGGTCGATCAATAATATTAAGAGTTTGTGAGTTTTGTTCATTTTGTTGAATATTTTACTTAATTTTCACCATGCCAGTGGAATTTTCTGCTTGTATCAAAAGGATTAACCGACACTCGCTAGGCATTATCCCCTGTAACGGATCGTGTGAGTCACGCTATCAATCTGTATTAGTATTGATGTAAACCAAATAACGCTTTATTAAAAAATCGCTTTAACTAATGGGGTGTCTCCTGACATGCTTGGCGAAACTGTTGACGTCAAATTCCAAGGATGTATTGAATATCGAAAAGGAATTGGCTACGTTACAGTCCTATGCAGATATGCAGCGGAAATATGAAGAGGAACCTCGGTCTATTGAATTTGCCAATGATAAGATCACGGATTTTCAAAAGGAAACCGTTACTTTTGTCCCTGTTAAAAAATAGCTTTGAGGCCAAAGACGCTTGAACAACGGAATACATTCACAGTGTCGAAAATTATAGTTGAAGGAACAATTTGATATTGCAAGGAATTCCTATGAAAGAAAACGAGAATTTGTTATCAATAGCGAAAAATCTTTGGTCCATAATCAACGGCAAGATTACCGATGAGGATATTGACACGGTTCATAGTGTTATTACTCGTTGTGCTACCTCTTCTGTTCGGTAACGGGTAGGCAGGGCGAGTGGGGTCAGGCAGGCGCGATTAATTATATGTACTTTAAGATTTGGTCGCTATGCTTATTATCGGGCAGTGTGGCCGCGTATATTTGAGTACAAATGTTTACTGAACTATTTTTTTATATAAAAATTATTCAAAAGTTTTCCTTAGGTAACAAAACTTATTGAAGTATAAAGACTAAAGTTAAATATATATTATATATATTAAAAAAAAAAAACAGCACTAAGGCAGCTTTCGCTGGTATAGCGAAGTGCTGTAGATCTTGAAATTATTGTGAAAGCAGACTCGTTTCACAATAATTTCATCGAATTCATCTACTTTTTTTTTGGTTCTACGTCGCGCGCTTGCCGGACAATTATGCAAATTACATATTCTACGAAACCGTTGAAACCATCCATGACTAGCTGCAAATGTTTCCGTAGATTGATCGCCTTCGCGTTCCTTTAAAGTCTCAAAAATACTACGTGCTTTGGTATGGATTATTAACAGCTTTATTGGCATTATTTTTTGTATCTGGTCATCAAACCAAATCGCCAATGCTTTTTCCATTTCAGGAATCAAGCCTTTTCGTTGCCTAGTTATGGCATTGCCTGTTGATGCTTTTATTTAGTCTTTTATTTTATCTTTATCCCTCAAGATTGTCGAAACAGTTGAATGCGCCAGCCGAAAATCACTTGCTATCGAGTTGACTATCGAGCACATTCCATACGAATCTCTTGCATTGCTATTTTTTAGCAATTTCAAAATATCTAGTTTCAACTTGTGACACATTCCGAAATTTGAACATGTTTCCATCCGGAACTGGAACATTACATATTTTAATTGCATCACATTATTGAGATAACTGATTATCATCATCATTACTACTGGAAGCAGTTGTGGGAGCACTAATATTTGCAAATTATTTGTCAAATACATTTGGATCAATAACTGACACAGCACTCGAGTCGCTAATAGACCTGTGAGAGTTAATTAATTTCCACATTGATTTGATAGGATTGGTTGCCTTAGAGATAAAATTATTGTTTGCCTCGATCTTTGCATTTATAATTTCTTCCATGTGCTTAACTCTCAGAGTTCTTTTCAAAACAAGTAATTCATTAGATTTATAAATTTTGTAAAGTTCGCAAGCTAAAGCGTGCTCGTTTCTAAGTTTCCTTAAACCTTCATGGAACCACTTCACTCCATCATCACGTTTACGTAATTTCAAAGTACGAGTAGGAAAAGATATTAGATATGCATTACAAATAATGTTAAAATAGTTCGTAAACTTTGTCGTAAAACTTAAATTATTGTTACCTAAGAACATTGTACAACTGTTAGAAACATTCATAAAGAAAGAGTATAATCCAACTTGATTTATGGGCCCTATTGATTTGATTTCTCGATTTGAATTAACATTCTTGTATATATCTGATAAAATAATGCATTGACCAATATGGTCAGATATTTTGGTATCTACAGGAATAGTTACATAGTTTCCTGTAGAAAAGTTTATAAAAATGTTGTCACGACAGTGTGATTGCAGATTTGATGACTGCGATGGTGATGTCGCGTGGCAGTGGCTTTATTATGAGTTTTGCAGGTCTTTCGTTTTGTCGTGAGTACGTAAAGTGTTTTATGTCTTCAGCTTTGAGGAAGCTGTTGATGGCGATGGCGTCGTGAATGTCGTGTGGCTTGATTGTGAGATGATCTAGGTTGTGCTTGATTATGGGTTCTGTTTTGGTGAAGTGTTTAGGGTTAGTTAGGAGCCATACTGTCTTATTAGTGTAGACAAATATGGGTGGTATATTGTTTCGTGTGGTGGTGTTTGGTGGCGGTTGTATATTTGCGGTCTCCGCTTCGCTCTCCTCGTCTTCGGAGGAGGACAAAGCTTCGTACCTGTTTTGTGTGCGGATCTCGTCGTTGTCTGAAGGCGGGGGTCTCTCTCTCTTCCTTCTCTTTCTATTTGGTAGCGGGATGAACAGGCCTTCTTCTGGCTCCGTTTCCATGGTCCAGTTGTTCGCGGCTGATATATCGGTTGGATTGTGTTCACTTAAACTGGTACACTGAACTTTTGCGTTATTCTCGAGTTCGCACTTTAAACGGCAGTGTCATTAAGCAAATTGTGATGATGAATTCCATGTGAATATGATTGTCTTAAGGTTAGATGTCCCAATAGGAGTTTATCTCGATATCGAACTTCACTGGCTGATCAGTGGCGGCTCAAGTGAAGTGGAGGCCCCAAGCGGTAAAAATTTCGAGGCCCTCAAACTCAAGTTAGAAATAGAAATTGCAAGAAAATTCTCATAACTTTATTAACAAAAAAGAAAAGTAAAGAAAAATTTCATACCATTACACATTAAATCAATTTATTTAAAAAATATTTTACATGAATTTCCGTCTTGCTTTATTTCTTGCAAAATCATCAATTATTTTGGCAGTGTCAATGCGGTTTAAAATTTCCTGCTCTATATACAACAAAATTGTCAAGTTATTTAGTCTTTCTTCTCCCATTGTATTCCTTAAATATTTTTTTTGATTGCAGTGATTTACTAGTAGCATTTATTCTTTGCAAAATAGTATTCCAAATCACTCATTAGGGCGGTTTCATATTTGTCCGTTTTCTTCAGAAGTGAAGTCGCCTCCACTATCGTAAGTTATTTTTTTCTGCATTACAAATTTCATTTAAAGCCTCTTATATGGGCGAATCCAAGTTTTATAGCTAATACAGCGTCTGCTTTTGCTGACCATCTTGTATCAGAAACTCTTTTCAGTGAGACGGATTGTTTATCTTTACACATTTCTAGTTTACTCGTTCAATTTTTCCAGCGATGAGTTGACGCAGAGAAAAATCTGAAAACTTCTGCACAAACATAAAATATTGAACTGCAGCGCTATTCTATTTTCGCTTTCTGCAGCGAAATTTCCAATTAAATTTAAAGAATAAAGCACACGGAATAAAAACCGCACTTGGACTATGTTCTTTATTGCGTGCTTGCAAACCTGAGTACTTTCCTGACATATTTGAAGCTATATCAAAAGATTGTCCTCGACAGTTTTTAATATCCACTCCTAATTTTGTTAAAGTTTCCAAAACTTCTTATTTCAAGTATGATGAGTTGTGTTTATCTATGGGAATGAATCCCACACATCTTTCCTTTATATTGGTCGACATGAGAAATATCAGGAGTGGAGTCAACAATTATACTATAATAAGTCGCAGATTTCATTTCTTCAATTATTTCAGCTCTTACTTGATTGCCAATAACGCCTACAAATTCGTCATAAATAAGCAACTCAATAATTTTATTGTTGACGCAATTCTTTTCAACACTTTTCTGCAGTAACATTCTTCTTTTTCCTTTTCCTGTAATAGTTGAGTATCAATTCTATTGAATTTGGTTGATGTTTTGTACAGAGTACACATGGCTGACATGTGTTCTTTTGAAACTTCGTGGTCCGATAAAATAAGAGTAATTGATTTCAAATTTTGAAAACCAGTTTTTAATTTAGACTTTGATTTTGAAAAGAATTTTGCAAGGGTAGCAGTAAACACTTTTGCTTGTTTCTGAATATATCAGTCAAGTTCTCTTTTCCATGATTCCATGTGATTTCTTTCTGTCAAAATGATTATAAGAAAGTCCTCTGTAATAAACTTCATCTCTGTCTTTATACACTGATTTCAAATTCTCTATATTCCCGATATTTTTTGGTTTGTGTTTAAGAATATGGTCAATAATAGCATCTGAAAAAATTGTTGGCCATAAAGCTATATCATTTATTACTTCGATGTCTATATTCAAGAGTTTGTCTGGACTATCTCTATCTTCTGCGTCTTCACACTCCCTTTTATCAGTAGCATTTTCAAACTCTTGATGCTCAACATGCTTGAACTTGTTCTTCTTTTTTCTCTTCTTCACTTATAGGCCTGTGTGGTTCAGAAGAAGTTTTGAACGCAGACAATTTATCTAGAATAGATGTTGATGGCAACTCTGTCTCTGAATTTACTGTAAAAAACTTATGCAATGCATTTCTTTGGCTCTCAACAATTTCCAGGTTTTTCTTTTTTTTTTTTCGCTTTTCTGCCCCACTTTGATGTCTTCATTCCTTACTGTGAAGAAAAAAGTTGTTTTAATTTTTGTAAATAGTTTGAATTTTAATATTAATAAATTTTAATAAATAAATTATTTTTAATAAATTGAATTTGGGGCCCCGGTATCCCGGGGGCGTAGGTAAGTATTGATTGTATGTATGTTTTGTATAGGAGTATGGCGTGTTTCTGCGTTGTTGAGGGGCTGCTTGTGTTCGCGAGACTAACTGCACAGAGTTTGTAAATATATTGTCTATACTTGTTTGTGATCTGCGCGTGACTCTAGTGAAGTCAGTGACGGTATGTTGCAGATTGTACTGTAGAATCAAGTTGATAAATTGGTGTTTGAGGTACGAATCTTGTTTGAGGTTGATGTTGAAATCCCCACAGAAGAACTGGAACCCATGTTTCTCTACATGGGTTCCAGTTCTTCGATATAGATACTAAGATTGCTTCTAATCTGGTAAAAAATTCTTTTTTGTCCGAGTTAGGTGTAGTATATACCTCGATTATATCTATTATATTATTTTATATTATATATTATATTATATATATCTATCGCCTATAGTTAGGTGCGCTACGCATGCCTCGAAATTTTTCTCCGCGCACGAGCTGACCGGTACTTCCTCTGCTTGGAACATGTTTTTTGCGATAATGAGAACTCCTCCTCTGTTGTAATCGCATCTAGCGTAGTTTGCTATTATTTTGTATCCGGTAAGTTGAAGGTTCTCGGCGTTATGGTGAGTCAGCCAGTGCTCACAGATTATACAGATAGATATGTTGTAATTGTGGAGTAGTGTGTCTAATTCGTGCACTTTGTTTGTGTTAGAAATTCCTTGTATATCGATAGACGCTATGGTTATCTCCGTTTCCTTTCTTGATGGCTGTATTTTTCTCTGTGCGCAAAAGTAACTTAAGCTCTTTGATTGCTTTGTTAAAATTGGTTTTGTCTTGCGGAGATCTTGTTCTTTGCCACTCTTTTCTCAATCTTCGCTTGTCTGTAATTTTTTCTTTTATTGTATTTGAGCAACCTTGACATCTTTCTGTTTTTGACAGTAGTGGGCTTGATTCCAAAGCGGCATCTTGAATGTTTTTATTATTCTTCAACAGCAGTTTCCAGTTCTGTCTGCTTTGAGAAAAATATTGCAATTGTTATTTTTATCTAGGATGTTTCTGAAGTAGTCCCAATTTGTGAATTTGTTAGAGAGTGATGGCGGTATTTTATTAATAATCTGAGTATCCAAAGTGACTATTATTGGTGAATGGTCGGAAGAAAGGTCCAGAGAGGATTCAGCTTTTACATTATTTACATTAATGCCTTTCAGTACGCAAAAATCTATAAGATCGGGAGTTTTTCTAGTATCCGACGGCCAGTAGGTGGGTTCACCAGTTGAAAGTGGCTGCAAGTTATTTTCAACCATTGACTGATGTAGTTGACGACCTCTTTTGTTGTAGGTGTATTAGATCCTGATCCCCACCATGGATGTTTTGCATTATAATCTCCTCCAGCAATGAATCTATTTCCCAAGGTTTTGAAAAAATGCGAAAAAAATTCATGCTTGATTTTGTGTTTCGGTGGACAGCATATCGCTGAAAAGGTGACTTTCCCCAGCCAGTCTTCTAGAGTCACGTTGGTTGCTTGTAGATAGTCCTGTTTAAATGCCTCTCTTTCAATATGTTTAATTTTTAAGCTTATAATTATTGCGGTGCCACTCCGAGCCGCGTACCATTCGATTAGATTTTGTTTATTGCAGATTATCTTCGTAATACATAATACAATAATATATTATAGTTATTACAGATGTTGGATTGTCAAGAAATAGTACGAGATTATAAGTAAAATATGTAAATATAAACATTTAAACGACAAACATTATACATAATACAATACACTTGAGGTTTAACACATTATAGATCATCTCGTAATTATAGAAATTTATAAAGTATGGCTTAGAGGTCCATACATTAGTAACTATACATAAATATATACAGATGAAATATATATATTACCATTAAAACATTATATAACATTATTTAAAAAATCATTTATATTGTAATAAGCCTTTTCTTGCAGTAATAGTTTCAGGGCTTGCTTAAATTGGAAGAAATCTCTACATTTTAAGCTATTAGATATTTTAGTGTAAAGTTTAATACATTGATAGTTTGCGCATTTTTCATAGAACGTTTGAGTATGTTTGGGAATTTCTAGTATAATATTCCCGTACCGTGAACTTTTACCATAGCTTAATTTATTGAATAGGTTTCTGTTGCGCTTAACATAGCAAACACACTTATAAATATACATACACGGTACAGTGAACAATTTATGCTTAATAAAGGCCTGCTTGCAGCTTTCTCTTACTTTAAGATTTAAAATAAATCTTATTATTCTTTTCTGTGGAATAGAAATCCTCTTCATTGAGGTACGACCTCCCCATAACACCATATTGTACGTAATGTGGCTTACTGCTAGCGCAAAGTAAGTTTGTAATAGTTCATTTACGGAAAACACTGTTTTCAATTTCAGAATCGCATAGTAGGCAGAATTAAGTTTATTGCATTTTTTTTGTACATGGAATAAGAAATGTAGATTACTATCTAATGTAGTTCCCAGAAAATATACAGTATTTGAGAATAATGTGTTCATTAATATTAGGAATTATCCTCGAATTGTAAAATTGTAAGTATTTCGTTTTTAGTACGTTTAATACAAAGTTATTTTGCTGGCACCAGCTATGCAGATCAGTGCACGTAATTTCAATTTTCCGATAAATACCCTCTTCAGTTGGATCAGATATGGCAATGACAGTGTCATCCGCAAACATACAAATATGAACCTGGCATATAATTCTCCGTAAATCATTTATAAAATTGCTAAACAAAACAGGACCAGACTGTGTCTTGCGGCACTCCTTGATTTATTGTTTGCCAATCAGATAGTAAAGAATTCACTTTAACAGCAACATGTCGATTCTCCGCAAATGATTTGATTAAGCTATTTACATGACCTCTTATACCGTTGTATTCTAGCTTATTTAACAGAAAATCTATATCAACAAGATAGAATGCTTTAGATTGATCAAAAGAAAGTCCTACAACATAGTTTCCTTTATCAATTTCATCAGATATAAATTTAAAAGATGCAGTACAGCCGTTTCAGTTGATCTTGTTTGTCGAAAACCATGTTCATCGACAATTACGTTAAATTTATCAAGAAATTTCACTATTTTAGACATTACAACTTTTTCAAACACCTTTGACAAGACATTAACTAGAGTTATCGGACGATAATTATTGATGTCTTTACTATTCCCACTTTTAAAGATGGGACAAATCTGACCATATTTAAGGCAGTCAGGAAATGTAGCCGTCATGATGCACAGATTTATTATATGCGTTAGCGGAGATACTTTCACCTCACAAATTGATTTTAAAATTCCGGCAGTTATATTATCAATTCCAGCACTATTCGTGTTTTTGAGCTGTTTTATGAAGCACATTAGGATGTTGTGTACCGTATATGGAGTAGTTTGGTACTTTTATGTAATTTTTGTTTGTGAAATGTGTCTCTGATATAAGCATAATAATCTATATTCTCGTTTTTTAAGAATAATTTTAGTTCGTCTGCTCTACATGCTAATCCGTTCGAATTGCATACTGATATTTTTAGTGGTGCAGACATTAATGCATTTTAGAGACAAGCATAGTGAGAAGGTTTAACATTATATCCATCCTTCCCATTAATTGGCACATCATATCCTCTAGCTTTTTATTACCTTGTTGGTTGCTCGAATTTGAAAGTTCTATATCCTTTTGATGAATATGTCCCTTCACGGTCTGGGCGTATGTACCGACATTGATCTCATTCGCTGATTGTCCATACTGTTTGTCCATACAGAGATTGTACTCTGTTGTTGGGATTTGCTGATTTTGAATTAGCCTTTTTACTCTTAGCTTGGGGTATAATTTTTGCAGTAGTTGTTTGCGTACTACACATCCTTTATAACTTGCTGGGTGATTACCACTGCAATTGAAGCATTTTACTTCAGTGTTCTTTTCCTTTCTACTACAGTCAATAGTGTGATGACTTCCTGCGCATTTTACAGAACGAGGACTTTTAAAGTAATAGCTTTTAGGCCCATAGGCTTGACATCTCGTGCATTGATGTATATCTCTCTTTTTGTGCTGTTGCTTAAAAGACATAACCGAGTTCATTACATATTTAATTTTGTAAATATCCTTATTATTTTTGGCTGCTTCTAATTCAACAAAAAAAAGAGGAAGTGGCCTTTTTGTAATTCTTTGCTGTAATGTTAAATATTCTGATAACTTTATGATCATAGTTTTGAATTTCTAGTGTTAAATCACTTATATGAACACTAGGATGTACATTTTTAATACAACTTTGAAAGCTTTATCCTGCTTCCTTTGGTAAGTGTAAAATTCTGTATTTCTTATTTTTAGAGCTTTTGTAATCAGAGAGTACGTTTCTGCAAAATTAGGTTATAATTCCAGTTGATCGTTTGAAAGTATTTTGAATTTGTATTGTTCCTTAGCTATCTCGTCTAATAGGTTTTCTAAAGGCATTATATTTTGTACTCCACTTACAAGCATGGGTGGCGGTTTCTGTGGTTTTGCTTCTTCTATATGTGGAGTCTCTTGAACATCTTGACCATCCTGACTGAGAGAATTGTATGAGTTACGGGTACTTACTAGTTTATTCAACCAATAATCATCCATGAGCGTTTGACATTTTGGCTTGTTTAATGTTCCTGTGCTAGACCGTTGTCGTTTCTTGTTCTCTACAGTTTTCCAATCAGCTTCCTGCGTCGGATTTTCTGGTATTGGTTGAGAGATTTCCATTTGGTTTAGTTTTTGTGCGGTCTGGTTCGTTCCGGCAACATTGGCTTCATGGCTAGTCGCTATCGCTGCAGGTGTAATATTCTTTGATTCTGGCTCATTTTTATTTGTAGCGGCAACATTGTCGACGCTATACTAGTAATAGTATTGGAGCTTCTTGCGCCGCTCATTTCTATATTGTTGTCATTGATTGTTGCATATTCTGTTATTGCAAAGTTTGCGATATTATCACGTACCGTTTGTAGGTCACAGCTGGAGTTCACTACGCTGGTCGTATTTGGGGTTATAAATTGGAGCTGCATATATCGGACGCGCTACGGCTCCATTTTTGCGGACTAGTTAAATGTTTTTGGGAATTTTGTGATTTTTTACTAGCACAATCAGAGCACCATATATCAATATCATCGCTATTTCTATCGAAAATAAATTGTTCGATTGAATATCCAGCATTGATATCTGTTGATTTCTTGGTTGCACTTGGAGCACGATTTGGGCATTACCTTGTCCTCAAGAAATTGCACTTTTTTATATATATTAATACACCACTAACAAAGTTTGTTTTCAAAAGATTGTAAGTTGTGTGAAGCATAAAACATTCTCCAGTCCCCCCCTAAGGGAGTTCGTTATCACTTTCCTGCACTTTTAATTGTCAATATCCGCACGTAAAATAAGAACACTTTCAGTAAAAAAATAGAATAAAAATAAATCCAATAGAAATTAAACTAAACTAGACGAAAGAATACTACACGAAAACCACTCGTATGTATGGTTCCACAGTACCAATTGATAGAAGTGATAAAAACTATACAGAAGTGATAATGTAAATTCATTTGCGATAAGTTGGTATGCCGTATTAGTATGTTATTAGAACTGAGATCTAAATTAAAATCACCGAGGAGTAACTTTTTAGTATTAGGTAGAGAATTGTAATAATCTGTTATCTTCTCATAAAATCAACTGAGCTGAGTTTCCGCTTGCTTAAGGTAGCTATACTCTCAAGATATTGTGGGCTGATGGGCAGGGTGGGATTTGGGACGTGAATCATACGATCAGAAATGAAAAAAAATCTTATGAACAGAATTTAACATTGCTAAAATGAAACTCAGGAAACTTATTTGTTACGCTTTTTGTAGTTTATTATTATATAATATAGCTAGGTACGGCTGGTTTGTTTTTAATTGGCGGAGAATGACAGAAGTATACGCATCATAAATCAAAACCGGCATAATGGCTTGACCAATACAGTACATAGCAGTGCTATTCAAAATAGTATGGTATAAGTCGTGTAGCACATTGAATATTCCAGTGCAGTACATTTTTTTGCAAATTCATGAAAAGTATCACTAATATTATTTAAAAATTATATGAAGTCAATATAGCTATATTGGAAGAAAGCGAAAAGAATTTAGAAAGGGTATTGAATGGTATGCAGGCAGTATTGACTAGGGATTTTAACATGAAAATAAATATAGGTAAAACTAAAGTGATGAGGTGTGACAAAAAGGAATGCAGTAGAAAAATGAGGATCACAATAGGAGATAATAGAATCGAAGAAGTGTCAGATTTTTGTTATTTAGGCAGTAGAATCACAAAAGATAATCGAAGCAAGGTAGATATAAAGTGTAGGATAGCACAGGGTAGGAAGGCATTCGTAGAAAAAGAACAGATTTTAAGATCAAATATTGACTTGGGTATTAGAAAAAGATTACTGAAGGTATATGTTTGGAGTGTAGCACTGTACGGGTGTGAGGCGTGGACTATAGGAAAGGAAGAGAAGCGTAGATTAGAAGCACTTGAAATGTGGTGTTATAGGAGGATGATGAGGATTGGTTGGGAAGATAAAGTAACAAATGAAGCTGTACTAGAGTTAGTAGGGGAGAAGAGAAGTATTTGGAGACTGTTACAGCGTAGGAGAGACAGATTAGTAGGGCATATTCTTAGGCATGGGGGGATTATGCAATTGATCATAGAAGGTAGAGTGGAGGGAAAGAGAGGGGTAGGTAGGCCTAGATTGGAGTATGTGAGTCAGATAGTTGAAGACGTTGAGATGAATAGCTATAGGGAGATGAAGGGATTAGCTCAGGATAGATCGGCATGGCGTGCTGTTTCCAACCAATCTTTAGGATTGAGGACTCTTTAACTAATGAAGTCAAATATGGCGCCTATTTATCACTTAATAAAATTTGAAAATAAATTCGAAATAAAATCACTTAAACTTCAGCTGATATTTTATATATTTATTTCCCACTTATTAAAAATATTGTTCAATGTTCGTATTTTTATTAACGATGGAATATTTAGATAATTATGTTTTAAAAGGATTAATATTAACTAGAGATAAGAGATATAAAAAATTAATTTATTACAAAATAGAATCAATTGAAAACATAATATAAAAAAAAGAAATAAAGTAAAATTAAAGCTATATACACAAATATTTTAATTTTGTATATTATAAATCATCATCATAACCATCGCTGTCACTATCTGTATCTCCATTAATATTAATAATGAGATCTTCTGTAAAAGTATCTATCTGAATTTCCGAGCCAAATTTAGTTTTCTCAATTTCTAAAACATGATGCAACACTTCTTCCAATCCTCGATGCTAACATTGTTGAACTCGTCTTCAGTAAGTTTTCGTACATCATCAAGTTTGAAAGTCGTATTTAAAGCACTCACTCGGTTCTTCACTTGCACCCATATCATTTCAATTGGATTGAGTTCCGGGTGATAAGGCGGCAATCTGAAAATGGTATGTCCATATTGCTTCAATTTTTCGTTAAATTTATAGCAAATGTGATACGGTTTATTCGCTTTTATCAATTCATATAATTGCTGTTTCAGCATTTTTAGCGAACAGATCACGTTTCGTTTCCGTAGCCATTTCACCATTTGGCTTTTGTTGCTATTTGACGTTGGGGCCTTATCAATTTGGATGTTATGATACGGGGCGTTATCAATGACCAAAACTGATCTTTCCGGCAGATTTGGTATAAGTTTTTCTTCTAACCATTTCTCGTAATTCGTAGAATTCATTTCGTCATGGTTAATCGCCACTTTTTAAACCAGACCTAAAAATTAAAAGGCAATTCGGTAGAAAACCCATCTCTCCGCCGGCATGTAATATAATGAGCCTTTGTCCTTTCGATATTTTGTTTAGCAAACCTTTGCCTGAATTATCTGACCAAGTTTTATCAGTTGTATCTCCACTATGAATGTACGTTTCAGCCATGAATATAATTGGTCTATTTTGTTCTCGGAAAAAGGATATTCTTTCCAAATAATTAATTCGTTGCAATCTTATATGATTCTATTGTATAAGAACTGAACGGTTGTCCCTTGAATTTTTCCATCGGAAACCCAATTCATGTACCATTTTCCAAAGGAAAGCCCAAGAACCTTCCCAATCGAAATCCAGCTTCAGTTTTTTCGTCCAGACCAGCAAGAGTAATACGGCCACCTTCCGTTAAATGCTAATTATAAATCATGGTCCGATAGTCATTCTTCTCGTAATCCAACATATTTATTGTTCTCTTACGGGTACGCTTTGTTGGAGATGAGAATCTTGGTTGATTTACTTCTCCACGCGGTTTTTTTACCTCAGAAATAATTTGTTCGACGGTATGATGGGGAAGTTTTGTTACTTCTGATACCAGTATTTTTACATCGGTCATACTGTGGGTATTCTGGTTGCCAAAATACTCGAAAGACATTATAAACAATCTCACGAGCTTGGCTTCGTAAGTGCTTTCGTGCAGCCATTTTGAAACAGGTACTTTTACTGAAATATAAACAGATAGGTAATTATATTGTTACATAATAGAAAATAGCAAATAAGTGCACGAAATTTATAATTACTAATTAACTCTTACCTATTAGCTTTGGGTTGACTTCGAGCTGGGTATAGAATATTATTTCGCTTTTGAACAAAAATATAACTTATTTCAATAAATATAATTCTACCAAAACATGCTACGCCTCTGTCTTCTCCAAAGAATAAGTAGGTGTGTCTAGTGCAGAAGGTGTGCGTTGTAAGTATTGCAATGTTGACAAATCACCACGCACAGTTGTAACCATTTTATGCAATTAGAATGAATTCTCTTAAATTAATACAAAATGCAGAAAAGTTATATTAGAATATAAGAAATGTTGATAAATACTTATTATAGTATCATATTTATGTCATAAGTATTTGAACGATAGCTATAAAATAGTGACAAATTTAAATTCTTGGACATAGAGTTTTTTTTTTGTCTGGCACCACTGGTATTATATAACCCCGATAAACACAACCCTATGCGCAGACGACTACCGAAATTCTCCGCCAATTAAAAAAAAAATAGCTGTATATTATATTACATAATATTATATATACCCGCGAGTGGTAACTCATTTGGCATTGGTCATTTGGCAACGAACAGTAAATAAGACTACTAATTTATTGCGTATACCCTCTCGGGATTATTTAGCAACAACCTAACAGCAATTATTATTAATAAGATGTAGACTACCTATAACTGAACTAACTTACTAAATTTTAACTAGCTTTTTAAACTAATTTATTAACTGAAGCATAATACTGTAATTAGTACGATTTGAGCTTAGTTTCACACATTTATTTTTTATTAAATTGTAACCTATATCCTTAATGTCAACGTCAGTGTCTAAAACTTCAATAATGCCGAGCATTTGAGAATTACAAGAATTTTTAAAAAAATAACTATATTTATTATAAATTTTGACTGTTACAATTGCTTTTGCTGTGATTTCTATAACTTCTCCATATTTACCGTCTTCGAATATCACAACTTTATCAGGTGGCATGTCCCTAACTACAAATCCATTAGTACATCGCCACTTTGTTTCCTTACTATAATTGGATATATTTTCGACTTAATATTTGCCTTACTGCTGCTGCCAATTGCAATCTCCTCTTCTAAACGGTTGTGTAATTGTTGCAGTGCATTACCAGATATTTTTATTTTTGTTTTAAATGATACATATAATTTTCAAATTTAAAGGCATTAAATTGGTCTAGTGCACTATGATCTTTTGCATCAGCACACAAATGAATTAAATTATGCACATTATAGGAGAGATGCTCCTTGCCATATAATTTAGAGAAACTTTAACGAACCACAGATTTAAAGATCCTGCAAATTCGTTATGTAATATATAAAACTTACTATCGGCTAATATTCTTATAGCTACACTTAAACCTAAGAAATTTGTATACTTGATCTGGAATTATTGATTTTAAAACTACAGGTCCTGTATATAATAAAAATTGTCGTAATTCTGTCGCTTTCCATCTATCAATATCTAAAATTGACCTAGGTTTCCTAGCAAATTCTTTTGTAATATTGCATCGTGCATCCATTTATCCATTTGAAATCAAATCAAAAAAAATTATTATACCTCAAACTTTTGTTAAACTTTTCGCCATGAACCCAAAATTTACACATTTTTTTAGCCACCCCAATACAAGCTAAATGCATGTAATCTAGTGGAATTTGTGAAACCATTCCAATAGGTAATGATTCTAAGATGGTTGTAATTCTATGATGTTCTGAATGCTTCTTCTGAATAAAACTCTGATCACTTCTTAGCATAGAATTAGTTTGCTAAGTGTCAGCGAATCTTCAGTGTCAATGTTTAGGGTTAATTATATGGTAATTTTATGTAAATTATGGTTAAATAGTTTTATAAATAGTTATATATTAAATTTTAGTACGAATTAAAATGCCAAAAAAAATATTGTCTTCAAATATAATATAACTATGTAAGAGTATCTGTTAAGAACTCGTCAATCGAATAGTACGCTTTATCAATAGTAATGGAGGAGCGAATTACGTTTACGGTAAATTTGCATATTTTGAGGAATGAGGGTTTTTTGGCCTTTTTAGGGTGGAAACTTTAACACTGAATTGAAAAAACCAGGCGGAAACATGTAATTGCTGAGAAATATGCAAATTTATGCAAATTTTTCTTTTGAGGAAAATTTGCAATTTTCACAGCAATTACTATGTTTCTATGGTTTTTTCAATCCACAGCCAAAGTGTCCACCCTAAAAAGGCCTAAAAACCCTCATTTCCTAAAATATTTAAATTAAAGTCGCAAAAACACAATTTTTATTTTAAAAAATTTTTCAACAAAATATTTTACTTCATAAAAAATCGCCCACTGTGTCATCTTGTGAACTGTCAGACTCTGA
The DNA here is from genome assembly GCA_947310635.1 of Leptodirus hochenwartii. NCBI lineage: Eukaryota > Metazoa > Arthropoda > Insecta > Coleoptera > Leiodidae > Leptodirus > Leptodirus hochenwartii. The sequence goes on from CAMZJO010000001.1 coordinate 399,601, forward strand.
TTTTTCCGGGTCCGCAGCTGCTGCTGGCCGCCGGGGGTCGTACAATTTACCAGCCAGGCGCAAAAATTCTACTGTACGATCCAGTTGTAATTCTTTGCAACGCTTGTTGAACATGTAGCGGGCCAAATTTCCGGGCATATTCGATTTTTTGTGATTTGAGGGGGTCAATAGTCTTTTTGCCGCATTCCAGCTGGATTCTATAGAATTCGTATGCACCCCCGTCTCTGGATCCTTGAAATGAAGACTGTGGTTCACCTAAACATGCAAAAATTTGAAAATATAGCATTGTGCTGAATTTTTACAGAAAATTTTATACCTTCAGATGGGTGAACTTTTCCGAATCCATTCCGTCATAGGCGCGCCAAAAATCTGAGACTATCGTGGTGCCTGGCTCAATCCACGTTTCTATCAGGGGTAACAATGTCGCCGAATCTCTAAAAAAATCACTTGAATATCATTTTTTTGTTCAAAAAACTGTAAAAAAAGCTGCTAAGCAAAAAAATAAGCCAAACAAGTTACCTTTTTTCCACAGGGACCATGAATATTCGTCCCGTCCCCCGTTCATAGCCTCCAAGCACCCACTGACCTTCGACACGATGACCTCTGTGGTACTTTCGACGGCCAAATTTGCTCTCATCGATTTCGACCACTTTATCTTTGCCGCCGAGTTTCTGAGGATGTAATAGAAACTCGTTGACCAGTACCTCCCTGCAGAATGACGCCCAATCAACGCATGCCTGGTTGCCAATGCGCAGCTCTTCAGACGCATAGGTCAACAAACAATTGGACACCCAGAGTCGCACAAATCCGATGATTTGAAAAATCGACAAGTGGGACACCCTGCCAAAAACGTTCCGGCTCGAAATTCCACAAACTGGCCACAGGCAACCCTTTTCTTGTTACGTACTACTTTATGTGGGCATCGCCATCTGTACCCGTCAATCCTTCAAAAATATGCAAATTTTTGAAAAATCATGTTTACAACATTTATAAGTGAAAAAAATCCAAAAATTATTTGTTTAGTGTTTTTATGTGGTTTAAAATATGATCTTTCAGTCAAAAATAGGTTTACCTTGAATCATCTGAGCCTAAAACCATCGGTTGGTTACATTTCGGACACAGATACGACCCATCATCTGGCGGTATCAACCCCCATTTTTGCAACTGGCCCAAAACAACATCTTTCGGCTGCCTACACAAGTCGTTGATGGTCAACAGGCTTAGCGGCCATTTTTTTATCCCATCGGATTCCATACTAAAAAAAAATAATCACGAATTTTTTGTATAGTCCACCAAAAAATGGAAAAAAATCGTCCGAATGAGAAAAAAACGAAAAAACATGGTGACTGTCCTGTTGTAGTTATTTCAGATTGTCATAAGCAGGTAGTAGTTCCGATTGTTATAGGACTAGTAACTTGCTTTCTGACACAGCATTGTTTACGACACGGCGCGCATCCCCCCCACGACGTGCACCTGACGGCTTGACTCGTCTAACGGAAGATTACTGTATGTGGCGCACTGACGTTACCTAACCAGTGTTAGATTACTGTATGTATTTTTTACGGACATTTGTTTTGGTCCTTTTTGATGTTCATTTTGGGATTAAAATAATTTCGACCGCCTCGATTTTTTTTTGTTTTTATGGTTTTTGGACCTTCCTGGACACAGAAAAATTAACGCCGGATTTTTAGGAATTTTTACCGTAAACCACATTTTACCCGTAATGGATCTTAGCATTGTTTTAAACTTCTGTTTACTATTTATAATTTTATAACGCTCAGGAAGTTTATTGTACATAACACGTGACATATACATGAATGAATTTTTATAAAATGCAGAATTTGGCTTGTCAAAATAAATATTATTTTGCGATCGCGTCATATAATTATGTTTATCTTTAGTCAATACAAATTTGTTACGATTCTCAAATGCTAACACCCAAAGTTCAATAATTATATTACTAGCTAGAGTGAGGATACATAATTTTGGATGCGTACAGCCCTCTTTTGAATTTTGAATATTTTTTGAAAATTTCCACTACTTCAACTTCCCCAGATGTGAATCCCATATCGTAGCCTTGATTCAAATAACGCATAATAAACACAAAATGCAGTTTTACAATTTGTATCATTTCTAATATTCTTAAGAGCAAAACACGCTGAAGACAATTTCTTAGATAAGTTATTTATATGTTGCACAAATTTTAATTCCTTATCTATAATTAACCCCAGGAACTTTATACCATTTGCAGGTAAAATTTCTGAATTATTGGTTTTGATTGATAAATTAAGTGTTGAATTTTTAAATACCATATAAGATGTTTTAGTTGAATTTAGAAACAGTTTATTTTTTGAGAATTAATAATATTTATTAATAATATTTGAAAGTGAATCTGCGAGGTGGCGTGGAACAGTCCAGAGAACAGTTGTGTCGTCTGCAAATAATGTAAAGTGACCAGAGATTGGTAGATCGGTTAAGTCATTAATATATAAAAGAAACATATAGAATATCACCCAAATACCGTAACAAGCATTAAGTAGCTTTCAAGCGCTATGATGTTTAAGATATGCAGCTGGACGGTCTTGTAAATTCCTTTTAAACCGCATAGAACGCTCCAATGATGGATCCATATTTGTGAAATACGTTTCCACTTTTTTAACCAACTCAAGTTCTCGGTTTATATTATCTGTATTCGCGATTAAAATTTATGTTTGTTTCATCGAGACTCAAGGTTTCCTGGTGGCTCTTATATTCAATGCAGAATCCTCTAATAATTGCCTAAGTTCTGATTTATTAAAATCTTCATTGTTGATAAATTCGAAAACATTTATATCATCAAACCTCACCCCATCCAATTTTTGTGCCAACGGTATTATTTAATACAATAGAATATTTATTTATCACAGCGGCTGTTGCAGATACATATACAATTACACGTATATCGTACCAATAATAATAATATATCTTACAGATGTAAATCCTCAAAAATTTATTATTAATAAACATCCAATATCACACATAAACATTAAGTATCACAGTTATAATAATCGTTTATAGAGTAGAAGCATTTATCAATAAGATACCATTTTACATTAAAAATAAAATACTTCTAAGTTTCTATTGATTTTAGACGCATAGGTAACTTGTACAGTTTAATGCATGCATAAATGGGAGATTTTTAATAAAACGATCGTGTATGTGGTGTTATCCGTAACAAGTGGTAATAACGTGTGTTATAGTTATGCATAGTTATCACAGAATTTTTCACTATTTTGCCATACATAAGATAATGCTTTTAAAATATATATATAGAAGGAAAACAGAATATCATGGTTGGAAAAATTGGTTTACAGGATTCCCTACGTTTTAAATTGAATATAAGTCTGAGGATACGCTTTTGCAAAATAAATATCCTATTGCAATTTACCGCTTAACCCCATAATAAGACATGCGAGTAAACTAACGCATAGTATACATTGAGTAAATGATTTATGGACAAACATGAGTTAAGCTGATAAATAGCAAAATAGGCAGATTTTATTTTTTCACATACCGCATCAATATGCGTATTAAAATAAAAGTTAGAGTTCACCATAGTACCAAGAAATTTTATACTAATTGATGTTTTTAGATCAATATCATAAGAGATAAGTTTGATGGGTTCATCTAGTACTTTTTTCTTGAAAAAATAAACACATTCCATTTTCTATACATTTAGAATTAAACAATTTTTATCACACCATTTGTTAAAGTCAATAATAGTTTGATCAGCTGACACCAATAAGTCATTGATGTTTCCTAAGGATACAATAATGGATGTGTCATCCACGTACCTAGTCACTGCCCCTTTTGTAATGAACTAAGTTAGATCGTTAATATATAAATGGCAAATGAGGGTTCCAAGGACAACCTTGGGGAACACCCATATTTACATAGTCAGAAGATTGTTTAACATTAAGAATTGCACACATAGAACTAACATAAAGATATGAACGAGTCCAACTTAGTAAAGTACCTCTAATCCCCAGTTTTTCAAGTTTATAAATAATAAAATCACAAGATAGTGTCAAAAACACGACTCAGATAAAAAAATAGACCCATTTTCTCTTCCCTTTTTCAACATCATCAAAAATATGTTGAATGAAAGATATGCTAGCTGATTCCTTTGATCTGTTTTTTCGAAAACCATGTTGACAGTCGGTGTGAGAGAATGAAAAAAAAACATGAGAGAATTATTGCGAAATTCGTTAAAGATTACCTACTGTCGTTCATTGGGTGGATATGGCCACACTTAGTATATAGCTTTTTAGAATTTTTTTTACTTAAATATGAAAAACTTAGGCACGAAGTCATTAAAATTAAATTACAAATGTTCGCTCATATTCCATCGCATGGCCGTACAATGCCCAAGTATCCGTCGCCTCCAGAACTTCTGAATATATTATTATGTTGCATATATTTATATATTTTTTGAATTAACAATTTAATTAAATACTTCTAGCTCATGTAATTGTAGAATTTTTTCACACACTTGGAACATGAATATTTATTCATATTTAGCGATGAATACTATATATATTTATAGAGTAAGACCACGTCTGTAATATAAACTTGCGCAGGATATCATAATTTTTAATTTTATTATGTACTATTTTACAAACAGTAAATATAAATCAAATATGGTTTTGCTGCTTCTTTACTATATCATCATATGAATCTGCATAGCAATTACATCTTATTTATTATGCTACAAACAGAATTATTCTGTTGTAGTTTAAATATTATTATTTAATATTACACAATAAAATAGCTTATGCACTAAATGAATCTCATTACAAATTTATAATCGCTGCTATAGAACAATTTACCCAAAACGTTTAAATCGAGTACAGTCGAGTAATGACAGCGGTATCAAAAGCAGTCGTATCTCACTTTTTGTGGTACTGTAATATGAAATTATGTGGAGGCTTTTCATCGGCATAAGACATAAATCGATACGAGAGTTTATCGCTGTAGCAGCAATTTTATTTATTGCATTCGTTATATTTCATATATCTCAGAGTCCCTTGAAAAAAGAAAACCTTATTTACTGTTATGTATTAATATTGCGAACTCTTACTTATTTAAAATCTGTAATGCAGGTGCAATTTAGTAATTATAGCGATAACAGAACCAGCCTTATCTTATATTTTGCGATACTCCAACATGAAATTATAGAGTATTTTCGTCGGCATAAGATACTAATTCGTTGTGACTTAATGGTCGCAACCATTGGCTTAATTGTTGAACTCGTATTGCTGAATATAGTACTTCTTCGATTTTTAAGCCATCTTACAATCTCCTTACAACCAGCTGACTAGAAAAGTACACATCCGAAGTTAGACGATAGTGCGCTCTAGCCGGCGTATACAGTCAATTCTTTAACGAATATCGTATTCTTGAATTTCTAGATTTTTCTCATTGTGAAGCAATTCTTTGAGATTTCTTGTTGCTCTATTTAGTTTCGCTTTGTCTCGGGGACATCTTGTATTCAACCAGGTTTTTCTTAGACTTCTTTTTTCTGGAATGGCTAGTCTAGCTGTTTTGGAGCAATGATGTACTTTGAGGTTCACTGGTATTTCTGGCGTTGAGTTCCAGGCTGCTTGCAGTATTGTGTTTGTCAGGTGTTCTACAGCGTTGTCGATATCTTCAGCCGTTTTTAATGGAATATTAATTCCGATGTTTTTCTCAATATGCTCTTTAAAAAGTACCCAGTTCGTTCTCTTATAAGTTGTACGTATTGGTGTTTGTTTTTTTATTACTCTGGAACTCAGTGTCACTATAATAACTGAGTGGTCTGAGGATAGATCGAAGTTTTCTTCTATCAATAGATTGTCTTTGGGTATATCTTTATATACACAAAAATCGACGAGATCTGGTATTTTATTCCGGTCACTAGGCCAATAAGTAGGTTTCCCAGTGGACAAAGTATTTAGATTATTTCGAACTAAACACTTCTCCAGCTGTCGTCCTTTGGGATTGATTAGTCTTGATCCCCATCTTGTGTGCTTTGCATTATAGTCGCCACAAGCCAAGATCTTATTTCCTAGAGTTGTGTAAAATTCATTGTATTGTTCTTCCTTAATTACATGGCGTGGTGGGCTGTAGATTGCAGAAATCGTTATCGGTCCGTGCAATTCCTCAATGACAATGTTGGTTGCCTGTATATGTTTCGATTCGTACTTACAGCTTTCATGGTGTTTTATTAAAGACCATTTTTAATAATGATTGCACTTCCACCACGGGCTTTGCCATCAGGGTGTTTGGTATTGTAGATTTTGTAGTTATATATCCTTAAATAATTGTGATTTGTATAATGTGATTCTGATATTAACATTATATTAATATCATGTTCTTTCAGGAATACAGATACTTCCAGTCTGTGGTTCACTAAACCATTGGCGTTCCATACAGCTATCTTAATGCAAGAGTTCATTAGTTCAGTTTATCAAGCAGTTTGGACATGATACACATTAACGTATCCATACGTTGAGCCATTTGCTCAACTAATTTCTCCAGTTTGTTTAATCTGTCTTCTGGTGGGTTTGAGTTTACCTTTCCGTTTTCTAAAATGCTTGTAGTTGTTTCTGTATTACGCAAGATCGAAGCAAAATATTGGCCATCTCTGATATGGTTAGATCGAACTGGGTGCTCGTTTTTAGGTTGATCTGGTTGACTGGTCTTATTTCGTAATGTCGGAAATTTTTTCTGCTGAAGTTCCTTATATACTTTACATCCCTTGTAGTTTGCCGGATGGATTTGTTCGCAGCGGACACACTTTTAGAACTTTGCGCTCCGTTACGATGCAATTTATACTGGTATGAACATCTCCGCATTTAATGCACCTAGTTTGTCTTATGCAGAAATTTTTGGTATGGCCAAATCTTATGCAGTTTGGGTATTTGTCGAGGTTGGCGTATGGGTTCAATATTTATTGCACAATAAAGTAATTTTTTTACTTCATAGATGTCTCTATTATTTTCCGTAGGTTCTATGTCTATAAAGAACATTGGTAGTGGTTGTTTATCGCGTCTGCTTTTAACATTGTAGATATTTTTTACACAGTTCCCTTTTCTTATAATTTCATCTTTCAAATCTTCTAGGTTTGTAAAATGGTACAGACCCTTTATTACTACACGAAAGTTGCGCTGAGATTTTAGTTGATATGTGAAGTATGTCACATCATTTGTATTAAGGTCTTTGACCACAGTGCGATAAACTTCTTCATCTTCAGTTATTAACTTAACTTCATTATCGTTATTAATAACTTTTAAGTTGTATTTGTTTTTAATTTTGTCATTTGAGTTAAACAGAGCTGTCAAACCATTTATATCATTTATACTTGCAAGGAATAGAGGTGGAGGTTTAGCTTTGCTACTATTATTTATATTTGTGTTTCTACTTCCTGTAATCTCAGTAGTATCTATGTTTTCCTTTAGGCCTTCCAGTAACTGAAATCTGTTCGTTGCATTTACCATTTTATAATCAGTAATCAGTTTTTGACGTGTGTGTCGAGTTTGGTCTTCAGGAGAATTTCTTTTAGTTTTTCTTGATGCAACTTCCATCTATTCATTATCAATTTTATATTTATCAATAGCTTCTGCAGTCATCTTTTGGGCAAATTTGTAAGTCTCTCTCTCTCTATTTCAGATCGTTGCGTCTCTGCGCTTGTAGTTCGTGCATTTACATTATTGTACGTGGAATCTAGCACGTTATTGGTCGACATGGCATCACTGCTTTCTTCCCTGGATTGAAATGGGTTAGCAATAGGTACCGCGATTTTTAATTCCGCGGATTTTGATGCGGTTTCAAATTTCTCAGGTGTATGAACTCTATGCCTGACTAGGCCATTGGTGGAGGTCTATGCTGTCTCAGCGGTATGTGCACTTGGATTGCGATGATTTTTCGGATATACCCGCACATGAAATATGAAATTGTCCCGCGCACATCTCTTTGATATTAGTTCCGCACTTCTTACAACAAGCTATATCCATTATGCCATGCTGTATATATCCATCATCCAACATCATAGTCGAGAGATTGGGGTAAGCCATGCATACAAACTCTTGCAGCGCAAGAACGGGGATATGGAAAATTAATTTTTATTGTTATTTTCTCCACTTATATATTTTTTATTATTTTTTGGTTGTTACAATTTGTGTGTAATTTAAATTCTTGCTTAGACTACGACCGCACACTGATTTGATAGATAAGAATCAATTCGTTTTGAATGATTCTACGAAAACAAAAATATAGAGGATAGTCAAATAAGAACGACTTCCTGTTTAAATAAGAATTATCTTGTCTGAAAATTTGTACATTTTTATAAGGTTTATCGACATTCTAAAAATAGTTTTAGCTCTACAATGTGTACAGAAGAGCACAATAAAAATTAATGCAAATTTTATAATGAAACATTACGAATATTCTATGTTTATTTTATAGTATCCTTACTGAACTTTACGGAAACTAAATATTAATATGCCAGAGTGCGACATCACATCTTTACGAATTTCTGTGATTGTAGCATAACTTCAAAAAATTATAACAATGACAAGTAATGTAATAAAGTAGCAAAATTTTTAAATTGAGTTTTTACTAAATTTACAAATTATCAAATTTGCATTTATTTTAGATTAGGCAAGAAGTTCCGACTCTTTCTACGATACATACCTGGTAATAAAGTAACGAGACTCTTTGTCTTACGGCAGATGCCTGATGGATATCAGGTTTATGTATGAAGGAACACTAGCTTTGTAATAGGGTAGAAAGAAGTAAGTCCTTATAAGATTTTTTGTTTTATATTGGTTACCGGTTTCGAGAGGTATATCTCATCTTCAGGTGAGATATACCTCTTCTTCTTTATATAATTCTTCTAATATACTTCTTTCTACCCTATCACAAATATTAACTTATAATAAGGATATTCCAACAAACTAGCTTTGTAGGTTATTTCTCTATTATTTCTCAACAATATATACGATATTTCTTGCAGCTATACTAACATGTTGATCAATCTGATACTTCTTCGAAGACGGAATACGCTTTTCACAAAGTGTACAGTATACTACTGTACCATCAGTTGTAAAGTGACCTGGGTAACTTTTAATACAACATTCCACGAATGTCTTGTTATTCTTTTTAATGGGCGGCATTTTCGTGATACCGAATGTACCACTGATATCGCACGGCACAACAAAAAACGAATCGGTATTATAGACAATGTAAACAAACAAGAGTGGACTGACCGCAGTAATGCCAATATCAAATCGGTCGATTACACGCCAGACTGACGTGGCGATGCTCTCTGCAGCTCGCGCTCAACCATCGTCTCAAAAACAAAAACAAAAACGAAACAGCGACGCCGCTCGTCTCTTGCGCCTATTTCAAATTTTAACGTGTTTAAAACTGCTAAACACGACCTTTTATGCCGAATTATGCACTATAAACGAGAAAGTATATGCAATAACGTGTGGAAAAGCGAGTTATATGCATTTGCATTTTTGCATCTAGGGTTTATACAAAAACCTACTTTTTGAAAAACCGGTTTTCGATTTCCAGATTTCCAAAAAAACGGTTTTAGCCGGTTTTCGAATTTTTGTCAAAAAAATAGAATGGGAAATATGTTTAATTTAATTTATATAAAATAACAAAAAACGAAATCAATATCAAAGTTAAAATATAAAAAAAAAAAATAAGGATTACACATTATTTACACAAAATAACGAAAACGATTTCGGTCATATTTCACTACTTTACAAATATCACAATTATTAATGAATTTTTGAATTTGTTTCTGCATATTTGGCCAATAAAATTGAATCGATAGTTCATGAAAGGTTTCGTTCATACCTCTGTTGTTACACTTGCCTGTGTGATAGTTTTTAATCAAATTTTGTTGGTCATCTATTGATTCAATATGTTTTAAGAATTGCGAACATGATTTAAATTTAATGGATTTATCAAAGTGTTTTTGTAAAATGGAATTTAATTTTTGATAGAGTTCATCCGTTTGGATATTACAAGAATACTGAGTGTTTGGTACAATAAATTCCTTTATAAAGTTAAGAAAATCATTTTCATAATTACATTCTGAAATTTGAACTATGAAGCGTTGTTTTGAGTTTCCGAATAATTTTATTAACTTTGTATCAGCTGGGTTGTTTTTTACTAAAATGAATTCAATTTGATTTTTACAAAAATTCAAAGGATCGTCTGATAAAGCGATTGTACATACAGTATTTCTGCACTAGTATGTATTGTTTGTATGTCTTCATCATCTAAAATTTGGTCAGATATATCTGGGGGTTCTACGGTTATTGAATTTATGTCATCATTGTTTCCGGATAATTGTCTATTGAAGTTTTCCATGTATTTCAAAAGAGGGTGGTTAGTTAAATCATCTTTAGAAGTTGTGGCAACATTTAAATTTGGAATACGTGATAAAGCGTCTGCATTTTTGAGTTTACCCTTTTTGTGAATTATGGTGTAGTCGAACTCTTCGAGTTTTAATCGCCATCTTAAGACTCTAGAATTTGGTTCTTTGAGGTAAACCAAGTTAGGGGCATTTGGTCTGTTACAATAGTAAATGTGCGTCCGTATAAGTAAGGTCGAAGGTATTTGGTAGCCCAAATAATGGCAAGCATTTCTTTATCAATAGTAGAGTAGTTGATCTTGTGTTCGTTTAATGTTCGTGAAGCGTACGCAATTGGAAGCTCAGATCCAATAGGTCCTCGTGAAAGTACGGCGCCGATAGCATAATTGCTGCCGTCGGTGGTTAGTAAGAAGGGTAGATTGAAATTAGGGTACTGTAAAATGGGTGAATTTGTTAAAAGAGTTTTACAAAGTTCGAAACATTTGACGTAGTCTGAGTCAGTAATCTTAATTTCTTTATTTTTCTTTAAACGGAGTGTTAGTGGTTTGGTAATTTTGGCAAAGTTTTCGATGAATTTACGATAATATCCTAGTAATCCTAAAAATCTTTTCAATTGTTTTGTCGTATTTGGAATAGGGTAATTGGTTATTGCTTTAATTTTATCTGTATTAGGTTTAATACCTTCGGGTGTAATTATCAAAGCTGATCTTTCTTCAGAATTACAATGAGTTAAGCGAATTTTTGAAAAGTCAAATTTATTTTTATTTGTATTTTCTATGTTATTAAAGTTTGGTATAATAAAGTTATTTTTAGGAATAGCTTTAATTGAAATTGGGAAATCAATCGGTATAGACTTATTAGAATTATTTCGTACAGTTGTGTATGCTATGTGGTCTTTAACTTGAATTAAACAGTCAGGTATTTTTAATTGGGAAATTTCTATACCGTTAATGCAGTCCCGTTTTTTATATTTGAAACATTTAATTTAATTTTCTGTTCGTCTTTAGGTGCAATTGTAATAAAATTATTGTAATCGTTTAGATTTTTTAACTCTAATTTAATTGTTGTATTTGGTAATTCCAATTCATTAGTAACTAGATTCATTTTTGCGTGCAATAATTGTAAATGATCGATTCCTATCAAACAATCAAAATACTTGTGGAATTGAAATAAATGAAATTTGTTATAAATTTTCTGATTTGAATCTTGATGGTGATTTTATACAAATGCTAAATTTTTCTCTAGTGGTACCGTGTGCTGTAGATATCGTAAAAGGGTCATTTTTTATTAGTTTCGAAAAATACTTGTATGTAATTTTAGGATTAATGAACGATTTTGTCGATCCCGTATCGACTAGACATTTTAATGTAAATGTATTAAATGGTATTTTGATATAAGGCAACTGTGATGAGTTGCTATCAAGTGTTAGTAATTCTATATTATTTCCGAGGCTGTTTATTCTAAAAAATGATTTTCAGCGTCTTCAGCTTCTGTAGTATACTACTGTTCGTTGTTGTCGTCTTCAGGGTTATAGTCAGTTTCTGGGTTTGTCTCGTCAGGGTCTAGTTCTGCATTAAACAATTCTTCATTGGCCCAATTCGGACGGCGTTGGTAATTTTGAAATGAAGGTTGTTTGTTTGTCGTATAAGGGACAAATGTGTTCCTAGTTGACATGGACATGGGTGTTACTTTTTGTGGTTGAAATTTTTTATTTGGTTTGAAAACATTTCCAAATTTTGGAGTGTTTTGATTTTGTGGATTTTGATGTTGAAAATTTGGATTCCTAAAGAATTGTTGATTCCTTGGGATTTGCGAATTTTGGTGTCTTTTTGGGTTTTGTGTTGGTTGTTCGGAATTTGGTTTTCCAGAATTTTTATTTGGGTTCATAAATCTATTTTGAATATTAAATCATTTGTGAGAATATATAAAGCCGCTCCTAATGAATCAGGATTACGAGTACTCATATAATCACATAGAGGATTGTTCAAATTTTTAATTAAAATACGTAAAGCCATTTTCTTGGAAAACTCTACTAAACACTTTACATCATCTGTTTCAGCGTTGTTTGTGATATAGCTAATTTGCAAATTTAAATTATCTTGGATTTTTGTATAGAATTCTAGTGGGGTTGACAAGTGCTGTTTTATTTTGCACAGCTCCATAACTAGAGTTTGATGGTCTCTTTTATCTGCATAACTAGCAACGAGAGCATTTTTCAAATCGTTCTAGTTAGAAATATTAAATGATGCAATACTGTTAGCTGCATCGCCTTTGATTTTATTCTTAATGGATAGTAAGAGTAAAACATCTTGAAAGTCTGTAGGGTTTTCTCTAATATAGCAGTGATTCATTAATTGTTCACTATTTTTAAGAAAGTCGCTTAGTAAAGCAGGGTTACCTGTAAATTCAGGAATAATATTCAAATATTCCATTTTCAAGTTGTTACGGGCCATTTTAAAATTATTTATTGATTTCTAATCAATACTGATGGAGTAGTTTCCAACAAAATGATATTGAATATGTTCTAGTATGATTACACGGTTCTGAATCTGATCTAGAACTATCCTTATCTTGACATCTATGACTTACCAATTGGTAATCAGCATTGTGGACGATTGTTCTGCAAGTGTTGAAAGTCGAATCCCGTAGGTCGTTCAATCACGTTGTAGTCAATTGATCAGGAGCCAAAAGTCGATCCAATGAGGTCGTTCGGTCACTCTGGTCTTGTCGTTTTGTTACTGTTGGTTTCTTCCACTTTTAACTTGTTGGACATAGATGTTTCAGGACACGAAAGTCAATCCCGTTCAGGTTGTTCGGTCTTGATTATAGTCAATGTTTCTCGTACAATAAGTTAATAAATATTCGTTTGGCAATCAAAGTATTAAAATACACCGATCTCACGGTAAATGTCCAATCGATAATCATTGATGGTTTACCGCTGTTGATTGTATTGCCAATCCTAGCCGACTGCGCCAATTATATGTTCGATTAACTATGTTTGCTTTTTTAAAAGCGGTTTATTTAAGTCAATCAGTTATACGAGTTTACAGTATGAAGTGGAGTCACAGAATGTGTCTTAACTAAGGAACTAACAGTTAATATAATCTTAATATGCTGATTAAGCTAACTTATATCTAAATCTGTATGCTCGGCAGTTCCCATGCTATCATTGCGAAGCTGCAATATTACTTGTACAGATTGCATACAAATTCGATTTTATAGAGGGGGTCCAAGTATTCTGATTTTACGCCTACGACTATCATGGTTGTTGGTTTCTTTTCTTTGGAAAGGATTCGTCTGCAGCGGTATGTCGTTTGTGGCTAATGAGATAGTGATTTCCTTTGCGGTCAGATCTACAGCTAGTGGTCCAATTACCACTTTGCGTGGGCGGTCAGCTTTTCTGTTGTATCTAAAGTATTCCATTCTTTCACTGTTTAGATGGTTGATAATGGTTTGGTAGTCATCATATTTTTTTGCTTTATATAGTAGGTGGTCTGATAGTATTTTCATGAATGGTATGATTTCGCACAGTTGTTTCATGTTGATAATGAAATTGTGCGTGGCTTCAGTGTAGATGTATATTGGTGGGGGTGGGGGTGGTATACGATTTGGTGGGGTTTATTTGGAGTTGTTTGTATTATGTGTTTGTTCTTCGTTAGTTTCTTCTTCGTCTTCTGAAAAGTCAGATAGGTTAACGAACATATTAGATATTTTTATTGGTATATCTTCGTTGTCTTTACGGCGGCGTTTTATTCCTTTGATGACTGGTTGGAAACTATCGTCATCGGCGTGGGATGTTGATGGGTGTGCTGGTCCACAGCGTGTTCCTGTGGAGTCCATGTCTTTGTTGTCAAGGGACATATTCTCTTTAGGGGTTGGCGGATGCATTCATATGTGTATTGAATGTTTGTTTAATAAGGGGGCACTGTGTACTATTCACTGTTCACTATTCATTAGCTTTGTTTGTGCGTGAGTACAGTGTGTCACTATTCACTGAAATTACCACTGATTACGTGGATTATCACTAGTCAATTGAATTATCATTAATCACTGATGATTGTGAATTGAGAAACAGCGGAAATTATACGGACGATTGGTCAGTTGCTCTGCTCTTTTAAACTGTCCAATTCCATGTGATCACAAGTGCATCAAACTGAAAATTGGTTTTCATGTATTATCATCTTATATAACCCATCGCGTAGCATCGTACGCGGGCCGCGCCCTATCAGTAGAATTCGCGCCTGTGCGCATGAAACTATGATAAACAATAACTAAATCTAGCAACCATGGGATACGCTTCGAGGCGCGAAGCACCGAGACCCAGCAACAGCCCGCAATCCGCCCCAATACGGCGGATTGCGTTAGCTGTTGCCTAGCTGCGTTACTCGCGCTTGCGCGAATGTTTGCTGTTAGTATAAATTAATAACTAACGAAACTAACAAGTAACAACAATAAACTTTGCTTTTTCAAATCTAAAATAACCAAAAATAAATAAAATAAAAATAAATTTAAAAATTATCACTACGGTGTTAAATTATAATATAGAATATCACCCAAATACCGTCACAAGCATTAAGTAGCTAAATGTACATTTCAAGCGCTATGCGCCCATCTTCAGTAGCACAAGATAAAACTAAATAAAATACCTGTGTCACGAATCGTGATTGATATACTATCATTAACTAAATTAAATATATTAAATGGACAAAATGAAATTGGGCCTGAATCTAAATTCATTAAATTTGATTTAGAGTTATGCATGTATATACTTTCATAAGCATTTAACTCTGAATAATTCAAAACACTTTTAAGTAATTTAAGTGAACCAATTTGATATGAATTTGAAAGTGAACCTGTTTCAAAAATATGCTCGGCTACAGTACTTTTATCTTTTCTATTTAATCTGAAATGAGATAAATGCTCCTTAATCTAGTTTCAATTGATCTACGTATTTGTCCTATATATACTTTAAGACAACTAGAACAAGATATTTCATAAAACCAGATTTTTTATTGAAATCAATCAAATCTTTGGGATTTCCTAGAAAATTATCAAGACTATTAGAACTATTATATGTTACTTTAAATTTATATTTATTTAAAATACTATCCAAACCACGTACAATTGTTTTTCTAATATATTTAAGTTCATATCTCCAATTAAGAATTGCAAATTATTATTTTTGTGTTTTTTAAGTATACTTTGCAGATCTTCTAAAAATAGATTCACTTTTGTAGAGGGCGGTCTATATCAAATAAAATATTGTTATACTTGCAATGTGCATTTATAAATGAAACTTCATTCAAACAAACAACCTGAACTGAATGTTCCACAGATTTGTGAATATACAACATGGTACCATAATTTTGGTTGTAATATTTAGAATTATGATACAAATGGCAACTGTTAAGCTTAAATTTATTTAACTCATTTTGTATGTTCCAGGTATCTGTTATTATTATAATTTTGAATTATTTCTTTAAATATTTAAAATTACAGTGAACTCGTCAAAGTTTCTGTTTGCGCTTCTAATATTTATATGGGTTCAGTCCATTTGAATCATATGAATATGATTCAAGACTTTATTGTTGTATTCATTCCTATCAACACTATCTATTTCTATAACCCTATCACGAATCTCCTGGTCAAACATTTTGTTTATTGTCTATTGTTGAGTAATTCGATATCGTGGTACAGAGAGCAGTTAAAAATGCGTTAGTAGAAAAAATTATGTGGAAGAATGAGACACAGGTAGAGAGAATGATTTGTAAGAGTGAGACGTAGGTAGATATAGTTAGTTAAGAGAATGTAGGGGACTGTATACATAGACGGTTGGACAGATACGGGTCGTGCGTGGTTAACGTGTGTTCTTTAAAGGAGCATAGTTTTGGGGGCGGATTCCATGCGGGGTGAAGATGGTGAAGATAGAGGGGTATGTGTTGGACACTAGTAGGCATACTGTAGCAAGATTCGGTACAAAGAGATCGATACAGGGTGACAGACAGTTACACATTATGTATACGAAAAAATATGTGAATATTCTGTAGTATTCTCAACATGCCACCAGGGTTGAAATAATACATTTCAAAAGTACTGGATTTAAATTAAGACAATTTCATCGAAATTTTAATAGTAATATCAAACATGATAGAGGCTAAAATATTACGAGATTTAATCGCATTATGTAAAGTGGTTAGAGATATAATATTCTCAATGCTGAAAGAAACACATCATATAATATAGATACAAACTAATGAAACATGAAATAGACAGAGATTATAAATTGGGTTACTGCTAATTCACTTCACTAGGAATTAAGCACAACCGACTGACAGACGTTTTGATTACACTGTCCGCAGTCTTTACAGTTGCGACACACACTATATTGTCGCTACCCGGGTGCACCTTTAACACTCGACCAAGTGGCCAACTTAGCGGCGGCGAATTCGCGTCCCGCGAGGTCACCCCTTAGCCTTCGTCCACCTTGCACGCACTTGCATCTGGGACAAATATTCTTGTTTCCAGTGTTTCCAGAAATGCTGTTGCAGTTGTTGGACTCGCTGCCATTTTGATAAACGCTTTTCTCGTATGTCGGTTAAGTTGTGTTCTGCCGGTGCAGTGAGAGGTTGACCGATGAGAAAATGCCCTGGCGTAAGGGCACTGACACCATTGATGTTTTCTGACATTGGTGTGATCGGTCTAGAGTTTAGACAAGCTTCTACTTGTGTAATAAGGGTAGACAGTTCTTCGTAGGTGAGTGACGCTTGTCCAGCAACACGTTTGAGATGGTGTTTTGCAGTTTTTACAGTCGCTTTCCAGATGCCTCCAAAGTACGGCGATTTTGGAGGTATAAACGATCATTTAATACCCAGAATTATGGCTTGTGTCTGAATAGCAGCGTCGGCGAAACTTGCAGCGACAGCACGTAATTCATTGTTGCAGCCTACGAAGTTGGTAGCGTTGTCTAAATAGAGCTGTGTAACCATGCCGCGGCGAGCAATAAACCGCCTTATTGCACCTAGGCAGGTTCGGATGTTAAGTCGCCGATCAGCTCTAAATGAACGGCTTTCGTAGAAAAACACACAAAAATGCAGGGATAGACCTTTGCTGTTTTGCCGCCGCGCCGATGTGCGCTGATGATATGGAATGGTCCAGCGAAGTCTAAGCCGGAATTGGCAAACGCACGTCCCGGCTGCACTAGAGTGGCAGGTAACTGACCCAATATGTGCTGCTGGGGTGTTGGTCTGGCACGACAACAACGAACATAATTGCGGATTACTTGCCGCACAGTGGATTTCCCGTTGATGGGCCAATAAGTAAGTCTCACAGCGTACAGCACGGCTTGTATACCTGCGTGTAGTAAGGACAGATGCGTGTGGTTGACAATAAGATTCGTTAGATGATTTTGAGCCGGCAATAAGATTGGAAATTTTTGATGTCTTGCGATCTCAGCATGTAGTCTCCCGCCAACTCGTAATAAGCCTCTGTCATCAAGAAAGGGTGCCAGTTTAGCTAATTGGCTTGATGGTGGAATGATTTTATCTGTTGTGAGGGTTCTCATGTCGTCTTTAAAGTGGATTCGATGCTCCAAGAAAATTAGTGATGTCTCGCATTTTCCAACTCGTCAACAGATAGTTCCTCGATGCGTCGATTTACATTTCAACAATTGTGGATGAATCGATTAATATATGCCATTATTCGCTTAAGTTCAATTAAGGTAGAATAGCGAGAAGACAATTCAAGTGGCTGGTTGCTTACTAGGGCGGTCGCTAGCGAAATTCGCTGTTCTGGTAGCCGTTCGATTATAGGGAATTCTGTAGAAGGCCATATAGATTCACGCTGTGATAGGGAATCAGGAACACTCCACCAAAGAGAACTTGTTGATAAATCAACAGGAGACACTCCGCGAGATAATATGTCCGCGAGATTGTCATTAGTTCGTACATGTCACCCCTGATAATCCGCGGTTAAATCTTGAATGCGCCCGATTCGATTTCCGACAAACGTGTTAAACTCACTCGATTGTCCGGCTATCCACTGCAACACGATTGTGGAGTTTGTCCACAGAGTTACGCGATTTATTTGCGTTTGAATCGCATTAATTGTGCACTTGATTAGTTCCGCAAGTAACATTGCACCAGATTACTCGAGGCGGGGTACACTAATTAGTTTGGTGGACGACACAAGAGATTTTGAACATAAGAGTCGCGTGGTCACTACATTGTTACTAGTAATTGTTCGTAGGTATAACGAAGCACCATAAACTCTAATCGATGAGTCGCAAAAGCCATTTAATTCAATTTGTCTCGATAATGAATTATGAACAACACATCGAGGTATTTTAATGAGATAAAGATTACGTAAGGCAGTTTTATAAGAGCTCCACTTAACATTAATATCTGTGGGAATAGGATCGTCCCAATTGAGTTTCAGTTTCCACAAATCCTGCATGATTATTTTAGCAGTTATAATTACCGGGACACCTAGACCGAGAGGATCAAACAATTTGCATGCGTCTGAGGTAATTGTTCGTTTTGTTACACGATAAATTATCAAAATTTAACAGAAAATGTAACGTGTCGGATTGATAATTCCACATTAATCCGAGCGTGTTCATATGTGCGTCACTTAAACTAATAATTGTGTCAGCGGATTCATTGGACAATTCAGGGACATTAGAACGTCACTTTGTTAGGTTGAATTGACCGCGTTTTGGGACGTTAATTAGATGACGTTTTAATATATGAGCTTCGCTAATAGTATTGCAACCTGTAAGACAATCGTCTACTTAAAAATCGTTTAATATAAATCGCGCCACGTTAGGTAAATCATTGCGCACGATATGACCTAGTTCACTTAGATATCGCGTTGCCGTGAATGGAGCACTGGCTTCAACAAAAGTTACCATGTTTAGTGTGTAAGTTTTCAGGTCATTTTCAGGAGATGAGCGCCACAGAATTTTCTGATATTTTCGGTGTTCCAGTGTCATTAACACTTGGAGGTACATACATTGTATATCTGAAGTTAAAACAATTACATGTTTACGAAATCGCACTAGAATGTCATACAAATTATCTTGTATTACTGGTCCCACGTGCAACGTATCATTGAGAGATACACCAGTTGCAGATTTAGCACTCGTGTTAAAAATTACCCGGCACTTTGTGGAGGTTGACGTGGTCTTAAAAACCTCATGGTGTGGCAAATAGTATCCATCGCGTATCATCACTTTCACACAGCGTCATGTAACCGCGATCGATATACTCTTGTAAATTACTTGAATATTGTTCATGTAATATGGGATTTCGCTGAAAGCGACGTTCGAGAGAATGAACTTGTCTATTAGCAAGATCGATCGTACTTCCGAGTTTGGATAACCTTTCGTTGAAGGGCAAACTGACTATAAATCTACCGTCAACGTCGCGACGAGTTATATTTTTTAAATGCGTTTCACTTATAGATTCTTGGGGTTTAATAATATAAGGGACGGTTTCTATTTCCCAAAATCGCTTTAATTGGTTGTCTAAGTCTTTGTTTGAAATGTGCAACGTGCTATAGTTGCTGGGTAAAGTAGAGCATTTACCTGATATTGTCCAACCAAGTTTTGTTTTCATCACACTAGCACCGCACTTATTCACATGAATCACCCCACTTTCATTTAATTCGTGTATAATCTCCGCACTTAAAAGTACATCGACGGCCTGAGATTCATTGAACATAGGGTCGGCTAGCTTTATGTTAGCGGGAATTTATAAACAATTCCATTGAACAGTGACCGCAGGCTTCGGACTTGTTATCTTTGGTAATACTACAAAGTCTAAGTCACGATGATAGTTTTTATTGTTGGCTGCGAATGGTGGTAGTGACCTCGGCGGATACGTTTGTTTTAGATGAACCTAAGCCCTCTAAATGAAAGCATTGCTGGTGACGGTCTAGGTTGAGTTTAATATAATATAATACACTAAAGATTGCATGCGTTATCCCAATACGTAAAAAGGGAGAAATTAGCATGGTATCAAACTTTAGACCAATCTCGTTGCTACCGGCGCTTTCTAAAATATTTGAAAAATGTCTTAGTAAAAAAATTAGCAATTACTTCGAAGTCAATAATTTATTTACCAACAGCCAGTTTGGATTCAGGAAAGGTTTAGCAACAAAAGACGCTATTAATACTTTTATAAATAATCCGTTTGAATGTTTTGAATACGGTCATTATGTATTTTCTGTTTTCGTCGACCTTACCAAAGCTTTCGACTGTGTGCAGAAATATATACTGCTTGATAAACTACCATACTATAATTTTAGTACCAATAGTATACAACTCATTGACTCTTATCTTTCCAAAAGACCTCAAATTGCAATATGTCAAATACGGAGTTCCTCAGGGATCTATTCTGGGTCCTCTTCTTTTTCTCATATACGAAAACGATATTCCAAATGCTTTAAACAATACAAAATTGATTCTTTTTGCGGATGATACCAACAAAATGAGCCTACATATCTCAAAAACTCAGGAAATGATCCTCACACTTAGGCCTATGCCCAATGTAAACCTCACGCATACGACTTTTCTTGGTGTTATATTGGATCGAACGTTGAACTGGAAAGTACATGGAAATGTCTTATCGAAGAAACTTTGTCGTTTTGCCTACTTATTAAGATTGCTTTCCCAATCAGTATCGGGTTACATATTAAAATGTGTTTATTATGGTTACTGTCAATCGGCTATAAGTTACTGTGTATTACTTTGGGGAAATTCCTCCTCACGCCATAGAATATTCGCTCAACAGAGGCGCTGTATACGTATCATTGCTAATATTGGATATAGGGACGATTGCAGAGATCAATTCATTGGGTTGGATATTTTAACATTTCCTTGTATTTGTATCATGGGATGTCTGTTGTATGTACACAAGAACTACCACGTTATAAATAAACAAAACTGTGTTCATGACCATAATACTAGAACAAATGAGCATCTGTGTTTGCCACAATGTAGACTATCGATAACCATGAATAGGCCAAATTATTGGAGTCGTAAATTCTACAATAAAATGCCAAAACAATTTAAAGATTTAGATTATAAGCACTTCAAAATTATGATCAGAAAATTTTATATAAGAAGACTTTCTACTCCATTGAGGAATTCCTAAATTACAATTGTAATAATATTTTTTAACTGTATTGTAAAAATATTCTTTAACTCTATTTATTCTATTTGTTCATACTGTGTTGACGTGTGCAAAAATTTGTAAAAATTTAAAGCATCAATAAAGTCTATCTATCTATAATGCCCTTCTTCAGTAAGTTTAAAACCAACTCCAACAGGTCCACGCATTTTCATCATATCAATCTTTGATTTTATTTTTAAACTTCTTCCAAACTTATCCATTGTAAAAAATGATTAGATTATATAATAAATGCATTCAAGCAAGATATAACCAAGATAACAAATATTTCAACACAACCACAATCTATATATCACCAACAGAGTGCAGCACTTCCTGGCCTATGAAATTTGTGGAAATGTGATCCCTTCTGATTCTCTCTTTTATATGTACTTGCAATATCTATATATACATCGTCATTGATAAAGTACATTCTTTTATAGAAAATGACAGGCGTTCCAAAGAAAATATATTATTTCGCGGTATATAATTTGCGGTTTAAGTTTATTGGTGGTATGGTATTTGGCGCATTAACGATTATAGTTTTTGATGTTAATTATGTATGAACAGAATGATTACCCTAGCGTCTGCAGAGTGACACTGCTCTACTCCCCTCTTACTGGATTTTTGGTGTTATGTTCAATATTAAAAAGGGAGCCGATCTGCAAAACGTGTTCGATTCTATGAACGTATATACAGTTAATTATTGAATCAGTAAAAGTCATATTTCATGACTAGTGAATTTTTAAAATAGTTTTTAAAAGAAACTATCGAATGAAGTGACCAACAAGCTCCAAAAACCATCAATGCCGAAGTACCACAATTATAATACCAGGAGCATTATCGTCAAGTTCATCAAGAAGACGTAGTTAAGAATGGAGATCACATTGGGTGTGGCCGATATCATTCATCGTTAGGACGAATATCAACGCACACGAGATCGTGTGTTTGAATCACACGGAGGGTCTTTTGGATAAGATAAACATCAACATAGATGTTGTGAATCGCCCAACCATGGTACCATTTGTGTAACTTGCTTGATATGTTGGTCGTAATCAATTAATATACGGTCCAATATCAACAGGAAGTATCAGACATCAGCTCCGGTTCCGAATTTATGAATGCAAGCGAATAATAATGGAATCGGAAAACAATCAAATTTGATGGCAAGAAAATTGTGCCACATTTAGTGGACATAGTGGACCAGGTGAACTATCATCAAATTCATCATAGAAGGGGTGATTATGAAATAAAAGGGAGCCATCGTGGTATAGAAGAAATCGTTGTTAGGACGAATACTAACGCACTGGATGTCATGTGTTCGAATCCCACTATCGCAAGGTTTTTTGGTAGAAAGGATTATTTTTGCCGTGCCGTGGATGTTGTGTGAAAATTTCCCAAATATGAAAGTTTGCATAGTTGATTGGTAGTGTTGGTTGTCAAACAATTCGTAATGTCTATACAGGTGCTAACTTTCTACAATTTAATCTTGTTTGTGATGGTTTTTGTAAGAATTATCGATGAAAGGTTTTCGGAAAATTAGTATCTTAAATTGAATAAATAAGATAATCTAGCAACGAGCTTCGGTCCCATTATGACTAGAATTCAGACAGTTGCAATTAATTATTCGTTTATAATGTCTTTAGTTTGTGATTGCACAAGTCTAAATCAAAGTTATATTTTGCGAGTCAAGGAAAACGATACAGTGCTGGGATTGTTAGCGAATGGTTTGTTGAGGATGTATTCGTATTATGAAATCTTTCCATTAGATATATTGGTACGGCTTTTAAAATTCTAATTTCAATTCTTTTATGGGAATATTGCATCACCATTTCGAAGACATCTAAAATATTTCGTTTTTCAAAGAATGAATTGGGTTATATATTTGATCAGAAAGGTAATATTTTTTTGAATATCGGTTCCTCTTGGTTGTGGTCGTCTTCTTTACTCTAATATATGTTTATATTAGTAGAAAGACCGCATCTATCATTAAAAATGTTTTTATTGTAAATTTGTGGCATTTTATAATGTAGTTGCCAATATACCCAAATGTACATTATCATGTGCTGCTGTAATGTCTATAAAACATTGCTGTTAGCACGATGTTTGCGAATGTCTGAAAAACCATCAATTTTCCTCAATATGTTGCAATATTGTTTTGCAATATAAACTAACTATTTAACAATAATATAAGTTATCTACAAATTAGTAAATTGTGTTAAATGTAAGGTACTGCGCCATTTCTTCGAGCACTAGCGCGATAATGCAACTTACTGCAATGGAACGGTCAAAACGATAATTTATTATAATTAGTAACAAAAGTATTTATTGCTACTAATTTAGTTATCATGAATTCAAAATCATCGGGAAATTATTTTTTATTCATGAAAACTATTTGTTCGTTGTGCTATGTAACAAATCCCCAACTTATGAATAATTTGTGCTACAACATAGTAACAGACAAATGCGTTTAGAATATTCTGAAATTCGTCCGCGGTTACGTAATTGACAACATCTTTCGTTTATAGTTGAATATCTATCCACATTGTTGTAAATATTTTGGAAATTGCCCAAATCTTAATAGAACGGTTTAGAACACTATACTTTCCTTTTACGTATAATTAGTGAAGCGGTCGATCAATAATATTAAGAGTTTGTGAGTTTTGTGCATTTTAGTGAATATTTTACTTAATTTCACCATGCCAGTGGAATTTTCTGCTTGTATGAAAAGGATTAACCGACACTCGCTAGGCATTATCACCTGTAACGTATCGTGTGAGTCACGCTATCAATCTGTGCTTGTATTGATGTAAAGCGAATAACATCGCTTTAACTACTGGGTGCATCCTGACATGCTTAGCGAAACTGTTGACGTCAAATTCCAAGGATAGTGATGTATTGAATATCGAAAAGAAACTGGCCACGTTACAGTCATACGCAGATATGCAGCGGAAATATGAAGAGGAATATTTTTCCATCCACTTCATAATGAACCCTCAAAAGACACTCAGTTAATGTTGCTTGTGTCTTTACTTTGGGAGTCCTTCTGTCAATTTGGTACAGATTATTATATAGCTCATCGATTCTAGTTATTTCCTTCTGGAGCTTTGGTGTTTTCTGGTTAATCTAATAAATATCTTCATATATTTTGTCAATCCTAGGCAGTTGATTCTTTGGAATGGTTTCAAGTTGATGTATAGCGCAATCTTGTTCATTAAGCCGTTTAGGTGTGCTGGTCTCGCTCTATCCAGTCGGCCTACTTCATTTTGCTGAAACTTTAGATCTTTTTCCATGAATTTCGATCCTATTTCTAGCGCAGACTTAACATCGCTGATAAAGAATAAATATTTGCATTTTAATACTAATATTAGTTCCTGCTATTACCCCCTTTCTCTCAAACAATTCTTGAGAAATATGCACATTTTGATCGGCAGTGCGAGCCCCCACCTCTTTTTTTAGCAGTACACCACTGATTATATTGTAAGAACTTACGTGTGAAAATAGATAAGTTAAATTAAATTTTCGACTCTTAACTTACGCTAGATCATATCTTGTAAGATTTCGTATTTGGTATTCAATGGTGCGAAGGCGAATTTTAATTACAATTATTCAGAGTAAATAACCTTTCTATTGTTTTCTATCTATATAAATCAATGAAGTTTTTATTGAAAATTCCATATTTTACATGCATTTAATATGAATGTTGCAATTCATAAATACTAAATTATATTAGTGAATAGTCGCATACATAAATTGACCATAATTCTCCAAATCTGTAATAACAAGACTGTTTTTATTTACACTTAAGTGCATTATGTCAATCAACCTTAAATTACTCCTTCATGTATATAGCTATGAATGATTTTGAGAACAGTTCCATGGAAATAAAATGATAATGGGTTGTCAATGAGGCATTCATTCAAGGAATCACAAAAACCATCGACATCAATGGTCATGCCCGTTCTGCCACGTTTCCATTGTAAGATCATCATGAAAAGCTTGCGCAGACCTGCAAAATACCCTTCATTTCTACTGTTACCAATAATGGCGGAAAAAAGCCTTCTGTGAATCTTTCACTGAACCAATTCCAGTGTTCTTTAACAGTTGTGGATATGAGCTCTTTGATGTTGACATTGGTGGGGTTGTCTGGGTTATGGATGGTAATTTCGCCTAATGTGTTGATAGGTACAAAAAGAGAATTGTGGGTGAACATGAGATAAGATATGTCTTCCTTGTTTATTGCATTGTTGCGAATGACAATATTAAACGATTTGGTGTGCAGGCAGATCACATTATGAATCTGGTTGAGAAATTCGGAGGAAAGTGGGTCATTTTTCATGAGTTCAATAGTCATAATGTTAATTTTCTCTGTTGGTGATTTGGCATGATGGGGCCCTCGTAGAATGATGCCACTCAGATCTCTACTGATGGTGTCGTCTGTGAGGTCTCTAGTGGTGGAGTAGATGGGGAAGCAGGCAATATTGTTATAGTAATCATTGCCAAAAGTTTGTCTTTGGAGGTATGAACCACCTAAGCGGGAGAAAGCATTTGTGTATTTGGAGGAGGTGTGGGCAGTATGAGTGTTTAGCAATCTTTTTAAGAGCATGTCACAGCTCCTTTCACAGATGTCAACCATTGTGTGATTGGTTTCCAATGGAGGCTCTAGGAGATGGGGATAAACAATCTTATTTGGGTCTCCACAGCTCTTGCTCATGTAATATATGGTATGGGAAATCCAGGGATGGTCTTTCATTTTGATTAATTTGTGGTATTCGGGCTGCGAGGTGGTGTCATCACAAGGGTCATGTGTTCTGCGTTTCCCTCCTACACCAAGCATGGTGGTGGTTAGTGGGTGTGTTCTTGGAGTGACCTTTAAATTGTGTGTTGTGGTGATGTCTTGATTGAAAATGGTGGTAATCTCGGCCCAGAGGAGTGTGGGGTCAATGATAGATTTGGAGTTGACCTTTGAGACATGGGAAATTGGATTCAGGCTTAGATGGTGTAATAATACTTTGGTTATTTCGACATCAGTATGTTCTTGGGTTGGGATGTTGTGAGAGTATATGTTAGGAAGAATTTTTCCCGTGTACTTGATTGTCGGTGCATCAAGTCTCAATTTTGGGTTCTCTAATTTATTGAATAAATCCAAAGCCACTGGATGGGTCAAGGAATGGGTACAGGTTTTTAGGGCTTCTTGGTAGTCAAAATTGAGTTTGTACCCACTGCGCATATTGGTCATCCATGCATCGAGATCGGCGTTGAATGTAGGGGAGGTGAAAATGGTATTTAACAAGTTGGAGGTCTCGTTCAGTTCGCTCTCCTGGATGTGTAGAGTTTTCATGGCTTCTCGTCGGTTAAGAATGAACAACCGAACTTTGGCAGCACCACAAAAGTCGTTGGGGTGATTAAATGCCGTGATCATCCCTGTATGAGAGTCTATGACTATTAGGGCTGAATGCAATAGAATTTTGGCCCTTTTCTCTTCATAATTGTTACGGGCAGTAATGATGTTTTTTTGTGACCTTGATTTCCAGGAATTTTTGGTGTTTGTGATCTATAATGTCCCATTGCGACTCGGGGTTTGGGCATCTCCACTCAGTTGAGCATCTAGCCTGGAGTTGTGGGAGTGTGGAGGACCATTCGAGTAGCCAGAATCTGTACTGATCTTCGGGGTCCGATGGGTCGTCTGAATGGGATGAAATGGAGGTCTCAGGGGTTGGTTTTGGGATAATTTTGGCAGATTGATCTGGGCTGGACTTGCTTGTGGACGGGAGATGAAGGAATTCATACGCAATACGCTTGCTTGTAGAGGCATGATCGGGTTCATCTGTTGATTGTGTAAGACGTCTTTTGAAACCTTTAGATATGTTTGCTAAGTTGTCTTCAATGGGGCGTCTCTCGAGGTTGCAGAGGAGCACACAACACATGTCATGCCGGAGGCTCAGTTCCCGTTGTCTGTTATCTTCTGTTCGCCAATGAGGCCCAGTCACCCCGAAAGTGTTGATAATCTCTTCAGTATATATATTAGAATTGTAAAGCAATAGGTGATAAGCGTCTGACATTTTAGAATCAATTTAACCCATTCATCATTCATCATTCACACGGAGATGAGCTGCTTCTTAGACATTCACACGAAGAAGACCTGCTTCTCAGACATTCACATGGAGAAGTTAGGTTATCTCTGGCCTTAAACCTGTTCCTGGAAATGGCAGCCACAAGACGAATAATGGTGATATCAAAGTTGTTCATACCGTCTTTGCCTGGGTGAACTCCGATTCCGTGAAGCCGCACACTTGAGGGCTTTAGGGTATTCTTTATATTTCTAACTTCCGTTAGAATGTCTTGTGCCTGGGAAACTGACAGAAGACCCAGAACCTCCTCGTGACTGATACAAAAAAATTTCAAATCAAACTTGTCTCCCTTTGGTCCAAACTCGTATTCGATCATTATTGGATCAACAATTTCTGAGCAGGTGAGTGGGAGCAAGTTATAGTCTCTTTCAAGGTGCTCAAAGTCAAATTCTTTAAGCTGCCTTTCTACCTTTTACAAGCCGATAAGGCTATTGATAATGACTTTACTAATAGCTTTTAGGTTGATGACTGATGCAATGATGAATAACGCTAGGTCTATACCAGAAGAGATCAACACTCTTGTGGAAGCGGTCGTTGTTATAAGTTGATTTTAAATTGTGTTAAATATGAGAAAGATTAAGGTGTTCACTAATTGCGGCAAAAACAGCAAAAAAGACTGTGCAAAAACTCTGCAATAAAATACCTACTAAATGAATACGTTAACATCGTATTACATGTTTACAAATAAAAGCAAACACACTAAAATCAACAAAACAATCAAATAAACAGAACAGCACATAGTCTAAACTCGGCTAATTTAGTGACATTAAGAACTATTTTCATTATAGCATTCCTAAATTAAAAGGAACAAAAGGAAGTTTGTTCTGAAAAAGGACTTCATCTGTTAGATGCTGCTAGCCTCTTGTTTCTTTATTTGATCCAATTCGGATTTTCGTTTCGAATAATAATAGATGCTACACATAATAACGTTTTTTCTCTTATCTTTGCCGATATTAATTTCCTTTGGGCTTTTAAGCATTTGATATACTTCTTG
Source organism: Leptodirus hochenwartii (assembly GCA_947310635.1). NCBI lineage: Eukaryota > Metazoa > Arthropoda > Insecta > Coleoptera > Leiodidae > Leptodirus > Leptodirus hochenwartii. Next base: position 428,308 of record CAMZJO010000001.1, read on the forward strand.
CCCCTGTGTTAACTTTTGAATATTCTGCTTTTGCTGTCTCTTCTATTTTCTCGTCACTTAAATTTATTTGGGTATTCTTAGATCTATTTCTGTAGCCTTCTTAGGCTATTTGTGATAATTCTCCCAGGCAGAACATAGAACTTTTGTGCTTTTGTTGTGCATCGTATTTTGTTGTGGATGTTTCAAATAGTAGTGGTTGTGTGGTTTATGATGGAGTTGTGGAATTTCTTGCTGAGTTGTGTTATGTGGTCTTCAAGTGTGTCTATTTCGAGTGCTTTATAGAGTGTTGTATTTTTTGTGAATCTTTCTGCTTTTGTTGCAGTTCTTATAAATTTTGTTTCAATTACGTTGATTTTCTTTTTCCTGGTTTTTGTTAGTGCGTTGTACCATTTCGGTGCAGAGGTTTCACATGGTTTCAGTGTGATTCAAAGTTGAGCTTCTGATCTAGTACTAGTCCTAGATATTTGGATTCCTTTTTCCATTTGATGTTTTTGAATTTGTGCTTTACTGTGCTTATTTCTTATACCTTTAGCTTTTTTTTGTGGAAGATAACTGCTTCAGTTTTTACTGCGTTTACGTTTATTCCCCATTTCTTAAAGTGGTTGATGACGTCTTCCATGTGGTTGGTCAGATTTTCTGTGATGATGTCTATGCTTTTGGATATGCACATTATGGCTGCATCGTCTGCGTAAATTGCAGTTTTTATTCTGTGGTCTTCAGGTTCAGGTAAGTCGTTTATGAACATTGTGAATAGCGTTGTTCCCTGTGCGCTGCCCTGTGGTACCCCGCATTTGATCTCTCTTGGATTGGATGCCTTGTTGTTGATGGTTACTCTGTTTTGTAGGTAGATTTGTACGGTTTTTATCAGCCTTTGATCTATTTTTAGTTGTTGCATTTTGTGTGCTATGGCGTGTGCGGCACCTTGTCAAATGCTTTTGCTCTTAGTAGTTGTTGTGCTGTTGAGTGTTTTTTGGGAATCCGAATAGTTCCGGTGCATAGAGCTCTTGTTCATTCATGTGTGTGGTTATCATGTCTTTCAGAATAGTTTCTAGAGTCTTGCTTAGGGCATTCAGCAGACTAATAAGTCTGTAATTTTTGGGATTTGTATGATCTTTGCCTGGCTTTGGTACCGGTATGATATTTGCCTTTTTCCATGCTATCGGGAAGTAGGTGGTCTCTAGTATGGCATTGTAGATTTTTGTAATTTGAAGTAATGTTTTCACTGGGAGCTCTTTTAGTGCATAGTTTGGGATTTGATTAGGTTCAGGTGCTATGTTCCATGAGGCTCTTTTGATAGCTGTGTACACTGGGTATTTCTATCTTGATTTCACTTATTGTTTCTGCGCCTATATTCCTTATTTGCTCATTTGTTTGTTGCTTAGACCATATATACATATAGACACGCCTTGTCGCTTATGCTGTGAAGCCAACATAGATCGTAGTGTGTTACGTCAGTTGTGGGCAAGAACGCCTAGGGCGCATACATCAATAAAACAAATATCTATTACTTGCATTTATACGATTTATTAAAAAAAACACAGTATATTAAACTAGTAATTTCTAGATATTTATTATTAAATAGAAAGAAAGGATAATTAGGTAATTATTCATAATAAATTAAGACAATAAAACAATTATTGGTTACAAAATAAAATTGTTTTAGTCGGCTTATTTCTTATTCGGTTCTCATTTTTATTAAAAGATTCTCCTCTATGGTATAATCTTATATTACAGTAGTGAAAGGCAATTATTTTAACCAAATTTATGATATGATTAGATTCGACACCATGATCATGTGCTCTTTGTATTCATTAAAAACAGAATTCCGAACATTGCCCATGATATTTATTATTAACTTCGCCCTTAGTTCTTTTTTATAAAATTTGTTGGTTTTTTCAATGCTTCTCATTTCACTTTCAGCCACTTTACAAATGTGGATTATATCCTCAGATGGTTGTATTAAGCACTGCTTTACATTGTTGTAATTTTTAATTGTTATCAAAGATGATTTCAATACTTTAGACTGGATTGCAATCAAACAGATTTCACAACATTTTTGTTCACTTGTTAAATTACAAATCCTGCTATATATTCCACAACGTCTGAAACAAACAGGGATAATTGCTTGGAATCAATTACACTATTTAAAGTGTAATTTTGATCATTACAAATATCTTCGTCAGAAATTTCAAGCTGGTGATTTTCTACTAATTGATGGTCAATTGTCGTCATTTTAACATTTCTGGAGGTGCTCATAGCCAAGATAATAGTTGGTGCTGGTTCAATGCAATTTGCTTGTGTGGAACCTGTAACGCTCGTATGCATTAGCAGTCTCTTGTATGCAGCTTGGAATTGCTTCGCAGTGGGATTGTTGTTATATCGACAATGACTTCTAATCGCATTAAAGAGAAGTTCAAGATGATCTTGGCATAGTTTATATGCCGAAAGATACTTTAGATCACCATCAATGTTTTCAAAATGATGATTCCATATCCCCATGTAAGACTTTCAACTGATTATCAATCCAATAAAACCAGTTTTTCTCTGGTTTAAACACAGAAGCTCACCATTTTCTGAAGATTTAAGACATGGTAAATATTGAATTGCTTCATTAATTTTTGTAAAAATAATATCCTTGTTGTAGTGCTGTAAACTTGCTTTAAAATATTTGGCAGTACGTTTCAGCTATTTAGAATACCGAAAATGTCGTTAATAAAAATCAGAAATCTTTCTGTAGCGTTAGTGCATCCAAAATCTTTAGAAAACCCAGTTGACGTCAAAACGTCAAATGACTAGGAAAATCAAAAATACTTGGCACAGCATCATATTTAAGAGCTTTCTTTGAACTCCAACGATTGGTAATAAAAGAATCAGATGCAAAATGTATCGAACAAATTCTAGCATGTTTTGGTGGCTTGAATTTTTCACGACGCATTGCAATAATCCATTCGTTCTTCAATAATAAGTCTTTGGAAAACCTGCGTATTATTGAGTTTTAGGTTAAACATGTGAGATTTTTATTTTTATTGTTTTCACTATACTAGGCAGTACTTACATGTGAAATGATATACCTGATCCTCTTTTATATCGTTTTACACAATTATAAGCACGGCATGATTGTACCATAATTCTAACTTGATGAAATTGAAATGAATTAGGAAGTGAATTTACAGGAATTTGCTATACAACGCTTACTGAAATATTCTTTCTGCCCACAACTGACGTCATAGTAGCTGTATAATGTTGGCTTCAGTTCAGAGTGAGGCATAAGTGTCATGCGGCGTGTCTATATGTTTATATGGTCTAAGGTTTGTTGGCTTATTGTTTCTGCTGTTTTGTTGATGCATATGGTGGAGGTGAATTGGTCTTGCAGGGCTTCCGTGATCTCTTAATTTTTGGTTACATCGGTTGATATATTTTTAGTTGAGGTATTTCTGTTCTCTTTTTAAGAAGAATTTTAGGGATTGTGTGTATGTCTTCGTCTAGTTTCTCTTCTACAAAGTTATCCAACCTTTCTGCTCGGAATGTGTTTATTCCATTCTTTATTTTTCTGTTCAGGTAGTTGATTTCGTTTTTCAGTGCTGGGCATCTGGTTTGGTGATACTGGTTTCTTGTCCTGATTCTGATCTGGTTGATTATTTCTGGGGGTTGGTGGAGAGTGGTTGGTTTATTTTGCTTTGTTCTTAATTTTTGATATCTCTAGTGCCTGTTGTATAGCTCCGGTTAATTCCTTTACTGCTTTGTCTACATCTGTTTGTCTTGTTATTTTGTGTGTGTTTTTTGCGTTGTTTAGGTGTTCTTTGAAGACTGTCATTATGTATTTTCTGTTTTCGTCGACCTTACCAAAGCTTTCGACTGTGTGCAGAAATATATACTGCTTGATAAACTACCATGCTATAATTTTAGTACCAATAGTATACAACTCATTGACTCTTATCTTTCCAAAAGACCTCAAATTGCAATATGTCAAATACGGAGTTCCTCAGGGATCTATTCTGGGTCCTCTTCTTTTTCTCATATACGAAAACGATATTCCAAATGCTTTAAACAATACAAAATTGATTCTTTTTGCGGATGATACCAACAAAATGAGCCTACATATCTCAAAAACTCAGGAAATGATCCTCACACTTAGGCCTATGCCCAATGTAAACCTCACGCATACGACTTTTCTTGGTGTTATATTGGATCGAACGTTGAACTGGAAAGTACGTGGAAATGTCTTATCGAAGAAACTTTGTCGTTTTGCCTACTTATTAAGATTGCTTTCCCAATCAGTATCGGGTTACGTATTAAAATGTGTTTATTATGGTTACTGTCAATCGGCTATAAGTTACTGTGTATTACTTTGGGGAAATTCCTCCTCACGCCATAGAATATTCGCTCAACAGAGGCGCTGTATACGTATCATTGCTAATATTGGATATAGGGACGATTGCAGAGATCAATTCATTGGGTTGGATATTTTAACATTTCCTTGTATTTGTATCATGGGATGTCTGTTGTATGTACACAAGAACTACCACGTTATAAATAAACAAAACTGTGTTCATGACCATAATACTAGAACAAATGAGCATCTGTGTTTGCCACAATGTAGACTATCGATAACCATGAATAGGCCAAATTATTGGAGTCGTAAATTCTACAATAAAATGCCAAAACAATTTAAAGATTTAGATTATAAGCACTTCAAAATTATGATCAGAAAATTTTATATAAGAAGACTTTCTACTCCATTGAGGAATTCCTAAATTACAATTGTAATAATATTTTTTAACTGTATTGTAAAAATATTCTTTAACTCTATTTATTCTATTTGTTCATACTGTGTTGACGTGTGCAAAAATTTGTAAAAATTTAAAGCATCAATAAAGTCTATCTATCTATAATGCCCTTCTTCAGTAAGTTTAAAACCAACTCCAACAGGTCCACGCATTTTCATCATATCAATCTTTGATTTTATTTTTAAACTTCTTCCAAACTTAGCCATTGTAAAAATGATTAGATTATATAATAAATGCATTCAAGCAAGATATAACCAAGATATCAAATATTTCAACACAACCACAATCTATATATCACCAACAGAGTGCAGCACTTCCTGGCCTATGAAATTTGTGGAAATGTGATTCCCTTCTGATTGTCTCTTTTATATGTACTTGCAATATCTACATATACATCGTCATTGATTAAAGTAAATGATTTTATACAAAATGACATTTTATACAAAGAAAATATATTATTTCGCGGTATATAATTTGCGGTTTAAGTTTATTGGTGGTATGGTATTTGGCGCATTAACGATTATAGTTTTTGATGTTATTTATGTCTGAACAGAATTTATACCCTGGCGTCTGCTGAGTGATACTGCTCTAATCCCCTCTTACTGGATTTTTGGTGTTATATTCAATATTAAATGGGGGCTGATCTACAAAACGTGCCCGATTCTATGAACATATATACTGTTAATTATTGCATCAGTAAAAGTCATATTTCATGACAAGTGAATTTTTATTAAAAGAAACTATCGAATGAAGTGACCAACAAGCTCCAAAAACCATCAATACCGAAGTACCGCAATTATAATACCAGGAGCATTATCGTCAAGTTCATCAAGAAGACGTAGTTAAGAATGGAGATCACTGTGGGTGTGGCCGATATCATTCATCGTTAGGACGAATATCAACGCACACGAGATCGTGTGTTTGAATCACACGGAGGGTCTTTTGGAGAAGATAAACATCAACATAGATGTTGTGAATCGCCCAACCATGACCGTTTGTGTAACTTGCTTGATATGTTGGTCGTAATCAACTAATATACGGTCCAATATCAACAGGAAGTCTCAGACATCGGCTCCGGTTCCGAACTTATGAATGCAAGCGAATAATAATGGAATCGGAAAAACAGTCAAATTTGATGGCAAGCAAATTGTGCCACATTTAGTGGACCAGGTGAACTATCATCAAATTCATCATGGAAGGGGTGATTATGAAATAAAAGGGAGCCATCGTGGTATAGACGATATCGTTGTTAGGACGAATACTAACGCATTGGATGTCATGTGTTCGAATCCCACTATCGCAAGATTTTTTGGTAGAAAGGATTTTTTTGCCGTACCATGGATGTTGTGTGAAAATTGCCCAAATATGAAAGTTTGCATAGTCTGATTGGTAGTGTTGGTTGCCCAACAATTCGTAATGTCTATACAGGTGCTAACTTTCTACAATTAAATCTTGTTGTGATAGTTTTTGTAAGAATTATTGATGAAAGGATTTCGGAAAATTAGTAGCTTAATTTAAAAATAAACTAGCAACGAGCTTCGATCCATTATGAGTAGAATTTAGAGAGTTGCAATTAATTATTCTTCTATAATGTCTTTAGTTTGTGATTGCACAAGTCTAAATCAAAGTTATATTTTGCGAGGCAAGGATAACGATACAGTGCTGGGATTGTTAGCGAATGGTTTGTTGAGGATGTATTCGTATTATGAAATCTTTCCATTAGATCAATAGAACATATTGGTACGACTTTTAAAATTCTAATTTCAATCCTTTTATGGGAATATTGCATCACCATTTCGAAGACATCTAAAAATTTTCGTTCTTCAAAGAATGGATTGGGTTATATATTTGATCCAAAAATGTAATATTTATTGAATACCGGTTCCTCTTGGTTGTGGTCGTCTTCTTTAGTCTAATATATGTTTCTATTAGAAGAAAGACCGAATCTATTATTAAAAATGTTTTTATTGTAAATTTGTGGCATTTTAAAATGTAGTCTGCCAATATACCCAAATGTACATTATAATATGCTGCTGTAATGTCTAAAACATTGCTGTTAGCACGACGTCTGCGAATGTCTGAAAAACCATTATTTTTCCTCAATATGTTGCAATATTGTTTTGCAATATAAACTAACTATTTAACAATAATATAAGTTATCTACAAATTAGTAAATTGTGTTAAATGTAAGATACTGCGCCATTTCTTCGAGCACTAGCGCGATAATGCAACTTACTGCAATGGAAAGGTCAAAACGATAATTTATTATAATTAGTAACAAAAGTATTTGTTGCTACTTATTCAGTTATCATGAATTCAAAATCATCGGGAAATTATTTTTTATCCATGAAAACTATATGTTCGTCGTGCTATGTAACAAATCCCCAACTTATGATTAATTTGTGCTACAACATAGTAACAGACAAATGCGTTTAGAATATTCTGAAATTCGTCCGCGGTTACGTAATTGACAACATCTCTCGTTTATAGTTGAACATCTATCCACATTGTTGTAAATATTTCGGAAATTGCCCAATTTTTAATACAACTGTTTAGAACACTACTTTCCTTTTACGTATAATTAGTGAAGCGATCGATTAGTAATATTACGAGTTTGTGAGTTTTGTGCATTTTAGTGAATATATTACTTAATCTTCACCATGCCAGTGGAATTTTCTGCTTGTATCAAAAGGATTAAACGACACTCGCTAGGAATTATCACCTGTAGCGGATCGTGTGAGTCACGCTATTAATCTGTGTTGGTATTGATGTAAACCAAATAACATCGCTTTAACTACTGGGTGTCTCCTGACATGCTTAGCGAAACTGTTGACGGTAAATTCCAAGGATAGTGATGTATTGAATATGGAAAAGAAATTGGCTACGTTACAGTTCTACGCAGATATGCAGCGGAAATATGAAGAGGAACCTCGATCTATTGAATTTGCCGACGAGAAGATCACGGAAAAGGAAATCGATACTCTTGTCCCTGTTGAAATAGCTTTGAAGCCAAAGACGCTTGAACAACGGAATACATTCACAGTATCGAAAATTATAGTCGAAGTTACAATTTGTTATTGCAAGGAATTCCTATGAAAGATAATGAGAATTTGTTATCAATAGCGAAAAATCTTTCGTCCATAATCAACGGCAAGATTACCGATGAGGATATTGACACGGTTTATAGTGTTATTACTCGTTGTGCTACCTCTTCTGTTCGGCAACGGGTCGATAGGGCGAGGGGGGTCAGGCAGGCACGATTAATTATATGTAGTTTAAGGTTTGGTCGCTATGCTTATTATCGGGCAGCGTATATTTAGTATAAATGTTAACTGAACTATTTTTTTTATTAAAGTGATTCAAAAGTTTTCCTTAGATAACAAAACTTATTGAAGTATAAAGACTAAAGTTAAATGTATATTTAAAAAAAAACTGCATTAAGGCAGCTTTCGGTGGTGTAGAAAAGTGCTGTAGATCTTGAAATTAGTGTGAAACGACACTCCTTTCGAATTCATGTACTTTTTTTTTCGCTTCTACGTCGCGCGCTTGCTGGACAATTATGCAAATTGAATCTTCTACGAAACCGTTGGAACCATCCATGACTAGCTACAAATGTTTCCGTAGATTGACCGCCTTCGCGTTCCTTTAAAGTCTCAAAAATACTACGTGCTTTGGTATGGATTATTAACAGGTTTATTGGCATTATTTTTTGTATCTGGTCATCAAACCAAATCGCCAATGATTTCTCCATTTCAGGAATCAAGCCTTTTCGTTGCCTAGTTATGGCATTGTATCCTGTTGATGCTTTCATTGAGTCTTTTATTTTATCTTTATCCCTCAAGATTGTTGAAACAGTTGAATGCGCTAGCCGAAAATCACTAGTTATCGAGTTGACTATCGAGCACATTCCATACGAATCTCTTGCATTGCTATTTTTTAGCAATTTCAAAATATCTCTAGTTTCAACTTGTGACACATTCCGAAATTTGAACATGTTTCCATCCGGAACTGGAACATTACATATTTTAATTGCATCACATGATTGAGATAATTACTTTCCACATTGATTTGACAGGATTGGTTGCCTTCGAGATAAAATTATTGTTTGCCTCGATCTTTGCATTTATAATTTCTTCCCTGTACTCTTTTCAAAACAAGTAATTCATTAGATTTATAAAATTGGTAAAGTTCGCAAGCTAAAGCGTACTTGTTTCTAAGTTTCCTTAAACCGTCATGGAACCACTTCACTCCATCACTATGTTTACGTAATTTCAAAGTACGGGTAGGAAAAAATATTAGATATGTATTACAAATAATGCTAAAATAGTTCGTAAACTTGGTCGTACAACTTAAATTATTGTTACCTAAGAACATTGTACAACTGTTAGAAACCTTCATAAAGAAAGAGTATAATCCAACTTGATTTATGGGCCTTATTGATTTGATTTCTTGATTTGAATTAACATTCTTGTATATATCTGATAAAATAATAGATTGACCAATATGGTCAGATATTTTGGCATCTACAGGAATAGTTACATAGTTATCTGTAGAAAAGTATATAAAAATGTTGTCAAGACAATTAAAAATTCCTAGTTGGAAAAGAAACTGTCTTCTATTAACCATGCGATGTCATAAGATCACAAAAATGGGCCGTTTTTTTGTCTGTACTATTGAATGTCAAATTAAAATCGCTGCGCTATAACAGCATTTCTACAAACAGTTTTCTCCAAAATTGCTACCATCGTATTTGTGAACAAATTATAGTCACCATTGGCAGGTCTGTAAATAACAACAATAATAATAAGACACACTTCGCAATGAAGTTCAATCGACAGCTGGTTTATATCGGGAATTGGTTCAACACAGTATAAGGCTTTAGTCAGTAATAATCCACCGCCATGAATAGAATTATTCGTCGCAAAATATGTAGCTAGTCTCCAACCATTGATATTTTACACTGAAATTAGCTCAGATATATTGGGCCAGTGCTCACTAATACAGCTAATATCATAGTTTGCATTTATATCGCACATAAAACTTTCAAATTCATGATTTTTGTGCCGTAGGATTTGAATGTTGATATGTAGTATCTCAAAACGATGGTGTCCCACGAGTTTTCTAGTAACATCTGCGGCAATGGTCTCTAGTCCGCCACTTGTTTCTTTGTTACCCAGTATAAAAAATTATTCATGCAAACACCTTCCGGCCAGATTTCAGGATTCATTGTTTCCATACGTTTGGATGCAGGAAGAATGCAAGAATATAGGTTCGGAAATTTGGAATCGAGAGGTTTACATTCGACATTTATTATGTTATTGTCTCAGATGTATCACATTTTCAGTTTTCGTGTCTTTGTCAAGTCTGTACACATGTAAATGTACTAGTTTAATTACACCTTTTAGTGCGGAAGTGGTTGCATTGCTGTGCATAACAGTCTGTTTTTTAGTTTTACACGATTCAACCTTGATCCAGTCACTTTCTGATTTGGAGTTAATGGAATCATGTTTGATGTCACCATTTATGTTAATTAAATCACTGATAATTTGGCGCTGACGCGTTTCACTTTCTTTGGGAATAATCGAGGCACCGATTTCAAGCGCCGACACATCCGGACTTCCGGGTACGGCAGAGGTTTTATTAACAATGGCACCATGTTTGTCTAACACTGTACTGTATTCCTTATTACTCCTTTCATTTGAATTGGTTTGTTTGTTTTTGTTACTTGATTGTTGAATAGACAGCGTATTGAAACTCTTGTCAACTTCACGGCGGCGTTTCTATGTGCGCTGATAGATGGAGCTGCATGGCTTTTGCGCAGCATTATTTGCACAAATTAACAATTTTTCAGATAGTAAATTTATCTTGGCGTTTAAAGCATTTATTAATACATCTTCGGTACTGAGGCGAGATTTCAGATAGCGCACCTCTACCTTGAACACGTCAATATTCTCACTTACTGACTCGTCATCACATTCGGCCGCGAGAGAATCCATTTTAACTTTCTGCCCGTTTACTTCTATGCTTTGTGAAGAACAGCAATTAACACTATCCTTGGTCAATACAGCAATTCTATATCTTGACACATGATGGGTGGTATAATGTATCACAATTGCAACATTTTAAGCCAGTTGCTGCCACTGATTTACATTTACACACTTCTGCTTGCGCATCGAAAAACTGATCGACTTCTTTGGTCGCCATCTTGATATTCGATGCGATATCTTGATATGATAGCTTTTGAGGCTAAACTTGCGAGTGTCGTGATGTCTGCTGGGTTCAGCGTGTTCATGTGTTGTTTGTATACTGAAGCTATGAGTGTGTCGTTGAGTTTGATTGTAGTAGCTTCTAGTGTGTCGAGTTGTGGTGTGAGTAGTTCTGTATGTTTGAGTGTTCGTTTAATGAGTATCACTGTACTCGTATGAAAATAAAATCACCAGGTTTGTATGCTGTTGAATAGATGCCATTTGAAACTGTGGAGCACCCTTAGCGTAATTATGGCGACAGCAGTATTACATAATTTTGCTAGAAGAAATTTTGAAAGAATTCCGGAGCTACCTGAAAATGTCGAAGAACATATATTTCAACAATTGTTAGCAAATGGCAATATTCCAGCTTGGTCCCATAATTAATAGAACTGATGTTGGAATTGGTTTTCGTAGGAATATGATCGATAAATACTTTGAAACCTTGTAATTTGATTTTTGTTGTTTTTAACTGCCTTGGTTATTAAATGAAACAACCTTTTTATTACAAGAATTTTTTTTTCTATTAACAACAGTATTTATGATAATGGATTGGACATTGTTACAGATTTTCTTAAAAGATATAGAAATATTACATTACTGATTTTTTAACTTCTTTAAATATTGCTCCTTAATAGAAATGTCTAGTACTAATGACCTGGGCTCAGTGCTGGGCACCCCTTGTATAGAGCTGGGTGGGCCTCACGGCAGTTTATGCAATTGGCCGGTGTGTCGTGGGGTTTGGTGCAGATTTTGGTATTGTGTTTTCCTGCACATTTCATGCAGTTGGGTTTTAGGTTGCAGGTGTGGGATGAGTGTCCAAAAGCTTGGCAGTTGTGGCACTGTGGAACGGAATTATTGCGGTAGGGTTCTGTTTTTACAACTAGGCCACAGAGACGTTTGAGTCTCATGGCTTGTTGTTGGAATTCCTTGTGGCTTGTTGGGAGTATACATGTGGTGTCGGTTTTGTTGGATTTGAACGGGAGGCGGATAGGAGTGGAAGTTTTGCGTGGGTGAGGGCGGTTTTGATATCTGTGATGGTGATGTCATGTGGGATTGGTTTAAGGATAAGTTTGGCTGGTCTGTTGGTGTTTCGGGAGTACGTGAAGTTGTAACGACGCCCTAAGCCCTCGTTGCGGGCTCCAGGAGTGGGTAATTGAAAGGTTTGTTGGGCGCCAACCACGCAAGCGCGTGATAAAAAAATATCAGAGTGCTCGGATTTTAGAAGTGCTTTTATTTTGGCGCACCTGAGGTTTTATACTAAAAATGTTTAAGTAGATCGTGACATAGATCTAAGCCTATGAATAATTATAAAATTAAATATATTTAATATCTATACACATTTATCAAGTTTTAATATAAGTTTACTATAAAATAATGTAAAAATAAAATATTTCTAATACAAAAAAAATTAAAGACGGACAAATTAAGCATTATCATAATAATAAACTTAATAAATACTAGTAATATTACAATACATTGGATTTACTTATCCAACTATTATGCGATTTATCTAATCCAAGCCATTTAATTTTATTACACTTTATTATTCTTCTCAAGATTTTCTCCACCAAATATATATTATTATGCTTTGTTTTCTGTAACTCTTCTTTATAGAATGCACCAATAATTGGCTTTTGATTCATATCCTCCAGCAGATAAATAATTGGGTTAGATACTTTAACTTGAACTACTTTAAAATTTTCAGTTGTCCAGTTTGGTGTACATCCTTTCGCAAATTGAGCTTTTGCTTTGCTGATTCGCACCACATCACCCACATGAAAATTTCTCTTACCAACAACTTTAATTTTCGAATAAACCGTCTTAAGTAAATGTTACTCCATTTTCTTTGTAACATCTTTTGGTTTCAAATTGGTTGTACTATGTCTGGTATCATTGTATTTATCGGTTATATTCTGTAGCCTGTTATGCACCTATTTGACCGCCGAACACTAAACATTTTATATAGCTGCTCCTTTAACGTACGAATTACTCGTTCAGCCATAGATGCCTTTATTGTATTAACAGTACACCATATTATGGGGTGAAAGGTCACCAATATGGACTTTGAATGACACGGTGTATAATATGAGAGCGCGGTAAATGCAGCAATTATTTAAAGTGTAATTACTTTCTTTAAACAAATAAAGTAATTGAATAAATTAAATTTTAACCGAAATTAAAATTAATCCTTTCCACTTACAAATACGTTTAAAAAATATTATTATCTTTATTTAATTAAAAGATAATTTACTTTGAATATAACTCCATCTTGCAGTAACTTCATGACGTCCTAATTAAATGTGGTAAACGTGGTTTATAGCGCAATAGCCTAATAATAAATCGTCCAAAAAAATAAATCTATATAACTTAATTAATCTATGGCATGGTATAATAATTAGCAAAATTTGGTGTAAGAAAGTAGAAATACTAGCGGAGAATATTCGTACTATTATGATAGACCACCTCAACGAAATATTATTGGATACGAAGTAATACAATAGAACTCCGGAATAATAGAAACATACCCGTTTTGTAAATATATATATGTAAATAGGTATATAATACACGCCATGTTTCTCTCAATATTTCGATTTCTTTTAAGTAAAAATTTTGTAAGGTTCGCCGATTTATAAACGAATGTATAACTTCTCCTAGAAAAGGATAATTATCTTTATATTATATAATTGAACGAAGGATTTAACCAAGAATAGGAAGAGCAGTAAACTTGTAATTTTGCCTATGATATTGCGTCATCAGTTATTGAATAATTTAAAAATATTTAAAATATTCTTAAAATCGGAACATCTTGTGTGAAAGCAATTGAATATAGGAAGAATGCTGATTTAGCTGTGCACATACGGATCAGAGAGCTGGCAGATGACATTACAAACTGTGCAAGTCAGGTTTTCGGCGAACATTTAGCTTCTTAGAACAATTGCAATATTTTTGCAACAGGCCATATGAAGCTAATGAATGCGTGACTGAGATGAAGAACTGCGGGGGATTATGGTCAGATATAACCCATATGCGTAGAATAGCTCTTCATTCTGATACTTTGCTTTAAATATGGATTCTAATATAGCAGAATGCTATAACTCCATTGTTGCAAAGTTTTTCCGAAGAAAAAGAATAAATTTTACGAAGCGAAATTCATATCAAATAAGATGCGTGGCAACATGTATGAAAACTTATTATTATTTTTAATTTAATTGCATCCTACTGGAACTATTAGGTGTAGGATTTATAAGAGGTGAGGATATAAAAAATCCACCAAGAATTTAAAAATGTAGCACATTTTAAACAATTTCATAAACCATTCTTTAATATACTGAGTGTAGATTTTTTGTATACATAATAGCAAATTTTATATTGGTAATAATATTATATATATAATTTGAACTTTTAATATGTTTAATATTATATACATTGCTATTTTAGAATTATTGATTCATTTCTGAATATCCGGGTCTAGGATCTGTTTAGTAATTATCGCCGACTCGCCATCAAGCCAACTGGCCAATGTTCTAATAGACACTGAGCCATCTGGTCACCCATCGGCTCGCGTTCACTTGACCAGTTGGCTCGGTGACCTGTCGATCATTGTGAGTTGACGGCGGTCACTCTGCGTGGCCACTTGTCCCATACCGTCAAATTTAGCGAAAGTATCTTATTTGTAAGCGGTTTATATAAATACATCTAACATCAGGTAGTTAGGTTATAATAGCGATCGGCCTGGTGTATATATCAATGTATACGAAAGCGTATACCTGCACTTTACTTATTTATTTAGCAAAATATGAATTGTAATTTATTCCACCAATAAGGACATGTTCTTGCATTCATTATTTGCATCTCACTTTCACCTATATATGACTTGCTTACATTATTTGCTATGTCCAGCTTACAAAGAACTCCGAAGGGTTGTAAAATTAGCCAAAATTCTCGGTACTGAAAACTTGCGCAGTCGTGTGTGGGTGGATTTCTCCTGTCTTTGAAGTGTCAAGCCGTTGGCTTCTTTCTTCGATGTTGGCTGGTTATGTCTTGTGGTTGGCTTGAGTGTATCTCTGCCGTGAAAACTTGCGAGACTCCAGTGCACCCTTAAATACAACATTAACAAAGGTTATAATTTATTCAATGAATAAGCAGCTATTTACAACTCTCCTCTTTTCGAAGTTACATTACAATAAGCCGGATATTCGAAAATTTCTGTTGATATATAATTTGTTGATTTGTACGAGACTTGTATAAAAAAATTTCCCGTACTTCAATACTGTTATATTATGTATCTTTATCTATTATACCTGTTCGTATCCCCTGTACATACACAGTGGCGGTTTCTTTCGAGGCCGCACCCCCCCCCCCGTACATATATAAGCGCATCACCGTACATATATAATTGTATTGTGATATTTTAACTAGGCATTATTTTTCCTAAAAGATAAAGCTTGCGTTGCGATAGCACTCAACACAACACGGTGTGGCAGCGAGCAAGATGAGTTAAATGCATGTGAATGCACTCATACTATCTGTTGCAAGCGGTAGAGTAAGACCGACCGTACGCCGTATATCGCGTATCGTATGCGCCGCAAACAAAATAGTGGCCCGGTTTTCTATGGCAACGTGACGTCACGCTGTTTCTACAGCTTAGAATATATCGTTGTTTTGAGCTATTCCGGTCCGCAATTCTTTAGCGTCCGTTGGGACGCCTAGTTTAGTATACAGGAAAATTGATATAAAATAGCCAGATAAGACAGTTGCATTGTTCTGTGTAGTTACGTATGTACGATTTTACCACGTGTTTCTTCAAGAATATATTTAATAGAAATAATTTAATAAATTGAATAGTGTTAGTTCTTCATTGAAAATATAGTTTTGTTGACTTTCTCTTAAGGACAATGTAAAAATTATAGAATTAGGTAGGCCATTGCCTGATTTAAATTTTTTATTTTTTTTATCTATTTATTTCCATAAAAATAATTTTGTTACAATGTGTTAACTAATAATTTAATACATTTTATTGTAATTAAACAATTAATTAGTTGTAAATTCATATTTCAAAATTTATAAGGGATCAGAAATAATATTTAGTTTTCGGTATATTCGAATTTTGTTATATATTTATGTGTATATAATGTTTGTTTGAGTAGTGATAGTAAAAGGAGAATAGTACTAAAAAGGATAAACATGAGAGTAAAACAGAAAAAAAAATTATTATAGAAATTTGAGGTGCAAGAATAAGAATCCCAATTGCGCCTCAACGGACTGCTAATGGATTTTAGTATAATATATATTTTATTTAAAATAAATAATGTAATATAATTGGTCTGTTATAAGATAAAATATCTTATGACACATGTGATTTAATTTATAAAAATGAGGATTTCAGTTGTGATTGTGAAATAGATGTCTAAAAATTTTGAGATTTTGAGGTTGTGAAATTTGGTGAGAATATTTTATATAATTCTAGAATTTTGACTCATTATTATTATTATTATTATTTTAAATGTCTGCAAGTATAAATCTTGATATTTTACTTTTCTTGATTTTATCAATATAATACTAGAATTTTGACTCGTTATTATTATGTTTTTTTTTAAATATCTGCTTAAGTATAAATCTTGATATATCACAATATTTAATATATTTTTAAAATTGTTTTGTATTGAGTTGTCTTTTATCTAAAGGTATTTCGTTATATAATTTTGTGGGCGTAATAATACAATTGACATTGAACATTGACTTATTTTTTTCCCGAATCCTGGAATACATATGATTCGCTTTGTTACGAGTATAGTAATCATGAGGGTGTATATTATCTTTGATTTCGCTAATGGCATATGCATAATTTAGAGCTTTCAACATATAAAGTCCTCTTATATGTAAGACATTTCTGGGTGCATAAAGTCTCACCCTTGTATACAATCGTTTTTTCTTAAATATAGTACGTAAAATATTATTTTCTAATGTTTGCAGCGGTCTTAGGTGACTTTTATATAAACAACCCCAAGAAGCTATTCCATATGATAAGACTGATTCTACCAAGCAGGTGTATATAACGTTTTCCTATTCATAAGATTTCTTAAAAAGTAAAACCTTCCACTCAGTATTCTGCATTTTTTTTATTAAATAATGTATGTGAAAGTTTCACTTCATATGCTGATCATAGAAAATATCTAAGTATTTTATATGATCAGTTCTTTTTATAATATTGTTATTTCCTATACTTAGCTCCTGAATTTCATGAGGTAGGTTAGAAGACGTTGCAGAGAACGTAACAAAATAGCCTTTTTTGGCATTTAATGTCAATAAACTCGTATTTAGCCAGTTTTTCATAGTTTTTAAAGAAGATGTTGCATGTTGTACAATGGTGTCCCAATTATCGCCTTGATGGGCGGGTTCGTTCATTTATAAATGACTGAAAACCCTAATTATCTAATATTTCCCTGTATCTAATTGTATTCTTATCAAAATTATTCAATATATTAATATTTATGTCGCAAATAAAATAATCTATACTACTGTTGTTTTTAGTCTTAAAATGTATTCTATCTCATTTAAAAAAAAAAAAAATTTGATATAGGACTGCGTTAAGCGCAAGTTACGCAAATTGATATGTTAGAAATACGAAAAGTAATATTAACAAAAGTTGTTTCAGATAATTTTGTAGAATCTATTTTGGTTTGTAAAATTTCCCTTGTATAGATTACTATGCCATCGTTTTTATTAAAGTTACCTTCATTATAGTAGATATTTAATCCTTTTAAATTATATTGTGAAATATCCGTAATTTTTCAAGTTTCAGTTAATATTATTATAGAAATGAATTTGTCAATTTCCAAACATTTTAAAATCACCTTTAATTCATCAAAATTTTGTCGCAAACTTCTTATATTAATGTGAATTATTCCTAGTGTGTTGTGATGGGGGACCTGGTAGGACCTGTAAAATGGAGTTTCAAGCTTGGCGCTTCTTTCTCCTGGATTAGTCGTTTGGTTATGCAGTTTGGCGTGAGTCATAGCTCTTGGGTTGTTAAGTAGGTTTTGGGTTGGTGGGTTGATGTTATGATGCTTTGAGGCCTATTCTGTCATTTCTGTATGTAATGTAGTTCGGTATTGTAAAGTTTATGTCCGGTTTGAGAAATGTTTCTTGTAGCATTAGTATGTCCGGGTTGTGTTCGTTAATGTAATGTATGAGCTCGTATTTTTGTCGTCGTAGACCGTTGGTGTTGTATGTTATTATCTTGGGTGTGCCTGTCATTAGTTGAATAAGCTTATGATGGCTTCTGCAACTAGGAGTATTTTGTCGAATGCGTTTGTCTTTGTCTTAAGGTTCTGTCCTAGGTTTGTCACAGTGTTTTTGATTTTTATAAAGTCGAATGACTTGAAAAGAGTGAAAATTTCTCCTAGCGCATTGTCGTTGTCTGTTGTCGGTACGTGCGTATTTGTTGTAACTTTGTTCTTGGGCGCTAGTGCGTCTGCGTAGGTTTTTTCCGTTGTGTCAGTGCGTCGTCGTGGGGCAGGTTGTGGCTGTGTGTGTGTGGAGGTGGAGGAGCTGGGAATTTGTTGGTGGTTGTTGTTAGTCTGGTTTTTGTTTGTCATGTGTGTGTTTCGGTTACGTTTGTATGTCTTCAGGGCTTCGTAGCCCTTGTATAGTGAGGGATGGGCTTGCTTGCAGTTGACGCATTTTGCAGGAGTGTCTTTGGGTTTGGTGCATGTTTTTGTCGGTTGTTTGCCTGCACATTTCATGCAGCTTGGTGACATGTGGCATGTGTGTGAGGAATGGCCGAAATTTTGGCAGTTGTGACACTGCGGAATATTGTTATTGTGGTATGGTTCAGTTTTGATTGTTAGTCCGCAAAGTCTGTTGATTTTGGTGGCTTGGTCCAAGAAGTCTTGTCCGAGGGTGATGAGTATGCAGTTTGTTGGCTTATTGTTTTGTCTAAGTCTGGATGTAGCTAGGAATGGGAGATCATGTTTATTTATTAATTCGGTTTATATGTCTTCGATGTCGAAAGTCGTTGGTTGGTGGAACGACGTCGGTTGGTATGGGCTTTAATATGATTTTGGCGGGTCGGTCGAGTTTGCGGGCGTAAGTGAAGTGTTCTACTTCCTCTGCTTGAAGGTGGTTGTTGATGGCAAGTGCGTCGATTATGTCAGTGGGTTTGACGGTAAGGTGGTCTAGATTATGCTTGATGATGACGTCGTATTTAGTTATGTCTTGTATTTCTTTGGTTAGCTTGATGGCATTCGTTGTGTATACATATATTGGTGGTAGTTTTTTATCGTTTTTTGTTTTGGTGGAGTTATTGTTGGTTTTGGTGGTGTCTGTTTGCATGTCGTAGTCGTCTTCGTCTTCATCGTCTGTTGTTAGGGCTAGATATCTGTTATGTGTGGGTACGGTGTTTTGGGCGCCAAGTGGTGGTTGTGTGTGGGTAGCGTGTCGTTTTATGGTTGTAAGCTTACGCTTCTTTCTTACCTTGGGGGCCGTAAAGCCCCCATTATCCGCCTCTGAAGAGCTGTCCTTTGGGTCGGACATGGCACTTTTAACTTTAACTTTTAAAGCTCTTTATTGGTATCATATATGGTTTTACAATAAATCTTAAATCTATTCTTAATCTATATGCGCATATGCGCTTGTTAAGTAGAACAAGACTTATTTCCTAGTTCTTATATTATGTAACTTATTCCCATAAATATTGTTATGTACTAAGTTGTAAAGTAATTTTTGTTTGTGTGCTTTGTTTTCTGTTTTGTTTGAGGATTTTGTTTGTTTGGGGGAAAATGAGCGAGGGAAAACCCCAAATGATTCAAGCTTCATAGTAAGTTTACCATGATTATGTTATGTGATGATTCTGTGATGTGTTAGTTTGTATTTTCTGTAATTTTGTCGTCTATGTTTATTATGTTAGCTACTGTATGTAGGTTGTCATTTTTGGTTTGAGTTGTTTTTGTACTATGAGATTGTTCGCCATTTCTAGTCGTATTTATTTACAATGCTTAGTACTAATTGTACTTGGTCTAATGTGCTTTTGCACTCTGTGAGTCCTGTTTTTAATTCCTTTATTATTTCTAAAAAATTTCCTAGATCGCAGATGTTGTTTAATTCCTTCGCTTCTTGTATTATGTTAGTTGTTGTATATAGTGGGTTTTCCTCGCTTCTATTTATATGTGTGGGTGGAGATATTGCGTTTGCGTATGATATGTTTGGTGTAGTGTGTTTTCGTGCTGAGTTATGTACATTTTGTGCGTTTTGCGTGAGGTTTTTTTGTGTTGTGTTTGGTGTTACCTTGCCTGCCTTTTTCTTCGAGGTTTCTTTCTTGCATGTGTCTTACATAGCTTGGGCAGCTCTTGTAGTTGGCTGGATGTTGTCCTCCGCAGTTGCTGCATCTTAGTTTGGTTTTGTTCTCTTCGCTTCTTTCTTGAATGTGGTATTCGCTTGCTCGGTGGTTTCTTGAGCATTTCACGCACTTCGGTTTATTGTTGCAGTTTGATGACCCGTGACCGAATTCTTGGCATCTGTAGCATTGTGTTACTTTGTTTCTTTGTACGTATGGTTCCCACTTTAGTTTTACGTGGTCCAGTTCTTTGATGTTTTGCATCTTCTTCATCTCTTGTTTGTTGGGGATTTGTATTAGGTACGAGTTGGATTGGCCGCTTTGGCTTTGCATTTTTGAGCACTTATTTATGGTTATGTCGTTTTCTTTTAGGTTTGCTTTTATGTCATCTTCTGTGAATACTGGTCCGGCTTTTAGTACTATTTTGTAGTTTTTATCTTCTTTTGGTGTGAATGTGTAGAATTGCGTATTTGAATCTGTCAATTTGCATTTGATTGTTTGGTATGCTTCAATGTCTTCTGTGTATATTTTGGTGTTTTGTCCGTATTGCATGTCATTTATGTGTATGTCGGCGGGGATGGGCTTGATGATAAGTTTGGCGGGTCTGTCAATGGATCGGGCATAGGTGAAGTGTTCAATTTCTTCAGCCTTGAGGTGTTGGTTGATGGCTATGGCATCTAATAGGTTGGTCGGTTTGAGGGTTAGGTGATCTAGGTGGTGTTTGATTGTGTATTCATGACGGACGATGGAGTTGATGATTTGGATGAGTTTTACAGTGTTTTTTTGTATATATGAAGATGGGTGGGAGATTGGTTTGTTTCGTTTGTTGTGTGTTGTTGGTGTGTGTGTCGTTTACTTGACTGGTGTCGTCTTCTTCCGATTCGGATATTCGTCGCTGGATAGTTTCTCATATCTGTTGCTGGTGGTGATCGTGCTGGTGGTGGTGTCGGTTGTTGTTGCTGATGGTGGTGTCGGCTTCCTCTTCCTCTTTTTTATCATTCCCTTCTGTATGGCGAATCCTTCCATTTGGTCATCCATGGGGGTGGACATGGCGGCGTCGCGGGGGGTTTGTGTTGTAGTGTCGGGCACTATGCACTTTGGTTTGTTATTTTTGCACTTTACAAGAATATTGTAATATTGTATGGAGTTCTTTGCTGCGTTAGTACGCGTACCGGAACCTGAACTACACTCGGCTGTAGTACACGGACCGAAACTTGAACTACACTCGGCTTTGTATGCTCTATGTGTTACCGCGATTTCATTAAGCGCTCAGAAAAGGGGAATGAAACACGGCACACGATCAATAATTATATTAAACACTATGCTAATTAAGACTACAGCGATACAGCGTTACTACGCACTAGACTAGAGCTATACATATATACGCGATACAGCGCTACTACACACTAGACACTGTATACATATATACGCGGCACAGCGCGCGGGAAAACTACAACGGTTTCTCTCGCGCGGGAAAACTACAACGGTTTCTCTCGTGGAGACGCTCGGCAAGATCACGTAGGTATCGCAAGGTCAGCTGGGGCAGCGTGCATGCAGATACACTAGTGATGTGTTTGCTTCGGAGTCGTCTGGCAGAGAGAGCGAAGAAGCGGGAAACGCGCGCTTAAATGCAGTTCCGAGCAGTCCGGAGTATATCTGGAGGCGTTGCCGCGGCGATGTCCATACTCCGGTTGGACGAACTGGCAAGACGACTGCAGCGGGAACAACGCAGTGCCGGGCACTAGTTGCTCCCGGTAACAGCCGCCCCCCCCAGGACGACACTCGGAACTCCATTCGCGGCGTCCCGGATGAGGTTGGCTGTGTTGGTGATGGCTCGGGCGGCGAGGTAGAAGTGGAGTGCGGCGTCGCACATCTCGGCCTTGGCGTACAGGTCCCCTGCGTGGATGTGGGCGGCGGCGCTACGGTAGTAGGCGTCCGCCAGGGACCGCGCTTCGGTGGTGTCCTCTTGTTCGGGGGCGGGTGCAGCTTCCGGCTGCACGGAGGCCACCGGGGCTTCCTCTCGCTCGGGCGGTGGCGGGCGCACATGCGCCGGCTTCAGCTGGTCCGCGTGGCATCGGTGGTCGCGTCGGTTGGCCCGCACCAGGAACACCGCGTTGCCGATCACCTCCTTGATGGGGAAAGGCCCCAGCCAGGCGGGTTGGAACGGGCGGCGCCTTGTCGTGTTCCTGTCGCGCAGGTACACCAAGTCGCCCACCTGGTAGCGGGTTGGCGGGGCTCCGTCCTGGTAGCGTTGGCGGTAGGCGTCCTGGTTCCGGCGGGCCGTCTGGAACCGGTCCTGCGCGGGTGCAGGCTCTGGGTTGGGTAGGGCGGCCGGGGCAGCCTCCCATTCCCCCGGCAAGGCGATGTTCCTTCCGAACACCACTTCGCTGGGGGTCATCTTGGTGGCCTCGTTGGTACGGCGGCGAAGGGCGGCCAGGGCTTGGGGCACCTTGGTGTCCCACTGCTCGTTGTACGTCTCGAACAGCAGGGCCTTCAGGGCCTTCTTCAACTCCTGGTTCCTCCGTTCCGCTGGGTTGGCCCGCGGGTGGTATTCGGGCGTGTAGGCCTGGCGGATGCCCCACCGCTGCAGCTGTGCCTTCCAACGCTGGCTCGTGAACCCCGAGGCGTTGTCCGTGAGGACTTCCCTGGGGTACCCGTAGCGGGCGAAGACTTCCACCTCTAGCGCTCGGAGGGTGACGGCTGTGGCGGGTGAGGTGACGGGGAATGCCTCGACCCACCTGCTAAATAGGTCCGTTACGACCAGCAGGTACCGGAACCCGGACGCAGTCTCCCGGTATGGGCCCATGTGGTCCACGGCCCATACCTCGAATGGCCTCGTCACGGGGCGTGAAGTCAGGGCGGCCGGGGGGGTGGGCGGCCGGGGGGGTGGGCGGCCGGCGCTTCACGGCCTGGCAGGTGGCACACTCGCGCACGTACTGGCGCACGAGGTCTGGCAGGCGCCGGACGTAGACGTGCCGCTCGATGGCCCTCCGCGTCTCGTCGCCTCCGGGGTGCGCGGCCTCTTCACGGTCGTGAAAGGCCCGTAGCACCTCCGGGTAGTTGGCGATCGGCACGACCAGCTGGCGCCTTCCTTCCTGAGTGCGATACAGGCCGCCCTCGAACACGGCGAACCGCCGGAGGAGTTCTCGGTCTCCCGGTTCCCGGCGACCGGCATGGGCAGCCTCCCACTGTGCGATGAGGGCCTGGCAGCTGGCATCCTCTCTTTGGGCTTCGCGGAGTTGCCTGAAGAGGGTTCCCGCCGCGGGTTGGACGGGGCAGAGTATACGCTCTTCCTCTGCCGTATCGACCGGTGGGGCTGGTTCTTGCGGGTTGCGGGAGAGGAAATCGGGTAGTTCGTTTTCCTTCCCCGGGCAGTGCTCGACGGTGAAGTCCAGTTCCTGCAAGGAAAGACACCACCGCGCTAACTTCCCGTTCTTACCTCGCATGGAATCCAGCCACACCAGTGCTCGATTGTCCGTCCGAAGGGTGAAGGGGAGCCGCTCCAGGTAGGGCCGGAACCTCTTGACGGCCCAGACCACCGCCAGGCACTCCAGCTCGTTCGAGTGGTAGTTGCGTTCGGCGGGGCGCAGGGCAGCGCTGGCGTAACTGACGACGCGTCTCTCGCCCTGTACTTCCTGGTACAGGACCGCGCCTAGTCCGCTCAGGCTCGCGTCCGTCTGGAGGACCATGGGCTTCGTCATGTCCGGGCGGTGGAGTTCCCGCGGTTGCTGCATCTCCCCCTGTATTGCCTTGTAGGCAACCTCGCAGGCGGCGTCCCAGCGGAAGGGGACCTTTGGACTCAGCAGCCTGGTCAGGGGCGCGGACGTTGCCGCGAATCCCGGCAGGTACTCGCGCAGCCAACCGCACATGCCCAGGAATCCCCGGAGCTGCTTGCGGTTGGTTGGCCTGGCCGCCGCGGTTATCTGCAACTGATGGCGGGTGGTCGGCTCGATGGTCTGCCCCCGGATGCGGTGGCCCAGGTATTCGAACTCCGAACACCCGAACCGGCACTTCACCGCTGCGCAGGTGAGGCCGTGTTGCTGGAGGCGTTCGAACACCAGCTGCAGGTGGCGGAGGTGGTCTTCCAGGCTGGACGAGTACACGACGATGTCGTCCAGGTAGGCCATCGTGAAGTCCCGCATGTAGCCCACGAGAACCTCCTGGGCCATTAGCCGCTGGAAGGTGGCGGGCGCGTTCTTCAGCCCGAATGGCATCACGCGGAACTGGTACAGGGCGCCATCGGGCGTCGCGAACGCCGTTAGGGGCCTAGATTCCTCGTGCAGGGGCACTTGCCAGTACCCCGACTTGAGGTCGAGGGTGCTGAAGTGCGTGGCGGTACCGAGGTCGCGCAGCGTCTCCTGGATGACCGGGAAGCTGCCGGGCTCGGTGATGCTACGGGCGTTGAGCTGCCTGTAGTCGACACAGAAGCGTGTCGTCCCATCCCCCTTCTTCACCAGGACTACCGGGGAGCAGTACCGGGCGGTACTGTGCTCAATCACGCCCTGCTGCAGCATCTCGTCCACGTGCTGCTGCATGGTGCGCTTCTTCTCGTCCGAGACCCGGTAGGGCCGGATGATGAATGGCCGGGGGTCAGACAGTGTGATCCGGTGCTGGATCGAGGACGTCTGGCGTACGGGTCCCTCCCGGAATACGCCGGCATACTCCTCCAAGAGTCGCTGGAAGGCAGGTTCTGCAGAGGCAGGGAAATTATGACTTACCTGCGGGGTGGGTGCGGGTGGTGTGGGGTCGGCTCCTCTCCAGTAGATGGTGGTCCGCGCTGACGTCCCGAATGCCATGGTCCCCCTGGAAAAGTCCAAGGTGGCGTTGGTCTTCGCGAAGAAGGGTGCCCCAAGAATCACGGGTGGGGAGAGCGTGGCCACCACGGTGAAGGTCACGTCCTCGGCGCGTTGTCCCAACTGGATGGTCCGGGTGGCCCTTCCCATGGTCCTCAGCCGAGTGATCCCATCGGCGAGGAGAAAGCTGGCTCTGGGCGCGGCATCTTCGTAAGGCCCGGGTAGGACCTGGGCGCTAACGAAATTGGCGGAAGCGCCCGTGTCCAGAAGGCCCGCGATGACGCGCCCGTGGATGCGGACGTCGACGAGGGGGGTGGAGGAGCCGGCAAGAGAATTCAGCCGGAGCGACCGTCGGCGGCAACGGCGTCGCTCCGGTTCTCGTTTCCCGCCTGCAGCGCGGCGAGGGCGGGGGCGGTCCGTTGTGGGCAGTGGCGGTGGAAATGGTTGCCCTGGCGGCAAAGGTTGCACCACGGGGGCGGGCGGTCCACGTTTGGAGCGGGCGGCGCCCCGCGGGTTGACGTGCGGACGGGCGTCGCAGCCTGGGCCGGAACGGCCGCGGGCAGAAGGGCGGCGGCCGGTATCTTCCGGACCGCGGCGCGCAGTTGCGCCCACGACTCCGGCATGGGGCACTGCAAATAGATCCGCGTGCCCTTCTCCATCAGCTGAAGGATGTGGAGGAGGGTGCTCGCGGGCGGGTCACACCCGTGGAGGCGGCGATAGACGGCCATCTTGCTGTCCACGAAGGCCTTGGCGGGGGTGGAGGACTGCTCCTCGCTGCGGAAGCGCAGGTCCAGTTCAGCGAGGATCTGCTCACTGTTAAACTCCTCCAGGAGTTCGTCCTTCCACTGGGCCCAGTCCCAGGCGTCGAATCGGTGATCCCGGGCCCACACTCCTGCAGGCCCATCCAGGAGGCGGACAGCTGCCTTCGTCCACTTGGTGGTGGGGATGTGGGTGGTGGTGAAGTGCGCCTCGCACTCCAGCAGCCACGGACGGGGATCGTGGCGACGGTCCCCGTCGAAGCGATCGGGACCGTCCAGGTCCGGAGAATCCGGGGGGCTGCGGCGCACAGCTGCAGCGGTAGCCGCGGCGACGGCTTGGATCAGCGCCGCCACTGTTGACTCGGAGCAGGGTGCGGCCATGTTGGGGGCGGCTGCGTCGGCGGCTGCGCCGGGAGCGGTTTCTACCTTGGGGGGCGGCGGTCGCTTCGGGGGCGGTTTCTACCTCGGGGGCGGCGGGGGCGGTTTTTGTGGTGGTCGCTGCGGGGCGGTTCCTGCCTTGGCGGCGGCGGCGGTTTTTGGTGGCGGCGGCGGCTTCGGGGGCGGTTTCTACCTCGGGGGCGGCGGCTGACTGGGGGGGCGGTTGTGGCCGCCGTGGTTGCTTCAAGGGCCGCGGCGTAGGCGGCAGCGGCGTCTGCCGTGATGCGCTTTCTCCGCATCGTTCGCGCTATCGCGGAAGCGGCAGAGATGGCAGTCGCGGTTGATGTCGATCGTCTCACCTGTCTTCCTTGTGGTGTGCTCTTCACCATTTGTTGTGGATGGGCGCCACTTGTTTTTTCCAGAAGCAAGAAACTATGTCTGGGTTGTGGATCCCTTGCACGTCCGCGTGCAACTGAAGCCCCACGTTCCGGGCGCCAAATGTTACCGCGACTTCATTAAGCGCTCAGAAAAGGGGAATGAAACGGGTTTTTCTCTACATTCGCAGGAGGAGCACTGCATATCACTTAACTCGCGATCGTTGCACTGTGTTGTCACTACTCTCGCACAGAAAAGGTCACTATGTGTCACTAAGCTTGCGGGAGAGGCACGGTGTTGTCACTGCACTAGCGATAGGGATCACTATTTCTCACAATGGGTGACAATAATTGTCATACCTGTTTAGGGCGCCACTTATTTTGTTTCGAAAAAATAAGAAACATGTAGAATGTGCTGGCTGCTCGTTGTTGAGAAGCGGGTCGTAGATTCCCCTGCGCTCCTTCGCGCAAAAGAAGGCCCCACGTTCTGGGCGCCAAATGATACCGGAAGGGTAAACGATGGCCCGAACGATGGGGTAAGAAATAACATGGTAGAACGGTTGAACTATATATTGCATATGATAGGTGTACAAATGGTTACTATATGGTTAGGCCAAGATATATATTGCATATGACAGGTGTACAAATGGTTTATCGATGGTTATGCTGGAGCTAGCCGTCGGGCCGAACGGCGTCGCGACGGACGGCGTTAGCGTTGTCGGCGTCGGGGCGGACAGTGTCGATGCGGTCGCCGTCGGGATGGACAGCGTCGCGGCGGTCGGTGTCGGGACGGACCGCGTCGCGGCGGATCGGCGTTGTAACGGACCGCGTCGTGGCAGCGCGGCGTCGGAACGGGCTGCGTCACGACAGTCTGCGTCGACGGACAGCGGCGCGGCTGTCGGCGTCGGAGAATTGACTGCGTCGCGGCGGTCGGCGTCGGAACGGACCGCGTCGCGGCGTGCGGCGTCGGAACGGACCGCGTGGCGGCGGTCGGCGTCCAAACAGGACGCGTCGCGGCGGTGGGTGTCGAGACGGACCGCGTCGATACGGACAGCGTCGAGACGGACAGCGTCGTGGCTGTTAACGTTGACAGGGACTGTATCGGGACAGTCGTCGGTTGTCGTTGTGGCGGTAAGTCTCGGGACGGAGAAGTAGTGGTGAGTGAGGACGAGAATACAGGTCGCTTGGTTCCCCCGGCTGAGAGCGGAGGGAGCTATTGTACCTCGAGGAGTGTTGGATGGTTGAGGACGAGAATACAGGTCGCTTTGTTCCCACGGCTGAAAGCGGAGGGAGCTATTGTACCTCGAGGAGAAGTTAGGAAGAGAATGCAGGTCGCTGTGTGCCCACGGCTTAAAGCGGAGGGAGCTATTGCATCTCTAGGAGAGTTGGAGTGTTGTGCACTCCGAAGAGTGTTGCTCACTGCCTGAATAGCACAGAGTGTGCTGCTTATATTGCTTACTCGGGCCGGATTAAGATGCGCTGCCGTCGGTGCGCGGTGGCGCGCCAATCGGGCAATGGTGAGCTGGTAGGGTGGAGGGCGAACCAATGGCACGGTGACACAAATTTTGGTGCGTGTAGCGAAAAGTTCAGTTTTCGGTCCGCGTACCAACCCAACTGAAGCAGCAAAACCACCTATCTCACCAGTGAGTAGAGATACACATCTACATGGACGAACCCGACGGAGAGGGGATGTTCATCCCCCCACCGGCCAGAAAGAGACGAAAGAGAGTGTCGACCCCGACACTGGACCCAACTATTACAACGACCACGGCAAACAGGTATGAAGCTTTGTCTTCCTCCGAAGACGAGGAGAACGAAGTGGACACCGAAACACAACCTCCACAAAACACCACCACACGACACCACATCCCACCCATATTTGTCTACACCAACAAGACTGTATGGCTCCTTACCAACATAAAACACTTCACGAAAACCGACCCCATCATTAAACACAACCTCGACCACCTCACCATCAAACCCCACGACATACACGACGCCATGGCCATAAAGAGCTTCCTTAAGGCCGAGGAAGTAGAACATTTTACATACTCCCGAAGCATCGACAGACCAGCCAAACTGATCATAGAACCTATCCCACACGACATCTCCATTGCCGATATTAAAACCGGCCTCACCCACGCGAAACTTCCATTCCTATCCGCCTCCCGCGTCAAATCCAACAAAGCCGACACCACGTGTATACTCCTTACAATCCACAAGGAATTCCATCAACAAGCCATGGGACTCAAACGTCTCTGTGGCCTTGTTGTAAAAACAGAGCCATTCCGTAACAACTCCGTACCACAGTGCCACAATTGCCAAGCTTTTGGGCACTCATCCCACACATGCAACCTAAAACCCAACTGCATGAAATGTGCAGGAAAACACAACACAAAAACATGCACCAAACCCAAAGACACACCGGCCAAATGCGTAAACTGCAGTGAGGCCCATCCTTCCCTATACAAAGGGTGCCCAGCACTCAAACAATACACCGCCAACAGGCAAAAATACCTGTCCGCAAACACCACATCCAACACTCCAACACAAACCAAACCCACAACACAAAAACAACAAATCCAACATATCGCCTACATCAACAAACAAACACTAAACAAGCCACAAACCAACACACAACAAACATACGCAAACGTACTAAGAAACGAAAACATACCAACCTCAACAGAAACAACACCACCACCACAAACAGAACCAGCCACACAACCACCCCAATCCGACAACCCACTACACGAAATAATGTTACTATTCAAAACATTAAACCTATCCAAAATCACTAACACACTAAAACACATCAACCAACTACTAAAAACAAAAACCAACACCATAGATAAAATTTTCACCATCGTTGAAGCCGTCATAGAACTCTTCAACTAATGACACAAACACTCAACATCAT
Organism: Leptodirus hochenwartii; assembly: GCA_947310635.1. NCBI lineage: Eukaryota > Metazoa > Arthropoda > Insecta > Coleoptera > Leiodidae > Leptodirus > Leptodirus hochenwartii. Next base: position 457,900 of record CAMZJO010000001.1, read on the forward strand.
CACATACAATGCCGACGGCATAATCCGACAAAAACACGAACTAATACACTACATACAGCAACACAACGCAGACATAGTTCTGCTACAAGAAACACTATTAAAACCACACATAACATTTAACATGCCAAACTACACGACATACAGAAACGACAGACAAACACCGAGAGGAGGGACAGCGATACTCATCAAACGCACACTCAAACACACAGAACTACTCACACCACAACTCGACACGCTAGAAGCTACTACAATCAAACTCAACGATACACTCATAGCTTCAGTATACAAACCACACAAGAACACGCTGAACCCGGCAGACATCACGACACTCGCAAGTTTAGCCCCGAAAGCTATCATAGCTGGAGACCTAAACGCGAAACACTCCGACTGGAACTGCCTCAACGCAGACAAAACCGGAAATACACTACACAAATACGTACAAAAACACATCCAATACAAAATAATCGCCCCAGATACACCAACAAGAATCACACTAGGTAACAGGCCACAGACCCCATCCACACTAGACATAGCTATACTAAAACATATAAACCAACCAACTAACATCAGCACACTACCAGATCTCAACTCGGACCACATACCGGTCCTAATTGAAATAGATCTGAATGCAAAACACACAGAAACACACAGAAGACACAACATAAAAGACTACAACCTATACAAATTCTACAACACAATGAAACACAAAATAGAAACAAACAGCACAAAACAAACAAATCTACATACAGCACAAGACATAGACACAGCAATAAACACACTAACAACACAAATTAAAACATCAATGTCAGATGCACTCACAAACAAAAACACCAAAATTAAAACCTACAATATCACACTCCCACCACACATTATAAAACTAATAAAACAAAGAACAAAACTCAGACAAACACACAAAGACACAAGACACGCACCAATCAAAACACTTATAAACAAAGTCACTAAACAAATTAAACAACACATAGACGAATTCAAAACACAAAAATGGACACAATTCGTAGAAAAGAACGCAAAAGACCCATACAAACTCCCAAGAATCCTAACTAAAAAACACGCACGCATACCACCACTCATCCATCAAAACACAATAGCCACAACAGACACAGAAAGTGTCAACAACAACAACAACAACTCCTTAGCCAGGTCCTAATACAACAATTCACACCCAACATCATCACAGATCAAAATACAAACATCAACTGTAACACATTCTATAACACACTAAAAACACTAGACATAACACACACACAAGAAATAACAACTACAACACACACAATCCTAACAAAAATAAACAAAATGACACTCAACAAAGCCCCAGGCCAAGACAACATCCCAAACTACATAATCAAATCCCTCCCACTAGTAGCAATAGAAACACTAACCAACATATACAACGCTATCCTCAATACAACACACTACCCCACACAATGGAAACAAGCCATTATAATACCAATCCTAAAGCCCAATAAACCCAAACATTCACCCACCAGCTACAGACCTATCAGCCTCCTAAACGCACTAGCCAAAATACTAGACTCCATAATCCTAGACCATATCATAAAACACACACAAGAAAACAACATCATACCAAACCACCAGTTCGGATTCAGAGCCGAACACTCCACAACATCACAACTACTAAGAATCATAGACAACATACAGACAGCATACAACAACAAGAAACATACAGCCATGCTTTCTCTAGATCTAGAAAAAGCATTTGACAAAATCCCCCACAAAGCACTTATCTTTAAACTAATAAAACAGGAATTCAACCCACGCATCTCCAAACTAATACAAAGCTACCTGTCCAACAGATCCTTCCAAATAAAAACTAACAACAAACTATCCCCAACACACGCCATACACGCAGGAGTACCACAAGGCTCATCCCTAGGACCCATACTCTTCAACATATATATAGCAGACATCCCCAACCCACTTGATCACAGAACAATCTACTCCCAATACGCTGACGACACAGCAATAATAACAACCTCCAAAAACACAACAATACTAACCAACATACTACAAAAGGAAACAACACAAATAACACAATACTACCAGCTGTGGGGCCTCACAGTGAACGCTACAAAAACAGAACTAACACTCTTTACACGCAGAAGAAACTACACAAAACCCCAAAAAATAAAAATACACAACAACTGGGTTGAGTGGACAAACCACACAAAATACCTAGGCGTCAACCTAGACCCACAACTCACCTTCAACAAACACACTAAAAACGCAATGAACAAGGCACTTGCCAAAATCAAAATACTATACCCAATCATCACCAGCCCCTCAACAACACAGCAACACGTCATACTCCTATACAAAACATACATTCAACCAATACTTACCTACGCCTCCCCGGTGTGGAGCAACACCACAATCACCAACAGAAGATCCCTACAAAAAATACAAAACATAGCACTAAGACTGGCAACGAAACTACCAAGATACACTCCAATCCAAATCCTACACGAACAAACGGCAATGCCCCGCCTACAAGCAACACTCGATAAACTAAACACGAACTTCTACAATAACAACATCAAACTCACACAAAACCCAGCTCTACACAGATTAAACATAATAACAACATCACACCGTCGCAAAACATCAAAACAAATACTACAACAACTAACAACACCACACATAAATTACTAGACTGTAAAACAAAAACTCACCAAACATCTATGTTTTCATGATTCCATGAATACAAGACACGCCTACTCAAGACGTCAGAGGACAACTCACGCCATACAATAACCAAAAAGCAGACAATACCGGAGAAAGAAACGACATCAGTTTGATACTCCACGACACCAGGAGAAATCCTACACACACCACCGAGCTTAAGCGCTCAGAATAAGGGGAATGAAACACGGCACACGATCAATATTCTATTAAACACTAGACTATAACTATATCTACGGTACAACGCTATTACACACTAGACTATATCTATATATATAGACGCGATGCAGCGCGCGATTTAACTAACGATAGAGTTCTCTCGTGGAGACGCTCGGCAAGATCACTTAGGTATTGCAAGGTCGGCTGTGGCAGCGTGCATGCAGATACCCTCGTGGTAGTGTTGCTTCGGAGTCGTCTGGCAGAGAGAGCGATGCCACGGGGAACGCGCGCTTAAATGCAGTTCCGAGCAGTCCGGAGTATATCTGGAGGCGTTGCCGCGGCGATGTCCATACTCCGGTTGGACGAACTGGCAAGAACGACTGCAGCGGGAACAACGCAGTTCGGGGCACTAGTTGCTCCCGGTAACACTCTGAGCTCACATGCGGTGTCTGCGACGTATTGGACGAGACTGGTCGAAGGACGACCACCCCATAAAGTTATGTTATAGTTGGCGTGGGACATAGCAAGAGCATAATAAACACGTAACAACTGATCAGGAGATAGTGTGTCATTTAGTTTTAAGATAGCATGGAAAGCAGAGTTTGGTTTTTTTACATACTTTATCCACATGTTCTTGGAATTTCAGCTTACTATCTAGGAACGTTCCCAAAAACTTTACAGAGTCCAAAAAGAAAATCTTGGCATCGTTAAAAATCGTGCTGTTAATTTGTTTCCTATTATAGAATTGAAGATACTTCGTCTTACAGTCATTTAGCACCAAACTATTACAATAGCACCACTGACGAAGTTCAGCACAAGTAGTTAGGATCTTATGCATTAGCCCATCCTCGGTTTGATCCGATAGCGCAATTGCAGTGTCATCCGTAAAGATGCAGATATGTCCATTTGAGCTGTAATTCGGTAAATCATTATTTGTTTGTTTGTTTGTTTATTGTTTTTGCAAAAGTGGCAATTACAAGCGTCAATTGGTATAATACGAGGTATATATAATACTAAATTAAACATATAGATAAAATAATATGCACACATGTACTTGGTTGTTATACCCCGGCACGAACATTTACATAACAAATTCACAATTAAAATATTCATCAAAATTATAAAATGCTTTTCTTAACAAGTAATTTTTCACTCTAGCACGAAATTGAACAGAGTCTAATATTTTTATATGTTGCGGAATATGGTTAAAAACTTTTTGTGCATTAAAAATGGGACCTTTTTGTGATCTGCTTAATCTAAAATATTTTACATGTATATTATTCTTGTTGTGCGTATCATATTCATATTTTCAACTGTACAAATTGTGAATTACACTCATCTCTATAATTAAGGTTTGTGCGTATTCTGATTGCGCATCGCTGTAATCTAAAAATTCTTGGCCATGTAGTACATGTCCCCCATATAGTTATCCCATATCTTAAATAAGAATCACACAGGCTAAAATATACTTGTAACAAAACAAAATTCGAAACATTGCATGCTAGTTTCCGAAGTAAATAAATATTGCTACTCAATTTAGAAGCCACTTGATCAGTATGATTGTGATACTTAAGCTTAGCATCTATGTTATAGCCCAAGAATTTCACAAAAGTAGGGTTTTCATAATTATACGTATCTCTGAGTGTGAACACTTGTGATTCCAATTTGGAATCATTCATGATTAGCTACGCTGATTCTAGCGAAAACAAACTTTGAATCAGTTATAGCCGTGTCCAATATTTTATTCTTTTGAGTATCAGTAGCGTCATCAGCATACAAGAAGCAACTCACACTCCGCGGTATGTGAATTGGCATATCATTTATATATATAATAAACAACAAGGTTTCTAGAATCGACCCTTGTGGTACACCTCTCACCAACGGTAGCTTATCTGAGCTAACCTTGTTTAAAGTCACCGATTGAGAACGGCTATTCAAATACGACTGCATTAAGGATAAGCGTATGGTATCAAAATTATAAAATGTTTTGAGTTTTTCGAGAAGAATACTGTGCGAAACACAATCAAATGCCTTTGTCAGATCTATAAAATGTACTAAAGCGTATTGATTACTCTCAAAACAGTCAATGATATTATTGACAAAACTCGTAATAGCATCAGTGGTACTTTTATTTTCTCTAAATCCGAATTAGTTATCACTGAATAGTTCATATACTTCAAAATGATAAGATATCTGCTTTGCTAATATTTTTTCATATATTTTAGAGAACACTGGGAATAGTGAAATAGATAGGTATTACAAAAGAGTACTTCAGAGCATCTGGAAAGGTACCGGTTTTGAAAGAGTGATTTACAAGCTTTGTCAATGGTTCTACCAATAGACCCATGTTTCTTTTTATTACATTTGTGATTAGTCAGTGAATATCCTTAGGGTTACTATTCTTCAGAGACATTAGGAAGGACATCCTGATACATTTGATACACATTTAAATGAGAAATTGACAGTCTCACACTTATTCATGTTAGATATATTAAGTGGGTCAAGTTTTCCTATGGGTAAGGTATTTACAATGTTATTTGCAGCATTGATAAGGTATTCGTTTAAATTATTCGATGATAAGCTGCTAGGGATATTATTCTTTTCGCAAAAACTGTTTGAGTTAACGATAGACCATATTGTTTTTGGTCTGTTTGAAGAATTAGTGATAATTTTGTCATTGGCTTTTATTTTAGCATCTCTAATTGCATTCTTGTATTGTAATCGAGTTTTATTACGTTCTTATAGTTCTTTGCACAATTGAAACTAATTTCTTAGTTCATGTAATTCAAGGTTAAACCATCTAGTGTTGTTATCCCTAGCTCTAGTCTTCGATTTCTTCAAAGGATAGGCCATCAGGAAAGCATCATAAAAAGTACTAAAGAAAATATTATATTTTTCATTAGTGTCTAAATCATCATTATAAAGGAAATCCCAGCAGCATGCACCGAGCATGTGAAATAGAGAATTACTACCTATTTCCGTGATTGGTCGATAATACCCACTTAAAATATCAGTACCTAATCTAGATCGGGAGTCTACTGCAATAGATTGGCCACAGTGATCTGATAAATACGTATTTATAGCTTGCGTAGAGAAACTCTCACATGAAAAATTTATAAACGCGTTATCCAAGCAGTTATGGTTTTGTGTAGGAGTATATAAAGTTTGAACGAAGCCATGCGATTGTAGTAGATCGCGAAGTATAATTACTTTTTCATTTGATATAAAGTTGACATTGAAGTCACCGACAATTATCACGTCCTCATTGATTACAATATCTAGAATTTTTTCAATATTATTAATAAATATATTATAGTCTCCTAGAGGTGAACGATATACTACAATAATTATAATGTTATTCACATTATATTTGATAGCGGATATTTCGCAATGTATTTCAATGGAAACATCATTTATACTATGTAATGCCTTTAATTCTGCATACTGTTTTACAAGGATAAGTACACCACCGTGAATTCAGTTAGTTCGGGAGAAAGACGATGCAAGCATCCAATGCCCAAGATTCAAGCCACTTCGTAGTTCAATACTAGTTAACCAGTGTTCGCTTACACACACTATATCTGGAATAGCAGCCAGACCATCAGTTAAAAAGTGTTCGAGTTCCAATAACTTATTTCTTAGATACTGGATATTCACATTAAATAGCCTAATCACTGATTTATTCACTAAACTGTCTTTCTGGGCACAGTGCGTGTGATAAAACCCTGAATACAGGCACCTTTCGGCCTAATTAGAGGGTCAGCAATTTGATCGCGCATATGATCTGGTGCTGAGAGTTTAAAAGAAGCATATATTTCGGGATATCTGGACTGCAACATCTCACATTGAACGCTTCGTAGATTATGTGATTCCATGTGTTCTATGATCTCGTCATTCGTAATGGTTTATCCAAACGGTAGACATGTAAGTGCCTTATTTTTGTTACTCCTTTTACTGTCGACATGGTCGCACTGACATGGACAGTTTTCACTAAGCGTTTATTGCTATTCTTTACTTCAGTCCATTCATTTGATTTGCTGTCATCTACTGGCACGTCCGAATTTATGAAACAAATGTGCTTTACTAGCGCAGCTTGTCCCAATTCAATGGCGGAGATTGCATTTATTGTGTTAATTTTTAACGTGTTACTTGATTGCTGACTAGTGTTATTTATAATTAATTTATTCTTGTTTACCAAGTGTTTATTATTGTTGTATTTGCACCTGGTGTAACAGACGGGGTCTTCACCCCTGTTACGATTATATTCCGAGATGGGTCGTCGGAGTTAATCTTATCAATCAAAATAGGATTATGCGGAGCTAGTTTATTGTTTATAATATTTTGTTTCATTTGCATATTGGTAGATGGTGTCACCAGCTTACTAACAGCCGATTTATTATTAGTATTAAACGAAATTTTCTCATTTAAAAGATCCACTTTGTCTGGTAAAGTAGGTATGATTGTTTCTTTGTCAATAATAATTGCTTTCAAATATTTCACTTCAAGCATTAGGCTTGCTTTGTCACTGCTATCTTCTAGACTAATTATCCGAATAGTAGAATTCAATTCAACGTTATCTGTTTCCACTTCACAACAATTTAAGTTTTTATCCAATATTACTGGATTTTTTAACTTCTTAACACATCTTGGATGATAGGTAACATCACAGTTGACACATTTTGGCCCAGTTAAGGCAATAGCTTTACATTTGCATACTTTTTGCATCAGAGGAGAAATGGATCCGTCAATTGCCTTGGCGGCCATTTTAGATGCAAGCAGCTAGAAAATGAATATAGGACTCACCCATTTATCAAACCTCAGTCAGCAATAGCCACTTTCATCTACACTGACCTCAAACGCACATGGCAAGGAATATTATTCCTGAACTCTCATAGAGCAAGTTTTCTGCCTCTAAGACATTCACACGGAGAAGACCTGCTTCTTAGACATTCACACGGAGAAGACCTGCCTCTCAGACATTCACACGGAGAAGACCTGCCTCTCAGACATTCACACGGAGAAGTTAGGTTATCTCTGGCCTTAAACCTGTTCCTGGAAATGGCAGCCACAAGACGAATAATGGTGATATCAAAGTTGTTCATACCGTCTTTGCCTGGGCGAACTCCGATTCCGTCTTCTTTATATTTCTAACTTCCGTTAGAATGTATTGTGCCTGGGAAACTGACAGCAGACCCAGAACCTCCTCGTGTCTGGTACAAAAAAAAATCAAATCAAACTTGTCTCCCTTTTGTCCAAACTCGTATTCGATCATTATTGGATCAACAATTTCTGAGCAGGTGAGTGGGAGCAAGTTATAGTCTCTTTCAAGGTGCTCAAAGTCAAATTCTTTAAGCTGCCTTTCTACCTTTTGCAAGCCGATAAGGCTATTGATAATGACTAATAGTTTTTAGGTTGATCATTGATGCAAAGATGAATAACGCTAGGGCTATACCAGAAGAGATCAACACTCTTATGTAAGCGGTCGTTGTTATAAGTTGATTTTAAATTGTGTTAAATATGAGAAAGATTAGGGTGTTCAGTAATTGCGGCAAAAACTGCAAAAAAGACTTTGAAAAACCTCTACAAAAAATTACCTACTAAATTAACACGTTAACATCGTATTACATATTTACAAACAAAAACTGTAACACAATAAAATCAACAAAACAATAAAATAAACAGAACAGCACATAGTATAAACTCCGATAATTTAGTGATATTAAGAACTATTTTCATTATAGCATTCCTAAATTAAAAAGAACAAAAGGAAGTTTATTCTGAAAAAGGTCTTCATCTGTTAGATGCTGTTAGCCTCTTCTTTCTTTATTTGATCCAATTCGAATTTTCGTTTAGAATAATAATACATGCTACACATAATATAACGTTTTTTTCTCTTATCTTTACCGATATTAATTTCCTTTGGGCTTTTAAGCATTTGATATACTTCTTGCCCTTGTGTTAACTTTTGAATATTCTGCTTTTGCTGTCTCTTCTATTTTCTCGTCACTTAAAATTATTTGGGTATTCTTAGATCTATTTCTGTAGTCTTCTTAGGGTATTTGTGACAATTCTTCCAGGCAGAACCTAGAACTTTTGTGCTTTCGTTGTGCTTCGTATTTTGTTGTGGATGTTTCAAGTAGTATCTCATTTGTGTGGTTTATGATGGAGTTGTGGAATTTCTTGCTGAGTTTTTTATGTGATCTTCAAGTGTGTCTATTTCAAGTGCTTTATAGAGTGTTGTGTATTAGGTGAATCTCTCTGCTTTTGTTGCTGTTCCTATAAATTTTGTTTCAATTACGTTGATTTTCTTGTTCCTGGTTTTTGTTAGTGCGTTGTACCATATCGGTGCAGAGTATGTGATGAAAGGTTTTACGTATATGTTGTTTAGTTTCTTGGCGTGGTGAGGTTTCAGTTTTGTGTTTTTGATATTTGTGTATAGTTTTGCCATTATGTTGACTTTCTTTCTGACATGGTTTCAGTGTGATTCAAAGTGGAGCTTCTGATCTAGTACTAGTCCTAGATATTTGGCTTCCTTTTTCCATTTGATGTTTTTGAATTTGTGCTTTACTGTGCTTATTTCTTCTACCTTTAGCTTTTATTTGTGGAAGATAACTGCCTCAGTTTTTACTGCGTTGTACGGTTTTTATCAGCCTCTGATATATGTTTAGTTCTTACATTTTGTGTGCTATCGCGTGGTGCGGTACCTTGTCAAAAGCTTTTTCTAAGTCGAGCATGATGAGCCCCGTCATTTTCTTCTTGTTAAAGCTGATCTGGATTATGTCTACCACTCTTAGTTGTTGTTGTGCTGTTTAGTGTTTTTTTCGAATCCGAATTGTTCCGGTGCATAGAGCTCCTGTTCTGTGGTTGGGTTTCATGTCGTTCAGAATAGTTTTTAGAATGTTGCTTAGGGTATTCAGCAGACTAATAGGTCTGTAATTTTTAGGATTTGTATGATCTTTGCCTGGTTTTGGTACCGGTATTATATTTGCCTTTTTTCTATGCTATCGGGAAGTAGGTGGTCTCTAGTATGGCATTTTTGTAATTTGAAGTAATATTTTCACTGGGAGTTCTTTTAATGCATAGTTTGGGATTTGATTAAATCCGGGGGCTTTGTTCCACGATAGCTGTGTACACTATGGGTGTTTCTATCTTGATTTTACTTAGTGTTTCTGCGTCTATATTCGCTATTTGCTCATTTGTTTGTTGCTTAGACTATATATACTTATAGAGACGCCTTATCGCTTTTGCGGTGAAGCCAACATAGAACGTAGCTGTCATAGAACGTCAGTTGTGGGCAAGAACGCGTAGGGGGTATACATCAATAAAACAAATATCTATTACTTGCATTTATACGAGACTTTTATTTAAAAAAATACAGTATATTAAACTAGTAATTTCTAGCTATATATTATTAAATAGAAAGAAAGGATAAGGATTATGTAACTAATCATAATAAATTAAGACAATAACACAATTATTTTAGCCAAATTTATGATATGATTAGATTCGACATCATGATCCTACATGTGCTGTTTGTATACATTAAAAACAGAATTCCGAACATTGTCCATGATATTTATTATTAACTTCGCCATTAGGTTTTTTTAATAAAATTTGTTGGGTTTTTTTCAATGCTTCTAATATCACTTTTAGCCACTTTACAAAGGTGGATTACATCCTCAGATGGTTGTATTAAGCACTGCTTTACATTTCTGTAATTTTTAATTGTTATCAAAGATGATTTCAATACTTTAGACTGGATTGCTATCAAACAGATTTCACAACATTTTTGTTTTTGTTCACTTGTTTAATTACAAATCCTGCTATATATTCCACAACATCTGAAACATACAGGGATAATTGATTGGAATCAATTACACTATTTAAAGCGTAATTTTGATCATTACAAATATCTTCGTCAGAAGTTTCGGGCTGGTAATTTTCTACTAATTGATAGTCAATTGTCTTCATTTGAACATTTCTGGAGGTGCTTATAGCCAAGATAATAGTTGGTGCTTGTTCAATGCAATTTGCTTGTGTGGAACCTGTAACGCTCGTATGCATTAGCAGTTTCTTGTATGCGGCTTGGAATTGCTTTGCAGTGGGATTGTTGTTATATCCACAATGGCTTCAAATGGCACTAAAGAAAACTTCATGATGATCTTGGCACAGTTTATATGCCGAAAGATACTTTAGATTACGATCAATGTTTTCAAAATGATGATTCCATATCTCCATATAAGACTTTAAACTGATTATCAATCCAATAAAACCGGTTTTTCTCTGACTTAAACACAGAAGCTCACCATTTTCTGAAGATTTAAGACATGTTAAATGTTTTGGCTGCAATTTGAAAATTTATTGCAACCGAGGATCCAGGCAATGCTGATTGTGGGGTAAATACCAACTATTTACGAATGCGGACTTAGTTGATAAATAAAGTGAAAGTCACACTGTGTTTAAATAATATATTAAAGGAAAACTGAAAAATATTAACAAACACAAGTAAAATTGTTGATATAAAAATATTATAATTCGAAATTTTAATATAATATTAGAGGTTGAAAATTGAAAGTGAAAATGTGGTCGTTTTTATAGATCAACGAGAACTAACTACAAGTTTAAAATTTTACATACATAATGAAATTGTGAAATACATGCAAATTATTTTAAACAGAGTATAGAATTGATCAATAATAGTGCAAGATTAAAATACAACCAAAGTACTTTATACAGATGCACAAGAGTGGCCAATGAAATATAGGAAGAAATGTCCCTAGCCACATCCACACGGAAGAAGGAACTTATCCCTTGTTTTTTTTTTTTTTTTTGGGGGGGGGGGCTGTTTATGCTCCCTGGATATAGCGACTTTGCTATTCACCATCAACCTAAGTGTATTTAATTTGCTTATATTTATTATTTATTACTTTAATATTACTATTTTACTATTACTATTTGTCCACAAATTTTAATCTAGTACCCTAGCCTACCCACCGATACTACACCTCCAATATATAACCTAATCAAATAGGAAGAACGAGAACACATTTATTCACACCAATGGGTCGGTATTGGTGACTAACAGTAGACAAACAAAACAGACCACGGAATAGGAAATATCAAAACATAAAGTATGTGTTATTTTGGGATAACAAAGGATCAATTTATATATCTATTTTAGCCGCTATTAGAAACCTATATAAACATTCATATAATTCTATATTGTTGAGTTTTAATAATATTGCTAAATTAACTGGTAAGTATATGAAGTTAGAAATTTCTTTTTCTAGAATTTTTCTATATGTGTGGTACTTGGGACAAATGAAAAAAATATGGTCCAAATCCTCCACCAGACCACACGAGCAATTTGCAGATTCAGCACAACCTATTCTAAATAGATGTTTTTTGAATGCTCCATGATTTGTTCTCATTCTATTTAATGTTTTAACGAAGTGTTTATGTTTTGTAATATGTGAAAACCAGGTCTTGTTTAATGGGTTTTCATTTATACTTTTATAGTATAATCCTTTTTTGGATTGTTTGTATATATTTTTCCATTTTTCGTCGAGTGTTGCTGTAAATATTTTAAAGAGGTCCGATTTTGAGCATAAATATTTAGATTTAACGTCCCCAAACAATGCTTCTTTTGCAAATTTATCCACCATTTCATTGTTCCATATTTCAGCATGAGACTTAACCCAACAAAATTTTATGCTAACATTCTTATTCTTCAACGAGTGCCATAAATTTATTATTGTGTAATATAAATGATTTTCATTTGAGAATGCTTTCCAATTTTTAAATTTGGTAAGGATGCTAAGACAGTCGGAAAAGATGACCAGCTTCGATTCCTCCATATTTTCTTTTATATAAAGTAGAGCTTCTATGATCGCTATTAATTCACAAGAATATATAGTGAAATGATTTGGAAGCCGAATTTTCTTTTTATAATCATTACTGGGAACATAGAAGGCACATCCAGATTTTCCATCCATTACCGATCCATCAGTAAAGATTTGGGTCTCTTCAGGAAAATTATTATGGCAATATTCCAGGAAATAACTATTGTTATGTGTTTTTGATTCATCCTCTATCTTAAAGAGGATATTAAGATATTAAAAGTCTTTTCCACTTTTTGTAGAATGAATGATATATGTTTAGTCCATATCAATTTATTATCTATATATACTCCTAAAAATTGAGTACATTCTTTAACTGGAAATTTAAGTTGACCAATATTAATACTATTTTGTAGGATATGCTTCTTTCTTGAGACCACCATAACAGCTGACTTTTCTGCTGAAATGTTTAATCCTCCATTATCTAACCATCGTCCCACTTTTTGAATTTCATTATCTAATAATCTTAGTGACATTTGAAGTTGGGGACTTGAACTATATATGCATATATCATCTGCGTATTCTATAATACTAACTTCAGGACTTGATATACAGTTTTCCATATCTGATACAAATAAAGAATATAATAAAGGAGATGAAATATCCCCTTGTGGTAAACCTACTGATGTTATAAGTGGCTCAGTTATCGAACCATTTATTCTTATATAAATTTCCCTATTTATGTACAAAGATACGACCCTATAAACAAAGTTTATGGGTAGACCCAACATTATCAGCTTATTACTGAGCAAATTTAATTGGATTGAATCATATGCCTTTGATATATCTAAAAATATAACCGAGGAGACATTATTATTTGTAAGGTTATATTGAAGGTCAGATACTAAGTGGACTATACTATCCATAGTTGATCTATTTTTGCGAAAACCGAACTGATTAACTGACAATATCTGATTTGACTCTATCCACCATTCTAACCTAAACTTAATTATCCTCTCAAATGTCTTGAGTATACAGGATGAAAGTGAAATTGGTCTATATGAAAGAGCAGATTCCCTGACTTTATTTGGTTTTAGAATTGGAACAATTATATATTTCTTCCAATTCTCAGGATAAATTCCTGTCCTCCAAATTTTATCAAATACCCCCACTAGATATAATCTACCCTCCGCCGGAAGATGACTAAGCATAGTATAATGAATATTATCTAAACCTGGTGCAGTATTATTTGATGTTTTAATAGCTGTGTCTAATTCCTCTAAGCTTATTTCTTTGAAAAAAATTCCTTCCGAATTTTCAATTGGCTTTGCAGTAGGATAATCCGGCATTACCGAGTCAGGAGCTAGCTTTCGTTGAAAATCTCCAACCCATGTATAATCGTTAATTGGAATATTATTACATTGTTTAGAGTTTCTCAGACGTTTGATTTTGGACCATATCTCTTTTATTGGAGTAGATCTGTTAATATCATTACAATAAGTTTTCCACGAGTTTCGCTTAGCCTCATTTATAGTTATTTTAGTTATAGCATCAATTTTCTTATAATTTAAAAAAATTTCTACTGAGCAAATTTGTTTATATTTAATGCATTCTTTCTTTTATTTATTATATCTTTGCATTTACCATTCCACCATTCGGGTTTATGAAGAGTCTCTCCTTTTCTGTTATTCTGAGTGTTTTCTTTGTACCTTGGTATAGCCTTTTTAGCTGCTATGTTTATATATTCTAATATTTTATCATACGATACTACCTCCTCTAATTTTGTTTCTTCTATCAGAAGTTCTATCGTGTTCAAGTTCTACCAAGTTCAATAGTATCATAATTCACCAAATTTATTTTATTTTGTGTTGATTTCTATATATTTTGTGTTGGTGTCTACTTGAATTAGAATTGGGATGTGGTCGAAGTTAAATTCGGGAAGTGTGCTTATGGTCGTGGCGTGTTTATGTTGTGTAGGATGGCTATGTCGACCGTGGTTTCCGTGACTGGTTGATTTTTGATTAGTGTTACTCTTGTTGGTGTATACGGGTCAATTGATCTGTTTTCGATGTGCTTTTTGAGTGAATTTCTATAGCTCTGTGCCGTTTTTGTTTGTTTGATGGAAATGTCAGGTGGGGTGCTTCGCGTTGCAATCGCCTGCGAGGATGGCCGTAGGTGTTAGTTTTGCTAGCATTTTAATGTCTTTTGTGTCCAGTGTAGTTTTATGTGGCTTTTATATTGATTCTATGACGATGTTGTTTATTTTGACTACTGTTGCTTCTAGTGTGTGTAGTGTTGGATTGACTAGTACCGTGTGTTGTAGTGTTCTTTTAATTATGACAGCGGTTCCGCCTTTGTGTGTTTTTCCATCGTTTCTGTAGGTGGTATAGTTGGGTATCGTGAATTTAACATGCGGTTTCTGGAACGTTTCATGTAGTAGGATGATATCTGGGTTGTGTTGGTTTATAATAATAATAATAATAATTTATTTATTGTTCAACGGTTATAGAATTATATCATGATAAATCTGAACATAAACATGGTCAATTTCGCATTTAGTTGTGCGACATTATAAGCATATTTATATTTGTATTACACGGAGGAGAAGAAGTCGGCCATAGTCTAAATGGGTCTTCTAGCCATATATCTTTAAAGTTCCCCTTTGAAGGTCCTTGAGTTAACTATATCCTTCAGCCTCCATGCGAGATGATTGTATACATTAACTTGGTTCCAGGGGTTTTGGTCTGTCGTTTTCAGACGATTTGTTGCTGTATGTAGGTCCTCCCAGGTTCTAGTATCGTGATCGTGGTAATGCCTGTTTAGGAGTATATCTTTTTTGTTGGTGAGGGTGAAAGCGCATACATGGAGTATATATAAGGCCGGCACCGTCAACAGTTTCAGTTTGGCATATAGAGGCCTGCATGGCTCTCTGGCTGGCGCAGATGATAATAGCCGGATTGCCTTCTTTTGAACATGCGTGCAAGCACTCCATGATAGTATGGCATAGGTAAGCGATGATTGTATTAATCCGAAGTATGCCATCCGGATGACTGCTCCGGTGCATGTGCCCTTCAGACTTCTGAGAATAAATCATGCCGAACTTAGTTTGGCAGCTAGGTAATCAGTATGGTTGCTCCATATTAATTTGTGGTCGATGTAAATGCCAAGAATTTTGTTACTTATCACCTATTGCACAGATTTATTCTGGAGCTTTATATAGAGACTGCTACTAAGTGTAGCGTTTTTTGGAATGAAGTTGATCACGTTAGTCTTTCCAACATTTAGGAGGAGTCCGTTTCTTTCGCTGCAAATCGTCATTTTTCCTATGATATCTTGCGTTCTCAAGTGTAACTTGGTTCCCGAGTCGGAAGAGATGAGTACATTTGAGTCATCAGCGTATAGTATAACCCTCAGATCATTTCCTTGTAGGCAAGTTGGTAGATCGTTTATGAATAGGAGGAAGAACAGGGGCTCTAGATTGGTCCCCTGTGGCACACCGATCTTGTTTTCTCTATAAGCTGATATTAGGCCGTTTCAGTGAACGTTCTGTCTTCTGTGTGTCAGGTAACTGCACCCAGTTATTGGATAAGACACTGTCTTTTCAAGTTTAATATACGTTGTGATGAGTATGATCTTGAGGTATTAATGGCGCTGATCTGGCGTTGAATTGTATCAATAAAGGCCACATTGATAGATGAATCTCGCACTATTGATAAACGCCTTCCTTCAAGGAAAGTGCTCCCGACAACACCGTCTTTTATAGTGTCAGCCATTTTTTGGTAATAGATGAGGGGCCTTAGTTCAGCTTGTGAAATAACTTCTGAAAGTATTTGGTACCCATACAATAGTCCTTTGAAAGTACTGCGAAGGTTTACTGGGGACGCATTGATAATGGCGTTGAACAAAGTGAATCTCCTTTTAGAGGAGTCATATTTGAATATTCCTTGGGAGGCAGACACATCTATGACAATACCATTTGCCATCTGACGACTTCATCATCGAGAATTACATTTTTGCTTGAAGGGGTCTCTATGTGTATTTTTTGCCTGGTCACAGGGTCAATTATGTTTGAGTCAATTGGATCAAGATGATATTGAGCATATCTTCCACCTTTAAATTCTGTATGTTGGTCAATCCTTAAAAGGCCAACTTCACAATTGCCTTCGATTTGATTTAGAAGAACATTGAAAGGCACTACACCAGTATATCGAAGGAAGTTTTTTGCATCCATTTTAATTATCTTTCTAATTTCTGCTTTTATTAAGTGATATTTTGTCGCTTTTGTGAGAGCAAACCCATGTCTGCAGTAAATTCCAATCTCTGATAGAAGGGTAATCAGATCGTTTCTTGTCATAAAGTTAGTTACAATATTTAAAATGGCTGTCCCATTGTGAATGAATTGTCCGCTCATTTCACCATATTTAAAATGAACTGTCTCAACGCCATTATAGGTCAGGAACCTTACACCTGATAGGTTATAGCATGATTTGATATACAAACGTGTGTACTCAGGGCTTGTTGTAAGGCCATCTCTACATGATTCAAAAGTAATGGGCAATTGGTTGAGGGTTCTTATCCATTTGATGGACTGGGTTTCAGGAAGGTTTAATTTGTGAAGGATGTAAAGCATTTTGGTTTCACCAATGAAAATCTCATTTATGGCTCCTTGAATAGTAGAGGTTGTTATTGCATTGGTACGATGTTGATAAAGCAAACAGTCTGCTATTTTGACTGCGGTTTTAGTCCAAGGTTTTGCATCAGCTATAAACATATCTTTTATACCTGACATGATAAAATTGGATCCGCAATAAGCATGTTTGATATTCGCACATTCTTCCAATACACCAGGGATAATTGGTAGATATCTAAATCTTCGATCCAATTGTTCTGTGACAACTCTGATTTGGGATATGAGGGCCATTTTGGAAGTTATGGATGATCCAATGAGATTATTGCAGTAGGATATTGATCATATGGGATTGTGAAATCGGGGAATATACACATCTCAATGATTTTTGCACCATCACGCTTATTGATATCGATCATGGCAGTTCTGGTAGGAATGGGATATAATGGGATATAATGTACCCTGGGATATAATTCTCCGTAAATCATTTATAAAATTGCTATACAAAACAGGACCAGGACTGTGCCTTACGGCACTCCTTGATTTATTGTTTGCCAATCAGATAGTAAAGAATTCACTTTAATGGCAACATGTCGATTCTCCGCAAATGATTTGATTAAGCTATTTGCATGACCTCTTATACCGTTCTATTCTAGCTTATTTAACAGAAAATCTATATCAACAAGATCGAATGCTTTAGATTGATCAAAAAAAGTCCTACAACATATTTTCCTTTATCAATTTCAGATATAAATTTAAAAAGATGCAGTACAGCCGTTTCAGTTGATCTTGTTTCTCGAAAACCATATTCATCGACAATTACGTTAACTTTATCAAGAAATTTCACTATTTTAGACATTACAACTTTGTCAAAAACCTTTGACAAGACATTAACTATAGTTATCGGACGATAATTATTGATGTCTTTACTATTCCCACTTTTAAAGATTGGACAAATCTGACCATATTTAAGGCAGTCAGGAAATCTAGCCGTCATGATGCACAGATTTATTATATGCGTTAGCGGAGATACTTTCACCTCACAAATTGATTTTAAAATTCCGGCAGTTATATTATCAATTCTAGCACTATTCGTATTTTTGAGCTGTTTTATGAAGCACATTAGGATATTGTGTACTGTATATGGAGTAGTTTGGTGCTTTTATGTAATTTTTGTTTGTGAAATGTGTCTCTGATATAAGCATAATATCTA
Source organism: Leptodirus hochenwartii (assembly GCA_947310635.1). Classification (NCBI taxonomy): domain Eukaryota; kingdom Metazoa; phylum Arthropoda; class Insecta; order Coleoptera; family Leiodidae; genus Leptodirus; species Leptodirus hochenwartii. The sequence goes on from CAMZJO010000001.1 coordinate 476,459, forward strand.
TATTCTTGTTTTTTAAGAATAATTTTAGTTCGTCTGCTCTACATGCTAATCCGTTCGAATTGCATACTGATATTTTTAGTGGTGCAGACATTAATGCATTTTAGAGACAAGCGTAGTGAGAAGGTTTAACATTATATCCATCCTTCCCATTAATTGGCACATCATATCCTCTAGCTTTTTATTACTTTGTTGGTTGCTCGAATTTAAAAGTTCTATATCCTTTTGATGAATATGTCCCTTCACGGTCTGGGCATATGTACCGACATTGATCTCATTCGCTGATTGTCCATACTGTTTGTCCATACAGAGATTGTACTCTGTTGTTGGCATTTGCTGATTTTGAATTAGCCTTTTTACTCTTAGCTTGGGGTATAATTTTTGCAGTAGTTGTTTGCGTACTACACATCCTTTATAACTTGCTGGGTGATTACCACTGCAATTCAAGCATTTTACTTCAGTGTTCTTTTTCTTTCTACTACAGTCAATAGTGTGATGACTTCCTGCGCATTTTACAGAACGAGGACTTTTAAAGTAATAGCTTTTAGGCCCATAGGCTTGACATCTCGTGCATTGATGTATATCTCTCTTTTTATGCTGTTGCTCAAAAGATATAACCGAGTTCATTAGATATTTAATTTTGTAAATGTCCTTATTGTTTTTGGCTGCTTCTAATTCAACAAAAAAAAAGAGGAAGTGGCCTTTTTGTAATTCTTTGCTGTATGTTAAATATTCTGATAACTTTGTGATCATAGTTTTGAATTTCTAATGTTAAATCACTTATATGAACACTAGGGTGTACATTTTTAATACAACTTTGCAAGCTTTATCCTGCTTCCTTTGGTAAGCGTAAAATTCTGTATTTCTTATTTTTAGAGCTTTTGTAATCAGAGAGTACGTTTCTGCAAAATTAGGTTGTAATTTCACTTGATCGTTTGAAAGTATTTTGAATTTGTATTGTTCCTTGCTATCTCGTCTAATAGTTTTTCTAAAGGCATTATATTTTGTACTCCACTTACAAATATGGGTGGAGGTTTCTGTGGTTTTGCTTCTTCTATATGTGGAGTCTCTTGAACATCTTGACCACCCTGACTGAGAGAATCGTATGAGTTACGGGTACTTACTAGTTTATTCAACCAATAATCAACCATGAGCGTTTGACATTTTGGCTTGTTTAATGTTCCTGTGCTAGACCGTTGTCGTTTCTTGTTCTCTACAGTTTTCCAATCCGCTTCCGGCGTCGGATTTTCTGGTATTGGTTGAGAGATTTCCATTTGGTTTAGTTTTTGTGCGGTCTGGTTCGTTCCGGCAACATTGGCTTCATGGCTAGTCGCTATCGCTGCAGGTGTAATATTCTTTGATTCTGGCTCAATTTTATTTGTAGCGGCAACATTGTCGACGCTATACTAGTAATAGTATTGGAGCTTCTTGCGCCGCTCATTTCTATATTGTTGTCATTGATTGTTGCACATTGTTGCAAAGTTTGCGATATTATCACGTACCGTTTGTAGGTCACAGTTGGAGTTCACTACGCTGGTCGTATTTGGGTTTAAATTGGAGCTGCATATATCGGACGCGCTACGGCTCCAATTTTGCGGACTAGTTAAATGTTTTTGGGAATTTTGTGATTTTTTACTAGCACAATTAGAGCACCATATATCAATATCATCGCTATTTCTATCGAAAATAAATTGTTCGATTGAATATCCAGCATTGATATCTGTTGATTTCTTGGTTGCACTTGGAGCATGTTTTGGGCATTACCTTGTCCTCAAGAAATTGCACTTTTTTATATATATTAATACACCACTAACAAAGTTTATTTTCAAAAGATTGTAAGTTGTGTGAAGCATAAAACATTCTCCAGTCCCCCGCTAAGGGAGTTCGTTATCACTTTCCATGCACTTTTAATTGTCAATATCCGCACGTAAAATAAGAACACTTTCAGTGAAAAAAATAGAATAAAAATAAATCCAATAGAAATTGGACTAAACTAGACGAAAGAATACTACACGAAACCATACACTCGTGTGTATGGTTCCACAGTACCAATTGATAGAAGTGATAAAAACTATACAGAAGTGATAATGTTTCTAATGCTGCGCTATGAAGAAACTTAAGAAGCGGTAAAGGGATTTTATCAATCCTTTTTGAAGTTTTCTTTTTAATTTTATTAATTACGCTAATTATTTCATAGGATGAAGTGGGGGCAATAAAAAAATAATAATATTGGTAATCTTGTCTGTACCGCATCCAGATCTGCACTGTTAACGCATTATCGTGGTTTAATATTCTCCGCTATATTGCAAAAGAAAGTATTCAACTTATCAGCCACCTGCACCGGGTCGTCAATATACACTCCATTTCCATTGTCTAGTACAATGTTGAAGGCAACACGAGACTTCCGACCTGTGATTTCATTGACTAGTTTCCACGTAGTCTTAATCACATTATTTGATTTGCAAATCATATTAAAGAAATAGAACTCCTTATAGGAGTTTATTTTTTTATTTATTTATTAAAATAGGCAGGACATGGAGGAGCTAGAAAGTGTGGAACAGATAGATGAGGATGACTTAGGTCCTAGCATACTTAGGTCAGAGTTTCATAGAGCATTAAATGATTTACGGAATAACAAAGCAGCGGGGATTGATATGATACCAGCCGAATTAATAAAACACGCAAGGGAAAAAATGCAGGAGCGATTATACAGGCTAGTTTGCAAAATATATGAGAAGGGAGAAGTACCACAGGATTTTCAGCGTAGTAGAATAGTAACAATGCCGAAGAAAATAGGAGCTAATTTGTGTGAGAACTATAGGACCATTAGTCTACTATCACATGCATCGAAGATATTGCTAAAGATTATTTATAGGAGATTAGAAAATAAAGTAGAGGAAAGGCTAGGAGAAGATCAGTTTGGTTTTAGGAAAAACAGAGGGACGAGGGAGGCGATTTTAGCACTAAGAACAGTAGTAGAAAAAAGAATGAGGGTAGGAAAGGTAACTTGCATAGCTTTTGTAGATTTAGAAAAGGCATTTGATAATGTAGATTGGGACATAATGTTTAGAATTTTAAAAGAAACGGGTATAGATTATAAGGATAGGAGAATAATTTTTAATTTATATAAACACCAAACTGCCTTAGTTAGAATTGAGGGGGAAGAAGAGGTAGCAAAAATAGGGAAGGGAGTTCGGCAGGGATGTACACTCTCACCGTTATTATTTAATCTATATATAGAAGATGCAATAAACAAAGTAAAAGAAGAGTATAGTGTAGGTGTGAATGTACAGGGAGAGAAAATATATATGCTGAGATTCGCCGACGATATAGCTATATTGGAAGAAAGCGAAAAGAATTTAGAAATGGTATTGAATGGTATGCAGGCAGTATTGACTAGGGATTTTAACATGAAAATAAATATAGGTAAAACTAAAGTGATGAGGTGTGACAAAAAGGAATGCAGTAGAAAAATGAGGATCACAATAGGAGATAATAGAATCGAAGAAGTGTCAGATTTTTGTTATTTAGGCAGTAGAATCACAAAAGATAATCGAAGCAAGGTAGATATAAAGTGTAGGATAGCACAGGGTAGGGAGGCATTCGTAGAAAAGGAACAGATTTTAAGATCAAATATTGACTTGGGTATTAGAAAAAGATTACTGAAGGTATATGTTTGGAGTGTAGCACTGTACGGGTGTGAGGCGTGGACTATAGGAAAGGAAGAGAAGCGTAGATTACAAGCATTCGAAATGTGGTGTTATAGGAGGAGGATGAGGATTGGTTGGGAAGATAAAGTAACAAATGAAGCTGTACTAGAGTTAGTAGGGGAGAAGAGAAGTATTTGGAGAGTGTTACAGCGTAGGAGAGACAGATTAGTAGGGCATATCCTTAGGCATGGGGGGATTATGCAATTGATCATAGAAGGTAGAGTGGAGGGAAAGAGAGGGGTAGGTAGGCCTAAATTGGAGTATGTGAGTCAGATAGTTGAAGACGTTGAGATGAATAGCTATAGGGAGATGAAGGGATTAGCTCAGGATAGATCGGCATGGCGTGCTGTTTCCAACCAATCTTTAGGATTGCGGACTCTTTAACTAAGAACTCCTTAGACAACTTGATCGTGGCTTTAAGAATGCGTTTATAATTTACTATGTAATTCAGAGGTTAGGATTTGGTAAATGCTTATAAATATACCACAACCAGCGTTTATTGTTACCTGCAATTGACCGAAGATATAAAGATACTCTCTGAGTTTTTAATGAAATTTTTAATTTTTAAACCCTATCAAAGTGAGTAGCTCTGTGTGAGCTTCAAAAACACATTTAAAGTTGATGAATTATGAAAAAAATCAATATAAGGAAAGCAAGGGTCTACCCAAAATAATCTACCCGGGACAAAAAAATTTGGAGACCTCTGCTTTATACGGACCTCTCTAAAGGCCAAAGGGTCGTTACCCGTATCTTAGGAGGCATATGCTGTGCATTGACATACCATCAACACTAGAACGACGATACCTGGTTAAATATTATGGTACAGTTTGGTTCAAGTACTAAACTTGTGTTTGCATATGATAACAGTAATGAACAGGTTGAAAGGTAACCATTATTTTAAACAAGAGAATCTATTTAAAGTAAAATTAAAAGACGATCCTTTTTGTTCTTGGAGAGAGTACGGGTCTAGAGAATAATAGATTCTTCGATGTTTTAAACATGTGAAAGAAAGAAAAAGTATGCCCGATGGCGGTAGTAAATTAGTCATTGATAATATTTTAGAAGAATATACAAATTTATAATTTGATGTACAAATATGATTTTGAATGCAATTATAGATTGTAGTATTATATATTAGTTATAATTTCGTCAATTGTAAGACTATTATCAATCGTCAATTGTAGGACTTATTTATCCAAGTAGTTTACAGCCGAAAAAAGTGTAATCTTATGGGGCAATTGTAGGACTTTTTAAAAGTCCTACATTGGAAATTAAGTCCTACAACATGGTCCTACAAATGCCGCAAACCTCTACCTATATATATATATATATATATATATAATATATGTGTGTGTGTGTGCAAAACCGCAGAAGTGATAAGGATTGATAAGATGACCGCCACTTAACCGCAAAGAACACTGTGACCGGTTATTACCCCCCTCCTCCCAACTACTACAAATCGCCATCAACGGTGAGAGAGAGCAGGTCATCCTAGCCACTGAGGCCTGGCTGACCAGCACCTTTGGTGGACCTCGGGCCCGCCCAGCTGGGCGAGGCCGCCCCGCGCGTGGAGTTGCGGGTTCGATGCCGACGCCTTCAGGATTCAGGCGGCGAGCTGCTGAGTTCAAGAAGGCCCAGGACCTGTTTGGTAAAAACCGCAGGCTCCTGACGGACTTGATCATCGGCGGCAAGCCATTGTGTAGCACAACAACGCTACCCAAGGTCGGCGACGTCGAGACTGTTCTCTGGTTTGTTTGAGTCCGAGCCGAAAGACGACACGTCCCCCTATCTGGTCGGGGCCGAGGGTCTCCGTCATAACATTGGCGGCCCCATCGGCCTCGAGGAGATAGAGGCGGCGCGGAGAAGTTGGTCGCACTCTGCGGCTGGGCCAGACGGAGTCCGGGTGCGTGACGTGCAGGTGTGGAACGGCGTCGACCTCCTGATACTCTTTAATGCAGTTCTTAGCCACCAATTTACGCCAGTGTCGTGGTCTGTACAGAGGACCGTCCTTCTCCCAAAGGAGGGCGACCTCTCAGACCCGGCTAAATGGCGCCCAATTACTATTGATTCTGCTTTGCAGACGCTACTGCACAGGGTACTTGCCAGGAGGTTAGTCGCCGCCGCAGTCCTTCACCCCACCCAGAGGCTTCCGTCCCGAGGATGGTTGTCTCACCAACAGCCTCCTTCTGGACTCCTACATCAGGTCCAGAACCACGAACCGACAGTCCCTCTGCGTCGCTGCCCTTGACGTAAGGAAGGCGTTCGACACCGTCTCTCACTCCTCCATTCTCAGGGCTCTTCGCAGGCATGGCACGGACGAGGGCTTTAGTAAGTACCTCGAAGCCGTGCTCGTGGCGGGCTCAACGGCCATAAGGGTTGGCCAGCACACTACAAGGCCCATAAATATCAAGACCGGGGTCCGACAAGGCGACCCCCTAAGCCCTGCTCTCTTTAATATCGTGGTGGACGAACTACTTACCCACCTCAATAGTTCTTTCCACGGCGGATCTGTCGGCGGCGGCCTGACCTGCTCAGCGATGGCCTTTGCCGACGATCTGGTCCTCATGGCCGACAACACGGGCGAGATGCATGACATCCTGCGATCAGTCGAAGCCTTCCTCCTCAATGGGGGCATGACGATCCACTCAAACAAATGCAGGAGCCTTGTGTCTCGCCCTGTCGGCGGGCAGATGGCCGTCGAGGAAACCCCCACATTCAGAGTCAATAACCAACCTATCCTCGCTCTCCACCACTTGGAGTGCTTTAAATACCTTGCGCATAACTTCCAGGCTAGTGGTGTAGAGCGTCCCACCCTCACCAACCTCCTCGAATGGCTATCCAACCTCCGTAAAGCCCCTCTGAAACCCCACCAAAAACTAACCATCCTTAAATCACATATCTTACCTAAGCTCCATTACTCCCTCAGCAATCCGACGATCACGGCCAGGGTTCACCGCGAGGCGGATCGACTGGTTCGTAGGTGTGTTAAAACCTTTTTACACTTGCACTTGCACACCTCCGACCAGTCCATCCACGCCGCGGTGAAAGACGGGGGCCTCGGGGTGGTAGAGCTTCGCTCCGCCATCCCGAAGTCTTTCCATCGGCGGTTGGCTGACCTACAGTCTTCCGCCACCGACCCCTACGCCCAGGCCCTGGTCGTCTCCAACTATTTCTCCAGTGTCTTGGGCCGCTTAGCCCGACTGGCGGGCGACGCCAGACCGTCCTCTCAGGTCTGGCGTGATAGGATCACGTCTGGTGTCTTCACCAGGGGGCTCGAGGCCACTGTGGACGTGGCAAGCAGGGCATGGCTCGACCGGCTGCCGGCTGGTTGGACGGGAAGGGATTTTGTCCGGGCGGTTCACCTTAGGACCGCCAACCTTGTGTGTCGAGGTATCCCGTCCAACCCCCCGGCCGCTCGGTTGTGCCGTGCCGGCTGCGGAAAACAGGAAACCATATGCCACGTCCTGCAGGCTTGCAGATCGGGCAACGTGCACGACCTGCGGATCGCGCGCCACAATCTAGTGGTCTCGAAGGTGGAAAATCACTGCCTGAAGAGCCGCAGGTCCGCCATAAGAGCGGTGAGCTCTTCAAGCCCGATCTGGTCATCCACATCGATGACAACACTTCCATCGTGTGCGACCCCCAGATCAGTTGGGAGGGGGCAGACACCTCTCTTCAGGGGGCCTGGGATCTCAAAAAGGCCAAATATGAAACTAACACCTTGTTCAGGGAGGCGGCAGCCCTACGATGGCCGGGCAGAACTTTGCAGTTCTTCCCGATTATCGTGGGCGCAAGGGGCATTTGGCCTAGGGCCAATGTACCTACCGCCGAGGCCTTGAGATTCCCGGGTCCACTGAAGACTTCCATCATCAATGGGGTCCTCAAATGGGGCTGCAGTATTCATGCGGCCTTCATGCGAGGATTCCATCGGAGGGTGGCCGTCCGTCCCCCCGCGCCCCGTGCCGCCCGATAAGCCGACACTCCACCTTCTGTAGGTGTAACGTGCAATATGCATTAAAACCTCTCCCTACCTACTACAGTACACCCCCCACACCATCAGCGGTGTGGCTCCTAAAAAACAATGCGCATTCATCTATAATGCTGCTATTTTAACATCAACATCGATCCGTCCGCGACCATCGGCGGGGAAAATGCGCCGTCATACCACCTCTAAGACGGCGTTTAAAATAGTATATATAAAAATATCTAAAGTCACACATACTTACAAGAACACATACCACTTAAGTAAATTTATCATCTTTGTCAATTGTTGCGGTTTAGATAAAATCGAGCAAAACTCTATAGAAGTTATTTCTTCTATTGGAAGAAATTCAATTGAATTTGCATAAAATATAATACACGTCTCGGTTCCTTAGCACATAATTCTTGTGATATAATCATTACTTTGAAGTGATAGATACATTTACAAAATGGCCAGTATCAGTACAGGTGAAATAAAAGATATTGAAAAGCAAATACGTGCTTTAGATGATAAGCTGGACATTAAATTGTTACTTGAAAAAATAAATAAATGTACGAAAAATGTTCAAAATACCCGTATTGAAAACAATGATGAATTCAGTGTGCATGAAAAATAAAAATATCAAAGTAAGCTCTGCACGTTGAAAACAGTACTTATCAAGTGCAAGTGTAAGCTGCAAGAACTTTCCACCATTCAACAAACTACAGGTCGTAGTTTACGTGCTAGAAAAGCTGCACCAACAACATTTGAAAAAAAACATAATATAAAAGTAAGATGGATAAAAATGAAGAATGCGTTCAAGAGCCGGATTCGACCTGGGCTAATAGTTAATATAAAACATACCGATTCGGAATTTTTTTTCAAAGATGCAAAAAATATGCTGCAGAGTAGAATTAAAAATGTTTTCAAAACATACACAGTATCAAAGATAAATCTTGTTCTCAACACAATTTTATTCATCCTCAAGACATTCAACAATATGAAACATCTCGATCTCTGTCCACAAAAAAATAAAATATTCAGTTTAACTATCACCTATACCAGAGTTAATTGAGGAACTACTTGGAGAGCTTGTTACAATGTTGGTTTGAAGAATAAATACATAAATGTATAAAATAGTTGAAAGTGAGTTTTCCTGTGAGATAACAGAGTCAAAATAGAGTCAGTAAAAATGGTTTATGTATAAATAGCATATTTAAACAACATAAACGTGACATTTATATAAACACAAGTGCAGAAAAATATAAAACACAAAAATACAAAGCACATAAGGTCGAGTCGTATCTTGCTAGGAGTTCGAGTTTAAACATTTATGGTGATAACATGTGATAACAGGATTATATAATAATAGGAAGAAAATAGGAGCTAATTTGTGTGAGAACTATAGGACCATTAGCCTACTATCACATGCATCGAAGATATTGTTAAAGATTATTTATAGGAGATTAGAAAATAAAGTAGAGGAAAGGCTAGGAGAAGATCAGTTTGGTTTTAGGAAAAACAGAGGGACGAGAGAGGCGATTCTAGCACTAAGAACGGTAGTAGAAAAAATAAATAGGGTAGGAAAAGTAACTTGCATAGCTTTTGTAGACTTAGAAAAGGCATTTGATAATGTAGATTGGGACATAATGTTTAGAATTTTAAAAGAAACGGGTATAGATTATAAGGATAGGAGAATAATTTTTAATTTATATAAACACCAAACTGCCTTAGTTAGAATTGAGGGGGAAGAAGAGGTAGCAAAAATAGGGAAGGGAGTTCGGCAGGGATGTACACTCTCACCGTTATTATTTAATCTATATATAGAAGATGCAATAAACAAAGTAAAAGAAGAGTATAGTGTAGGTGTGAATGTACAGGGAGAGAAAATATATATGTTGAGATTCGCCGACGATATAGCTATATTGGAAGAAAGCGAAAAGAATTTAGAAAGGGTATTGAATGGTATGCAGGCAGTATTGACTAGGGATTTTAACATGAAAATAAATATAGGTAAAACTAAAGTGATGAGGTGTGACAAAAAGGAATGCAGTAGAAAAATGAGGATCTCAATAGGAGATAATAGAATCGAAGAAGTGTCAGATTTTTGTTATTTAGGCAGTAGAATCACAAAAGATAATCGAAGCAAGGTAGATATAAAGTGTAGGATAGCACAGGGTAGGAAGGCATTCGTAGAAAAAGAACAGATTTTAAGATCAAATATTGACTTGGGTATTAGAAAAAGATTACTGAAGGTATATGTTTGGAGTGTAGCACTGTACGGGTGTGAGGCGTGGACCATAGGAAAGGAAGAGAAGCGTAGATTACAAGCATTCGAAAGCATGTGGTGTTATAGGAGGATGATGAGGATTGGTTGGGAAGATAAAGTAACAAATGAAGCTGTACTAGAGTTAGTAGGGGAGAAGAGAAGTATCTGGAGAGTGTTACAGCGTAGGAGAGACAGATTAGTAGGGCATATTCTTAGGCATGGGGGGATTATGCAATTGATCATAGAAGGTAGAGTGGAGGGAAAGAGAGGGGTGGGTAGGCCTAGATTGGAGTATGTGAGTCAGATAGTTGAAGACGTTGAGATGAATAGCTATAGGGAGATGAAGGGATTAGCTCAGGATAGATCGGCATGGCGTGCTGTTTCCAACCAATCTTTAGGATTGCGGACTCTTTAACTAATAATAATCAATAACAATAATTAATAGTAGTTAAATATATATAATATTCATTAGTCATCAATTAGAGGCCTTCGTTGAAGTTACTAAGATGGTACTCGCCGATAGAGTATAGACTCATATTATTTAGCATACGTTTGATTTTGGATTTGGACTGTATAAAATTTGGTTCATTTTTTAAATATCTTGGTAATTTGTTAAACAGTTTTATTCCGCTGTTGAACAGGCTCTTTTGATATAAGGATATCTTATGTTGAGTAAGTTGAAGTTCTGATTTGTGTCTGGTGTTATAATTATGCGTGAGTTCTAAAGTATTAAAGCTTGCATAAAATGTATGTACAAAACATAGTACTTCATAAATGTACAAACCATATAAGGTGAGAATGTTGTTAGTTTTAAAGGTTTCTTTATAAGAGTATCTGTAGGGTAAATTAAACTAAGTACGTAAAGTTCTATTTTGAATTAAGAACAGACGTTTCAGTAAGGTCGAATTGCAGCTACCCCAGTCAATTATACCCAGTGAATTATACAAGGTGTTGTGGTTCCAACATAATCAAAACTTATCAGTTGCCTTAATTATTAATTTATATTGTTTTAAACGATTTATAGGTCATGTTATATGCCATTTTTGAAATACTTCCGTCATGTTGACTTATTTATTTAATAGTATATCAATCACGATTTATGACAGGTATTTTATTTTGTTTTTATCTTGTGCTACTGAAGATGGGGGCATAGCCTTCGAAATGTACATCCAGCTACTTAATGCTTGTTACGGTATTTGGGTGATATTATATACTATTAAATATAATAACAAATATCACGCCTCGTGATATTTAATTAATCCTGTATCTGTAAACAAGTAAATATTTACTACACAATGTTTTGCAAAAATAAATTCTGCTGACTCACTTCTGCTGTTGCACTTCATATAGCACTAAATGCAAAAATCACTAAAATCTTTCTATATTACAGTTTTCAGTGGGGTAAAATATAAGAATGTAAAAGTGGAGAATATTGTTTCAGTGTATTTCACAAAAATAGTCAACTTGCTAAGAAATTAATAAAATATATGTAAGTGCTGGAAGATGCTGAGAATTGGATATTGTTTAAAATAAGTTTAACATACAATATACAAAATGTAGAAATACAAGGAATACCAGAGTCTCGCGATGAAAATGTTCGTTCCGTTGTTCTAAATCTAGCCAAAGTTTAAAAAACCGACATTCAAGAAGACGACGTTGAAACATGCCATCGAGTGCCAAATCTAAGCTCGTCCGGTGGAAAAGCCATTATCGTGCGGTTCTTCTCTCATGAGAAAAAGCAAGAAATTGTCGCACAGCCCGGTTGCAACGTGGACGTGGAACTGTTGCTGGTCAAAACCAAACCCATACCGAAAAGTATAATGCTGATATTTCTGCGAATAGAATTTTTATCAATGACCATCCTTCACCCCTGAATTCATTTATGTGTTTACTAAATGCCTCCAAACAGGCTGAAAATACAGGTCATGATAATGAAATTTTATCGATAGTCGAAGAACTACGAGAGGCCAAGGTTATTTACTAAGAATGAGCGAAACAAAAAGAGGTATACGCATACAGTTCGCTTGTAATCGATGTAATCGATGATATACGTATTATACATAATACGGGAAAGGTATCTGGTAATATGGTCGACAAGTTTATTTGCGGCAAATGTAAGAAGAAAGTCGGAAATAACTCGATACAATGCTGGAACATAACGTGCAAGCAATGTATTCACCAGGAATGTTCCGGCCTAAGAAAAATTCAACTAATAAACCAATAAAAAACACGCGAAACGTGGTACTGTACGGAAGGTGAGGTTATGTATGGGTATGGGCAACATCCTACATATATGACGCGCTAGGCAAAAAGCAGAAAGAGATGAGTCTTTATTTTGACTTTTCCTCGTCGTTTGAATGCGTCGATCACGAGCTGCTCCTAGTGAAAATGTCGATTACGAGGTATTGGAATACGAGGCTTATCCAATAACTGGGTGCAGAGTTACCTGACACACAGAAGACAAACCGTTCACTGGAACGGCCTGATATCAGCTTATAGAGAAAACAAGATCGGTGTGCCACAGGGGACCAATCCAGGGCTCCTGTTCTTCCTCCTATTCATAAACGATCTACCAACTTGCCTACAAGGAAATGATCTGAGGGTTATACTATACGCTGATGACTCAAATGTACTCATCTCTTCCGACTCGGGAACCAAGTTACACTTGAGAACGCAAGATATCATGGGAAAAATGACGATTTGCAGCGAAAGAAACGGACTCCTCCTAAATGTTGGAAAGACTAACGTGATCAACTTCATTCCAAAAAACGCTACACTTAGTAGCAGTCTCTATATAAAGCTCCAGAATAAATCTGCGCAACAGGTGATAAGTAACAAATTTCTTGGCATTTACATCGACCACAAATTAATATGGAGCAACCATACTGATTACCTAGCTGCCAAACTAAGTTCGGCATGCTTTGTTCTCAGAAGTCTGAAGGGCACATGCACCGGAGCAGTCATCCGTAAGACGTCAGAGAGCAACTCACGTCAAGCCAAAGCCACAACACCAGACAACACCGGAGAAAGACACGGAACTCGTTTGACACTCCAAGACACCAGGAGAAATACTACACATACCACCGGAATTGGCTAATAAAGATAAGTAATTTGCATTTTTTTATTTTTTTCATATATTTTTTATAATATGAATAGTACAATTTATAATGAAAACTTTACAACAGTAATCTCCAAGCTACCCATTCAAATAAATTTGAATACAAATAATGTATTGAAACTACAAAAATATAAACTGCTTATACAAAGTAAAATAAAATTACTAAATAAATTAAAAAAATGTAGAACTGCAGACAATAATACACAAACAAAGTTTTTGGGTGATCTAGTAAAACTAGAAAGAATCAAATTAAAATGCTGCGACAAATTAAGCAATTGTTATCAAGAAAATAGGAAAAATGGAGTCGGTACATCGTATGTAGCTAGAGTTAGCTTAAGACCTCGCACAAATTTCGTTTACAAAACTCGTAAACGAAATAACAATAACTTCAATGATACGCTTAGCGAAAGGATTTACTGGAAAAATGTAAGTTTACATTTATTTTACATTATAATTAAAATACGTCGACATGAAAGAATAATTTATATTTATACATATACTTTTATTATTATTTCAGTTGCAATCAGCATTTAATAGTCGAATAAGTACCGGTGTAATAATAAACATCACCCATAATATTGCCACTTAGCGGATTACAATTCCTTTTCCATCTTGCGTAATCGCTTAAAACGGGCTATCTACAAAAATCACACGGACTGGATGGCGAAATTAGAAAACAATATTAAAACAGATCCCAATGCCTTTTGGTCATTTATAAAAAGTAAAAAGCAACATTCCTGATACTGTATACCATGATTTAATTGCTAATGAAAATCAATCAATTTGTAATATGTTTAACAACTATTTCTTATCAGTTTTTGAGAAGCCATCCAGTCCCTATGATCCTCCAGATAACTGCAGTTCTTACTCCATTACTCTAAATTTGATCACTCCAATACATAAAAGCGGCGCCTCTAATAAGGTCGTTAATTACAGGCCTATTTCAAAATTATGTGTTATCTCTAAAGTATTTGAAAAAATAATCTCTAGATCGTTATCAGCTTCTTTAAAATCACTGACTATACTTGAACATGGCTTCAACTGCGGTAGATCCGTGGTCACTAATCTAATACCCTATGTGGAGTACTTGACTCAAGCAATGGACGACTTTCATCAGGTGGATGTTGTAGTAACTGACATTAAGAAAGCATTTGATAAGATAGATCACATTATTATGATCAATAAAACGATAAAATTTGGTATCCATGGCAACTTATTAAAACTACTAACATCCTATTTATCTAACAGATTTGAAGCCGTAACATTGAATGGTTCTATGTCAGAGTTTGTTCTTGTTGAGTCAGGGGTTCCCCAAGAGAGCATATGAGGACCACTACTATTTAATATTTATATTAATGATATATAGGATTGCTTCAATCAGTGTCGTTATTTATTATTTGCGGACGATTTGAAAATATTTAAGTATATATCTACAATAAATGATGTTATTACCATGCAACTTGATATTGATAACTTCCATAATTATTATGTGATAAACAAATTACATCTAAATTTATCGAAATGCAGCATCATTCAATTTACCCGAAAAATAAATCCAATAAACTTTACTTATTCTCTAGGAACACATGAACTAGAATATGTAGATAATTATAAAGACCTGGGTGTGATATTTGATAAAAAACTGATATTTGATTTGCAAATTAATAGCATCATGAAAAAGAGCTACAAAAATTTGGGTTTTATTAGTCGTGCCTACAAGGATTTTAAACAAATAAATAGCTTTGTTGTTATTTAAATCATTAGTCCTGTGTCACTTAGAGTATGCTTGTAGTATATGGTCCCCACAATATGTAATGTATTATTCAAAACTAGAGGCGGTACAAAAGAGATTTATAAAATTCCTCGACTTAAAATTGAATAATAATAGATCTGCGAGTTATGCTGAAGGTCTAAAGCGGTATAAACTACTATCTTGTGAAAATAGACACATATACCACACCGTTCTCCTGTACAAAATCATACATAACAATATCGATACCACATTATTATTACATTTAATCTGTTTTAATGCGCCGTCGTTTAATTCAAGAAATGTATTGGCTTTTAAATCTACGTAGTCGGACATCCTTGCGTGCCAATTCACCGATAAATAGAATTATGACAAATTTTAATTGCAAGTTTAATGATTTGATATTAATATTTCATTATATGCACTTAAAAAAAATGTAACTAACACGCTTAGGCAATAACCAGGAATGTTTTCTAAATTATATTCTTATATATCCTTTAATTTATTTTAGATTATTAAGTTTTTCTCCTCTCAAGAATATGTATTTATGGTATTTATAAAAGACTTATGTTTCTGTATAGCAGATTATCTATACTTATATCTTCTCTAACATATAAAATATACGTGAAATAATATTTAATTTTGTAATTTATATTTATTTTTGTAATTCATATATAGCTATTCATATTACTATAGAATGTGAACTTTATTTTATCTTTGTTTAATCACGGTATTAGGCTTAATCTCTTTCATTTATATCAATTGTTTCATTTGTTATATTTGTTAATATAAGCACATGATAGCCGTACTTTCTCTATTTTGAACTGTATATCCAAAGAATGAATTTGTAATTATAGTTCCTTCTAATTTTAATTTTAAGAAACTACCTACTGAATGTATAATTTGTGGGATCCGTATTGGTACACTGTTGGATCTCCTAAAAGAAATAAAAAAAGAAATAATTCATATTAGGACTCTAATAAAACCAGATTAAGAACAGAATTAAAGTCATTTACTCGCGTCCGGATTTTTATCAAATAATTGGAGCCACAAATTTTCTTTCATTATTGCCACAAAATAATTTCAGTGAAACTTTCCCGGAAACTATAAATATATTTAAAATTATTTTAACAACCACCGATGACCACTACTGAATCAGAGTGTTGTTTTTCAACACTTAAAAGAATCAACACTTTTTTTGCGAAATAGTACGATCGTTTAAACGCGTTGGCGATGATGTGTATTAATAAAAATGTGGTGCGAGATATTTACAATTTTAACGAAAAAGTTTTGGGAAAGTTTATATCAATGAATGATAGACGAGTGGAATTCACTTTCAAGAAATAATTGAATTTAATCATTTTGCATCCATTTAAAGATTAAGATAAGATTTCTCACTTGTTATTTTTTAATAAATGCGCCCTACCCGATTGAAATGTCACGAGCCGCCACTGGCAGGGACTCTGCCAAAATTCAACCTAATAAATGTCACACATCGGCGTCGGATCAAGACTAAGCTTCCAAATAATCATATTGAATACACATTAAAACCAAGTGGTGTATAAAACTTGTACTGAATTTAATTTCAACAACCTTGCAATATACCCTCCATCATAGCTTGGTTTGGCCTTCTTCAACTCAGCAACTCTGTATATACCGCTCGTTCTCCTCGCAAGAAAGAAACCAGCATTACACATGATGTATTTGTTAAATTTTTACGAAATAAAGTTTTCTTTACGTATATTGGTAATGTGTTCATTTTAAATCAATAGCATGTATGTACATGCTATTTATTTAAAAATTTCACGATTATAGCACGTTGCAGTTTCCTAAAAACTATAATAGACAACGTGTACTTCGGCCACATAATATCCAAAATAAAGTATGGCATAAACATTTGGTCTATATGCAACAAAAGTTCATATAATAGTGCTGAAACAACTCAAAATAAAGTACCAAAAACATTGTATAAATTAGGCGAACTCATACCAATGATGTGTACGAAATTACAAATAAATTACCAATTAAAATGATAGAACACATCGACGGCAACGTATTTATCTACAAAATAAAAAACGAACACCAATCGAAGAAAAACAAACTACAATCAACTGCGGATATCTATAGTCGCCTAATAAGTAAACATTACCTTCATCTACACACCACACAAAACATGGGAAAGAAAAAAACAACCTCTTCGTCCAGTGTTACCTACAATAGTTTACCCAACCATATTAAATTTAGTACATCTACTAAAATCTTTAGAAAAGGAATTACTGGCACGTAAAAACCTCGTGATTTATAATTTTTTATACTAAGTCTCCTTATACTAACTCCTGTATCTACAACACTTGTTTATACCAGCGAAAACTACCTCAATGACGTTTTATTATTTATTTGAAATTAAATTTTATACTTTAGCAAGTTTTGTTATTTAAGAAAAACTTTTCAATAATTTTCTTTTACCCGTTATAGGGAAGTTCACTGTATTTTAAATAACACCTTATATTTTACCCTTAGTTTATTCCTATTTTATTTTTATATATTATTTTTATTCAATTTTATCTTCACACCCGAGTCATTTAGAGTTTTCTTTAATGTTTTTGGATGTATTATTTATTTCAGTTACATTTATAACTGTAGTTATTTAAATATTTAATGTTTATTTTTCAGTTTTTATTATCGATTTTTATACTTTAGATCGCTTCAATTTTATATTTTGCTGCGGTTTATTTATGTATCACTAATTGATTATTTCGTACGTGGTCACTTTGTGTTTCCGCTGTGGATTGTTGGCGATTACGAATATCAGCCCTGGCCGTCGCTACGCTCTGCCGTGCGGTACAAATCCGTAAAAAGATTTAGCATCCGACATTTTGGCTGTATTAAGGGACATCGAATTGTCTTCTGTACTTCACGTGGTTAACGTTTTGCCCTGCAATTTGAGAACGAGTATTGTTAGGAAAGTTTTAGTTTCGTATGTATATTTTTAGTATCCCTTACCTCTGCAATATATTCCTGAGCTAAAAGTTATAATTTTATTTCGCCACATTTCAATGTATCTTTTGTTTTTGATTTCAATATTATTACGTCCGTGACGTACGTCGCTCCTTTCTATTAATATTGGGTTAACCTCAAATAGCCACCGAGAGGGGAGTATGGCAGGATAAGCACTATTCAACCTAATTTTGTGGACCAATACAAAATACACAATATTACGTTTACATTATTTCTATAACAATTAACAAGTTAATACATAGACAAATGCTTGTAACTTTTAATGATCAACAACCAAAATACAGCAGTATATAATCAGTTTAGTGCATAAAATTACCTATTAATAACGAATGAAACTTAGTCTATGAAATTGCATGTTACTAAAAAATCAATAGAAAACTCCAGCAACAATAGCTTCCTTTAAACAAAAATAGAAATCTCAATTTTTTGATATTTTGTTTATCAAAGTCTGTTCTATGAGAATGTATCAACAGTACGCTATGTTATGGGGTGGAAGGTCACCAATATGGACTTTGAATGACACAGTGTATAATATGAGAGCGCGGTAAATGAAGCAATTATTAAAATTATAATAACTTTCTTTAAACAAAAATTGTATACGCAATTTTTTGAAACTTTGTTTACCAAAGTCTCTTCTATAAGATTGTATTAACAGTACACCATATTATGGAGTGGAGAGTCACCAATATGGACTTTGAATGACACAGTGTATAATATGAGAGCGCGGTAAATGAAGCAATTATTAAAATTATAATAACTTTCCTTAAATAAAATAGTATACGCAATTTTTGAAACTTTGTTTACCAAAGTCTCCTCTACGAGATTGTATTAACACTACGCCATATTATTGGGTGGAAGGTCACCAATATGGACTTTGATGACACAGTGTATAATATGAGAGCGCGGTAAATGAAGCAATTATTAAAGTTATAATAACTTTATTTAAACAAAAATAGTATTCGCAATTTTTTGATATTTTGTTTATTAAAGCCTCTTATATAAGATTGTAGTAACAATACACCATATTATGGGGTGGAGGGTCACCAATATGGACTTTGAATGACACTGTGTATAATATGAGAGTGCGGTAATTGAAGCAATTATTAAAATTATAATAACTTTATTTAAACAAAAATAGTATTCGCAATTTTTTGATATTTTGTTTATTAAAGCCTCTTATATAAGATTGTAGTAACAATACACCATATTATGGGGTGGAGGGTCACCAATATGGACTTTGATGACACAGTGTATAATATGAGAGCGCGGTAAATGAAGCAATTATTAAAGTTATAATAACTTTATTTAAACAAAAATAGTATTCGCAATTTTTTGATATTTTGTTTATTAAAGCCTCTTATATAAGATTGTAGTAACAATACACCATATTATGGGGTGGAAGGTCACCAATATGGACCTTGAATTACACAGTGTATAATATGAGAGTGCGGTAATTGAAGCAATTATTAAAATTATAATAACTTTATTTAAACAAAAATAGTATTCGCAATTTTTTTATATTTTGTTTATTAAAGCCTCTTATATAAGATTGTAGTAACAATACACCATATTATGGGGTGGAGGGTCACCAATATGGACTTTGAATGACACTGTGTATAATATGAGAGTGCGGTAATTGAAGCAATTATTAAAATTATAATAACTTTATTTAAACAAAAATAGTATTCGCAATTTTTTGATATTTTGTTTATTAAAGCCTCTTATATAAGATTGTAGTAACAATACACCATATTATGGGGTGGAGGGTCACCAATATGGACTTTGATGACACAGTGTATAATATGAGAGCGCGGTAAATGAAGCAATTATTAAAGTTATAATAACTTTATTTAAACAAAAATAGTATTCGCAATTTTTTGATATTTTGTTTACTAAAGCCTCTTATATAAGATTGTAGTAACAATACACCATATTATGGGGTGGAGGGTCACCAATATGGACTTTGATGACACAGTGTATAATATGACAGCGCGGTAAATGAAGCAATTATTAAAGTTATAATAACTTTAATTAAACAAAAATAGTATTCGCAATTTTTTGATATTTTGTTTATTAAAGCCTCTTATATAAGATTGTAGTAACAATACACCATATTATGGGGTGGAGGGTCACCAATATGGACTTTGATGACACAGTGTATAATATGAGAGCGCGGTAAATGAAGCAATTATTAAAGTTATAATAACTTTATTTAAACAAAAATAGTATTCGTAATTTTTTGATATTTTGTTTATTAAAGCCTCTTATATAAGATTGTAGTAACAATACACCATATTATGGGGTGGAAGGTCACCAATATGGACTTTGAATGACACAGTGTATAATATGAGAGTGCGGTAATTGAAGCAATTATTAAAATTATAATAACTTTCTTTAAACAAAATTAGTATTCGCAATTTTTTGATATTTTGTTTACCAAGATCTCTTCTATAAGATTGTATTAACAATACACCATACTATGGGGTGGAGGGTCACAAATATGGACTTTGAATGACACTGTGTATAATATGAGAGCGCGGTAAATGCAGCAATTATTAAAGTTATAATTAATTTCTTTAAAATAAAAAACTAATCCAATGGTTTTAATAGTGTTTCAACCTTCGAAATAATAATTCAAAATTCTCTGAACATATAAATAAATGTAGTAAAAAATTTCCTCTTGTAGTAGATCTAAACAAATTATATGAAACTAATAAAAACCATAATCTACTAAAAGCATCGGAAATTTTTATTTTAAGACTACATTAACAAAAGTTATTTGTTGCCAGTTATGGCTTATGCCAGTTTATGCTTTTATGATGTCAGTTCTTAAAGGAAAAATAAACTTTATTTATTTGGATTTATTACAATATATTTTACAATATCTAAAATATAAGGGAAGCACGTACTATTAAACATTTGCAAATTTATCTTTATACATTTTCTTTTGACCATCAAACACGGCTGTCAAACGCACGAAGAACGTACCTTGGTATCCTTATTTTATACCCTTGCTATTAGCATTTAAATTTTGCAAACGATGGAATATTATGGTACAATTAAATGTTAGTATATTTCTTAGATTTTTCAACTTAAAAGAATGATCGATCATGTAGTAACGGCGGCACCATTACAAATTGTATGTTATCAAAAATATCCTTTCAAAAAGTACAAAGTTATAAAAAAATCCTTGTTTTACTATAGAATCCAAATAAAACATTAAAATGTACATTTTCTTATAATTATATTTTTTGTATATTTATTGTAATTCATACGTTTTTAAGTAATATGTGGATATATGTATTTTCTTTATGCTATTCTTTAATAGTAATATTTCTATATTTTATTCAAATACTAATAAACATCACCCTTATATATTGTATTTAATAAAACCGACTCTATTTCTATTCTTTAATTTGATCTACGGCGTGAATAACCATTGGCGTAGCGGAATTTTCTGAAGTCGTCCTCATACCCAGTCAATTATGCAAAAAACTTTTTGACGTTTTATAGTTTTTCGTAACTTATGTCATATTACATAAAAGTGTGTTTATAACCATGTATCACTTTGTAACTCTTTTACTTTGTAATTTCTAGGAACCATGTATTTCTAGGAACAGCTAATTTTAGAATATTCTAATGAAGCTGTATATGAATCCAAATTTCTATCCTTATTAGTTTAAGATTCAGTTCAGAAGTTCAGAAGATTCATAGTTCAGAAGATTCCGCCGAATATTACATTAAATAGTATTAACAAAGTACTAATAAAACAAAGACTGGAAGAACATAATTTATATTAGTTGAATTTCAAGCGGGTTTCATATATTTATCTAAACACATTTTCGAAGAAATGCATCTTTCATTCAATTGTACGTGTACCGATAATATTTCATCGTGTTATGTATTTAGAAATATCACGTATTAATCATATATTACAATGTATTAATTATATTATTTTGATAACATAATTATTCTTTATATCATAGGATATGGGATATATATAGGAACTGAGCTATATAGATTTCAATTATTCCTTATTAAAAAACGTATGAAAATTTTATAAAAAAAGTATTTCGTTGCGATGCAATTTATTACTTTTATTATTTATAAGTTGGAAAAAACTGGACACAATTTAGTATTTAAAAGTACATTCTCGCTATAATTCTGTCTTAAAGGGATAGAGCTCCTTTATATGCTAAAAGAAAAACAGTGTAATTTATTCTACTAATTACTCTTCCTTTTTGGATGAATTTTTTTCAAATTTCTTGCGGTAACAGCTTATAAATGTTAAATTGCCCTTAAGCTCGCCGTTTTAAGAAAAATTTAATTTATTTTAATGGTTTAATTAGTTCAAAATTTGCTGCTAAACATATGGCATTTTTTAATAGAATAAATTTATCGAAATACAAAAATCTAAGAACTTAGGGCCAATTATATATGCACATGGACCTAAATATAAAATTTCGTAAAAATCGTAATTGTCGAGAAAGATGTTTTTCGGGTCTAGGAGTATGATTCAAATCTCAAATAATATGTAAAAATAAATCAACTAAAATATATAGAAATTTACCGTATTTAAAATTTATTATATCTCAATAATAAATATATCTATTTTAAAAATTACCGTACTAATCACTTCTGTCACGTTGACTTGTTTATTTAATAGTATATCAATAACGATTCGTGACAGAGGTATTTTAGTTAGTTTTTATCTTGTGCTACTGAAGATGAGGGCATAGCCTACGAAATGTACATCTAGCTACTTAATGTTTTAAGTTACGGTATTTGGGTGATATTCTATACTAATAAATATATCAGTTATCCACAGAGAGGCTTCCAAAGACAACCGGATTACGAAAGATTAAAACCTATAAACATAATGGATTGGAACCATTTACAGTAATAATAACTTTTAAAAAAATTTTCGCTAACGACTTCATATCCGTATCAAAACCTTAAATAATTAGTGAGTTCCATCTTATATGAGATAAAATGCAACAAATACATTAAAAAATTCAGAAATCCCGCGAGAGACGTACCTCCAATTAAAGCTACCGAAAAATAAATAAATAAATAATATGTACATAAAGAATAGCCAAATACACCTCAAAACAACACATAACTATTATTACCAAATACAAGGTCATTACGATTTAACAAAAAAGAAAAAATGTTACTTCGTTCTATAATACTTCGTTGAATAATGTCCTAATTAATTGAACTAAGTATTTTAATTGTTAAAACTTAATTATATTTAAATTGTGGAATTTGGAATTATACTAGTTTGGAAAGTTATAGTTTATTTTATAATATGTACTCAGCTTTCAAATATTAATTCATTAATTTCATTTAATTCATTAACGTTGAAACCTTAAAATATGTTTAAATTAATAAATTCAGAACTTATAACAATGGTTCGTGTGTGATCTTTTATGCAATCGTTTTTTTACCAGCATAAGATGTATATGATCAATAATAAAAAATTTGTTCAAATATATAAAATCCGTATGTATATAATATTACAAAGAATTTTGAATGAGCTCATAGACGTACCACCGCGAGTGTATTGCTAAAAAAAGAATATTCCTTAAGGGCGAACTGGAATCTCGCAAGTTTTCAGCGCTCAGAATTTTGGCTAATTTTATGACCCTTCAGAGCTTTATGTAGACTGGACTTAGCAAATAAAGTCAGCACTGATTATATATGGGTGAAAGTGAGATGTAAATAACGAATGTATAAATATACACTGAATGTATAATATAATGCTATATGAAATTGTTTAAAATATGCCGCATTTTCAAATTCTTGTGGATTTCTTATAATATCTTGACCTCTTGTAAACCCTGCATCTACTACTTCCAGTAGGATGCAATTAAATAGAAAAATATATATATTTTCATGCATGCTGCCTCGCATCTAGTTTGATATGATTCTCGCTTCGTAAAATTTACTCTTTTTCCTTCATAAAACTTTTCAACAATGGTGTTGTAGCAATCTGCTATATTAGAATTCATATTTAAAAGTAAACTAGCAGAATTATGAGCTGCTCTATGTATCTGGGTCATAATATCTGGCCATAACGCAGAATTCTTCATGCACATTCATTAGCTTCATATGGCCAATTGCAAAAATATTGAAATTTAGCAGAATCTAAATATTCGCTGAAAACGTGACTTGTACAGTTTATAATGTTATCTGCCGGCCCTCTGATATGTATGTGTACAGCTAAATCTCCATTCTTCCTATATTCGGTTGCTTTCATACTAGATGTTCTGATTTTTAGAATATTCTTCCATAAGTGATGACGCAACGTCATAGGTACATTTATAAGTTTACTGCTCCTCCTATTCTTGGTTAAATCCTTCATTTACCGCGCTCTCATAATATACACAGTGTCATTCAGAGTCCATATTGGTGACCCTCCACCCCATAATATGGTGTATTGTTAATACAATCTTATATAAGAGGCTTTAATAAACAAAATATCAAAAAATTGCGAATACTATTTTTGTTTAAAGAAAGTTATTATAATTTTAATAATTGCTTCATTTACCGCACTCTCATATTATACACAGTGTCATTCAAAGTCCATATTGGTGACCTTCCACCCTATAATATGGCGTACTGTTAATACAAATTCATAGAGGAGACTTTGATAAACAAAATATCAAAAAATTGCGAATGTTTTTTTATTTAAACAAAGATATTAATTATTGATTTTCAATCATATCTTGCAAATTGCGCTATCCCTAGCGCAATAATACATAACCAATTTGGTTGGTCCACTGGGAGGACCCAATATTAACTCCCAATAGAATATCACTGACATCACCGAACTACGCCGCTGATTTTCACATAGCATAGGGTCCATAACCTCTCTTTATGCAATGTTTTTTGAATCTATATCATAGACTATTATAAATAGACATTGCAACTGTATAGGAAATAGAGAATCGTAGGGGTATTTGAGGGGAATCGTTTTTGAGCAATATTCATGGTCCAGGAAGTGCTGGAATCTAGCGAGTCCGAACGGTATTACACTTTGTTATAGTTTGCTTACAGGTTTCTCTTATCATTCTACTTTCATGTCAGCCAATTCAAATTTCAAGGATGCGCATGTTTGTCATTTCTTTCGTACTTCATTGTATTGCTTCGTAATATTTCGGTTATTTAATAAAAAGAAATTATACTATTTTATTCATTTGGAGATTTTTCGAGTCGATCTGATAGCACACTGCTGTCAAGTATGACATGATTGATATATATTTAAAGAACTACTGATTAGCTATATGCACTGGATCAGTATGCTTTCATGAATGCAATAAGGCAGATATTGAAATCGTTTTGTTAATTTACGTTATTATTTTTTGATTTGTTTACATGTTTACATCCAAATTTGAATAAATTGCAACATGAATTCCAACCAATCCTTCGGATTGATGGGTAACTAATGATATATGTGATAATGGGCCCCGTTTAAAAAATGCTAATGCCAATAGATTTATAATCATATAATTTATAATTAAAATAGGCCTTCGGCATGTTGAACACCAAATGCGAACTCTCAATATGCCATATCTTTCATTGGGATTTGAAATTTACATGCTACGTATCTATTTTCTGGTCTGATTTGTGTATCTTTGTATCCCAACATCACTTTTCAAATCATTTATTACTTTCGCCTCAATAATCTAGACCAGCCCTGTCGTGACACTATTAACAAGTCTAGAGGACGTTGTGAGTCGTCCAGACTGATCACGCACTCTGATAATGATAGATAAAGTAATAATTTGGTACACGTGGATCTTTGGAACGAAGAACGAATTTGACAGCGAACCAAGAAAATCGCAATCCCAGCAAAAGAAGAGGCACGGTCGAGGTGCTTCTGAAGAGCGTAAGACAGGGAACATCACAGAGTATTAAAGAGTTAGAGTATCCCTAGTACATAATAATAGCTAGAATACATCCCTGGATGCATATTAAATAAACAAAACACATTTTCTTGGACAAGTAATTCTTGGCGTTGTTTTCCAATTCCCCCCAAAAAGCCCTGGTTCTCTGAACCGCAACCTGTGATGCGATCTAGGCATCTGCAAGGTGTTCCTGTCGCTAGCGTCCTGCGTCAGCGATTACCAGCAGGTGCAACAAATCGATTATAATCATAAGATACATTGCTCTATCAAATGATTCTTGAGAATCTGAACAATATTGTCTGCTCATATTGAATCGGTTGTTGAGCCGTAAAGTTGGGCAGATAATTGAAACATGTTATAGATATTTATATTCTCTGTTCGTAAACATCTGCTGCTGTGCAATAATATGCAAATTTAATTCTTCATGATATGAAGCTAAAATTTATGAACAGATCCACCGATACGTGTTAATTTATACCAATTATTGATATATCGTAATATTGTTGTTTTACTTTTAGTTCGTTAGCAAGTTGAGGCAGATTTTGGCTGGTTTTATCTGTCTGGAATTGTTTGTCAAAACATAAGTTTCATAATTTTTGTTGTCAGATACTTCCTTTGCCATGGTTTAGTCGACAGCTGGAATATTTTACGTTTTTTAACAGTTCAAAAAAAGGTAAACGATTTATTGATCACGAAAACAGAACTAAAAGTCAATTATTCGCATTTGGCAGCTACCTTCACTTATTTATTGTGATACAAAGGCAAGTTTGTATAATTTATGAGCAGTCATACGCATTATTTAAACACTTCGTTCCCGTAAATGCGATAAAAAGGAATAAACAATTTAGGCATGTAGACGTTTCGAGCTTTATAAAATTATTTTTTGTGAATAGTTTGTGTATGTACTACATTGATCTTCCTTGGATTTAATATATATATATAACATTTTCTCATCATTAGAACTAAAATATCCAAGTCTTCATTTCCACTTTATTCGAGAACGATTAATTACCATATTTTGGACCTATTATAGCTATTTATATTCATGATCCAAACAATAACAGTCTTACGAGATCACCGAAATCAATTCTCACATGTGCTACCTTAATGCGTGCCTAAACTAATGATTACAACGTTTACCTTTAATATAATTTGTATATTAGTTTGTGTCATTTGGATTGACTTTTACCTACATATATTAATATTGAAATAGCTCTTATAAATTTGATGTTTCTTGCCAAATTTTATATTTGTACGATTCCGACTTTTACAAGCATTGGTGCGGTAATTCATAAATATACCATTTTAAGAACATCCATTTTATGTGCATGTACATATGCGGTTATTATTCCATTTATTTTTAGGTATCTAAAACAAAATCGTAGAGTATTTTACGAAAGCAAAACGGAGGCACCAAGCGTTATGCATCATTAGCACCATGTATCCCTGTTAAATTAATTTTGTGTTGTATAATTTTACTCTATTATTGACTAATATGGAGTGGACAATACGATTGTTATAGTGAAAGCCTCTTCATTTATGGCAAATGTTGTTTTATTCCTATATTTACTTGTATGTATAGCGTATTTTCTGTGAATGAATTGAGGTTATATTTATGTTTTGTTGACAACATTAATTGTATTTGATACTAGTGCCATCTTCCGCTATCCTTACTCTTTGCGCTAGTGGTGTCCTCTTTCGACATCCTTACTGACTACATGAGTAAGGATAACGACAGATGTCGCTAGATGTAAAACAACCACCTAAAATTGATACGCATTTTTATATAGAGTTGCTCTGTTTATAGTAATTTGTCAATGTCTATATATAATGCAGGATTTTCAGCATATATATATATAGGAATATTCGAACTACTTTGTGGCCCAAAGATGCTTTTTATGTAAAATAATAAAATTTATTATGTAAAAAATCTAAATTCATGTCCAATTGCAAATCAAAAACGATAAAAACGTGGATAAAATCAAAATAATTTAAAATAAATATATAAACCAATGATATACAGCCATTAATTTGCTTATTTTTGTATTTTTCAATAGTGATATACCAGCCTGTAAATTAAAATTTAATTAAGGGTCTTCCCCTCTGTTAATTGCATTAATTAATAATCAACTCAGAAATGATAGATTTCTTGGTGAAAAATTCCATTCAACAAAATTTGAGTGAATTTCATTTTGAGCTTCTAAGCGAGTTTATGATACTAAAACACGTTATGCTTCCAAGAAGATATTTTTCTCAAAACTACGGAATGGTGAAGTGGTTCGTCGTGATCGGCTTCTGTATTCTGTGTCACAAAAATCCGTGTTTTGTTTGCCCTGTGTGCTTTTCAATCGTGATAAAAATGTGCCTTTGTTAAGGGAATTAATTATTGGAAAAATATTTCTCCAATTGAAAAGCATGCATTGTCTCAAGAACATTCAGCCAATATCATGACATTAATTACACATTCGAAAGTGTTTGGAACAATAGATATAGAATTTCATAAACAATATTTAATAGAAAAGAAATACTGGGTGGACATTCTTCAACGAATTAAATTTTTGTCAAGTCGAGGACTGCCATTTAGAGGAAGAACAGAGCTATTTGGAAATAGTAATAACAGGAATTATATGGGAATTTTTGAGCTAATTGCTCAATTTCATCCTATTTTGCACGATCACATTCAAAGGATTGGTAAAGCAGGCCGTGGCAACATGTCTTATTTGTCTTCCACAATTTGTAACGAATTTATTAAAGTGCTTGCAAATAATGTTCGCGAATTTATAGGTTCTGAAGCAAAATTGGCAAAATATTTTTCAATTAGCGTTGATTCATCCCCTGATATAAGCCATTCTGATAAACTTACTATTATTATAAGTTATGTGAAATGTTATGGTGTTCCTGTTGAAAGATTCATTACATTTATCAATAACGGTGGTCACAAAGCGGTTGACATGGAAGCTCGGATTATGAGGAGTTTAGAGGATTTATCTCTAGATATTCAAAATTGTCGAGGACAATCGTATGACAATGACAGTAACATGTCAGGTCAATACTCTGAATTACAAGCTCTTATAAAAAAACGCAAACCTCTTGCATTATTTGTCCCATGTGCTGCACATTCTCTTGATTTGGTGGGTACTTTTACAGCTGAAAGCTGTAATATGGCCACTTCATTTTTCATGTTTGTAGAAGAAATGTAAAATTTCTTCTCTGCTACTACATACAGATGGCAAATCACGATTGAGAAATTTAAGGAAATCGCAGATTCTCTAGTTCCGAAGAAATTGTCGACTACCAGGTGGTCATATCGCGCCGATTCATATCAAGCTTTTTTCAGAGGTTTTTCTGCTTTCAATAATTCCTTAAAGGAAATTATTGATGATACTACGCAACCAAACGCATCTAGAGTCCAAGCACATGGAATCAGAATTAAATTTGAGGAATTAGAAACAGGGATTCTACTAACACTGTGGAAAGATATTTTAATTGAACTCAATAAAGTAAGTAAGACATTGCAGTCAACAGATATTGATATTTTATTGGCAGTCGCTTTATATGACTCATTAATTAAATATATAATTCAGCTACGTGAACGGTTTTCTTTTCATGGGGAGCAGGGAAAAATTATTACAAGTTGTTCGGAGTATAAATTTGACACTTGGAGAATACGTACTACAAAATTACAATTCGATGATTCAAGATCTGGTGAAGTAGAATTCAATGGCAGAAGCGAAATGCTTATAAACACTTTTTACAAAATAATTGATAGGATTGATTCGCCTTTTGATTCCATTAATAATCCGTTCGATAAAAATAGAATATTTGATGACCATTTCAATGCGTTCGAGTGCTTGTCAAGAAATTGTTATTTTCAGAAGGATGGTTGAACTATAAATCCTTGTTTGAGAATCAAATCTATTTTCTGTAAATGTAAAATTACGCAAAATATTCGTCACCTAATGTCTTAAAGAAAGATGTAAAAATATACATATATAAACATCCAAACACTTCCATCTCCTTTATTAATTTAACTCTGGGCGACAGACAACAGCATCGTTTATATTCCATATTTAACACTTACAAATCCATTTATGAGAGTCACGATTAATGAATACTATGGGCCATAATTAATGAATATTATAGGCCATGATCGATGAAATATATTGAAAACTAATTTATGGAATTCCACACCGTCTTTGACTTATTGTCGGAATTATAATTTTTCCCCATATTTTAGCATTTTTTATTTGTGTTCGTAAGCTTGAGGTAATTGTGCTTGAATTTTTCTTGTGGTGAGTGGTATTTATTATCGTCGAGTATATTACATCTTCGATTATACAAATGGATAGCATCCGCTCAATTTTTGTAGTAAATGTTTAAAACACACATTATGGTATTTACGGAAGTTATTTATGCGCAATACATGTCCTTTAACTAACTAGATTATTATAATAGATGCTTTCAACATTCACAAAGGAAAATATTTCAACACAACCACAATCTATATATCACCAACAGAGTGCAGCACTTCCTCGCCTATGAACTTTCTGGAAATGTGATTCCCTTCTGATTCTCTCTTTTATATGTACTTGCAATATCTATATATACATCGTCATTGATAAAGTACATTATTTTATAGAATATAACAGGCGTTCCAAAGAAAATATATTATTTCGCGGTATATAATTTGCGGTTTCAGTTTATTGGTGGTATGGTATTTGGCGCATTAACGATTATAGGTTTGATGTTATTTATGTATGAACAGAATTTATACACTACTCCGCAGAGTGATACTGCTCTACTCCCCTCTTATTGAACTTTTTGGTGTTATGTTGAATATAAAATGGCGGCTCATTTACAAAACGTGTCCGATTCTATGAACATATATACTGTTAATTATTGCATCAGTAAAAGTCATATTTCATGACAAGTGAATTTTTATTAAAAGAAACTATCGAATGAAGTGACCTACAAGCTCCAAAAACCATCAATACCGAAGTACCGCAATTATAATACCAGGAGCATTATCGTCAAGTTCATCAAGAAGACGTAGTTAAGAATGGAGATCACTGTGGGTGTGGCCGATATCATTCATCGTTAGGACGAATATCAACGCACACGAGATCGTGTGTTTGATTCACACGGAGGGTCTTTTGGAGAAGATAAACATCAACATAGATGTTGTGAATCGCCCAACCATGACCATTTGTGTAACTAGCGTGATATGTTGGTCGTAATCAACTAATATACGGTCTAATATCAACAGGAAGTATCAGACATCGGCTCCGGTTCCGAATTTATGAATGCAAACGAATAATAATGGAATCGGAAAAACAGTAGAATTTGATGGCAAGCAAATTGTGCCACATTTAGTGTACCAGGTGAACTATCATTAAATTCATCATGGAAGGGGTGATTATGAAACAAAAGGGCGCCATCGTGGTATAGACGAAATCGTTGTTAGGACGAATACCAACGCACTGGATGTCATGTGTTCGAATCCTATTATCGCAAGGTTTTTTGGTAGAAAGGATTTTTTTGCCGTACCATGGATGTTGTTTGAAAATTGCCCAAATATCAAAGTTTGCATAGTGTGATTGGTAGTGTTGGTTGTCAAACAATTCGTAATGTCTATACAGGTGCTAACTTTCTACAATTAAATCTTGTTGTGATAGTTTTTGTAAGAATTATTGATGAAAGGTTTTCGGAAAATTAGTAGCTTAAATTGAATAAATAAAATAAACTAGCAACGAGCTTCGATCCATTATGAGTAGAATTTAGAGAGTTGCAATTAATTATTCTTCTATAATGTCTTTAGTTTGTGATTGCACAAGTCTAAATCAAAGTTATATTTTGCGAGGCAAGGAAAACGATACAGTGCTGGGATTGTTATCGAATGGTTTGTTGAGGATGTATTCGTATTATGAAATATTTCCATTAGATCAATAGAACATATTGGTACGACTTTTAAAATTCTAATTTCAATCCTTTTATGGGAATATTGCATCACCATTTCGAAGACATCTAATATATTTCGTTTTTCAAAGAATGAATTCGGTTATATATTTGATCCAAAAATGTAATATTTTATTGAATACCGATTCCTCTTGGTTGTGGTCGTCTTCTTTACTCTAATATATGTTTCTATTAGTAGAAAGATGGAATCTATTATTAAAAATCTTTTAATTGTAAATTTGTGGCATTTTAAAATGTAGTTGCCAATATACCCAAATGTACATTATCATGTACTGCTGTGATGTCTATAAAACATTGCTGTTAACACGACGTCTGGGAATGTCTGAAAAACCATCATATTTACCCAATGTGTTTTAATATTGTTTTGCAATATAAACTAACTATTTAACAATGATATAAGTTGTCTACAAATTACTGAATTGTGTAAAATGTAAGGTACTGCGCCATTATTCGAGCACTAGCGCGATAATGCAACTTACTGCAATGGAAAGGTCAAACTGATAATTTATTATAATTAGTAACAAAGTATTTATTGCCACTAATTCAGTTATTATGAATTCAAAATCATCGGGAAATAATTTTTTATTCATCAAAACTATATATTCGTCGTGCTATGTAACAAATCCTCAACTTATGAATAAATTGTGCTACAACATAGTAACAACAACAATGCGTTTAGAATATTCTGAAATTCGTCCGCGGTTACGTAATTAACAACATCTCTCGTTTATAGTTGAACATCTATCCACATTGTTGTAAATATTTTGGAAATTGCCCAATTTTTAATAGAACGGTTTACAACACTATACTTTCCTTTTACGTATAATTAGTGAAGCGGTCGATCAATAATATTAAGAGTTTGTGAGTTTTGTGCATTTTAGTGAATATTTTACTTAATTTTCACCATGCCAGTGGAATTTTCTGCTTGTATCAAAAGGATTAACCGACACTTGCTAGGCATTATCACCTGTAACGGATCGTGCGAGTCACGCTATCAATCTGTGTTAGTATTGATGTAAACCAAATGACGTTTTATTAAAAAATCGCTTTAACTATTGGGTGTCTCCTGACATGCTTGGCGAAACTTCCAAGGATAGTGATGTATTGAATATCGAAAAGAAACTGGCTACGTTACAGTCCTATGCAGATATGCAGCGGAAATATGAAGAGGAACCTCGGTCTATTGAATTTTCCAATGATAAGATCACGGATTTTCAAAAGGAAACCGTTACTTTTGTCCCTGTTAAAAAATAGCTTTGAAGCCAAAGTCACTTGAACAACGGAATACATTTACAGTATCGAAAATTATAGTTGAAGGAACAATTTGGTATTGCAAGGAATTCCTATGAAAGAAAACGAGAATTTGTTATCGATAGCAAAAAATCTT
The DNA here is from genome assembly GCA_947310635.1 of Leptodirus hochenwartii. NCBI lineage: Eukaryota > Metazoa > Arthropoda > Insecta > Coleoptera > Leiodidae > Leptodirus > Leptodirus hochenwartii. The sequence goes on from CAMZJO010000001.1 coordinate 509,558, forward strand.
TGGTCCATAATCAACGGCAAGATTACCGATGAGGATATTGACACGGTTCATAGTGTTATTACTCGTTGTGCTACCTCTTCTGTTCGGTAACGGGGCGGCAGGGCGAGGGGGGTCAGGTAGGCGCGATTAATTATATGTACTTTAAGGTTTGGTCGCTGTACTTATTATCGGGCAGCGTGGCCGCGTATATTTGAGTACAAATGTTAACTGAACTATTTTTTTTATAAAAATTATTCAAAAGTTTTCCTTAAATAACAAACTTATAGAAGTATAAAGACTACAGTTAAATATATATTATATATTTAAAAAAAACACCACTAAGGCATCTTTCGCTGGTATAGAGAAGTGCTGTAGATCTTGAAATTATTGTGAAAGGACTCCTTTCATAATAATTTCATCGAATTCATCTACTTTTTTTTTGGTTCTACGTCGCGCGCTTGCCGGGCAATTATGCAAATTGCATATTCTACGAAACCGTTGGAACCATCCATGACTAGCTGCAAATGTTTCTGTCGATTAACCGCCTTCGCGTTCCTTTAAAGTCTCAAAAATACTACGTGCTTTAGTATGGATTATTAACAGCTTTATTGGCATTATTTTGTATCTGGTCATCAAACCAAATCGCCAATGCTTTTTCCATTTCAGGAATCAAGCCTTTTCGTTGCCTAGTTATGGCATTGCCTGTTGATGCTTTTATTGAGTCTTTTATTTTATCTTTATCCCTCTAGATCAGTGGCTCGCAACCTTTTTGGGATCACGGAACACTTTTAAGTGGTCTCGATTTTGGCGGAACACCATTATCATAAAATTTGTAAATCTAATGTAAATCACACAAAATAATTGGAAGATTAATATTTAATTGAAATAAGAATATATATTACATGGTAACTTATTTTAATGAGAAATTTGCGCTTGACGACCTTTACAAATTTCCTCAAGGTTGGGTCTTATGTAAGAGAGCGCTACTCTCATTTCTTCTTCTAAATTGGTAAGTCTTTCTCTTTTTTTGCTTTTAATATTTGTTAGAGTTGAAAATCCAAGTTCGCACAGATAGGACGTCGAAAAGAGCAACAAGATATTCAACGCTCGTTTTGCAATAAATGGATGTTCATTCTCGATGGAAATCCAAAACCTTTCCACTCCTTCTTCTTTGAATTTTAGTTGTAACGTTCGATCCGTTGATATATTAATAAACTCATCTGCTTCCTGAATAGAAAAATCTTGGTTCATTATATCAAATTCACCAAATGGATTTCGCGCCCAATCAAAGTCTTCAATATTAAGAGATGGAAAGTAATGAGTTATTTTGTCTTGCAATATTGACAAATGCTCTGCCACATTTGAAATCATTTCGTTAATGTTAACAATATTTTCCGTTGCTAATAACGGAAACATATCAAATTCGCGATTTTGAGCAATACGATTTTTCCAAAGCAAAAGCTTTTTCTGGAAAGCTAGCAATTTGTCTGTGGATGTCAGAATATTTTCATTTTTTCCTTGAAGAGATGTATTGACTGAATTTAAGTAGCTGAAGATATCGGCTAAATATGCTAGCTTAGTACACCATGCATCATTTTCCAAATATTTTACGTATACATCATTACCCTCTTGTCTAAAAAAAACTAGCAATTCCTGTTTCAACTCATGAACTCGGGTTAGCACTTTTCCTCTTGAGAGCCACCTCACTTCAGAGTGCAAAAGCAAACATTCATATTTGGATTCCATGGTGTTACAAAGTTGTTTGAACATACGGGTTTTTAATGGTCTCGTTTTAATATAATTCACCATATGTACGACTTGTTCCAAAACAGACTTTAAGTTTGCTGGTAGACTCTTCGAAATCAAAGATTCCCTGTGCAGAAAGCAGTGAGTGGAGACTATATTTGAATTTATTGCTTTAACTCGACTACAAAATCCCTTAATACTGCCACGCATGGCTGGAGCTCCATCAGTACAGATTCCTGCGCAATTTTCCCAGGATAATTTCCATTCTTCCAAATAAGATGATACTGAATTAAATATGTCTTCTCCAGTTGCGTGACCAATAAGTTCCTTGCAGAATAAAAACTGATTTATTATTTCAGTGTCGCCAACAAAGCGAATAAATCCGATTAATTGGGCTTTGCCACTTATGTCAGCGGATTCGTCAATTTGCAGCGCAAAATTTTTTGTACTTAATTTCGCCGTCACTGCGTTCTCTATAAAACCTGACATATCTATAATTCTTCTTTTTATCGTATCGTCCGAAACGGGAATTTTTAGGACGTCTCGCTGCGCTTCATTGCCAAACATAATCTTAACAATTTCTAAACATGCGGGCAAAATTAGCGATTCTGCGATATCATGTGGCTTTTGCTTCAATGCAATTAGTTCTGCCACTTTATAAGAAGCGATTTGCGCTTTATCCGAAATTGTAACGCTCTTTCGAAAGCATGTTGCTTGCACTTCTTGATTTTTCAGCAATCTTTCGAAATAATCTTTACCTTTCGAAGTTAGACAAGAATGTTTTGTTGAAAGGTGTCGCTGTAACTTAGCTGGGACCATTGCACTGTTAGCCAATTTTTCACCACATACAATACATCTCGGTATGGGAACATCTTGACTACCGCTCCATGTAAAACCAAACTTCAGATATTCTTCCGAATAATGCCGAACTGATTCGGATATCTTTTTACGTTTATTTTCGGCATTTTTGTTGCCTTGCATATCTCCTTCAATTGAAGAAGACCTGCTTGTACTCGCCCCAACATTAACTTCACTTTCAGTCTTTCTTTTCAAAAATTTGTCCATATTTCAGATTTAAAAGTCTTGATTAACTGCTAAAATAAGCAACTAAAAAAGATAAGAATACTGTTAAAACTACACAACTTGCATTTCATCTTACCAATTTCCAACAATATAAAATATATATATACAATAAAAAACACACTCACGAAAACTAGATATTTATATAAAATTATGGCTGAACCGCAGATCGAAATTGCGCTTTTGTTATTTACGTACGAAGAAAGAGAAACAGCACGAAATCAACACTACGTAGCGCGCCCTGCGTCATCGAGTACACTAGAAATTTAGTGGTATTCCCCGGAGTAACTCCAAACGACGTAACTGCGTCGTTCGATACTTACACTGTTAATATTATTGACTGTTCCGCGAAAATTTAGAATAATATTGAATATTTTTGCTAAATTTCAAATAATTAACAAAACTATGTAGTATTTATTTTATAGTAATAAAAAATTTTACTGTTTCTTATTATATTATATTCAAAATTTTCGCGGAACACCTGGGACAGCTTCGCGGAACACCAGTGTTCCGCGGAACGGCGGTTGAGAACCACTGCTCTAGATTGTTGAAACAGTTGAATACGCCAGCCGAAAATCACTTGCTGTCGAGTTGACTATCGAGCACATTCCATACGAATCTCTTGCATTGCTATTTTTTAGCAATTTCAAAATATCTCTAGTTTCAACTTGTGACACATTCAGAAATTTGAACATGTTTCCAACCGGAACTGGAACATTACATATTTTAATTGCATCACATGATTGAGATAACTGATTATCATCATCATTACTAGTGGAAGCAGTTGTGGGAGCACTAATATTTGCAAAATATTTGTTAAATACATTTGGATCAATAACTGACACAGCACTCTAGTCGCTAATAGACCTGTGAGAGTTAATTACTTTCCACATTGATTTGATAGGATTGGTTGTCTTGGAGATAAAATTATTGTTTGCCTCGATCTTTGCATTTCTAATTTCTTCCATGTACTTAACTCTCAGAGTTCTTTTCAGAACAAGTAATTCATTAGATTTATAAATTTGGTAAAGTTCGCAAGCTAAAGCGTGCTCGTTTCTAAGTTTCCTTAAACCTTCATGGAACCACTTCACTCCATCATCACGTTTACATAATTTCAAAGTACGAGTAGGAAAAGATATTAGATATGCATTACAAATAATGTTAAAATAGTTCGTAAACGTGGTCGTAAAACTTAAATTATTGTTACCTAAGAACATTGTACAATTGTTAGAAACATTCATAAAGAAAGAGTATAATCCAACTTGATTTATGGGCCTTATTGATTTGATTTCTTGATTTGAATTAACATTCTTGTATATATCTGATAAAATAATGCATTGACCAATATGGTCAGATATTTTGGTATCTACAGGAATAGTTACATAGTTACCTGTAGAAAAGTTTATAAAAATGTTGTCACGACCGTGTGATTGCAGATTTGATGTGATGCTGTATGTAATGTATTAGTTCGTGTTTTTGTCGGATTATGCCGTTGGCATTGTATGTGATGATGTTGAGTGTTTGTGTCATTAGTTGAAGAGTTCTATGACGGCTTCAACGATGGTGAATATTTTATCTATGGTGTTGGTTTTTGTTTTTAGTTGTTGGTTGATGTGTTTTAGTGTGTTAGTGATTTTGGATAGGTTTAATGTTTTGAAGAGTAATATTATTTCGTGTAGTGGGTTGTCGGATTGGGGTGGTTGTGTGGCGGGTTCTGTTTGTGGTGGTGGTGTTGTTTCTGTTGAGGTTGGTATTTTTTCGTTTCTTAGTACGTTTGCGTATGTTTGTTGTGTGTTGGCTTGTGGCTTGTTTAGTGTTTGTTTGTTGATGTATGCGATATGTTGGATTTGCTGTTTTTGTGTTGTGGGTTTGGTTTGTGTTGGAGTGTTGGATGTGGTGTTTGCGGACAGGTGTTTTTGCCTGTTGGCGGTGTATTGTTTGAGTGCTGGGCACCCTTTGTATAGGGCAGGATGGGCCTCACTGCAGTTTACGCATTTGGCCGGTGTGTCTTTGGGTTTGGTACAGGTTTTCGTGTTGTGTTTTCCTGCACATTTCATGCAGTTGGGTTTTAGGTTGCATGTGTGGGATGAGTGCCCAAAAGCTTGGCAATTGTGGCACTGTGGTACGGAATTGTTTCGGTATGGTTCTGTTTTTACAACTAGGCCACAGAGACGTTTGAGTCCCATGGCTTGTTGTTGGAATTCCTTGTGGATTGTTAGGAGTATACAGGTGATGTCGGCTTTGTTGGATTTGACGCGGGAGGCGGATGGGAATGGAAGTTTTGCGTGTGTGAGGGCGGTTTTGATATCGGCAATGGAGATGTCGTGTGGGATTGGTTTTAGGATGAGTTTGGCTGGTCTGTCGATGCTTCGGGAGTATGTGAAATGTTCAACTTTCTCGGACTTGAAGCTGTTTATTGCCATGGCGTCGTGTATGTCGTGGGGTTTGATGGTGAGGTGGTCTAGGTTATGTTTGATGATAGGATCGGTTTTGGTGAAGTGTTTTAGTTTGGTTAGGAGCCATACTGTCTTGTTGGTGTAGACCAGGGGTCTCCAAACTACGGCCCGAGGGCCACATCCGGCCCGCGGACAGATTCTGTCCGGCCCGCGGAGAGCTAGCATACTTGAAAACTCATTTTAGAGAACATGTTTTTTATAGCAAATTAAATTTAGTTTACTGAAGTATTCTAATTTTATGTTGAATAATTATTAATATGACATCTACATTGATATGGTCATGGGCTAACTACTCATAACATTGTTGTAGGCTTATTGTTATTGTTTTTGTGATAAGTTGGATAAAGAAACACAGAATTGTAATGAGTAAAGACATGTATAATATGCAGAAAATTTAACTTCAGTATATAATAACTAACAAATTATTGAAATGAATCCAACTAACATTTTATACATTTTAAATAAAAACATAACTTATAACAAGCATAATGACATATGAAATACTAATGAGATTTATGTAATTGAGATTTTCCACTGACAATAGTTTGTAGTTGTGGACTAATTTTACTTGTACCAATTATTAAAAGAGATTTAAGATGCTCATCAGTTAATTTAGATCTGTAAACATTTTTTGTGTACTTCATTTTGGAGAAGGTCTTCTCACACAAATAAGTAGTACCAAAAACAGAAAACAGCCCACGAGCAAATTTATGCAAATTATCAAATTGTGTCAGTGGAAGACTCTTATAAAATTCCAACAAAGATGAGTTTTGATATTTGTTCTTAATTATATCACTGCACTGTAGATCAATCATTTCCATTTGAAGTTCCGGGGCTAGGGTTTCAATGTCAGTATCAAAAGGATTCTGAAAAATCTTAATTTGATTCGCAATGGCATCAAAGTCCGAGAAACGAGTATCAAAATTTATTTTCAAAGCACTCAAAGTTTCGATTGCAAAATCGATAGGAAACTCAGTCTCAGTGGTGTGGCTGAATATTTCACATGTTTTAAAATGTGAAAAACATTTACTTCGTAGTTGTGATTGAAACAGTATCAATTTCTTCCGGAATAATTTGATATTAGTGTATAAATCAGGAAGATGCTGGTTTTCTCCTTGCAATCTCAAATTCAGTTCGTTCACATGTTTTGTCAAATCAACATAGAATGCTAACTTCCACAGCCATGCGTTGTTTTGTAATTCAGTAAGAGGGCGATGCTTTTCATTCAAAAAAATTTCGATCACTGCTCGAAGTTCAAAAAAGCGCTGAAGGACTTTCCCACAACTAAGCCAACGTACGGCAGTATGATAAGGTAAGTCATTTTCTCCAATCTCTTCAATAAATTGTCGGAATTGTCGGTGATTCAGCCCAAAAGATCTGATAAAATTAACAGTTGATATGACTGGTTTCAGAACTTCAGACATATCCAAACATTTTCCGCACAAAGACTGTTGATGAATGATACAATGTAAGACTAATGGTTTTGAACCACCGTCATTTTCTACAGCCTTTGACACAAGAGCGACCACTCCTTTATCTTTCCCACTCATGTTTTTGCCTCCATCAGTTGTAATACATTTCAAGTTTTTCCATCGAAGGTTCTATTGATTAATGGCCATTTCAACTCCTTTAAAAATATCTGTACCAGTAGTTGTGCCATGAATACTATACATATCAAGAAGTTCTTCATGCACTTCATAGCTTTTATCTACTCCTCGAATATAAATCAACACCTGAGCAGTATCTGACACATCCGTTGACTCATCCAAGGCCAAAGAAAACCACTCAACATGTCCATTTTTGTCGAACAGTTGAGAGGATATATTTTCAGCGATGTTTTCTACCCTTCGAGCCACAGTGTTTGCTGACATACTGACAGTTTTTAATAAATTTACCTTTTCAGGGCACATTTCTTCGGCTACTGCAATTATGCATTCTTTGATCATTTCTCCATCGGTGAATGGTTTTCCACGTTTTGCAATTTCAAGAGCCACACGAAAGCTGGCACGAGTTGCAGCCTCTTGTTCAGTTTTGAGTTTAGTAAATGAAGATTGCTGCGATTTCAATCCGCGCTGCATAGCTGCGAATTTTTCTGTCCGCAAACTTCCTGTATATTTTGAGTAATTTTGAAAATGTTTTGTTTCATAATGACGTTTAATGTTATATTCCTTGAGAACGGCTATGCTTTCATTGCAAATCAAACATAGCGCCTTGTTACTGGACTCAATTACGAAATACTGAATGTTCCACTGATCTTTGAATTTTCTGCATTCACTATCAATTTTTCGCTTCTTTTCCATACTACTAAATCACACACAAAAGCAACAATTCAAATCAAAATACTGTTACAAAGATGTCTTAAACTTAAACACGCACAAACACGTTTTAAGGAGGTACGCACTATTTTATTTCACAACAGTGTCATAGGAACTGACTTGTGGTTGCGCCACTAGCCTTCTTATATATTCCAATTACTGCCGTCTACCTATTTCCGCTTGTGTCCACCAGATGTCGTGTCACGTTACTCCTCATGGCTCGTACTCTACGACTAATCTAGAACAGTGGACTATTTCACTTTTTACCACCGCCAACAATGATAATATGGTTTTGGCCCTCGGAACTTACTGGAGTAATCAGTATGGCCCTAAGGCTGGAAAGTTTGGAGACCCCTGGTGTAGACAAATATGGGTGGGATATTGTTTCGTGTGGTGCATATTTTGGTAAAGTGCAATCTTCTAGTTTTTGTGGCGAATCTACATATCTATAAGGGAAAATGCCCTTACACTTTATTAAATTGAAATCATCATTATTTGCAAAGTGTACTTTAGTTAATGTAAATTGATTGGGCTCCAAGTTTTTTACTAATTTATCTAAACTACTGGGCATAAATTTTAAAGAGTCAATAAAACGTAATTGCATGCCATGGTACATTCTAGAAAATGAGATGTACTCTTCCGTTGAATTTGCAATTACCGAAATTTCACTGTCACATTTTACATTTGCTAAAACTTCAATCAAAAACTTTGAATCATACCCAAATTATGGTATAGAATTGGTAAGATCTTTAGTTTATTTTTACATTGAATATTGCAATTATTACATATTGTACTTATGTAGTTACCGATAAAATGACAATGATGCATCACTTTATCATTTTTTATATTTAAGGTTGTATTGCACAAAGAACAAACAGTACAAGTATCATACTGTACCTTTTCCACTAAATATATTGGATTCATTGATATATTCCCATCAGTTTTCATGCATTTTGAAATGAATTCGCTTTCCTTTAAAAGTTCTTCTATAAACCACTGTTGTGGTTTTCACCACGATACATTTTAAAACTATTTAATGCAGGATTGTATGAACATACTCGAATGTAACCAGTAGAATAGGGAACATGTTTCTGATAAGAAGTAGTGTGAGAGATATTTTCATTATTTTTACAAGTTTGAATACGAGTGGTAAAAGCTTCAAAGTCTCCGTATATAACAAATGGATGTCTCATACTCGCACGAAAGTTTTTTAATTTTACAAGTGAACCGGGATTTGGTACCTCAATTTTAGTAGCCTCATAATTATTACAATTTTGTAGATGTTCTTTGAGTTTTGTTTCTGTTCTAAAATAATTAAGACAGCGGTTGCAAATATGTTTAACATGGGTGTCTTTGGAAATTTGACGAGAACATAGTCTATTTAAATTTTTAATTAAACAATAGTGACCTTTACTATTATTATATGCTGGTAAAAATAACAAATTAATTAATGTTACATTATCGTTAGTGTTGTTTTTAGAAATGTAAACTGGCTATATTGAATCTTTTGCTTTATCACCATCTATACTATAAACGGTAATTGATAAATTTTGGTTTTGTTTCTCAAATTTAACTAAATCGGTAATTTTAATGGGAAACTCGATATTTCTAAAATTTAAAAAATCATGAATATTTTGAGGATATGAATTAACATTTAATGGATCTGTTAGACTTGGATATAATTTGGCTAAACAACTCCAAACAAAACATCTGGTGTCGGTGTTTCGAATATTCAAAATATTTCTATTAATGCGATAAGATTCGGGTAATTCTACATAACTCGAAGCTCCACAATTGAGTGGAGAATATTTCACGAATGCAACTACCATATTAACGATACTGCATTGGGCCCAACCACTCGTACGATCTGCTTGCTCTTGCAACTGGAAAAATAATGTGTTATTATTACAATATTTTTCAAAGATTTTCTCAACTCGCCTTAAGGAGTATTTGTGCAAATAGTGAATCTAAAGCCGCATTCAAGTCAGTACCCTGAACAACAATTGCGTTTCTCGTCGTAAAAAATTTCGGTTCCTCCACTAGTGAAGACGGTTGCATGAAGTTGCCGGTGTAACAAAGGTTAATTTAAAAACTTCATGGATTTACGAAGGTTAACGATACGACTCATGATCATTGTCTTTACATCACCGAAAAAACTGTGGATGTCTTTGTGTGTAATGTTTATTACAACCCCTGTACGAATTCTACTCTCAAAGGCAGAGTGCAACTGTAACAATGAAAAAAAAATTAATATATAAGTTTAATTAATATAAAATTAATATAAAAATAAAATAGAGTATCACAGTGAAACTTACATTTTGCCATTTAACTCTTTTTGCAAGAGTTTTGTTGTCATCATCACCACCCGGTACAACATTCCTCCTCCTTTGCGGAACAAGATTCGTACGAGGGCGTAAATTACCTCCACCAATCAATAACGATCCATGACCGTTGGTTGAATTTATATTACATCTTGTCCTTATTCTAATAGCGAACTTTAATTTAATAGTTTCTAATTTTATCAAGTCTGCCACAATTTTTTTTTGTGTGTTATTACCGATTTTACACTTTATATATTTATTTAAAAGTTTAATTTGATCCACTGCTATCTTCTTACACTTCAGTAAATCAGGTATTGTTGGATTAATTATACTCAGTTTACTCGTTAATTTACGTATCACTCTTATAAAGTTTATATTGTACTCGATCTTCAAGCTTTCAAATGCTACTTTTACTATTATAAAAAAAAATAAAAAAAATTGTGTGTATATTGGGTTTATACTTTTTATTTGAAGATTACATTTTAAAATCTACTATATGACAAGTGCGTCTTCAGGTAATTTCTTTAATCCATCGTAGAGTAGTTTTACTGGAGTGGTGTTAAGTTGCTTCAAATCAGCGTCCGAATTAAAGTGCTGATTGAAACGTTCAGGTAGAAAACAAACGGCACCTTCTCCCAATTCCACAACAAGCTTTTGTCCATTCTTGGTATTAATGTACTTGAACTTCTCCACTATATACAATTTATCTTGATCTAAATCACGTAACGGTAATACAGTAAAATCTTCACCACCACCTATGGCGTTTAATAAATCACATGGGTCTTGAGTTGGATTTTCCGGAATCATCGATTGTACGGCTGCAGTGTTGGTTAGTTCAAAATCATCACTATTATCTTCAAATTCAAAAGGATTCTGACGAACTTTTTTATTCGGTACATAATAGTTGGCACTTCCACTTGACTCATCCACCATACACAAACGTTTATTGATGGTTGATAATTTTCTTGGTGCACCCGGAACAGTATTGAATACTTTTGATACTAGTACCGGAGATGATGATGACGAAAGAGTGTTTAGTTGCTGTTGATTCATGTTTGAACTTTATATATATTTTTTTACAAGTATAGATCTTGTCAAGTCAAGTCAAGTGTCTATAGGTAAGTAATAGCATATACGCAGTCGTGTGTGTGTGGATTTCTCCTGTCTTTGAAGTGTCAAGCCGTTGGCTTCTTTCTTCGATGTTGGCTGGTTATGTCTTGTGGTTGGCTTGAGTGTATCTCTGGCGATTTGTGTGCGGTGTTGGCTGGGTGTACTGGGTATTTGTTGGTTACATTGGGTGTGGGTGGTGTTGGTTTGCTAGTGTTTGCAGCATGACTCGCGCTGCTTTTCGTTTTGGAGTGGGTATGGTTTGGGTTAGTGCGGTCAAGGTGGGATTTTGGTTGTGTTTTAGTTTGTTGTAGAAGTCTGTATTTAGTTTGGATAGCGCAGTTTTGAGTTTAGGCATGGCGGTTTGTTCGTGTATGGTTTGGATGGAGATGTATCTAGGTGTTCTGGTTGCTAAGCGGAGGAATTTGTTTTGTATGATTTGTAGGGTTTTTAGGTTGGATGGTGAGATCGTGATCCACGCTGGGGAAGCGTAGGTGAGAATCGGGCGTACATAGGTTTTGTATAGGAGGGTGCTGTGTTTTCTGTAGCGGAGGGTGATATCATTATTGGTATGAGTTGGTGAAGTTTCTTTCGTGCTGTTAATGAGATGTTGGTTGTGTGTGTTTTGAATGTTAGTCGTTTGTCTAGTGTTAGGCCTAGATATTTTATGTTGTGTGACCAGTTTATTTACTTGTTTAGGACTTTAATTATGTTCTGTTGCATGCTTGTTGTTTTGTGTGTGAACATGGCTAGTTCTGTTTTGTTGGGGTTTACAGTCATGCCCCAGGTGTGGAAGTAGTTGGTTAGTTGGTTTATTTCATTTTGTAGGAGTTTGGTTAGGAGAGTGTGACTTCTTGACTGTGTTAGTATGGCGGTGTCATCTGCGTATTGGGAGTAGATGCTTCTGCTGTCTATGGGTTTGGGGATATCGGATATGTATAGGTTGAATAGGATTGGTCCTCGGGCTGATCCTTGTGGGACCCCGGATTGGATGGGGAATTTGTGGGAGATGGAATTGTTGACTTTGATTGTGAAGGTTCTGTTGTGTAGGTAGCTTTGGATGAGATTGGTTATACGGTTGTTGAAGTTGTGTTTTAGTAGTTTGATGATGAGGGCTTTGTGCGATATCTTGTCAAAGGCCTTTTCGAGGTCCAGTGATAGGATTGCGGTGTAGTGGTTTTTGTTGTATCCTGCTTGTATGTGGTCAACTATTCTGAGTAGTTGGTGTGTGCATGAGTGTTGAGGTCTGAAGCCATATTGGTGGTTCGGGAGTATGTTGTGTTGGTGTGTGTGTGCTGTGATGTGGTCGAGGATGATGGAGTCTAGAACTTTCGATAGGGTGGTTAGTAGGCTGATGGGTCTGTAGCTGGTGGGGGTGTGTTTTGGTTTGTTGGGTTTCAGGATAGGAATTATTATTGCCTGTTTCCAGCATGCGGGATAATACGCAGTTTGTAGTATGTTGTTGTATATATTGGTAATTAGGTCTATGGCGTTGGTTGGGAGTGCTTTTATGATATAGTTGGGGATGTTATCAGTGCCTGGGGCTTTGTGGTTCGGGAGGTGTTTGATTTTGTGTACAACTGTTTCTTGTGTTATTGTGATCGGTTCGGTGTTTGTGATGTCTAGGTTTTTCAGTGTGTTGTGGAAGACGTTACAATTTGTGATTATATTTGTGTCAGTTAGTGGGTTGGGGGTGAATTGTTTTACTAGGGAGTTGCCTAGCATGTTTTGTTTGTCTGTGTCTGTGTATGCGGTGGTGTTGTTTTCTTTGAGGGGTGGGGGGGGATTAGGTAGCGTTTTTTGGATAGGATTTTCGGGAGTTTGTATGGGTTTTGTATGGTATTTTCAACAAATGTATACCATTGTTCTGTGTGGAATTCTGATATGTCTGTTTTGATTTGTTTTAATAGTTTATTTATTAGTGTTTTTGTTGGTGGATATCTTCTGTTTTTGAAGTGTTGCCTGAGTTTGGTTCTGTGCGATTTGTGCGATTATGCGTGGAGGAAGTGTTATTGTGTGTTGCTTGATTCGGGTATTGGTGTTGGTTAGGGATTCTTGCATGGATGTTTGGATTAGTTGTGTGAGTGTGTTAATAGCGTTGTCAATGCATGCAGGGGTGGTAGGTGTTTGGGTGTGTGGTGCGGAGCGTGCAATTTTAATTTCAATTGTGTTGGTGAATTTGGGGATGTTGTAGTCTTTCATGCAGTGGTTTCTGTGTAGGTCTATGTGTTTGGTTTTTAGGTCTATTTCGATTGCTACTGGGACATGATCTGAGTTTAGTTCAGGGAGTGTGCTTATGTTAGTGGGATTGCAGAAGTTGTGGAGGATAGCTATGTCAATAGTGGAGTTGGTTTTGGTTCTGTTTGTGGCTACTAGGGTTGCGCTATCTGGTGCGATTATTCTGTTGTTCGGGTGTAGTTGTGTGTAATTGTATAGGATTCTACCGTTTTTGTTGTTATGTGTGCAGTGCCAGGAGATGTGTTTAGCGTTGAGATCGCCTGCTATTATCGTTTTGGGAGCTATTTTGGTCAGTGCTTTAAGTTCTTTTATTTCTATTGTGTTTTTGGGTTGTTTGTAGGCGGAGACAATTAGTGTGTTATTTATGTTTATGGCTGTGGCTTCTAGAGTGTTTAGTTTCGGGAGTATGATTTCGTGATGTTTGAGGGTGCGTTTGATAAGTATGGCCGTTCCTCCTCCTCGGGTCTCCCTATCGTTTCTGTACGTGGTGTAGTTGGGGATTGTGAATTTGGTTGGTGGTTTTAGGAAGGTTTCCTGGAGTAGTATTATGTCAGGATTATGGTCTATGGTGTATTGTGTTAGTTCGTGTTTTTGTCTGTATATTCCATTGGCGTTGTATGTGATTATGTTTAGGGTGTCAGGCATTAGTTGAATAGGGAAGTGGCGGCTTCGATGACCGCGAAGAGTTTATCTATGGGATCAGTTTTGGTTTTAAGGTCTTGGGATAGTTTTGTAAGTGTGGATTTTATTTTGAGCAGGTTAAGGGATTTTAGGAATGAGAGGATTTCTAGGATTGGGTTTTCGGAGATGTTAAGGGATGTCAGTGGTTGGTGTATTTGTTTGGTTTGTGTTTGTTTGATACCGTGTTTGGTGGTGTGGGCGTTTTAGAGAGAGTTTGGGCGTATAAGAGCGTGTTAACGCGTGTGGTGTTTGGTTGTGTGTTGATTGTTGGGGTTGGCGGTTTGCGTATTGTGGGGTTGCTTTGTGTTGTTGTTGTTTTTGTGTGTGTTGTTGTGGCTTGTAGTTTGTTGTTTAGGTGTTGATGTCGGGCTTTCTTCTACTCTTTTAGTGCAGTACAGCCCTTGTGTAGGGAAGGGTGGGATTCGCCGCAGTTGGCGCAGGTGGCGGGGGAGTCTCTTGGTTTTGAGCAGGTTGAGGTTTTGTGTGGTGCGGCGCATTTCATGCATTTTGGTTTAAGGTTACAGGTATGGGAAGAGTGCCCGAAGGCCTGGCAGTTGTGACATTGCGGAGTGTTGGTGTTGTTATATGGTTCGGCCTTGACTACCAATCCGCATAAGCGGTTGGTTCTCATTGTTTTCTCCAGTGTTTCCTTACGGACTGTGAGGAGAATGCAGGTGGTTGGTTTGTTGTCTCGCTTGACGCGAGCTGCGGAAAGGAAGGGGATGTTGGCTTCTGTGATGGCGGTTTTAATGTCATTTATGTGTATGTCGGCGGGGATGGGCTTGATGATTAATTTGGCGGGTCTGTCAATGGATCGGGCATAGGTGAAGTGTTCAATTTCTTCAGCCTTGAGGTGTTGGTTGATGGCTATGGCATCTAATAGGTTGGTAGGTTTGAGGGTTAGGTGATCTAGGTGGTGTTTGATTGTGTATTCATGACGGACGATGGAGTTGATGATTTGGATGAGTTTTACAGTGTTTTTTGTATATATGAAGATGGGTGGGAGATTGGTTTGTTTCGTTTGTTGTGTTTTGTTGGTGTGTGTGTCGTTTACTTGACTGTTGTCGTCTTCTTCCGATTCGAAGTATTCGTCGCTGGATAGTTTCTCGTATCTGTTGCTGGTGGTGATCGTGCTGGTGGTGGTGTCGGTTGTTGTTGTTGATGGTGGTGTCGGCTTCCTCTTCCTCTTTTATCTTTCCCTTCTGTATGGCGAATCCTTCCATTTGGTCATCCATGGGGGTGGACATGGCGGCGTCGCGGGGGGTTTGTGTTTTAGTGTCGGGCACTATGCACTTTGGTTTGTTATTTATACACTTTACAAGAATATTGTACGCAGTCGTGTGTGGGTGGATTTCTTCTGTGTTTGAAGTGTCAAGCCGTTGGCTTCTTTCTTCGGTGTTGGCTGAAATATCCATTTCTTTAAATGCAATATCAAATTCATTGAAAATATCAAGACCGGTACACTTCCCTTTCAACGTTATTAGTTTCATTATCTCTCCTTTCATTATATTGCCTGATTTATATCGAGCAAAAACTGCTAGTTGTGCATAACCATTTACATCATTACTCTCATCTAAAGCAATTGAATGTATTTCTGCATACAATAATTCGTTATGTATTTGCGATGAAATATTTCTTTCTAATTCTATTACTCGATCTTTAATTGTATTGTGACTTATTGGTAACTCATATATACGCTTTATAATCAAGTCTTTTTCTTTAACATCTGCAAACAAAGTAGCACTACATTCTAAAAACGCTTGTTTTACAAACTCCTTCTGAAAGAGGTTTCCCATGACGAGCAATGCAATGGGCTACTTGAAAACTAGCAGCTGTAATGTTATTTTTTGGAATCAAAAAAGTTTTTAAAACACTGGTTTGTGAATGATTCTGTTTTTTCTTTTGTAAAAAATATTCTCTCCTTTCTTCGTCTGTTGAGAAGCTGAGATTTGAATGCTGAGTAAATCCTTACGGGTTTTTCTTTTATATTATGTAAATTTTCGACTAGTTTCGGCTTTTGGCCATCATCAGCTCAAAAAACTAAATAAATTAAATTAAAATTAAAAATATAATATTTTTTTGAGAGAACATTCTGGGAAAAAATCTTCATTTGTGAACAATTTTTCTGTTTGTTGATTGTCAACTTTCGCTTCTTTCTTACCTTGAGGGCAGTAAAGCCCCCGTTGTCCTTCTCTGACGAGGTGTCCCTTGGGTCAGACATGGCACTGTTACCGGAAGGGTAAGCTTATGGGCGAACGATGGGGTGTGGAAATAAACTATTGCAGTAGGTAAATGTGTATATTGGTATAACATATAACAAGACAATGTATATAGCATCGTCGCGGTGAGTGACGTCGCGGTAGACGGCGTCGAGACGGTTAGCGTAGCGGTTGGCGGCGTCGCGGAAGGCTGCGTCGGGATGGCGGCGTCGCGGCTGGCGGCGTCGGAACGGGCAGCGTCGCGGTTAAAGTTAATAGAGAGCTAGAAACTCCGTAATACTCCGATTGTAATTTGCTTGATTCCAACGTCTAAGAGCGGAGGGAGCTAATACAACTCAAGGATAGGTAATAGAGAGCTCAGGACGGAAAACTCCGTAGCTGAGCTTGAGATAGCAAGTCTCTTGATTCCCATGGCTAAGAGCGGAGGGAGCTAATGCAACTCAAGGAGAGGGGTAGGGAGAGAACCTGGTGGTAATAACAAGGTTCTTTTTTATTTTCACTAAATATCTAACAAAATTCAACAATAATATGTCAATTAGCCTAAATGTCATCCATGTCGCAATCCTCATCATTTGGGTCATCGTTATTATCCATGATAATGGGTTCATCATCCACCAGATTGGATGGTTTGGATGTCTTAAGAGGTATGTCTTCAACTGCAGGTGATTGAGGTGTTTCATCAAGCCACTGTCTTTTCAAGTTTAATATACGTTGTGATGAGTATGATCTTGAGGTATTAATGGCGCTGATCTGGCGTTGAATTGTATCAATAAAGGCCACATTGATAGATGAATCTCGCACTATTGATAAACGCCTTCCTTCAAGGAAAGTGCTCCCGACAACACCGTCTCTTATAGTATCAGCCATTTTTTGGTAATAGATGAGGGGCCTTAGTTCAGCTTGTGGAATAACTTCTGAAAGTATTTGGTACCCATACAATAGTCCTTTGAAAGTACTGCGAAGGTTTACTGGGGACGCATTGATAATGGCGTTGAACAAACTGAATCTCCTTTTAGAGGAGTCATATTTGAATATTCCTTGGGAGGCAGACACATCTATGACCATACCATTTGCCATCTGTACTTCTATGACTCCTTCAGTTGTCATATTTGGAGGTGCACCAGCAAAACAGTATAGGAACGAAGTATAGTAGACATTGGTTTTGTCAGATAATAAGTTGATTAGCCCAGTTCTGCAGGTTCTAGACAACGACCCAGCTTGGGAACCAAGAAACTTCCCAATGTGGTTATTATTCCATGTAAAGTTTCCAGATCTAACCCTCTTTAATACTTCATGATGTTTTCGGTTGTACAGGCTTGTTCTTAGGAGCTGTTTGAAGGATAAGTGTGGTTCAAGCGTATGGGTTGGGTCTACGACTTCATCATCGAGAATTACATTTTTGCTTGAAGGGGTCTCTATGTGTATTTTTTGCCTGGTCACAGGGTCAATTATGTTTGAGTCAATTGGATCAAGATGATATTGAGCATATCTTCCACCTTTAAATTCTGTATGTTGGTCAATCCTTAAAAGGCCAACTTCACAATTGCCTTCGATTTGATTTAGAAGAACATTGAAAGGCACTACACCAGTATATCGAAGGAAGTTTTTTGCATCCATTTTAATTATCTTTCTAATTTCTGCTTTTATTAAGTGATATTTTGTCGCTTTTGTGAGAGCAAACCCATGTCTGCAGTAAATTCCAATCTCTGATAGAAGGGTAATCAGATCGTTTCTTGTCATAAAGTTAGTTACAATATTTAAAATGGCTGTCCCATTGTGAATGAATTGTCCGCTCATTTCACCATATTTAAAATGAACTGTCTCAACGCCATTATAGGTCAGGAACCTTACACCTGATAGGTTATAGCATGATTTGATATACAAACGTGTGTACTCAGGGCTTGTTGTAAGGCCATCTCTACATGATTCAAAAGTAATGGGCAATTGGTTGAGGGTTCTTATCCATTTGATGGACTGGGTTTCAGGAAGGTTTAATTTGTGAAGGATGTAAAGCATTTTGGTTTCACCAATGAAAATCTCATTTATGGCTCCTTGAATAGTAGAGGTTGTTATTGCATTGGTACGATGTTGATAAAGCAAACAGTCTGCTATTTTGACTGCGGTTTTAGTCCAAGGTTTTGCATCAGCTATAAACATATCTTTTATACCTGACATGATAAAATTGGATCCGCAATAAGCATGTTTGATATTCGCACATTCTTCCAATACACCAGGGATAATTGGTAGATATCTAAATCTTCGATCCAATTGTTCTGTGACAACTCTGATTTGGGATATGAGGGCCATTTTGGAAGTTATGGATGATCCAATGAGATTTTTAATTTGGTCTATTATTGCAGTAGGATATTGATCATATGGGATTGTGAAATCGGGGAATATACACATCTCAATGATTTTTGCACCATCACGCTTATTGATATCGATCATGGGAGTTCTGGTAGGAATTCTTTTTCTTTCAAAATTTACCTGGCCAAACCTTATGTTTAGGATCCAATTTTGACGATAATATTCTTCAGTCTCTATGTCATGGGGGTTGAATAGAATCTGTATAGTTTTGATCATATCACTATCAGGGAGGGGGGATTTGGTGACCCACCAGTCTATGGCTTCCTTCCTACATAAAACCCTTCGCCTATCATGGGAGTCTAGGGTTGGTTTTTCTTTGTTATGTAGGAAAGTCTTTGGAACTCCATATTGTTTGGCTTTGCTTGAGATAATTGAAAGGGGGAATTTTTGGGATAGTGCAGCGATGGTGCTTGATAATGGATTTGGGTCCTTCATACTCCTTCCAGCCCGCTCAATTAGCCGAACATTGCACAGCGTGTTCTCACGTAATATTGATATAGTGCCTTTGTTCGCTGTGTTTATCTCCTTTAATATTTGTAAAAAGTATGCCTTTTCCATAATAATTGTGTCAGTTATTGTTGCTTTATTGATTTATTTGTTGCTGGTGGTGATGAAAACTTTGCATAAGTTATTTGAAAATAAAATCAAACGGTTTAAAATACTTAATAGGTACAACATATATTGTACTGTAAAACATACTTTTACGCAGCTTTCCATACTACCCAGGAGGTACTACGCGGAGTGTCGCTAACACTTCGCCTAATTTACATTCCTGCAATTTACCATATTATTCATAGGATTTAAGTTTATATCATGTTTATAAAAAATTAAAGAGATATATCGAATCTCTAAATTGTAAAACGCAAGAATATAAATAGCGCTTTGGGCAGTTTCGTTTTAGTGGGTATTGTCGAAAAACTTAATCAATTAAATATATCATTTCAAGGAAAAGATAACCTTATAATCAATACATTTAATCGCATCAAAGCATTTCAGAAGAAATTGTTGTTATTTGAATCGCAATTGAAAAGTTATAACGCTCACCACTTTCCATTGTTGAAAGAATTTAAGAAATCAAAATGTAACAATTACATCAAATATGCAAAAGAAATAAGAAACCTTACAGCTGCTTTTGAAAGCCGATTCAGTAATTTAGAGTTAGACAGATACAACAAATTTTTTGAAATATATTCATCTCCATTTCATGTTAAAATCGAGTCGGCCCCAGAATATCTCCAAATGGAACTGGTTGACTTACAGTGCAATATTGAATTAAAACACATTTTTGAAACATCAGAATCGAAAATAGATTTTTATAACACTTACGTCACAAAAGAGCAATTTTCCAATTTGAGAAATCTGGCACAAAAAGTTATTAGCGCTTTTGGTTCAACTTACACCTGCAAATCGTATTTTTTGAAAATGAAATTGACCAAACACAAAACACGCTCATACATAACGGACGCTAACCTGCAACACCAATTACGATGTGCAAATACCCAAATTAAGATCGATTTGCAAAAGCTAAGTGAAAGAGTGGAGAAACAAATATCGCACTAGTAAAATAAATATTTTTTAATGATTTCATTATTTAAATTTCATTCATATTTATATATTTTTTATATTTAATTTTTAGTATTATATATTTCTTTACAATGTACGCTTAGTATCATTATTATTATATTATCTATGTTTACATGTAAGAATAATAGTAAACACAATAA
This sequence comes from Leptodirus hochenwartii, assembly GCA_947310635.1. Taxonomy (NCBI): domain Eukaryota; kingdom Metazoa; phylum Arthropoda; class Insecta; order Coleoptera; family Leiodidae; genus Leptodirus; species Leptodirus hochenwartii. Next base: position 529,791 of record CAMZJO010000001.1, read on the forward strand.
TAATATCTCATTATGTTTCAATTTTTCAATCAAAAAAATGTCTATAGTGTATCTAAATCTAATATGGGGATTCATAATTTTATATGTGGCCCGCGGAGTTATGATGCATTTCCAAAGTGGCCCGAAAGATCATTTGGGTTGGCCACCCCTGGTCTAAATCATCGACTAAAACTATCAATTGGTGACTCAATATCAGAAGTTCATGGTGTGAATCATTTTACAATATTTATGGATAAGTTATATAGTTTGTTTAGCCAGTCTCCTAAAAATCAAAGAAACATTGAAGAGTTTGCCGCAGATCTTGGAAAAGGCTTTAAAAAAATGGTAAAGTTATAGGCATCAGGTGGGTATCCAGTTCATTTCGAACAGTTTCAGCCGTGTGGCATAACTATGCTGCTCTCTGTAATTATTTCCAATCAATAGGTGAAAATAAATTGTCAATGCAATTGGAGCGAATCAAGTTCAACGGTTTATATAAACTTATTTCGTCGAAACAATTTTTATATGATTTAGCCATTATGTATGATGACCTTTTTGAAATGTCTATACTGTCAGAATGTGTCCAAAAAAGAGACATGACAATCTTGCAACCAGATAAATTAATTCAACGTACCATAAAGCAATTTATGGAATTTATGATAGATAAAAAAGGCAGCAAGGTATTAGCTGTTGAGGCAGCTATAAATAACGAAATGACATTTCAGTCCGTGAAGTTAATGGATAATATCAAAATTATCTCAATTAACCAAGGGCAGTTTCTAACTAGTGTAATAAATAATATGAAACGCTTACTTTCTTAACGGCACAGGGGTATCATCTCATGAAACATCAATGTCAAGCAAACCAACGCATAACTTATTATTAGCACAACTATCTGTGCTGGAAGTCCATGAGTGGCCCACTGAAATAACGCCCGATTATGGACAAAAACACATTGAGTCTTTGCACACGCTTCAAGCTGCAATTTAGAAAAATTCTTCCCGCGTACAGAGAATATCTTCATGATAATGGTCGACAAACCCCTTAAGATTTAGTTCCATTATTAAAATATGCTCAATCTATTCCATGCAGTTCTTCGGAATGCAAAACGGGATTTAGCAGTATGAATTTAATAGTAACTGAAAGCAGATCCAGATTGGAAATTAAGCATGTTTCTAATCTTATGTTCCTAAAACTACACGGTCCTCCTCAACATCTTTGGAAGCCGGAGGAGTATAGTAAGGAATGGCTTCGACAGCATAAATCAGCCATTGATACGCAAACTAAGAATGCTAAACCGAAGGCAATAGAAGAAGATCCAATTTGGAAATTATTGTAAATATTGTCTAATTCTTATCTACATACTTTCTAATTTTTATATAAAATTGTATGTAAAATCATCAATAAATTTTTTTAAATAATTTTTGTTTAATAAATATTTTTAAATGATAAAGAATAAATATTTGCATTTTAATACTAATATTAGTTCCTGCTATTACCCCCTTTCTCTCAAACAATTCTTGAGAAATGTGCACATTTTGATCGGCAGTGCGAGCCCCCACCTCTTTTTTTAGCAGTACACCACTGATTATATTGTAAGAACTTACGTGTGAAAATAGATAAGTTAAATTAAATTTTCGACTCTTAACTTACGCTAGATCATATCTTGTAAGATTTCGTATTTGGTATTCAATGGTGCGAAGGCGAATTTTAATTACAATTATTCAGAGTAAATAACCTTTCTATTGTTTTCTATCTATATAAATCAATGAAGTTTTTATTGAAAATTCCATATTTTACATGCATTTAATATGAATGTTGCAATTCATAAATACTAAATTATATTAGTGAATAGTCGCATACATAAATTGACCATAATTCTCCAAATCTGTAATAACAAGACTGTTTTTATTTACACTTAAGTGCATTATGTCAATCAACCTTAAATTACTCCTTCATGTATATAGCTATGAATGATTTTGAGAACAGTTCCATGGAAATAAAATGATAATGGGTTGTCAATGAGGCATTCATTCGAGGAATCACAAAAACCATCGACATCAATGGTTATGCCCGTTCTGCCACGTTTCCATTGTAAGATCATCATGAAAAGCTTGCGCAGACCTGCAAAATACCCTTCATCTCTACTGTTACCAATAATGGCGGAAAAAAAGCCTTCTGTAAATCTTTCACTGAACCAATTCCAGTGTTCTTTAACAGTTGTGGATATGAGCTCTTTGATGTTGACATTGGTGGGGTTGTCTGGGTTATTGATGGTAATTTCGCCTAATGTGTTGATAGGTACAAAAAGAGAATTGTGGGTGAACATGAGATAAGATATGTCTTCCTTGTTTATTGCATTGTTGCGAATGACAATATTAAACGATTTGGTGTGCAGGCAGATCACATTATGAATCTGGTTGAGAAATTCGGAGGAAAGTGGGTCATTTTTCATGAGTTCAATAGTCATAATGTTAATTTTGTCTGTTGGTGAATTGGCATGATGGGGCCCTCGTAGAATGATGCCACTCAGATCTCTACTGATGGTGTCGTCTGTGAGGTCTCTAGTGGTGGAGTAGATGGGGAAGCAGGCAATATTGTTATAGTAATCATTGCCAAAAGTTTGTCTTTGGAGGTATGAACCACCTAAGCGGGAGAAAGCATTTGTGTATTTGGAGGAGGTGTGGGCAGTATGAGTGTTTAGCAATCTTTTTAAGAGCATGTCACAGCTCCTTTCACAGATGTCAACCATTGTGTGATTGGTTTCCAATGGAGGCTCTAGGAGATGGGGATAAACAATCTTATTTGGGTCTCCACAGCTCTTGCTCATGTAATATATGGTATGGGAAATCCAGGGATGGTCTTTCATTTTGATTAATTTGTGGTATTCGGGCTGCGAGGTGGTGTCATCACAAGGGTCATGTGTTCTGCGTTTCCCTCCTACACCAAGCATGGTGGTGGTTAGTGGGTGTGTTCTTGGAGTGACCTTTAAATTGTGTGTTGTGGTGATGTCTTGATTGAAAATGGTGGTAATCTCGGCCCAGAGGAGTGTGGGGTCAATGATAGATTTGGAGTTGACCTTTGAGACATGGGAAATTGGATTCAGGCTTAGATGGTGTAATAATACTTTGGTTATTTCGACATCAGTATGTTCTTGGGTTGGGATGTTGTGAGAGTATATGTTAGGAAGAATTTTTCCCGTGTACTTGATTGTCGGTGCATCAAGTCTCAATTTTGGGTTCTCTAATTTATTGAATAAATCCAAAGCCACTGGATGGGTCAAGGAATGGGTACAGGTTTTTAGGGCTTCTTGGTAGTCAAAATTGAGTTTGTACCCACTGCGAATATTGGTCATCCTGCATCGAGATCGGCGTTGAAGGTAGGGGAGGTGAAAATGGTATTTAACAAGTTGGAGGTCTCGTTCAGTTCGCGCTCCTGGATGTGTAGAGTTTTCATGGCTTCTCGTCGGTTAAGAATGAACAACCGAACTTTGGCAGCACCACAAAAGTCGTTGGGGTGATTAAATGCCGTGATCATCCCTTTATTATGAGGGTCTATGACTATTAGGGCTGAATGCAATAGAATTTTGGCCCTTTTCTCTTCATAATTGTTACGGGCAGTAATGATGTTTTTTGTGACCTTGATTTCCAGGAATTTTTGGTGTTTGTGATCTATAATGTCCCATTGCGACTCGGGGTTTGGGCATCTCCACTCAGTTGAGCATCTAGCCTGGAGTTGTGGGAGTGTGGAGGACCCTTCGAGTAGCCAGAATCTGTACTGATCTTCGGGGTCCGATGGGTCGTCTGAATGGGATGAAATGGAGGTCTCAGGGGTTGGTTTTGGGATAATTTTGGCAGAGGGAGCTGGGCTGGACTTGCTTGTGGACGGGAGATGAAGGAATTCATACGCAATACGCTTGCTTGTAGAGGCATGATCGGGTTCATCTGTTGAATGTGTAAGACGTCTTTTGAAACCTTTAGATATGTTTGCTAAGTTGTCTTCAATGGGGCGTCTCTCGAGGTTGCAGAGGAGCACACAACACATGTCATGCCGGAGGCTCAGTTCCCGTTGTCTGTTATCTTCTGTTCGCCAATGAGGCCCAGTCACCCCGAAAGTGTTGATAATCTCTTCAGTATATATATTAGAATTGTAAAGCAATAGGTGATAAGGGTCTGACATTTTAGAATCAATTTAACCCATTCATCATTCATCATTCACACGGAGATGAGCTGCTTCTTAGACATTCACACGAAGAAGACCTGCTTCTCAGACATTCACACGGACAAGACCTGCCTCTCACACATTCACATGGAGAAGTTAGGTTATCTCTGGCCTTAAACCTGTTCCTGGAAATGGCAGCCACAAGACGAATAATGGTGATATCAAAGTTGTTCATACCGTCTTTGCCTGGGTGAACTCCGATTCCGTGAAGCCGCACACTTGAGGGCTTTAGGGTATTCTTTATATTTCTAACTTCCGTTAGAATGTCTTGTGCCTGGGAAACTGACAGAAGACCCAGAACCTCCTCGTGACTGATACAAAAAAATTTCAAATCAAACTTGTCTCCCTTTGGTCCAAACTCGTATTCGATCATTATTGGATCAACAATTTCTGAGCAGGTGAGTGGGAGCAAGTTATAGTCTCTTTCAAGGTGCTCAAAGTCAAATTCTTTAAGCTGCCTTTCTACCTTTTACAAGCCGATAAGGCTATTGATAATGACTTCACTAATAGCTTTTAGGTTGATGACTGATGCAATGATGAATAACGCTAGGGCTATACCAGAAGAGATCAACACTCTTGTGGAAGCGGTCGTTGTTATAAGTTGATTTTAAATTGTGTTAAATATGAGAAAGATTAGGGTGTTCACTAATTGCGGCAAAAACAGCAAAAAAGACTGTGCAAAAACTGCAATAAAATACCTACTAAATTAATACGTTAACATCGTATTACATGTTTACAAATAAAAGCTAACACAATAAAATCAACAAAACAATAAAATAAACAGAACAGCACATAGTCTAAACTCGGCTAAATTAGTGACATTGAGAACTATTTTCATTATAGCATTCCTAAATTAAAAGGAACAAAGGGAAGTTTGTTCTGAAAAAGGACTTCATCTGTTAGATGCTGTTAGCCTCTTGTTTCTTTATTTGATCCAATTCGGATTTTCGTTTCGAATAATAATACATGCTACACACAATATAACGTTTTTTTCTCTTATCTTTGCCGATATTAATTTCCTTTGGGCTTTTTTAAGCATTTGATATACTTCTTGCCCCTGTGTTAACTTTTGAATATTCTGCTTTTGCTGTCTCTTCTATTTTCTCGTCACTTAAATTTATTTGGGTATTCTTAGATCTATTTCTGTAGCCTTCTTAGGGTATTTGTGATAATTCTCCCAGGCAGAACATAGAACTTTTGTGCTTTTGTTGTATCGTATTTTGCTGTGGATGTTTCAAGTAGTAGTGGTTGTGTGGTTTATGATGGAGTTGTGGAATTTCTTGCTGAGTTGTGTTATGTGGTCTTCAAGTGTGTCTATTTCGAGTGCTTTATAGAGTGTTGTATTTTTTGTGAATCTTTCTGCTTTTGTTGCAGTTCTTATAAATTTTGTTTCAATTACGTTGATTTTCTTTTTCCTGGTTTTTGTTAGTGCGTTGTACCATTTCGGTGCAGAGGTTTCACATGGTTTCAGTGTGATTCAAAGTTGAGCTTCTGATCTAGTACTAGTCCTAGATATTTGGATTCCTTTTTCCATTTGATGTTTTTGAATTTGTGCTTTACTGTGCTTATTTCTTCTACCTTTAGCTTTTCTTTGTGGAAGATAACTGCTTCAGTTTTTACTGCGTTTACGTTTATTCCCCATTTCTTAAAGTGGTTGATGACGTCTTCCATGTGGTTGGTCAGATTTTCTGTGATGATGTCTATGCTTTTGGATATGCACATTATGGCTGCATCGTCTGCGTAAATTGCAGTTTTTATTCTGTGGTCTTCAGGTTCAGGTAAGTCGTTTATGAACATTGTGAATAGCGTTGTTCCCTGTGCGCTGCCCTGTGGTACCCCGCATTTGATCTCTCTTGGATTGGATGCCTTGTTGTTGATGGTTATTCTGTTTTGTAGGTAGATTTGTACGGTTTTTATCAGCCTTTGATCTATGTTTACATTTTTGATGTTCACCAAAAATGTGGCTCGGTGAATTTAAAATGTCTTGTTGTAGCAACTGAATTTTTTCATGTGGTTGCGTGTTTTCTTTTCTTCGATATGTTACAGCTTTCACAATCGCACATCTGAACTTCATAATATTCGCAGATAATTTTTTGCGCAGAACGACTTCTACGTACTGATTCTTGGAACTTCTTCTTTTAGAAGCGAGTTCTCTCAACTTGTTGCAGAAGTTTCTTAGCAAATGGTTTCTGCATTCCACCTTCTTAATCTGTACTTCATTCCCATAGGGTTTTGAGGTTTGCAATTTCCGAAATACGCTGCTATCACCATCGCCAACAAGAGTAGTGTATCTAAGACCGTGTAATGCCATACTGTTCTTGAATCCGTCAACAATTATATCTGCTTCCATTCCAGTCGAGCTGGAGACCCAGTTTTTTGAACAAATATGTTCTGTCTTAATTTTGCTTCTCTCGCACATACTACAATATTTATTCCTAATTCCGACAAATAAAATCTTTCCTGTTCTAGCCCCTATAATGCAGCCAACTCCCGAAAGTGCGTCATAACTGGTCCGGTATGATCGTTTTGACCACGCACCATCTGCTATGATTGTGATATACGGGGTACCAAACCTATCCGTCTCACCGAGTTCTACTGCGAGTCTCCTCTCTTCAGCACCAGCTGCTTCCATTTCCCTAAATAAGGTGTCGTGCATTGTTTTTGAAAGCTTGTCATGGTATTTCGCATATGTTCGTTTTGCTAACATTGGAATATTAAACTGAGCACACCGCTCTTCTAATTGGCTATATCCACCTCCAGAAGAAAATGCGTTCAAAACTGCAGTCGTATTGATGTATTCGGAATTTTTTTCGGAGCGTATTTCTAAGTTCATGTTGCACATTTTACATTTAAAATTATAGATGCTACATAATCCGAGTCTACGCTCTGAGGCAAATTCCATTTCTTTCCACGTACAGGAAAACGGCGAATGCGATGCAGATTTTATTTGTTCAAAAAAGTACCCAATATCGACAATCCTCCGACCTTCTAATAACGTGGCGTTGGCCGGAAACCCTTCTTCAGTTTCCTCTGGTTGTATGGTAATCGGTGGTACAGCGGTGTTCTCAGGTTCTAAAAGAAGTATATAGTATTAGAATACAGTGCGTTCATAATGAAACGAACAAATTTGTGAAATCGTATCAACTTTTTTTTTTACCCACGGACCCTTCGTTTTATATTTTTGAATAGACATTCTACTTAAAAAATGAAACTTTGGTTTGAACACTTTTATAGTACAGTTCAAATGAAGATGCATGCAAAATGAAGCAAAAATTTTATAAGTCACATATTGAATTATCGCACAGGGTGTTCATCTAGAATTATAACAGGATATAGTGTAATATGTAGTAAATCTCATAATGAATTCAAATTGAGAATCCGCCCCTAAGACTAATTTTTTTTATCAAATTTATCATGGAAAACATGAAGAAATATTGGAACTTACCATCGGGAAAGAATCTGTGTGTAGTGTCAGGTACAGGTGTATGTGTAGGCAATGGTGATATTATGTCCATGAGGTCGCCCATAGAAATAGATGGACAAGAAGTACTGGAACCACCTCGAGATTGTGTGAGACATTCGCGCACCCTAATAATTATAATCATTATCAATTAGTATTACGTAATCTAAATAAATCAGTAAAATATTGTTCGACCCTATTCTGAAAAGTTATATGTAATCAAAATATTTCTATGGATGCAATGCTGTTACCAGAATAGAGCTTATTATTAGTCATAATATTATATTTGATACGATAAATTAAAAAAATGCAATCAATAAAATTTAAATTATGAAATTACTTACATTTTCATTTTGTGTTTCAGGCTTCTTTTCTTGTATGGAGCTTTATCTTTGCGCAACAGAATTTCATTTTTAGAAACCATTGTAAAATATATGGTAGTTTGATCGTCAACGTAATGAACTAACAATGTTACACAGTACACAGATCAAATACTAATGGATGATTCCAGTATCGTGGCTCTTATTTATATCCTAATGCTAATTTTCGCTTTGGGTATAATCTAGTGTTATTATTATTAATATTAAATATAACAAACTATATATATTAAAAAAATCTTGTACGAGAAAACACCGATTATAATATTTCACATTTTGATTTTATCGCAATCCGCAATTAATTACTGTTTAATTAAATTTACATGCAAAAGTCGTGTGGTGATGACCGCAATTTTTTACTCGATGTTATATTTTTATTATACAATATTACGCCAAAAATTTTTGCGTAATTAAAAAATAAAAAATAAACTGACTTTAGTTATATCATTTACACTTTATGTTTGTGCTTTCAAGAATGTTTTATTTGCAATAAAATAGTTTGCATTTAAATTCTGCGTCAATTCGGTATTTTCTGTCTGCCAGACGCTAATATTCGTTTGGAATTCATGGTGATAATCGAATGATACTATGAGCAAATAATGTAACTAATAGCATTCTAATAGACATATTTTTAGAAATGGTCGGATTAGTTGCCCAGTTTAGCCAGTCATACCATCTATCTTATTTTTACTTTATTGATAATTAGTTGAAATTATGTCAACAAATGCAAAATAGAAGTCAAACTAAAAAAAAATGTTTGTATTAACCATATAAATAGGTATTTGTAATGATTTTCTAAAATTTTGATATCTTATGAGAGTGTGATAAATAATAATTTATAATGAATTCAAATACTTTGTTTTCAATATATTGCAATATACGATCCCAAATTTATATTGAATTAAAAATCTGGCAGTTCAGGTATATACTACTACTATAATATATACATCTATATTATCTACCTATATGCAACTACCTGGCGCCGATAATTCCTTCGTTGTATTATATTGTGTGGTGGTTTTGAGAAAAAGACGAAAGATGAAAATGGGGGAGTTAGCAAATAAAGTTGCTATTATTACCACTAGACGGCGACAGATTCGCCATCAAAAATAATCAATTTTATTGTATAAATTACGGACAAACTAATAAACAGATTTTAGTAAAATTTTCAATATATACTCAATTACATATTTTCAACTGGGCTATAGATTTATATTTTTAAAATACGTTGTAGTTTATTTTCAATACAAAATCGTGTTTTATCTATTAATTAAAAAGAAAAATCAAAAATCTGCCTCTATAACCTGCTTCTCAGACATTCACACGGACAAGACCTGCCTCTCACACATTCACATGGAGAAGTTAGGTTATCTCTAGCCTTAAACCTGTTCCTGGAAATGGCAGCCACAAGACGAATAATGGTGATATCAAAGTTGTTCATACCGTCTTTGCCTGGGTGAACTCCGATTCCGTGAAGCCGCACACTTGAGGGCTTTAGGGTATTCTTTATATTTCTAACTTCCGTTAGAATGTCTTGTGCCTGGGAAACTGACAGAAGACCCAGAACCTCCTCGTGACTGATACAAAAAATTTCAAATCAAACTTGTCTCCCTTTGGTCCAAACTCGTATTCGATCATTATTGGATCAACAATTTCTGAGCAGGTGAGTGGGAGCAAGTTATAGTCTCTTTCAAGGTGCTCAAAGTCAAATTCTTTAAGCTGCCTTTCTACCTTTTACAAGCCGATAAGGCTATTGATAATGACTTTACTAATAGCTTTTAGGTTGATAACTGATGCAATGATGAATAACGCTAGGGCTATACCAGAAGAGATCAACACTCTTGTGGAAGCGGTCGTTGTTATAAGTTGATTTTAAATTGTGTTAAATATGAGAAAGATTAAGGTGTTCACTAATTGCGGCTAAAGCAGCAAAAAAGACTGTGCAAAAACTCTGCAATAAAATACCTACTAAATTAATACGTTAACATCGTATTACATGTTTACAAATAAAAGCTAACACAATAAAATCAACAAAACAATAAAATAAACAGAACAGCACATAGTCTAAACTCGGCTAAATTAGTGACATTGAGAACTATTTTCATTATAGCATTCCTAAATTAAAAGGAACAAAGGGAAGTTTGTTCTGAAAAAGGACTTCATCTGTTAGATGCTGTTAGCCTCTTGTTTCTTTATTTGATCCAATTCGGATTTTCGTTTCGAATAATAATACATGCTACACACAATATAACGTTTTTTTCTCTTATCTTTGCCGATATTAATTTCCTTTGGGCTTTTAAGCATTTGATATACTTCTTGCCCCTGTGTTAACTTTTGAATATTCTGCTTTTGCTGTCTCTTCTATTTTCTCGTCACTTAAATTTATTTGGGTATTCTTAGATCTATTTCTGTAGCCTTCTTAGGGTATTTGTGATCATTCTCCCAGGCAGAACATAGAACTTTTGTGCTTTTGTTGTACATCGTATTTTGCTGTGGATGCTTCAAGTAGTAGTGGTTGTGTGGTTTATGATGGAGTTGTGGAATTTCTTGCTGAGTTGTGTTATGTGGTCTTCAAGTGTGTCTATTTCGAGTGCTTTATAGAGTGTTGTATTTTTTGTGAATCTTTCTGCTTTTGTTGCAGTTCTTATAAATTTTGTTTCAATTACGTTGATTTTCTTTTTCCTGGTTTTTGTTAGTGCGTTGTACCATTTCGGTGCAGAGGTTTCACATGGTTTCAGTGTGATTCAAAGTTGAGCTTCTGATCTAGTACTAGTCCTAGATATTTGGATTCCTTTTTCCATTTGATGTTTTTGAATTTGTGCTTTACTGTGCTTATTTCTTCTACCTTTAGCTTTTCTTTGTGGAAGATAACTGCTTCAGTTTTTACTGCGTTTACGTTTATTCCCCATTTCTTAAAGTGGTTGATGACGTCTTCCATGTGGTTGGTCAGATTTTCTGTGATGATGTCTATGCTTTTGGATATGCACATTATGGCTGCATTGTCTGCGTAAATTGCAGTTTTTATTATGTGGTCTTCAGGTTCAGGTAAGTCGTTTATGAACATTGTGAATAGCGTTGTTCCCTGTGCGCTGCCCTGTGGTACCCCGCATTTGATCTCTCTTGGATTGGATGCCTTGTTGTTGATGGTTATTCTGTTTTGTAGGTAGATTTGTACGGTTTTTATCAGCCTTTGATCTATGTTTAGTTGTTGCATTTTGTGTGCTATGGCGTGGTGCGGCACCTTGTCAAATGCTTTTGCTCTTAGTAGTTGTTGTGCTGTTGAGTGTTTTTTGGGAATCCGAATAGTTCCGGTGCATAGAGCTCTTGTTCATTCATGTGTGTGGTTATCATGTCGTTCAGAATAGTTTCTAGAGTCTTGCTTAGGGTATTCAGCAGACTAATAAGTCTGTAATTTTTGGGATTTGTATGATCTTTGCCTGGCTTTGGTACCGGTATGATATTTGCCTTTTTCCATGCTATCGGGAAGTAGGTGGTCTCTAGTATGGCATTGTAGAATTTTGTAATTTGAAGTAATGTTTTCACTGGGAGCTCTTTTAGTGCATAGTTTGGGATTTGATTAGGTTCAGGTGCTATGTTCCATGAGGCTCTTTTGATAGCTGTGTACACTGGGTATTTCTATCTTGATTTCACTTATTGTTTCTGCGCCTATATTCCTTATTTGCTCATTTGTTTGTTGCTTAGACCATATATACATATAGACACGCCTTGTCGCTTATTCTATGAAGCCAACATAGATCCTAGTGTGTTACGTCCGTTGTGCGCAAGAATGCCTAGGGAGCATACATCAATAAAACAAATATCTATTACTTGCATTTATACGATTTATTAAAAAAAATACAGTATATTAAACTAGTAATTTCTAGTTATTTATTATTAAATAGAAAGAAAGGATAATTAGGTAATTAATCATAATAAATTAAGACAATAAAACAATTATTGGTTACAAAATAAAATTGTTTTAGTCGGCTTATTTCTTATTCGGTTCTCATTTTTATTAAAAGATTCTCCTATATGGTATAATCTTATATTACAGTAGTGAAAGGCAATTATTTCAACCAAATTTATGATATGATTAGATTCGACATCATGATCATGTGCTCTTTGTATTCATTAAAAACAGAATTCCGAACATTGCCCATGATATTTATTATTAACTTCGCCCTTAGTTCTTTTTTATAAAATTTGTTGGTTTTTTCAATGCTTCTCATTTCACTTTCAGCCACTTTACAAATGTGGATTATACCCTCAGATGGTTGTATTAAGCACTGCTTTACATTGTTGTAATTTTTAATTGTTATCAAAGATGATTTCAATACTTTAGACTGGATTGCAATCAAACAGATTTCACAACATTTTTGTTCACTTGTTTAATTACAAATCCTGCTATATATTCCACAACGTCTGAAACATACAGGGATAATTGCTTGGAATCAATTACACTATTTAAAGTGTAATTTTGATCATTACAAATATCTTCGTCAGATATTTCAAGCTGGTGATTTTCTACTAATTGATGGTCAATTGTCGTCATTTTAACATTTCTGGAGGTGCTCATAGCCAAGATAATAGTTGGTGCTGGTTCAATGCAATTTGCTTGTGTGGAACCTGTAACGCTCGTATGCATTAGCAGTCTCTTGTATGCAGCTTGGAATTGCTTCGCAGTGGGATTGTTGTTATATCCACAATGACTTCTAATCGCATTAAAGAGAAGTTCAAGATGATCTTGGCATAGTTTATATGCCGAAAGATACTTTAGATCACCATCAATGTTTTCAAAATGATGATTCCATATCCCCATGTAAGACTTTCAACTGATTATCAATCCAATAAAACCAGTTTTTCTCTGGTTTAAACACAGAAGCTCACCATTTTCTGAAGATTTAAGACATGGTAAATATTGAATTGCTTCATTAATTTTTGTAAAAATAATATCCTTGTTGTAGTGCTGTAAACTTGCTTTAAAATATTTGGCAGTACGTTTCAGCTATTTAGAATACCGAAAATGTCGTTCATAAAAATCAGAAATCTCTCTGTAGCGTTAGTGCATTCAAAATCTTTGGAAAACCCAGTTGACGTCAAAACGTCAAATGACTAGGAAAATCAAAAATACTTGGCACAGCATCATATTTAAGAGCTTTCTTTGAACTCCAACGATTGGTAATAAAAGAATCAGATGCAAAATGTTAGGTAAAGAGTCCGCAATCCTAAAGATTGGTTGGAAACAGCACGCCATGCCGATCTATCCTGAGCTAATCCCTTCATCTCCCTATAGCTATTCATCTCAACGTCTTCAACTATCTGACTCACATACTCCAATCTAGGCCTACCTACCCCTCTATTTCCCTCCACTCTACCTTCTATGATCAATTGCATAATCCCCCCATGCCTAAGAATATGCCCTACAAAATGTATCGAACAAATTCTAGCATGTTTTGGTGGCTTGAATTTTTCACGACGCATTGCAATAATCCATTCGTTCTTCAATAATAAGTCTTTGGGAAACCTGCGTATTATTGAGTTTTAGGTTAAACATGTGAGATTTTAATTTTTATTGTTTTCACTATACTAGGCAGTACTTACATGTGAAATGATATACCTGATCCTCTTTTATATCGTTTTATTTAAATTTTAATTCGAACTTGATGAAATTGAAATGAATTAGGGAGTGAATTTACAGGAATTTGCTATACAACGCTTACTGAAATATTCTTTCTGCCCACAACTGACGTCATAGTAGCTGTGTAATGTTGGCTTCTGTTCAGAGTGAGGCATAAATGTCATGCGGCGTGTCTATATGTTTATATGGTCTAAGGTTTGTTGGCTTATTGTTTCTGCTGTTTTGTTGATGCATATGGTGGGGGTGGATGGGTCTTGCAGGGCTTCCGTGATCTCTTAATTTTTGGTTACATCGGTTGATACTATCTTTCCCTGATTTATTTTTAGTTGAGGTATTTCTGTTCTCTTTTTAAGAAGAATTTTAGGGTTTGTGTGTATGTCTTCGTATAGTTTCTCTTCTACAAAGTTATCCAACCTTTCTGCTCGGAATGTGTTTATTCCATTCTTTATTTTTCTGTTCAGGTAGTTGATTTCGTTTTTCATTGCTGGGCATCTGGTTTGGTGATACTGGTTTCTTGTCCTGATTCTGATCTGGTTGATTATTTCTGGGGGGTGGGGGAGAGTGGTTGGTTTATTTTGCTTTGTTCTTAATTTTTGATATGTCTAGTGCCTGTTGTATAGCTCCGGTTAATTCCTTTACTGCTTTGTCTACATCTGTTTGTCTTGTTATTTTGTGTGTGTTTTTTGCGTTGTTTAGGTGTTCTTTGAAGACTGTCCAGTAGTGGTTATTTTTATTGCTACTTTTCAGCTATTCATTCTTTACATGGTTCATTTTTGTCACCGTTAGTACTACTGGTAAATGGTCTGATGTTAGTTCTGTTCTGGTGTTGTTTGTGGCTATTAGGTGTAGGTTTTTGGTTATGGCTATATAAAGCGTGCTTCTTGTTTGGTGTGTATATGAGAAGTGTGTGTTCCCATCTGGTGGGACTATTTCTAGGTCATTGTTCATGACATATCTATTAAGTGTGTTTCCTGCAGAGTTGCTGTTGTTTCCCCAGTTGGAATATTTTCTGTTCCAGTTTCCAGCTGCTATTGTTCTGTTGTGGCTGAATATTTTATTCAGATCTTCTGCGGTGGTTTGTATATCGCTATGATCTCTTTCAGTTCTTTGCCATATTGTAGGGTGACTACTGTGTTTTCTATATTCTTCGCGTCTTTTGGCTCCTTGTATTCCTGTTTGATTGATCTTTTTATAATGATGTCTATACCTCGCCAACTTTGTTCCCTGTCAGTTCTGTACAAGTTGTAATTTGCTATTTTCTATTTGTGTTTCTTGCTGTGTTTTTGAATATGAATTTTTCTAGCTCTAGCCTTTTGTCGATTATTGTGATACCGTTGGCATTCCAATATAGTATTTTCAATTCTTTGGTGTGATTACTCATCTTCTAGGAGGTACGCTGCCGCTTCCAGTATTATCATCACATTTTCTTCTTTTGGGGTATTTTTGTGAATTCTATTTTTGAACATTTTTAATGCTTTGAGGAGTTTTTCTTCGTTTATGTCATTAAAAATGGTTTCTTCTTCTGTGTTGCTCTGCTTTGCGTATGTTGGTGTCTTTTGATGTGTTTGGTTGTGTTGTTCTGTGTAGTTTTTTAGAACTTCTTCTTCTCTTGTTTCTTTTGATCCCAGGCTTTTGCGTTGGGACATAGCTTTGACTTTGTTTCTTGTTTTGGTGTTTGTTCTGTGGTTTGTTTCTTATGTTATATGCTCTCTCTCTCTCTTTTGTGTGTAATACAGCCTCTATAGTTCGCCGGGTGGATTTCTCCGCAATTTGCACAGGTCGGTTTTTCTTCTCTCGCTCTGTAGCACTGGTTGGCCTGGTGGTTTTCCCCGCATCTAACACATCTTGTTGGCATTCGACAAGTGGCGGAGAAGTATCCATAAATTTGACAATTTCTATATTGTGGTATTTGGTTTCATCTGCAAGGTTGCATATTTACCATAATGTAGCATATATCCCTTTTTTGTATATTTTCTCACCGTTATTTCTGTCTGCGGTTATCATTACGCAGGATATAGGCTTTTTGGTTTTCGGATCTCTCATTCTTGCAATACTTTGTACTTCTATGCCTTTATTTCTCAGATATATTATTATATCCTCGCTTTCTATTTCCTTAGAAATGGGTTTGGCCACTATCTTGTTTGGCCTTTCATCAAATCTACCTTTGGTATAGTAGTGTTGGTCTTCACTTTGTTCTATTTTGTTGTTTAGATTTTGATAATCATTTATGTTTGTTGTTCTTATTGTTGTCGTCTCTTTTTTTAATATTAATTTTGGCTGTTCTGTTAGTTTATTTTCGTTGATAAGTGTTTCTATTAGCTTCCTTGGTTTTTTCGGTGCTTTCATTTTCATTGCTTATTACTATTTCTGGCATTCTCCTTTTCTTGGGTTTGGTTTGCTCTTGTTCAATTGTTGATTTGTCTGTTTTGATTTTAATGAATGTATTTCTGTTGTCTTGTCTATTTTTGGTGCGTTTGCTTTGATTTTCTTCCAGTAGTGTGTTGGTTTCTTTTTCTTTTGGTTTTTCTATTATTGTTTTATGTGGTTTGTTATGTTTCTTTCTCTTGTGGCTTCTTTGTTTGCTAGTCTTTCGTTTATATGATGTAGTTTCTATTGTTAGTCTTTTGAGTGGTGTGTTGTTGATGTATATGATGTTGTTGTAGAACTTTAGGTTTTTTTTTTTTTGTTTTTGTTTTTTTTGTACTTATATCATTGCTGTCTGTTCGTGAAATGTTTTGATGCTTGTATACATGGGTAGTCTGGTGGCTAGTCTAAGGAATTTGTTTAGTATTAGTTGGAGCATATCCATGTTATGTTTTGATGTGTTAATCCAGGCTGGTGTGGCATATGATAGGATGGGGAGAATGTATGTTTTGTATAGTAGGATAGTGTGTTCATGTGTTGTGGAAGGGGATATTATGTTTGGGATGAGTTGGTGCATTGGCTTTTGTGGCGGTGTTGTTAGTGTGTTTGGTGAATGAGAGTCTTCTGTCGAGTGTGAGTCCCAAGTATTTTATGTCGTCCGTCCAGTTGATCCAGTTCTGGTTTACTTTGATCTTGTTGGGTTCGTTGTGTTGGTGCTTGCTTCTAACTGTGAAGTGCGTTAGTTCTGTTTTTGTTGAGTTTACTGTTAGTCCCTAGTGTTCGTAGTATTCTGCGCGTTATGTGGTTTCTTTTTGTAGGATTTTACTTAGTAGTTGAATGTTCTTTGATGTTGTTAGTATGGCTGTGTCGTCTGTGTATTGCGAATGTATGGTCCTGTGATCTTTAGGAGATGGGATATTCGCTATATAGAGGTTAAATAGGATTGGGTTAGGGCTGATCCTTATGGTACTCCTGCACTTAGTGGGAATGGGTTTGATGTGTTGACGCTCTATCTTCTGAGACCGTTACCTCTGTTGTTACGATCCGTTTTCACAGCCGTACATGGTTATTATTTTTTAAACAATGTCATTGTAAGTTATGTTCCCATCTCTACTACTTGCCCATCTTTTAAAATATCTAATAGCAATGACAATATATATAGACATTGCAAGTCCATATAAAAGAGAGAATCAGAGGGAAATCACATTTCCACAAATTTCATAGGCCAGGAAGTGCTGCACTCTGATGGTGGTCTATAGATTATGGTTGTGTTGAAATATTCGATATATACAAGTAGGTTATATCCTGCTTGAATGTATCTATTATAATAATCTAGTTGATTCAAAACCGATAGCAGTACATGCGCTGTTGGCATTTCTTTCGTTTTTCAACGGTTTAGTTCGCGGAAGAATTCGGATAATGAATAAAAAAATATTTATATTTCTAGATTATATTCAGTTACCACAACCCAAGCATAGTTGTCAAATATTACATGATTGGTACAGATTTGGAGAATTATGGTCAATTTATGTATGCGACTATTCACTAATATAATTTAGTATTTATGAATTGCAACATTCATATTAAATGCATGTAAAATATGGAATTTTCAATAAAAACTTCATTGATTTATATAGATAGAAAACAATAGAAAGATTATTTACTCTGAATAATTGTAATTAAAATTCGCCTTCGCACCATTGAATACCAAATACGAAATCTTACAAGATATGATCTAGCGTAAGTTAAGAGTCGAAAATTTAATTTTACTTATCTATTTTCACACGTAAGTTCTTACAATATAATCAGTGGTGTACTGCTAAAAAAAGAGGTGGGGGCTCGCACTGCCGATCAAAATGTGCACATTTCTCAAGAATTGTTTGAGAGAAAGGGGGTAATAGCAGGAACTAATATTAGTATTAAAATGCAAATATTTATTCTTTATCATTTAAAAATATTTATTAAACAAAAATTATTTAAAAAAATTTATTGATGATTTTACATACAATTTTATATAAAAATTAGAAAGTATGTAGATAAGAATTAGACAATATTTACAATAATTTCCAAATTGGATCTTCTTCTATTGCCTTCGGTTTAGCATTCTTAGTTTGCGTATCAATGGCTGATTTATGCTGTCGAAGCCATTCCTTACTATACTCCTCCGGCTTCCAAAGATGTTGAGGAGGACCGTGTAGTTTTAGGAACATAAGATTAGAAACATGCTTAATTTCCAATCTGGATCTGCTTTCTGTTACTATTAAATGCATACTGCTAAATCCCGTTTTGCATTCCGAAGAACTGCATGGAATAGATTGAGCACATTTTAATAATGGAACTAAATCTTAAGGGGTTTGTCGACCATTATCATGAAGATATTCTCTGTACGCGGGAAGAATTTTTCTAAATTGCAGCTTGAAGGGTGCGCAAAGAATCAAAGTGTTTTTGTCCATAATCGGGCGTTATTTCAGTGGGCCACTCATAGACTTCCAGCACAGATAGTTGTGCTAATAATAAGTTATGCGTTGGTTTGCTTGACATTGATGTTTCATGAGATGATACCCCTGTGCCGTTAAGAAAGTAAGCGTTTCATATTATTTATTACACTAGTTAGAAACTGCCTTTGGTTAATTGAGATAATTTTGATATTATCCATTAACTTCACGGACTGAAATGTCATTTCGTTATTTGTAGCTGCCTCAACAGCTAATACCTTGCTGCCTTTTTTATCTATCATAAATTCCATAAATTGCTTTATGGTACGTTGAATTAATTTATCTGGTTGCACGATTGTCATGTCTCTTTTTTGGACACATTCTGACAGTATAGACATTTCAGAAAGGACATCATACATAATGGCTAAATCACATAAAAATTGTTTCGACGAAATAAGTTTATATAAACCGTTGAACTTGATTCGCTCCAATTGCATTGACAATTTATTTTCACCTATTGATTGGAAATATTTACAGAGAGCAGCATAGTTATGCCACACGGCTGAAACTGTTCGAAATGAACTGGATACCCACCTGATGCCTATAACTTTACCATTTTTTTTTAAAGCTTTTTCCAAGATCTGCGGCAAACTCTTCAATGCTTCTTTGATTTTTAGGAGACTGGCTAAACAAACTATATAACTTATCCATAAATATTGTAAAATGATTCACACCATGAACTTCTGATATTGAGTCACCAATTGATAGTTCTAGTCGATGATTTAGACCAGGGGTGGCCAACCCAAATGATCTTTCGGGCCACTTTGGAAATGCATCATAACTCCGCGGGCCACATATAAAATTATGAATCCCCATATTAGATGTAGATACACTATAGACATTTTTTTCATTCAAAAATTGAAACATAATGAGATATTATTATTGTGTTTACTATTATTCTTACATGTAAACATAGATAATATAATAATAATGATACTAAGCGTACATTGTAAAAAAATATATAATACTAAAAATTAAATATAAAAAATATATAAATATGAATGAAATTTAAATAATGAAATCATTAAAAAATATTTATTTTACTAGTGCGATATTTGTTTCTCCACTCTTTCACTTAGCTTTTGCAAATCGATCTTAATTTGGGTATTTGCACATCGTAATTGGTGTTGCAGGTTAGCGTCCGTTAGGTTTGAGCGTGTTTTGTGTTTGGTCAATTTCATTTTCGAAAAATACGATTTACAGGTGTAAGTTGAACCAAAAGCGCTAACAACTTTTTGTGCCAGATTTCTCAAATTGGAAAATTTCTCTTTTGTGACGTAAGTGTTATAAAAATTTATTTTCGATTCTGATGTTTCAAAAATGTGTTTTAATTCAATATTGCACTGTAAGTCAACCAGTTCCATTTGGAGATATTCTGGGGCCGACTCGATTTTAACATGAAATGGAGATGAATATATTTCACAAAATTTGTTGTATCTGTCTAACTCTAAATTACTGAATCGGCTTTCAAAACGCAACCAAACGCATCTAGAGTCCAAGCACATGGAATCAGAATTAAATTTGAGGAATTAGAAACAGGGATTCTACCAACACTGTGGAAAGATATTTTAACTGAACTCAATAAAGTAAGTAAGACATTGCAGTCAACAGATATTGATATTTCATTGGCAGTCGCTTTATATGACTCATTAATTAAATATATAACCCAGCTACGTGAACGGTTTTCTTTTTATGGGGAGCAGGGAAAAATTATTACAAATTGTTCTGAGTATAAATTTGACACTGGGAGAAAACTTCCTCGCCTATGAAATTTCTGGAAATGTGATTCCCTTCTGATTCTCTCTTTTATATGTACTTGCAATATCTATATATACATCGTTATTGATAAAGTACATTCTTTTATAGAAAATGACAGGCGTTCCAAAGAAAATATATTATTTCGCGGTATATAATTTGCGGTTTCAGTTTATTGATGGTATGGTATATCGCGCATTAACGATTATAGTTTTCGATATTATTTATGTATGAAGAATGTATACGCTAGCGTCTGCAGCGTAATACTGCTCTACTCCCCTCTTACTGGATTTTTGGTGTTATGTTCAATATTAAAATGGGCGCTGATCTACAAAACGTGTCCGATTCTACGAACATATATACTGTTAATTATTGCATCAGTAAAAGTCATATTTAATGACAAGTGAATTTTTATTAAAAAAAAACTATCGAATGAAGTGACCAACAAGCTCCAAAAACCATCAATACCGAAGTACCGCAATTATAATACCAGGAGCATTATCGTCAAGTTCATCAAGACGACGTAGTTAAGAATGGAGATCACTGTGGGTGTGGCCGATATCATTCATCGTTAGGACGAATATCAACGCACACGAGATCGTGTGTTTGAATCACACGGAGGGTCTTTTGGAGAAGATAAACATCAACATAGACGTTGTGAATCGCCCAACCGTGACCATTTGTGTATCTTGCTTGATATGTTGGTCGTAATCAACTAATATACGGTCCAATATCAACAGGAAGTCTCAGACATCGGCTCCGGTTCCGAATTTATGAATGCAAACGAATAATAATTGAAAAAACAGTCAAATTTGATGGCAAGCAAATTGTGCCACACTTAGTGGACCAGGTGAACTATCACCAAATTCATCACCGAAGGGGTGATTATGAAATAAAAGGGAGCCATCGTGGTATAGACGATATCGTTGTTAGGACGAATACTAACGCACTGGATGTCATGTGTTCGAATCCCACTATCGCAAGGTTTTTTGGTAGAAAGGATTTTTTTGCCGTACCACGGATGTTGTGTGAAAATTGCCCAAATATGAAAGTTTGCATAGTCTGATTGGTAGTGTTGGTTGTTAAACAATTCGTAATGTCTATATAGGTGCTAACTTTTATACAATTAAATCTTGTTTGTGATGGTTTTTGTAAGAATTATTGATGAAAGGTTTTCGGAAAATTAGTAGCTTAAATTGAACAAATAAAATAAACTAGCAACGAGCTTCGGTCCATTATGAGTAGAATTTAGAGAGCTGCAATTAATTATTCTTCAATAATGTCTAGTTTGTGATTGCACAAATCTAAATCAAAATTATCTTTTGCGAGGCAAGGAAAACGATACAGTGCTAGGATTGTTATCGAATGGTTTGTTGAGGATGTATTCGTATTATGAAATATTTCCATTAGATCAATAGAACATATTGGTACGACTTTAAAAATTCTAATTGCAATCCCTTTATGGGAATATTGCATCACCATTTCGAAGACATCTAAAATATTTCGTTTTTCAAAGAATGTATTCGGTTATATATTTGATCCAAAAATGTAATATTTTATTGAATACCGGTTCCTCTTAGTTGTGGTCGTCTTCTTTAGTCTAATATATGTTTCTATTATTAGAAAGACCGAATCTATTATTAAAAATGCTTTTATTGTAAATTTGTGGCATTTTAAAATGTAGTCTACCAATATACCCAAATGCACATTATCATGTGCTGCTGTAATGTCTATAAAACATTGCTGTTAGCACGATGTTTGCGAATGTCTGAAAAACCATCATTTTTCCTCAATATGTTGCAATATTGTTTTGCAATATAAACTAACTATTTAACAATAATATAAGTTATCTACAAATTACTAAATTGTGTAAAATGTAAGGTATTGCGCCATTTCTTCGAGCACTAGAGCGATAATGCAACTTACTGCAATGGAAAGGCTAAAACGATAATTTATTATAATTAGTAACAAAAGTATTTGTTGCTACTTATTCAGTTATCATGAATTCAAAATCATCGGGAAATTATTTTTTATTCATCAAAACTATATATTCGTCGTGCTATGTAACAAATCCTCAACTTATGAATAATTTGTGCTACAACATAGTAACAACAACAATGCGTTTAGAATATTCTGAAATTCGGCCGCGGTTACGTAATTGACAACATCTCTCGTTTATAGTTGAACATCTATCCACATTGTTGTAAATATTTTGGAACTTGCCCAATTTTTAATAGAACGGTTTAGAACACTATACTTTCCTTTTACGTATAATTAGTGAAGCGGTCGATCAATAATAATAAGAGTTTGTGAGTTTTGTGCATTTTAGTGAATATTTTACTTAATTTTCACCATGCCAGTGGAATTTTCTGCTTGTATCAAAAGGATTAACCGACACTCGCTAGGCATTATCACCCGTAACGGATCGTGTGAGTCACGCTATCAATCTGTGTTCGTATTGATGTAAACCAAATAACGCTTTATTAAAAAATCGTTTTAACTATTGGGTGTCTCCTGACATGCCTGGCGAAACTGTTGACGTCAAATTCCAAGGATAGTGATGTATTGAATATCGAAAAGAAACTGGCTACGTTACAGTCCTATGCAGATATGCAGCGGAAATATGAAGAGGAACCTCAGTCTATTGAATTTGCCAATGATAAGATCACGGATTTTCAAAAGGAAACCGTTACTTTTGTCCCTGTTAAAAAATAGCTTTGAAGCCAAAGACGCTTGAACAACGGAATACATTCACAGTATCGAAAATTATAATCGAAGGATTAATTTGGTATTCCAAGCAATTCTTATGAAAGAAAACGAGAATTTGTTATCAATAGCGAAAAATCTTTGGTCCATAATCAACGGCAAGATTACCGATGAGGATATTGACACGGTTCATAGTGTTATTACTCGTTGTGCTACCTCTTCTGTTCGGTAACGGGTCGGCAGGGTGAGGGGGGTCAGGCAGGCGCGATTAATTATATGTACTTAAAGGTTTGGTCGCTATACTTATAATTGGGCAGTGTGACCGCGTATATTTGAGTACAAATGTTAATTGAACAATTTTTTTACATTATTATTATTCAAAAGTTTTCCTTAGATAACAAAACTTATAGAAGTATAAAGACTAAAGTTAAATATATATTATATATTTAAAAAAAAAACAGCACTAAGGCAGCTTTAGCTGGTATAGAGAAGTGCTGTAGATCTTGAAATTATTGTGAAAGCAGACTCGTTTCATAATAATTTCATCGAATTCATCTACTTTTTTTGGTTCTACGTCGCGCGCTTGCCGGGCAATTATGCAAATTGCATATTGTACGAAACCGTTGGAACCATCCATGACTAGCTGCAAATGTTTCTGCAGATTGACCGCCTTCGCGTTCCTTTAAAGTCTCAAAAATACTACGTGCTTTGGTATGGATTATTAACAGCTTTATTGGCATTATTTTTTGTATCTGGTCATCAAACCAAATCGCCAATGCTTTTTCCATTTCAGGAATCAAGCCTTTTCGTTGCCTAGTTATGGCATTGCCTGTTGATGCTTTTATTGAGTCTTTTATTTTATCTTTATCCCTCACGATTGTTGAAACAGTTGAATACGCCAGCCGAAAATCACTTGCTGTCCAGTTGACTATCGAGCACATTCTATACGAATCTCTTGCATTGCTATTTTTTAGCAATTTCAAAATATCTCTAGTTTCAACTTGTGACACATTTAGAAATTTGAAAATGTTTCCATCCGGAACTGGAACATTACATATTTTAATTGCATCACATGATTGAGATAACTGATTATCATCATCAATATTAGTGGAAGCAGTTGTGGGAGGAGCACTAATATTTGCAAAATATTTGTTAAATACATTTGGATCAATAACTGACACAGCACTCGAGTCGCGAATAGACCTGTGAGAGTTAATTACTTTCCACATTGATTTGATAGGATTGGTTGCCTTCGAGATAAAATTATTGTTTGCCTCGATCTTTGCATTTCTAATTTCTTCCATGTACTTAACTCTCAGAGTTCTTTTCAAAACAAGTAATTCATTAGATTTATAAATTTGGTAAAGTTCGCAAGCTAAAGCGTGCTCGTTTCTAAGTTTCCTTAAACCTTCATGGAACCACTTCACTCCATCATCACGTTTACGTAATTTCAAAGTACGAGTAGGAAAAGATATTAGATATGCATTACAAATAATGTTAAAATAGTTCGTAAACTTGGTCGTAAAACTTAAATTATTGTTACCTAAGAACATTGTACAACTGTTAGAAACATTCATAAAGAAAGAGTATAATCCAACTTGATTTATGGGCCTTATTGATTTGATTTCTCGATTTGAATTAACATTCTTGTATATATCTGATAAAATAATGCATTGACCAATATGGTCAGATATTTTGGTATCTACAGGAATAGTTACATAGTTACCTGTAGAAAAGTTTATAAAAATGTTGTCACGACAGTGTGATTGCAGATTTGATGACTGCGATGGTGATGTCGCGTGGCAGTGGCTTTATTATGAGTTTTGCAGGTCTTTCGTTTTGTCGTGAGTAAAGTAAAGTAAAGTGTTTTATGTCTTCCGCTTTGAGGAAGCTGTTGATGGCGATGGCGTCGTGAATGTCGTGTGGCTTGATTGTGAGATTATCTAGGTTGTGTTTGATTATAGGTTCTGTTATGGTGAAGTGTATAGGGTTAGTTAGGAGCCATACTGTCTTATTAGTGTAGACAAATATGGGTGGTATATTGTTTCGTGTGGTGGTGTTTGGTGGCGGTTGTATATTTGCTGTCTCCGCTTCGCTCTCCTCGTCTTCGGAGGAGGACAAAGTTTCGTTCCTGTTTTGTGTGCGGATCTCGTCGTTGTCTGAGGGCGGGGGTCTCTCTCTCTTCCCTCTGTTTCTATTTGGTGGCGGGATGAACAGGCCTTCTTCTGGCTCCGTTTCCATGGTCCAGTTTTTGCGGCTGATATATCGGTTGGATGGTGTTCACTTAAACTGGTACACTGAACACTGAACTTTTGCGTTATTCTCGAGTTCGCACTTTAAACGGCAGTGTCATTAAGCTAATTATGATGATGAATTCCATGTGAATCTGATTGTCTTAAGGCTAGATGTTCCAATAGGAGTTTATCTCGATATCGAACTTGCCTGGCTGATCAGTGGCGGCTCAAGTCAAGTGGAGGCCCCAAGCGGTAAAAATTTCGAGGCCCTCAAACTCAAGTTAGAAATAGTAATTGCAAGAAAACTCTCATAACCTTATTAACAAAAAAGAAAAGTAAAGAAAAATTTCATACCATTACACATTAAATAAATTTATTTAAAAAATATTTTACATGAATTTCCGTCTTGTTTTATTTCTTGCAAAATCATCAATTATTTTGGCAGTGTCAATGCGGTTTAAAATTTCCTGCTCTATATACAACAAAATTGCCAAGTTATTTAGTCTTTCTTCTCCCATAGTATTCCTTAAATATTTTTTTTGATTGCAGTGATTTACTAGTAGCATTTATTCTTTGCAAAATAGTATTCCAAATCACTGTCATTAGGGCGGTTTCATATTTGTCCATTTTCTTCAGAAGTGAAGTCGCCTCCACTATCGTAAGTTGTTTTTCTTCTGCATTACAAATTTCATTTAAAGCCTCTTTTATATGGGCGAATCCAAGTTTTATAGCTAATACAGCGTCTGCTCTTGCTGACCATCTTGTATCAGAAACTCTTTTCAGTGAGACGGATTGTTTATCTTTACACATTTCTAGTTTACTCCTTAAATTTTTCCAGCGATGAGTTGACGCCATAGAAAAATGTGAATAACTTCTGCACAAACATAAAATATTGAACTGTAGCACTATTCTATTTTCGCTTTCTGCAGCGAAATTTCCAATTAAATTTAAAGAATAAAGCACACGGAATAAAAACCGCACTTGGACTATGTTCTTTAATGCGTGCTTGCAAACCTGAGTACTTTCCTGACATATTTGAAGCTATATCAAAAGATTGTCCTCGACAGTTTTTAATATCCACTTCTAATTTTGTTAAAGTTTCCAAAACTTCTTGTTTCAAGTATGAAGAGTTGTGTTTATCTATGGGAATGAATCCCACACATCTTTCCTTTATATTGGTCGACATGAGAAATATCAGGAGTGGAGTGAACAATTGTACTATAATAAGTCGCAGATTTCATTTCTTCAATTATTTCAGCTCTTAGTTGATTGCCAATAAGGCCTACAAATTCGTCATAAATATTGTGAGATAAATAGTTCACATTTCCTCGTCCTTGGTTGGCATATTTTTGTAGATGTAATTTCAAGAACTCATCGTATTTGCTTAGGTATTCCAAGCAGGTTGAATAATTTCATTTCCTATTGGAATCTTTGCCTTCATCGTAACCCCTAAATCCTAATCCTAAGCAACTCAATAATTTGATTGTTGACACAATTCTTTTCAACACTTTTCTCCAGTAACATTCTTCTTTTTCCTTTTCCTGTAATAGTTGAGTGAATATGAATATAGTTTTCTTAATTTTTACCTTGATCCATAGTTGTTCTAAATTCGAAATGTTCTTAATAGTTTTGATGATATTATAATCAAGGTTAATTTTAATGTACAATGCTTACTCCCCCACCTCTGCATGCTCTATCCATCCTGACTAGATTATAACCATCAATCGAAAAATCGAAATTATATCATAATTGAAATTCAAAATATTTTCTTTGAATTCTGCGAATCCTGTAAATATAGAGCGAATATTAAAATGTGCAATGTTCATCAACCCAATTAAGTTTAATACAAATGTCCAGAAACTATGTATTATATAATTCTATGCTCAAAATATGGCAATATATCCCTCTCAACACTAATGCAATCAATAATCAATAACAATAAACCCAAATTATAGACAAAGTGCACATATGAAAATGAGGGGCTATATAGTTTGAAAACATTACAATATGCTATTAAATGTGAATATTTAGATTAATCGAAAGTCAATAGTACACGATAAATTATTATAATTTCTTGAGACGATTATCCGTTTTTGATTGCTGCAATACAGGTACAGCTTCAGTGTCATTTATAGTAATACCATATTCCACGCAAATATTATCGAAATCTTTCTTGTTTCGGACCATCAGCTTCTCACCGTCATCCATCAGAATGAAAATTCTCCCATCATCTGTCCACGTCGATGATGTGGTGAAGGTGTTTTTTACTGACTTTAGCACCTGAGCCCTCGACGGTGTCAGAGATTCTGAAACACCAATTTCCGTGCCTTTGTACTGTTTCTTGTATCGCCATACCACTGCTCGAATTCGGTACGCCACGTACTTTACTATGATGGGGCGCGGCCTAGAATCCACTTTTATATATTTGCCAGTTCGATGATATCGATCAACCATTGAAATCGAAAAGGACCAGCCCTCCACGTTTAGCTTAGCGAAGGTATTGCACACTACCTGCTCGATGTTCTCGTTAGGCGTATCCTTAACTCCAAATAGCATAAAACAGTTACGTCTGGAATATTGATGCAGTTCGTCCACCTCATCAACTAGCTCTTCGAGATCAGACCTAACATTTTGCACTGCTTCTACCATGTAGGCCTCGAATGCCGTAAAATCAGTTTTTAACTTTGTGACATAACTGTCGTGATTTGACTGATCCGGTGCATCATTGGCTGAAGATAAGGAATCAATTTCCCTCGAAAATCTTTCATTCCTTTGTTGAAAGATTCATCCAAATCGCTCATTTTATTGAGGCTGCTACGGACAATGGTGGCAGGATGCAATCTAGTTGATCTTTTGAGACCCATATTAGGAGAAATTTTGAACGAATAAATTTCAATCCGACCCGGGTCTGTTCCGTAGGTAAATAATGTTGGAAAGCAGCACACTTTCCCAAAAAAGTGCAGGAACGAATCCAAAACTTCACTTCCTCCAGAGGTACCACGATGGGACAAACATCAATCGTTAGACCGTAATTTACTTAGTTTACGGATAATAATTAGGTAATTGTAATTACAGAACTTAGCAGTAATTATTCTTATTAGCGGCGCCACACATATACCATATGCTCACTCTACCGACATCATATCATATCAGTTTTTCTAGATGCAGTTGGTTGGTAATTTGGATACGCTTACAAATGGACATGATGAATAGAATCTTGCCACATGCGTATAGACCTGCTTCATGTCTAACTCTTCCTTTGCCTTTTTCAGCAGATCCAATCGTCGCTTAGTAATTGATTCGGTAAAGGATACACCAGTACCAGCAAGCTTCTTTTTGTTTGCCCAAAGAACTTGTTTATATTTATAAGACAGTAATTTGACAATTATAAGTCCGGGCTTAGGGCTATCGGATTTCATCTTCCCTAGACGGTGACAGCGATCAAGCATATTGTTGGGGTTATACTGTCAATCCTGAATTTCCATTTTATTGAATATTCCTTCCACCAGATCCCCAGTGATTTCAGCTGCCATTTCAGGGACTCCGTGAAGCACGAGACAATTTGTCTAGTGTAATATTCCAGATCGTCTACTTTATCTGCCACGTTGATGATCATATCCTTTAAATGTTGGATAAGACTCAACACAGAGTATATGATAAAGGAATCGGGGTTTCAATCAAATATTCTGTACTGTATAGGTAAAATATTTAAAATTTAGTCTTTAAAATGCTTTAATAAATTAAAAACAATAGAAGGTAACAGAATGGTCAAAAACATTCCTCGGCATGAGATAGCTTTTTTATCAAAATCAAATTTTGTTTTTTTCGTATATATCTGGAAACCGCAAATTATTTTTAATGGACATATTGCGAATAAAAGCATTTGCACAAAATTGATAATCTTAATACGCTAGTTTCTCATGTATGCTTTTAAGCAAAAATACTGCAAGGTTTCTCTCGCATTCTTTTAGGCAAAATACCGCTAGTTTTCAATTTTTTTTTCAATTGATACATCAGTATCAAATCAACATGTGTTCAAGTTAGCAGTGTAACCTGATCGATCATGTGTGCAATTGTGGAAATAGGGCAAGTATTATTATTTTATTATTACTTATTTTGAATGAGTCACAGCGAATTTGTGAACACAAACAAAATACATAGAAATATAATAATAATAATAATAATAATAATAATAATAATAAATCGTCTTTATTTCCAAATATAAAAATGCATGCAATATATAATAAACATGATTTACAATATATGTTACAGATTGTATAAATAGAAAATGTCGCTGGATCAGATTCGGCCGCATATAGCACGCTATACGCAGTTATCTGGTCTTCCTCCAGAACCATAGAATATTAACTAAAAATTAATTATATTATATTAACGTAAACAATAAAAAACAATAAAGTAGCTATATTGCAAATAAAATAAAGTTACCAAATTAAATTTGTAGGTCAAACTAAATTAATATTACCAACTTATTGTGCTAAAAGTTTATAAAACAGTAACAAATATACTATTGCTCAGTAAAGATTAGTTGACGCATCGCTTTCTTAAATGCTTGAACCGATAATTGCTTATATCGATTGTCCACACAATTATAAAGTTTGACAATATTATAAGAAAATGACCTGTAATACATTGACGTACGAAATATGGGGGGCGATAATTTAGTTTATTTATTATATTTATATGATGTACATCTGTTCGAAATTTTATTTTATTATACAAATACTGTGGTTGTTTTTTTAATATTAATTTATGGTAGAACACTAGTTGATGTAGCTTTCGTCTGTTTGTCATATTTAGCCACTTTGCCCATTTAAGGGTATGCGATATTCTGTCATATTTTCTAATACCATACACAAGTCTAAGGCAAGAATTTTGGATTCTCTGGATACGTTTTGCTGTTAATGAATCTAAGCACGGGCCATAAACAATATCACAGTAATTAAATTGTGATAGCACCAGCGAATCGCATAACATACTTTTAATTTTTCTTGACAGACAATGCCTGTTGGAATATATCATTCGCAGGTTACAAAATGCTTTCTGAATTTGGAAAGATATATGCTTGGTAAATCTCAGTTTACTGTCACACATCAATCCCAAATTTTTACTATGATTCAATGTACAAATAGGGAGCGGTTAAAATTCTGTGTGAAATGAAAGAAGGTTTACAGTCGTCTCTATATTTTAAGCCGACAACAATACGTAACGCTCTTCGTTGTAACGCAAAAATTTGACCCAAATGTGGACTGCATCCCCATGCCAACAGTCCATAGGATATTCTGGACTGTATCATGCCATGAAATGCTAGAGTACGGGTTTCTATTGAGACAGTACTAACGATATTGCGTAGGGCAAAGATATTCCTGTTGATGCACATTGCTAATTTATCTACATGACCAAATCCAGTTTTGTAACAAAATGTAAGCCTAGAAATTTTATTGCGTTGTTGTTTTTAACTGATCTATTAGCAAAAGTTGAAGTGTACAGGGAGAATAGAATTGGGCCTCATATTGATCCTTGAGGAACGCCTTGCTCAATATTAAATTTTCTCGAAAAGTTATCCTTACACTTCACAATTTGCTTTCTATCTTTCAAGTAGGTCGAAATAAATGATAACGACAATAGGTCAAATTTATAATAATGTAAGATACTAAGTAATAATTTGTGGTTTATTGTGTCAAATGCCTTACTGTAATCGAGCAAGCATAGCACGGT
This sequence comes from Leptodirus hochenwartii, assembly GCA_947310635.1. Classification (NCBI taxonomy): domain Eukaryota; kingdom Metazoa; phylum Arthropoda; class Insecta; order Coleoptera; family Leiodidae; genus Leptodirus; species Leptodirus hochenwartii. Next base: position 560,756 of record CAMZJO010000001.1, read on the forward strand.
TAAATCTTTTTTATCAGTCGCTGCAATAATATCATCGGTTACTTTTAATAAAGCAATAGCGCAGCTATAATCTTTCCGAAAACCTGACTGTTTAGAAGGTAAAATATTATTGTTTTTTTAATATATTCCTAGTTGTTCGTGTGCAATTTTCTCAATTACTTTTGAAATTGTTGGTAAAATACTGATTGACCTAAGATCTTTATATTCTATAGGAACGCTAATTTTCAGCAGAGGGTTAATTAAAGCAGTTTTCCACAGATTGGGAAAACATCCTGTTTGAAAACAAAAATTGGCTATGTCTGTAATATATGGCAATATACGCGGTTTGCATAGTTGCAACATATTAGCGCTTATGTTATCGTATCCGATTTCATTTGATTTAATTGAAATTAGGTATTTGTTAATTTCATCAACTGAGATGTCACGAAATGCAAAGGTTGAATTAGTGTTCCTATATGAATTTGCAAAATACATTGTTATTGTAGCATGTAGGTTTCTATTTGTACTGCCTTTGGCAACATTAGCAAAATAATTATTAATATTATTTGAGTCACTCAAATGTGAAGGTATTGCATAACTTTCCTGCTTCTTTTTATAAATATCCAACTTAGAAAGTTCTTGCCAAATTTGATGATTATTATTTGCATTCCTAACTATGAAATTAAGATATGCTTTTTTCTCGGATCTTATTGCAACTGTGGTATACTTTCGTAACTGCTTATAATAATTCCAATGGGCGATATCTCCAGATTTCTTAAATTTCTGGAGGGCCTTATCTCTCAATTTGAATGATATCTTAATATTGTCAATCATTTGTTATAATTAAATCTATTAATGTAGAAGAATGTTGCGCGACTCTTGTTGGCTTATTAACAACTTGTTTAAGTCCGATAGAATCCATAATTTCTTGCAATTTTCTAGAAGCTAGAAATGTAGGTTGTAACATGTTTACATTGAAGTCACCTGTCACAAAGTATCACACCTAGGGTAAAAACATGAAATTAAATTTTCTAATTCGGAATAAAACGAGTCATAGTCATTTCTTGGCGCCCTATAAATATTTCCGAAGCATATATTTTGTTTTCCTACCTTAAATTCAATCCATAGTGATTCGATGTCTGCATTGCTATTAGAATGTATGACATTAAAACAAATATTATCTCTAATGTAAATACCAACTCCTCCTCCTCTCGTAATACGATCTTGTCTTATAAAATTATACTCTCGCATTTCTACAAAATCATTATTAATAGTATCGTTCAACCAGGTTTCTATTATTCTAATTATATCTAGATCTAGCTTCAAGAGTAATAATTGCAAATTATTCACATTCGTTACCATAGAACGAGTATTGACTGTTCCAAATTTTAGTCCGTTACGTAACCTATTCATTGCTGTAATTAATTTTGTGTGTCTCAAAATCCAATCTGTTCTTATAGGTACGACATTCTCTACTCCAAGCAGTATGCCTACAGTATAGCTTAAGCTTAAGCTTTTCGCACTTTGATACACAGTTGACACATTTCAGAGATTGAGATTTGTCTGTGATTGTAGTGTGAGAACCAGCACATTTCCCACACACATCACTTTTATCACAAGATGCTGCCTTATGATTATAAGCCCAGCATCTGTAGCATCTCAGAACACTGATGTCTTCAAACACCCGGCAGCGATCCCATCCTATATTGACACGACCGACTGCATCTTTATCTGCTTCAGGGATGATACTTTTTATCACTTCACCAGGAACTTCAACGATGGCATAAAACTTCTTGTATTTTCCTCCCGGCCGCTTCTGATTGACCTCCGCGAATTTAACTACTTTTATTTTCGTCTTATAGGCATTCATGATGTCATTTAGTTCTATTAGACATTCCAGGAAAACGTCTTCCTTAACGCCTTCGCTGATGTCAACTATGCGCAGTTTCGGTGTCTCGTTGTGGTGTTCGAATGTCATATACGTCACCCAGAGCTGATCCTGCAGCATTCTTCAGTTTTCCCATGTCCTTCTTATTGTCACATCTGATAGCTACGCCTCCGCCACTGATATTTCTGACGCTGTTCACATTGACCTTAAGCGTAGTCAATATCTTTATTTCATATTTAGTAAATAGAATTAAGACTTGGAAACACTGTAAAAAGAATTAGCAAGTAATATATTTTGAAATAATTAATTTTAAGAATTACCTATATATATTTTTTGGTTTTAATAATTTGTTTAACTTTCTCCATAAAAACCACAAAAATCCGTAATTGTTTATTAATAGTAATTCGTAATATTCCCATAATTCATAAATATTCGCCCTTGCGCCAAAACTATTTAACTTTAATAATTTACAAAACTATTTAACTTACTTATTTGAGTCTAAATAAATAACTGGTTCAAGCAATTGTTTTTTTAACTAACTTTATTACAAAATTATTTTTCTAATCCCAATATAAATATTACATAAAGAAACTAAGTTTTAAAGTTAAATATCGATTGTTATCTTCCAAAATAATCTTCAATTAAGGTCCTCCTATTAGCTACAGTCAATCTATCAATCTGCTGATTTCCAGGGGGATATACTGGAATTTTTCCGTTAGCAAGAAGTTGTTGTAAAATATATTCATTCACATCCTGCGGATCAGGTGGTTCTTCTTCACCGTTTCGCCTGGCAATGTTATGTAGAATGGCTGTGGCCACAACAATATTCTGAATAGTTTCCAATTTTAATTTGCAACCGTATGCTAAAATTGGGAAACGCCGCTTCCAAATTCTGAAAGTTCTTTTGATAACATTTCTTGTACAAATGTGTGAATCATTATATAACAGCTCCGAGTTGTTAGCAGGATTTAGTAAAGGGGTATATAGGTGGTGTCGTAAATTGTATCCGCTGTCACCTAAAATAGAGCAATTTATTTTTGCAGATGAAGCAATTATAATTACAAAAATAGGTAGGTACGTACCTAAAATAACGCAATTAGGGCATTCCCCATTTTCAAATATCCTTTTGCAGCGAGAATTATTAAAAATAGTAGAATCATGTGCTGATCCCGGCCAACGTGCTACTACGTATGTATACGTATCATTGCTAACATTGGATATAGGGACGATTGCAGAGGTAAATTCGTTGGGTTGGATATTTTAATATTTCCATGTATTTTTATCATGGAATGTCTGTTGTATGTACACAAGAACTACCACGTTATAAATAAACAAAACTGTGTTCATGACCATAATACTAGAACAAATGACCATCTGTGTTTGCCACAATGTAGACTATCGATAACCATGAATAGGCCAAATTATTGGAGTCGTAAATTCTACAATAAAATGCCAAAACAATTTAAAGATTTAGATTATAAGCACTTCAAAATTATGATCAGAAAATTTTATATAAGAACACTTTCTACTCCATTGAGGAATTCCTAAATTACAATTGTAATAATATTTTTTAACTGTATTGTAAAAATATTCTTTAACTGTATTTATTCTATTTGTGTATACTATGTGTTGACGTGTGCAAAAATTTGTAAAAATTTAAAGCATGAATAAAGATCTATCTATGTTAGTAAATTCGTAGTTAGGGTTGCACATAGCTTGTACGTTCAATGAGAAAAATCCTTTCCGATTCCTGAACACTTCTGGATCTTCGCCTCCTAATTATATTAAGTATCATTATGATATATTATCAGAATGCAACATATCATTACCAGGCGATTGAATTTTAATATGCGTACAATGCAAAGCCGCAATAACCTTGGGGAAAGAGCTGATATTAAAAAACACAATTTGTGTCATTTTTATTTCATCTCTCGTAAGCGGAAATTTTATGAATCGTCGTGGCAAACTGCATATTGCCTTTGTAAGACGGGCAACAATTCTAGATGCTGTAGCAATATGCACACCACCAAAATCCGCTATGCGTAGGAGATGATTTCCGGTAGCATATAATCGTAGTGTTATAAACAACTGGTTGATAGGTGATACAGAATTATTTCCAAAATAAACATATCAATTGAAGTGCTTGCTAGCAATTTACTATTATAATAAATGTACTTGTTGTCTATAAATTCTATATCCGGTTCAATTAATTCCGGTACTTCTAATACGGTTTCTTTTTTGAGACGAAAACGTTTGAAAAAGTTAACATTGTCCATCGTTTCGAAATGATCAGATCTAATATAGATATTTCTTGGAAACCAATGATCAAGTATTTCTAGAATCTCTAGATCAGGGGTGGCCAACCAAAATAATCTTTCGGGCCACTTTGGAAATGCATCATAACTCCGCGGGCCACATATAAAATTATAAATCCCCATATTAGATTTAGATACACTATAAACATTTTTTTGATTGAAAAATTGAAACATAATGAGATATTATTATTGTGTTTACTATTTTTCTTACATGTAAACATAGATAATATAATAATAATGATACTAAGCGTACATTGTAAAGAAATATGTAACACTAAAAATTAAATATAAAAAATATATAAATATGAATGAAATTTAAATAATGAAATCATTAAAAAATATTTATTTTACTAGTGCGATATTTGTTTCTCCACTCTTTCACTTAGCTTTTGCAAATCGATCTCAATTTGGGTATTTGTACATCGTAATTGGTGTTGCAGGTTAGCGTCCGTTATGTTTGAGCGTGTTTTGTGTTTGGTCAATTTCATTTTCGAAAAATACGATTCGCAGGTGTAAGTTGAACCAAAAGCGCTAACAACTTTTTGTGCCAGATTTCTCAAATTGGAAAATTTCTCTTTTGTGACGTAAGTGTTATAAAAATGTATTTTTGATTCTGATGTTTCAAAAATGTGTTTTAATTCAATATTGCACTGTAAGTCAACCAGTTCCATTTGGAGATATTCTGGGGCCGACTCGATTTTAACATGAAATGGAGATGAATATATTTCAAAAATTTTGTTGTATCTGTCTGACTCTAAATTACTGAATCGGCTTTCAAAAGCAGCTGTAAGTTTTCTGATTTCTTTTGCATATTTGATGTAATTGTTACATTTTGATTTCTTAAATTCTTTCAACAATGGAAAGTGGTAAGCGTTATTACTTTTCAATTGCGATTCAAATAACAACAATTTCTTCTGAAATGCTTTGATGTGATTAAATGTATTGATTATAAGGTTATCTTTTCCTTGCAATGATATATTTAATTGATTAAGTTTTTCGACAATATCCACTAAAAAGCATAAATCCAATAACCACTCATCATTTCTTAATTCTGGTACAGGTCTTTGCTTGTCATTCATAAACAAGTCAATTTCTTCTCGTAACTCATAAATCGCTGTAAACATCTTCCACGACTTAACCATCTGACTTGACTGAAGTATACAACGTCACCATATTCAGAATCTAATTCTTTCAGGAACTCCTTAAATTGTCGATGCGGAAGTGCATGTGAACGAATGTAATTCACTGTTTTTATAACTACTTGCATAACATGATCCATCGTTAATACTTGGGCACATAAATTTTGTTGATGAATCAAACAGTGGATTATAATTAAATCCTCTCTTTTGGAGCGATTGCTAGTTTTGTTGTTGAATTCTATTTTATCGATTAGTAATTTTATAGCTCCCTTTTCTTTACCTATCATAGCAGGTCCTCCATCAGTTGATATTCCAGAAAGTATTTCCAAATCCAAGTTGTTTTCGCATAAACAGTTTTCAACAGCATTGAAAATATCTTTTCCTGTTGTTGTACCTTTTAAATTTATCAAATTTAACATTTCTTCAGTTACTTGAAATGATTCATTTACTCCACGAAGGAACACTACAAGCTGAGCTGAGTCTGAAATGTCTGTGCTTTCTTCAAATGCCAAAGAAAAATATTTGAAATCTCGAATTCTGTCGCGCAGTTTTAAGATAATTTCATTTGAAATGTCATTAATTCGACGACACACTATTTGCCGAGATAGGCTTAGGTTCGAAAACAGTTTACTTTTATCAGGCAAAATATCCTTCACAACAGCTTCCAAACATTCTTTCACAAATTCACCATCCGAAAATGTTTTCATTTTTTTTGCAATCACAAATGAAACAGAATAGCTTGCCTTAACAATATTGGAAGGTTGCTGTAATGCTGCACCAAACATTTTTGTTGAGCCTTTAATTGCGATTTAAACTCCTTGAGCTTCGATTGTTTCACTATCGAACTTCAAATAATCCTTATGTTTTGTTTCATAATGCCTCTTAACATTATATTCCTTAAATACAGCAACGACCTCTCGGCAAATTAAACATAATAATTTTGTATTTTGAACTATGAAGAAGTACTTTTCTTCCCATTCATCGCTATACTTTCTATTTTCATCCACTATTCTTCTTTTCTTTGCAGTCATATATATTTAATATCTCTCTTATTTTCAGTATATTTTAAATTGTTAAATTAAAAGTCATTTTTAATTTAATAGGAGTTATTACCTGGCTGTTGTTGTTTTAAATATGTTGTTGAAGTACAGGTATATTAAAATAATTATACTGCAGTCACGACACACATAACGAAACCAAAAAGCAAATTTTCACTTGAAACTGGGAGTCTGCTCTGCTCTGCTATCAACAATCAAGTGTTCGTATCTAGGTATGGTCACTGCGTCACTGAGGGCACTTAAGAGTGGAACATAGAACCTGTTTATATTAGATGTTCCAAGATGCACGCGCATCATGAGTTCGCAGAATATAATTTAATTATTTTACGAACTCATAACTGTAAACTCATGAATTTAATTTTTTCTCATAATTTCGACAGTTAATTTTTGAATATATGGATGCATAAATAATGTATTTTTTAATACATTCGTTTTCACTTCTTTGGCCATTACAAAATAAATATATTTTGTAAATGTGTGATGAATCTCGCGGGCCGAAAAAAATGTTCAATGCGGGCCACGGGTTGGCCACCCCGGAACTAAGCTTTAGCGGAATAGCGAACCACTATAGTAACAGGCTTCCCACCCTTCCCATATGTTCCTAATATCCTTTATAACTACACTCTGTAATTGGGATTATATTCTGTTGAGGTAGTATCCACAAACAGCAAAAAATAATTTGTAGGATTGGCGATTCTAAATCATTTTAATTACTCGCAACGTTGTACAATCAATCTGTCAGCCGTGACATACATATATGGTATGCAGGAAGTAATGACTAGAGATTATAACATGAAAATAAATACAGGCAAGACCAAAGTGATGACTTGTGACAAGAAGGAATGCAAGCGAAAAATGAGGATAAGAATAGGAGATAATAGAATAGAAGAAGTGTCAGACTTTTCTTATAGAGGAAGTAGGATCACAAAGGATAACAATGGTGTGCTGCGTGGAGTATATGTAAAGTAGAGAAACGTAGAATAGAAGCATTCAAAATGTGGTGCTAACTGAGGATCATGAGGATTTATTGGCAAGATAAAGTAACAAATGAAGCCGTACTAGAGTTTGTAGGGGAGAAGAGAAGTATTTGGAGAGTATTACAGCGCAGGAGAGATAGATTGGTAGGTCACATTCTTAGACATGGGGGGGGGGGGGTATTATGAAATTAGTTATAGAAGGTAAAGTAGAGGGAACGCAAGGGGTAGGTATGCCTAGATTGGAGTATGTGGGTGAGATAGTGGAGGACGTGTGGTGAAATGAAGGAATTATCTGAAGATAGATGAGGATAGATCGACAGATGACTTGTTGTTTCCAACCAATTCTTAGGATTGACGACTGTTTAACTAAACTATATATAAAAGCAAAATTTGAATTAAGATTAATCCTGCACTTATGAAGGGTATATGATACATGTATAGAGATATATGGTAAATATAAATATAATGTTTATTTTTGATAGTTACAGCAATTGTCTAAATCTAGAAGGGGACATTATATATTTAAGAGTTCTAAACGTAATGTGCAATACGACGAATGTATGGCCTATGTATACTATATTGTGCGCAATATCCAAATTAACTTTTTATTTTAAATCATTTCCGTAAAGCATCATTTTTTATATTGGATTAATTTGTTTTCAGGTTGAATTATTTCAAGTGATAATTTTCGGCATTCTGCCAAACGCAATACCTTACAATTATTATATAAGCAATTTTCTTAAATAAATCAATTTGAGTGATTTTTTCAATATAAAATATAATAATGATCGTTAATTTCTTAATTCTAGAAGATGCTCCAATAAATATAAAACATACGTTTCAAGTATTAAATAAGATATGAATATTAGAAATAGCATTAATTTAAAAATATTTTGCAATTATAAGAGGTCTACGTCCACAATATGTACAGGGTAGATCACTTAAGACGCCACGTAATTTTCTACAAAAACTATTAGAAAGAGGGAGCTGAAATTTATTTTTTCTAATTCTACTAAATCTCTGTTAAAAAGAATAATAAAAACTTTACTGATTTTACAAAAAGGTAAAATGAAAAATATTTAATATTTACACCTGTATTGATATATTGTTTATGTTTATGTTGTTATGGGATGAGATTGCAAACAGCTCGAAGACAGTGACAGAAATTCCTGAGTGTAACGTTTCACTTCAAACATAGGTATGAATTCTTATCGGCAAAAAAACAGGAAATCCATAACACAAGAATACTGAATTATGTGTATCCAAAACATACTACCACATTATTTGAAAAGGGCTCAAAATACATGTGTATTAAAATGTTCAATAAATTGCCCGAATTTAAAAGAATTTAAAAGCAAAAAGCGGAACCTTATAGTATCGATGAATTTCTGAACAGACTCTAAAGTAGTGTCTAAAATCAAAGGAACTATGTATACGTACTTTACATGTGTATCATTATGTGATAAATTTATTGTATTGATTATTTATTGACGTAGCATTTGTTCATCATCTCGAGTACTGGTTTTGTGTAAATATACAATTATACGTTATCTGTTATAAATATGTGTTATTTTCTATACGGCTAGAGTTTGTAAATAATTTATTCAAATGACTGAATAAAAAACTTACTTACTTAGTGAAGTATATCTGAGATCTTGGGGATATTAGGAAAACAATAGCACAATGAACTTGACGGGTCTCACTATGAACCTGATGGGTCAGTTTCTTAGTCTGTCATTCTACACATAGTACAACTATACTATATATGCGTATATAATTATAATGAATTTATTTATGCGCGACCTCGTTGGATCAGATTTTTATGGCGACGGGGACCTACGGACTCGATGGGTCAGTTTTTATGGCGCCAATACAAATTAACAATTAACGAAACTAACAAGTAACAGCAAAAAATATTTGTTTGTGAAATCTAAATAAACCAAAAATAAAGAAATAAATAAAATAAAAATAAATTTAAAAATAGTTCTTATTAAATAAATTAAATAGACCCGAATCTAAATTCATTAAATTTGATTTAGATTTATGCATATATAAATATTAATTTATATTTAAACTGTCCACTGTGTAGTGTGATTGGCTCGTGTGTTGCCTTTCGTAGAGTTTCGAGTATAGAACTCCTTACTCTCTGGGTTGGTGATTTAGTTTGATCGTGTGTATCTTGAGCTTTGTTGCTCTGACGTGCATTGGTTGGGTAGGCTTTGATGCTGCTGTGGTGTGCGTTGAGTTGATTTTTGTTGGTTTACTGTGGGTTAATTTTGTTTGTAATTCTCTTGAGACTGGGTTTCTTGATGTGGATAGGGAGCTTTAGGTTTCGGATTGTTGAGTTTTCGTTCGTGTGGAGGTTGGTGCTGAAGTTTTCCATGATTTTTTGTGTATATTCTCTGATTGTTTGCATTGCGGAGTATTGGTGTAGGAGCTGTGTCGATGTTTTTGCTGGCAATCTGGTTGCGATGTAGAGGCATTTATTTTGTATTCTCTGAAGCGAGTGTATTTGTGCTTCGGAGATGGAGTTCCATGGCTGGGAAGGCGTATAATAATATTGGTCGAACGAATACTTTGTATAGTAGAATTGCAAAGCTTTCTGGGGATGTGTCATTCTTTAGTAGTGGGTATAGTTGGCCTAGACGTTGCCGTGCTCTGGTTATGTTGTTGTTGACGTTATTGTTGAATTAAAGCTTTTTCTAGGTCGAAGCTGATCATTGCTGTGTCGTGGTTATATTGGAAGCCGGTTTGTATTTGATTGATGATCCTGCTGAGTTGTAGGGTTGTGCTGTGGTGACTGCGGAAGCCGAATTGGAAGTTTGGTAGGATTTGTTGTTCTTCTAGGTGCTTTACTATGATGTCGTTTAGTAGTGATTCGAAGAATTTCGACAGGGTGTTCAGTAGGCTGATGGGTGGGTAGCTGTTTGGGGATGTGCTGGGTTCTGTGGCTTTAGTATTGGTATTATTGTAGCTTTCTTCTAATTGCCTGGGAAGTGACCCAGTTCTAGTATTTTATTGTAGAGGTGAATGATGCGGGTGGTTACCAGTATTGGTAGGTGTTTTAGGAAGTTAGTTAGTTAAAGAGTCCGCAATCCTAAAGATTGGTTGGAAACAGCACGCCATGCCGATCTATCCTGAGCTAATCCCTTCATCTCCCTATAGCTATTCATCTCAACGTCTTCAACTATCTGACTCACATACTCCAATCTAGGCCTACCTACCCCTCTCTTTCCCTCCACTCTACCTTCTATGATCAATTGCATAATCCCCCCATGCCTAAGAATATGCCCTACTAATCTGTCTCTCCTACGCTGTAACACTCTCCAGATACTTCTCTTCTCCCCTACTAACTCTAGTACAGCTTCATTTGTTACTTTATCTTCCCAACCAATCCTCATCATCCTCCTATAACACCACATTTCAAGTGCTTCTAATCTACGCTTCTCTTCCTTTCCTATAGTCCACGCCTCACATCCGTACAGTGCTACACTCCAAACATATACCTTCAGTAATCTTTTTCTAATACCCAAGTCAATATTTGATCTTAAAATCTGTTCTTTTTCTACGAATGCCTTCCTACCCTGTGCTATCCTACACTTTATATCTACCTTGCTTCGATTATCTTTTGTGATTCTACTGCCTAAATAACAAAAATCTGACACTTCTTCGATTCTATTATCTCCTATTGTGATCCTCATTTTTCTACTGCATTCCTTTTTGTCACACCTCATCACTTTAGTTTTACCTATATTTATTTTCATGTTAAAATCCCTAGTCAATACTGCCTGCATACCATTCAATACCCTTTCTAAATTCTTTTCGCTTTCTTCCAATATAGCTATATCGTCGGCGAATCTCAGCATATATATTTTCTCTCCCTGTACATTCACACCTACACGATACTCTTCTTTTACTTTGTTTATTGCATCTTCTATATATAGATTAAATAATAACGGTGAAAGTGTACATCCCTGCCGAACTCCCTTCCCTATTTTTGCTACCTCTTCTTCCCCCTCAATTCTAACTAAGGCAGTTTGGTGTTTATATAAATTAAAAATTATTCTCCTATCCTTATAATCTATACCCGTTTCTTTTAAAATTCTAAACATTATGTCCCAATCTACATTGTCAAATGCCTTTTCTAAGTCTACAAAAGCTATGCAAGTTACCTTTCCTACCCTCTTTCTTTTTTCTACTACCGTTCTTAGTGCTAGAATCGCCTCTCTCATCCCTCTGTTTTTCCTAAAACCAAACTGATCTTCTCCTAGCCTTTCCTCTACTTTATTTTCTAATCTCCTATAAATAATCTTTAACAATATCTTCGATGCATGTGATAGTAGGCTAATGGTCCTATAGTTCTCACACAAATTAGCTCCTATTTTCTTCGGCATTGTTACTATTCTACTACGCTGAAAATCCTGTGGTACTTCTCCCTTCTCATATATTTTACAAACTAACCTGTATAATCGCTCCTGCATTTTTTCCCCTGCGTGTTTTATTAATTCGGCTGGTATCATATCAATCCCCGCTGCTTTGTTATTCCGTAAATCATTTAATGCTCTATGAAACTCTGACCTAAGTATGCTAGGACCTAAGTCATCCTCATCTATCTGTTCCACATTTTCTAGCTCCTCCATGTCCTGCCTACCTTTATATAAATCTTCAAGATACTCCTTCCATCTTCTAGCTTTTTCCTTATTTTCTGTGAGTTCCTTACCCTGCTTATCACATATAATGTTACCCTTTTGTTTTACTTTAGAAAAATGTGACTTAATTTTCCTGTAGCCCAAATCTACTTTACCTCTTCTCATATCCTCCTCAATATCCTCACAATTTCCTTTTATCCACTCTTCTTTCGCTAGCTTGCATTTCCTATTAATTAAGTTCCTTAGTTCCTTATATTTTTTCTGTCCTTCTTCTGTGTTTCCTATTTTAATTTTCCTTCTTGCTTCTATCATTTCAACTATTTCTTCCGTGATCCATTCCCTCCTACCTGCCCTTTTCTTTGTGCCTAATACTTCATTTGCTGCTGTAGTTAACCCATTTCTGATTTCCCTCCATTCGCAATCTATGTCGTTCCTAGATGTTCCATTAGCCATGATTTCTACTTTCTGCTTGTACTTTTCACATACATCAGCTAATTTTAACCTATCGACATCTACTCTGACCTGTATAGACTTCTGTAATTTCTTGAATTTGACCTCTGAGTCCAGGACTACTAAATTATGGTCACTATCAATATCTGCTCCAGGGTAACTCTTACAATTCTTAATCTGGTTCCTAAACCTCTCTTTAACCAGTATGTAATCTATCTGATACCTCCCTATATCTCCTGGCATTTTCCACGTATATATCCTGCGCTTGTGATTCTGAAAAAGCGTGTTTGCTACCACTAGCTTATTCCTAATACAAAACTCTACCAATCTATCCCCTCTATCATTACGTGTTCCTATTCCATATTCTCCTACTATTGAAACTTCCTTTCCCTTACCTACTACGGCATTCCAATCTCCGGTTACAATTAGATTATCCTGTCCTTTAACGTTTGCTAACCTAGATTCAATCTCCTCATAAATGGATTCTACCTCCTCATCATCGTGACTTGAAGTTGGCATATATACTTGCACTATAACTGTGTCCGTTGGCTTCGTGTCTAATCTAATAGTTATAATTCTATCACTAACTTGGCAATAACTCTTTATTCTACATCCCAACTTTCTATTCATTATAAAACCTACACCGGTATGCCCATTATCTGATGCTGTGGTTATTAATCTGTATTCTCCTGACCACGTATCTACTTGATCTTTCCTCCTAACTTCACTAATCCCTACAATATCCAGTTTGAGTCTCTCCATTTCTAATTTCAAATTCTCTAACTTTCCTATCCTATTCATACTGCGTATATTCCACGCTCCGACTCGTAGAATTCTCGACGCAATCGATCTCTTGCCCGCCCCAGAATCCGAGGGCTTGCCTGCTACCGAAGTAGCAGGATGAGATTCTGAGCCATTGGCTCTACTCATCTGGGGTATTATATTTGAGATAATCGACATTTTCATACTGTAATCTGGAGAAGGGTACAGTGCTGGTTTCTCCTTGCCTTGCACCGACCAATGAGTGCATATTTTAGCCGTCGCCCCACCGATTCAGCCTAATCCCCCTAATACCGTGGGTTAGCCTGAATCTTTCCTATAGACCGGGATCCCTGTATAGGGACCGCTCTATAGGCCAGAGCGTCGTTGCCCATGACTTGCCCCTAGGAGGCATATGCAGTGCATTGGCACACTATTGACATGTTTTAGGAAGAAGTTTGATATATTGTCGGGCCCTGGGGCTTTGTTCGTAGGAAGGGTTTTTAGTTTGGTAAGGAGATTCTTGGGTTTGATGCGCAGTGTTAATTTCGGTAATGTTGACGTTCTTGAGAGCATTGTGGAATGTTTCGCAGTTGATTTTGGTGTAGTCGTTGGTGATTTAGTTTGGATTGAACTATTCTGCAAGTGTGAGGGCTATTGTTTCGGCCTTTTTCTCGCTTGTCATGGAAATTTTTGTGATGTTTATTCTGGATGTTAGGGCCGGTATTGAATTATGGTTGTTTTTTGTTAGTGATTTTGGCAGCTTGTAGAAGTTGTTACTATTGTAATTTTTGCTAATGATGTTTTTCCATTGTTCACACTTGTGTTCGGCGATTCTTGTTTTGATTTGGGCGATCATTCGGTTAATATGTTGTTTCAGTCCGGGGTATCTAGTGGTCTGGTGTAGTTTTCGGGTTTTCTTTGTGTTTTTGACGAGGATGATTATTTATGGAGGTAGGGGTGTGTTGTGGTTTATGTTTGGAGGGTTTCTCTTAGTGTAGGTTGATTTTCGGGCTGCTTGGATTTGTTTGGTTAGCGTTTTGGAGTATTCATCCAATTCTTCTTTGCTGTTGATTGCGGGTATTGAATGTTTGATCATTGTGTTATTTATGTGGGCTTTGAATGTGTTTGTGCTGTAGTCCTTGGCGTTTGGCTTGTTCTGTTTAATTGTTTCTATGTTTGTGGATGGGAAGTTGATGGCGAAGAATACGGGGTTGTGGTCGGAGTCCAGTTCTGCTGTTGCCTTGGAAGTTTGGTTGTGGTGGATGTCTTTTGTTAGTGCGAAGTCAATGATGGTGGTTGCGACGATATGGTTTTTGCGTGTGGTGAAGTGGGTTGGTCCATCTGGTAGTATGATATTATAGGTAGGTGTGGAGTATAGAAGGTTGTGGATTATGATTCCTATCTTATTGTTGTTTTTTGAATTCCAGTCTCTATGGTGAGCGTTGAAGTCTCCGGCTATGATTACTTTGTTGTCTAGTTTGAATAAGGTTTGTAGATCTTCTTTTATTTGCGTGCGTGTTTGCGGTGGTTTGTAGATTGATATGATGGTTGGGTTGTTTTGTAACTTGATTGCGGTTGCTTCTATAGAGTGGAGTGTCTGTATGCTTATTGCGCTGTGTGGGATGGAGGATTTGATTAGTAGGGCTACTCCTCCTTTGGGTGTGTTTCTGCATTTTAGGTAGGTGGAGTAGTTTGGGATGTACACTGCATGATGTTGTAGATGTGTTTCGCCAATGCACATTACGTCGATTTGGTGTTGAGGTATTCTATTATCTCGTCTTTCTTGTTAGCAATGCCGTTGGCATTCCAGTGGAATATTAGTAGAGATGTTATTTGGTTTGTTGGCATTATCCTAGTAGTGAAGTGGCGGCTTCAATGACAATGAGTTTGTCAAGTGGGGTGGTGGCTTCTTTGATTTTGGTTATTGTTGTTTTAATTGTTTGTATTATGTATGGGATGTTGATGCTTTTCGGGAGTATAATTATTACTTTCAGAGCGTCTCCGAAGAGAGGGTCATTTGGTGTTGTTGGTATTGGGGTATGTTAGTCGATGTTTGGCTTGGCGGTGTTTGGCTTCATGGTGTCTGCATATGTTTTGTTTGGGGTGGTTGTTTGCTGCGGCATTTGTTGTGGTGTTGTTCTTGTGAAGGTTTGTGGTTGTTGTGTGGGTTGTTTGTGTTGGATCGGTTGTTTTCGCTGTTTGTATGTCTTATGTGAGGGGCATCCTCGGTATGAAGCAGGGTGGTCTCCGCTACAATTGCAGCATTTTGCAGGTGTGTCCTTTGGCTTGTTGCAGGAATTAGTAGCGTGGTTTTCTTCATATTTCACACATCTGGCCTTTTTCTTGCAGACTTCTGAGGAGTAGCCGAAAGATTGGAAATTGTGGCATTGTGGAGTGTTGTTTATTTTATATGGTTTTGATTTGATGTAAATTATATGTTCGATTAACTATGTTTGCTTTTTAAAAGCGGTTTATTTAAGTCAATCAGTTATACGAGTTTACAGTATGAAGTGGAGTCACAAATGTGTCTTAACTAAGGAGCTAACAGTTTATATAATCTTAATATGCTGATTAAGCTAACTTATATCTAGATCTGTATGCTCGGCAGTTCCCATGGTATCATTGCGAAGCTGCAACATTACTCTTCCCTCCTTAAGAACAAAAACTCCGGTGAGCTCAAGAATCGCATCAGTTGAATTGATTACTGGCGTGGTATTAACTGGAGTGGGTGTGAAGATGAATCTTTTATATAGATATCGACATCCTAAACACATTATAATGAAATACAGGATGACTGCTCCCAAGATGTGGAAGTGTTGTGTTGATGATGAATCTTCTATTAGTTGTACAGGTTGAAGATTATGGCTGATCTCTCGGAGACGAATCGATTTTAATTGTAGCTCAGGAATGTTGAATTTTGAAGATTCTCGTAGATTTATTTGTAAGTCCTCCAGAATTAGTGGTTGACCAGTAGCACTATCCTTGAATTATTATTTCTGTTTGCCAATATAGTATTCACATTCAGAATGGCTGTCGTACAGGAAAATTCCAGCTATTTCTTGGGCGGACCATATTTGTTTTCAGTTAGACTTTTGCATGGTTGGTTCAGGAAAGGCTCCAATGTATTGATTTGTTTCTGGGATGAACTCTAGTATTTGTTGCATGGGTAGTTGGAAATGAACACAATGGTCGAAATTGTTGTTGAGCAGAGTGTTGCATTCGCACGTAGCATTTTGGTAAATTTGATTGTGGTGTGAGCATAGATATTGATTACTTAAATAGTCACACATGTCTGACAATGGTATTATGATTCTAGATTCAGTTTTTAGAACATATTTAGGCTTTGGGATAATGACTTGAAAAGCTTTTGTTGGTATTGAAAGAAAACGAAAGAGTTCACATTTTATGGGGTTAAATAAATGTAGAGTAAGTGTATAAATTACTTCAGTACCTTTTATAATGCATGAGGCTTTAATTAGTTTTTTGTAATTTTGAATATTTTCTGAGGAAATAACAAACGGCAATTGATTATTATAAAACGGAGATATTTTTTTAAATTCTAAAAGTAATTCTGAATTCGTAATTATACTGGGGTGTATTATATTCGGATGACAGAAGGTCAAAGACGTTTCAATATCTTGTGCTATATTTAGTATTATATTTAAAAGGTGAATAATCTGATTAAGTATATCTTTTGAAAATAGAATATCAGAATCTTCTGCTGTTTTGTTAATTATTAATTCAAATTATTTTATTCTTGATAATACAGCAATTTCATTATGTTTTATATTTTCTACAGTTCTGTTAAATTCCTCAATGATGCTGTTATTTATTGAATACTGATTGTTAAGTTGGTTTGTCAATTTGTTTTGATTCTTTTTTATAATAGAAATAGAATTTTTAATCTTTTCTCCATCACTACCATTATTTTTATTTTTTTATTTTTTATTAAGTTTATAACTAAATACAGTAATTTATAGTAAATTTAGAATATTAAGTGTAACAAAAATATATAGCAACCAGTCTATTATGAGTAGGTATAAGGTTGCAATTATATTTTTGTAGATCTTACAGTTGACTACGTAATAGAGTTACTAAAATAATCGTATTTTACAATGTGTGTCATGTGTATAGAGGTTTCAGTATTTTCGGAAGGAGAGGTGATATAGAATGTATTTAATATCAGTAATATAAATTATATAGGTAGGTCAGCTATGTCGTTGTTCGTTGAGGTGTTGTAGTATTGGTAACATGTTTTTTAAGTTTTTTTGTGAAAAGAGCGAGGTTTTCGGCCCTTTGGATTTCTCGTGGGAGTTCGTTGAACTGTTTGATTGCCATAAATGTTATATTTCTTCTTCCTCTGTTTGTTCTGATGGACGAAATGTGGATATCTCCCTTACTTCTAGTATTTTGGTTGTGGATGTCTTGATTTTCCATTAAGTTTAAGTTATGTTTTATGTTGTTGTTTTTTATTTTGTAGATTAGTTTTGAATTTTCTATCAGCACTAAATTTTCTAGATTTATTAGGTTGGTTTTGTTATATAGTTCACAGGTGTTTGTTAGTCTGGGGAATTTAAATAGGATTTTTATAACTGTGTTCATTAGTACTTGCATCGTGTCACGATTTGATTTATTTCCTTGAGTCCATATTTGGATTAGGTACGTTATATGCGATTTTACGCAACTATGATAGATGAGTTTGAGAATGTGATCTGGGAGATTGCCACATCTGTTTAAAGCACCAATCATTTTCACTATTTTCATTCTAATACTTGAGGTGTGTTGGTTAAAATTGAGGTCTTTATCCAAGGTTAAACCTAAGTACTTAGCACTATTTACCTGTTTAATACTGGTATCACCAATTTTTATTTTTAATTGCACTTCGTTTTTATTTTTTTGTTTATAGATCATAAACTCGGGTCTTGTTTTCGTTAATTGATAGAATGTTCGCATATAGCCACTTCGTATATATCTTCAGATCTTTATTTATTGTGTTTTCTAGTTTTGAGGCGTCTTTGTTTTTATATAAAATTATGGTGTCGTCAGCAAAGATTGTGTAGTTGCCCGATAGATTTATTTTTGTCATGTTGTGGATGTAGAGTAGATATAATAGGGGTCCCAGGATAGAGCCCTGCGGTACACCTTTTTTTATAAAGTTACTAAAGCTACTGGTTACAGTCCCCACTTTTGTTTTGACTGGTCTTTTACATAGGTAGTTTCTAATAAGGGTTTCGGCAGTCCCTTTAATTCCGAGGTGATGAAGTTTATTTAATAGTATTTCGTGGTCGACCGTATCAAATGCTTTCTTAAGGTCTATATAGATAGCGGCTATGTATTGACCTTCGTCAAGTCCAGAGTTTATATAGTCCATGACTTCGATTACTGCTGATTCCGTATTGCTGTTATTTAGGAAACCGTACTGATGTTTGTCAAAGTTGATTGTACTCTTTATAAATTCCATTATTCTTCTTTTTATGATGCGTTCATAGATCTTTGCGAGATTAGATATCACTGTTATGGGACGATAGTTTGACATTATATGTTTCGACCCCGATTTGTGGATCGGAGTAATGGTACCTATTTTGAGAATGTCGGGGGAATTCGCCTTTGGCAAGGTTTATGTTGATTATCTTTGATATGGGTTCACTTATAATATTTGCAACAGATTTCAAATCTTGTGTACTGATTCTGTCTTCGCCATTCGCTGTATTGTTTTTCAATTCATTAATGAGTTTTGTTATTTCGTTAGGTGTTGTTTGTGTTATGTTGATTGAGTTGTTGTCTGTTTGTTCTTCAAAGTGCTCGTATATATCATCTTTATTGTGTTTTTGTTTTTGTTCTTTTTCTAGGTTTGAGCCAATATTTATAAAGTAGTTATTGAGTTCTTCTGCGATATGCCTATGGTCCTTTATGGTATTGTTTCCCACAATTAGTTTTGATATTGTTGGCCTTGGTTTATCTCCAGAGTTGTTTTTTTATGATTTTATTTATTGTTTTCCATAGTTTCCTAGGATTACTAATATTGGATTCTATTTCATTTTTCAAGTATTCGTTCTTTGCTTTTCGTATGTTTTTGTTGGCAAGGTTTTTTAGTTTTTTATATTGGTTAATATTTGTTATCGAGTTGTATGTCTTCATTTTTTTGTACGACTTGTTTCTTTGTGTTATTAGACGTATTAATTCTTGTGTTATCCAAGTGTTATTTCTTGATCTTATTCTTATTGACTTTGTTGCCATTTGTTTTGCAATTTGCATCATTGATGTCAGTTTTTCAAAATTCAGAGTGTCTTTGGCATGTTCAATATCGGTTTTTATAATTTGTGCATATTTATTGTAGTCGATTGTTTTTATAATATTCGTTTTCATTGGTCTTAGTTTTGTGAATATTTTATCAATCTTGATATTGGCAATTTTATGGTCTGATATAGGATTTAGAGCCAAGCGCAGCTTGTATTCTATATTCTTGCAATTTGTAATGAAGTGGTCAATGATGCTGCCACCTTTTGGGTTTGTTTTATTTGGTCTAGTTATGTTCTTTTTTTTAATTTTGTTCAAGAATTTGCTCCCATGTAGCGTAACCATGCTTTTGTATTGGTGTATATGATCATTTTCTTCCAATAAGTCGATATTTATATCACCAATAATTATGATGTTTTTATGTTTGTTTATGAAAGTTGTAATATAGTTCATGGTTTCTTTTTTGTCCGCGTTTGGAGGACAATATATGGCTAGTAATTTTAAGGCAGTATGTTGTTGAGATATTTTTATCATCACCGAGTTGTACTTTGTATTTTTTTCAATATCTATTTCCTCATATTTCCAGTCTTTTTTAATGAGTATATCTACTCCACCTCCTCTTTTATTTATCCTGCAGTTATGTACACTATGATAGTTCGGTATGTTGATGTAATGTTTTTCACTATCGTGGATCCAAGTTTCGGTTAGGATCATTAGGTCACTGTCATGCTTCGCTGCTATAATTTCTATTTGATTCAATTTGTTTCTTAAACTTCTTACGTTAATATATGTAATAATAATTTGATTATCGTACATTGTTCGAGTATTAAAGGTTCGTTAATTATCGGCAGTGTGTTCTATTGTTGTGTATGTGAGGATAGTATAATTTAGATGTTCGTTACATTGAAGTTAGTGCCTTCAATGTTTCGTTGCACTTGTTTCTGGTACGAGGGACATTTCTGGTTGTATGCTTTATGCTTGATGTCGAGTGTTTTTGAAAATTTGTTGTTGATGAATTTGCAGTTTGAGCAGCAAATTTCATTTTTTTGACAGTCTTTTGTGTTATGGTTTTCTGCACAGTTTCCACATGTCACTGTGTTTTGGCAGTTTATTGTTTTATGCCCATACCTGTGGCATTTAAAACATTGCTTTATGTTGAAATTTGGTAAAATGTAATACGAGTTCCAATCTAAGTTCATGTAGTTGTTAATTATTTTATTATATGTTGGGCCTGTAGTTTCGACAAAATGTGTCCATTTGGAGTCTTTTTTCGATTGTACTGTGAACACCACTTTGAATTTGTCGTCATGAGTTATGTTATGATTCAAGGCGATTGCTTCGTCTAGTAACTCCTCACTACTGTATTTTTGTGTTAGTCCTTTGATAATTATCCCAGGGTTTCTTTGTTTGGTTGTTTCTATTTCATATTCCGGCATTGTGTTGATGATTAGTTCCTTTAGTCTTCCAGTAGCCTCCATTGAGTCTGTTTTAATAATTATGCTCCCAGAGTTTAGTTTTTTTACGTACGTTATCGGCGCTTGCATTTCTTTCGGCTGTACTTTGGTTTTGAGTTTTTCAATTGTGAGTTCTTTGTCTTGGGTTTTGTTTTTTGGTTTTATTAGAAGCCCAGGTATACTGCTAGTGATTTCTCTCCTGTTCGGTTTAAAGCCTGTCCTGTTGTTTGTTATGTTGTGTTTGCTCATTGAGGTTATGTTTGCATAAGATTTAATTATTGTTGAATTTAGTTTAGTTTCAATGGATTGTTTTAGCTGTTCTATGTTCTGATTTATTTCACTTAATTTTTTTTATGGCACGATTCCCATAGCACTTGGTCCAGTCTCTCATTACACTTGGCGCAAAACCATTTCATGATGTTTTTAACGCTAGTCACCGTTTTAAATACTTTATCACTAATATTAACACATCTTATGTGATGGCTCTTTGCACAGGGACCATCACATCGCACACTATTTTCATTTCTTTGAATATTTTCCGTACAAATTCCACAAAAACTAGATTCGCTAGTTTCTGTGCAATCCGCCGCGTCGGCCATCTTGGCCATTATACTACCAAGACCATCTATTAGTCCTCGTTTACTTCTAGAATTCTTTACAAATGGGCTAAATTTTTCGTCAATTAAATCTGTCTAATAATGAATAATTTTGTAATAATTAGTTCATTCTGCAGAATACAGTTTATTTCTTTTTGTAACATTTTTAGTAGATTTTACTTGTAATGAAATGGCTTTGTATTCGGAGATTAAAGGTTTGATGTCGAAATAGTGAATAAATACGTGAGAGCTCGTTTGTAATCGGCTATTTCCTAATTTTATTGGGAGCATGCCTGGATTTGTTGTTATGTTTCGTTGACTGTACGTTGCGATGGCAAACCAAGCAACAAAGATGAACCTGCAATAGGAGATATTTGCTTAGTAGTACGTTTGATGTTGTCCATATGCAGTTTATGGAATTTTCTTCCGGTTTTGGACTTATCTATTTTTGGTCTAATAGTTCTAGAATATTCTCTTTTTTATAACGATTTCTCTGTTTTGATCTGAAATTGCTTTTGATAAATACTTGAGGTGGTAGTTCGGGTATATTTTCTGGATTTTCATTTAATTTTGATATAGTTTTGTCTTTGTGGTCTGTCAGTCTATTGTTAACTTGTTTATACAAAATATTTAACTTGTCTTTGTGAGACTGAATGTGGTTATTAATTAATTTAGATTCTAGATCAATATTAGTAATGTCTTGATTGTCAAAATTTAGGATGTTAAATGGTGTTAATTTTGTACTAGTGTGAATCGAATTATTATAGGCGATTAATGCATATAGAACTTTTAGTTCAATTGAATCCGTTTTAAATTCGGGGCGGTTATTTAAAAGATTGAGATGTTCTAGGAAAGTAGAGTGAAATCTTTCTACTAATCCATTACTGGATGGTTGGTGTGGACTGCAAAAATGTACTTCTACTTTATGTAATTTCAGAAATTCTGTAATTATCCCATTATGAAATTCTGAGCCATTGTCGGTTATAATTAAATTTGGTACTGAATGGTGAGTAAAGAAATATATAAGTTTCTTCATAATTTCTACTGCCTGTAAACTAACTAAGGTGTATATTTGTGCGTATTTATTGAAGGCACGATAATACTAAGAAATTTGTTACTTTGATATTTTAAAACATCTATATGGATTATTGCAAAAGGTTTATTTGGCGTGGGTGTAATATTATATTTTATTTTTAACGGATTTCGGTCATATTTCACTACTTTACAAATATCACAATTATTAATGAATTTTTGAATTTGTTTCTGCATATTTGGCCAATAAAATTGAATCGATAGTTCATGAAAGGTTTCGTTCATACCTCTGTGGTTACACTTGCCTGTGTGATAGTTTTTAATCAAAATTTGTTGGTCATCTATTGATTCAATATCTTTTAAGATTTGCGAACATGATTTAAATTTAATGGATTTATCAACGTGTTTTTGTAAAATGGAATTTAATTTTTGATAGAGTTCATCCGTTTGGATATTACAAGAATACTGAGTGTTTGGTACAATAAATTCCTTTATAAAGTTAAGAAAATCATTTTCATAATTACATTCTGAAATTGATTGAACTATTGAACTATGAAGCGTTGTTTTGAGTTTCCGAATAATTTTATTAACTTTGTATCAGCTGGGTTGTATTTTACTAAAATGAATTCAATTTGATTTTTACAAAAATTCAAAGGATCGTCTGATAAAGCAATTGTACATACAGTATTTCTGCACTAGTATGTATTATCTGTATGTCTTCATCATCTAAAATTTGGTCAGATATATCGGGGTTCTACGGTTATTGAATTTATGTCATCATTGTTTCCGGACAATTGTCTATTGAAGTTTTCCATGTATTTCAAAAGAGGGTTGTTAGTTAAATCATCTTTAGAAGTTGTGGCAATATTTAAATTTGGAATACGTGATAAAGCGTCTGCATTTTTGTTAAGTTTACCTTTTTTTGTGAATTATGGTGTAGTCGAATTCTTCGAGTTTTAATCGCCATCTTAAGACTAGAATTTGGTTCTTTGATTGAGGTAAGACAACTTAGGGGCATTTGGTCTGTTACAATAGTAAATGTGCGTCCGTATAAGTAATGTCGAAAGTATTTGGTAGCCCAAATAATGGCAACAATTTCTTTATCAATAGTAGAATAGTTGATCTCATGTTCGTTTAATGTTCGTGAAGCGTACGCAATTGGAAGCTCAGATCCAATAGGTCCTTGTGAAAGTGCGGCGCCGATAGCGTAATTGCTGGCGTCGGTGGGTAGTACGAAGGGTAGATTGAAATTAGGGTACTGTAAAATGGGTGAATTTGTTAAAAGTGTTTTACAAAGTTCGAAGCATTCGACGTAGTCTGAGTCATTGATCTTAATTTCTTTATTTTTCTTTAAACGGAGTGTTAGTGGTTTGGTAATTTTGGCAAAGTTTTCGATGAATTTACGATAATATCCTAGTAATCCTAAAAATCTTTTCAATTGTTTTGTCGTATTTGGAATAGGGTAATTGGTTATTGCTTTAATTTTATCTGTATTAGGTTTAATACCTTCGGGTGTAATTATCAAAGCTGATCTTTCTTCAGAATTACAATGAGTTAAGCGAATTTTTGAAAAGTCAAATTTATTTTTATTTGTATTTTCTATGTTATTAAAGTTTGGTATAATAAACTTATTTTCAGGAATAGCTTTAATTGAAATTGGGAAATCAATCGGTATAGACTTATTAGAATTATTTCGTACAGTTGTGTATGCTATGTGGTCTTTAACTTGAATTAAACAGTCAGGTATTTTTAATTGGGAAATTTCTGTACCGTTAATGCAGTACCGTTTTTTATATTTGAAACATTTAATTTAATTTTCTGTTCGTCTTTAGGTGCAATTGTAGTAAAATTATTGTAATCGTTTAGATTTTTTAATTCTAATTTAATTGTTGTATTTGGTAATTCCAATTCATTAGTAACTAGATTAATTTTTGCGTGCAATAATTGTAAATTATCGATTCCTATCAAACAATCAAAATACTTGTGCAATTGAAATAAATGAAATTTGTTATAAATTTTCTGATTTGAATATTGACGGTGATTTTATACAAATGCTAAATTTTTCTCTAGTTGTACCGTGTGCTGGAGATATCGTAAAAGGGTCATTTTTTAATAGTTTCGAAAAATACTTGTATGCAATTTTAGGATTAATGAACGATTTTGTCGATCCCGTATCGACTAGACATTTTAATGTAAATTTATTAAATGGTATTTTGATATAAGGCAACTGTGATGAGTTGCTATCAAGCGTTAGTAATTCTATATTATTTCCGAGGCTGTTTATTCTAAAAAATGATTTTCAGCGTCTTCAGCTTCTGTAGTATAATACTGTTCGTTGTTGTCGTCTTCAGGGTTATAGTCAGTTTCTGGGTTTGTCTCGTTAGGGTCTAGTTCTGCGTTAAACAATTCTTCATTGGCCCAATTCGGACGGCGTTGGTAATTTTGAAATGAAGGTTGTTTGTTTGTCGTATAAGGGACAAATGTGTTCCTAGTTGACATGGACATGGGTGTTACTTTTTGTGGTTGAAATTTTTTATTTGGTTTGAAAACATTTCCAAATTTTGGAGTGTTTTGATTTTGTGGATTTTGATGTTGAAAATTTGGATTCCTAAAGAATTGTTGATTCCTTGGGATTTGCGAATTTTGGTGTCTTTTTGGGTTTTGTGTTGGTTGTTCGGAATTTGGTTTTCCAGAATTTTTATTTGGGTTTATAAATCTATTTTGAATATTAAAATCATTTGTGAGAATATATAAAGCCGCTCCTAATGAATCAGGATTACGAGTACTCATATAATCACATAGAGGATTGTTTAAATTTTTAATTAAAATACGTAAAGCCATTTTCTTGGAAAACTCTACTAAACACTCTACATCATCTGTTTCAACGTTGTTTGTGATATAGCTAATTTGCAAATTTAAATTATCTTGGATTTTTGTATAGAATTCTAGTGGAGTTGACAAGTGCTGTTTTATTGTGCACAGCTCCATAACTAGAGTTTGATGGTCTCTTTTATCTGCATAAGTAGCAACGAGAGCATTTTTCAAATCGTTCTAGTTAGAAATATTAAATGATGCAATACTGTTAGCTGCATCACCTTTGATTTTATTCTTAATGGATAGTATGAGTAAAACATTTTGAAAGTCTGTAGGGTTTTTCCTAATATAGCAGTGATTCATTAATTGTTCACTATTTTTAAGAAAGTCGCTTAGTAAAGCAGCGTTGCCTGTAAATTCAGGAATAATATTCAAATATTCCATTTTCAAGTTGTTACGGGCCATTTTAAAATTATTTATTGATTTCTCATCAATACTGATGGAGTAGTTTCCAACAAAATGATATTGAATATGTTCTAGTATGATTACACGGTTCTGAATCTGATCTAGAACTATCCTTATCTTGACATCTATGACTTACCAATTGGTAATCAGCATTGTGGACGATTGTTCTGCAAGTGTTGAAAGTCGAATCCCGTAGGTCGTTCAATCACGTTGTAGTCAATTGATCAGGAGCCAAAAGTCGATCCAATGAGGTCGTTCGGTCACGCTGGTCTTGTCGTTTTGTTACTGTTGGTTTCTTCCACTTTTAACTTGTTGGACATAGATGTTTCAGGACACGAAAGTCAATCCCGTTCAGGTTGTTCGGTCTTGATTATAGTCAATGTTTCTCGTACAATAAGTTAATAAATATTCGTTTGGCAATCAAAGTATTAAAATACACCGATCTCACGGTAAAGGTCCAATCGATAATTATTGATGGTTTACCGCTGTTGATTGTATTGCCAATCCTAGCCGACTGCGCCAATTATATGTTCGATTAACTATGTTTGCTTTTTTAAAAGCGGTTTATTTAAGTCAATCAGTTATACGAGTTTACAGTATGAAGTGGAGTCACAGAATGTGTCTTAACTAAGGAACTAACAGTTTATATAATCTTAATATGCTGATTAAGCTAACTTATATCTAAATCTGTATGCTCGGCAGTTCCCATGCTATCATTGCGAAGCTGCAATATTACTTGTACAGATTGCATACAAATTCGATTTTATAGAGGGGGTCCAAGTATTCTGATTTTACGCCTACGACTATCATGGTTGTTGGTTTCTTTTCTTTGGAAAGGATTCGTCTGCAGCGGTATGTCGTTTGTGGCTAATGAGATAGTGATTTCCTCTGCGGTCAGATCTACAGCTAGTGGTCCAATTACCACTTTGCGTGGGCGGTCAGCTTTTCTGTTGTATCTAAAGTATTCCATTCTTTCACTGTTTAGATGGTTGATAATGGTTTGGTAGTCATCATATTTTTTTGCTTAATATAGTAGGTGGTCTGATAGTATTTTCATGAATGGTATGATTTCGACAGTTGTTTCATGTTGATAATGAAATTGTGCGTGGCTTCAGTGTAGATGTATATTGGTGGGGGTGAGGGTGGTATACGATTTGGTGGGGTTTATTTGGAGTTGTTTGTATTATGTGTTTGTTCTTCGTTAGTTTCTTCTTCGTATTCTGAATAGTCAGATGGGTTAGCGAACATATTAGATATTTTTATTGGTATATCTTCGTTGTCTTTACGGCGGCGTTTTATTCCTTTGATGACTGGTTGGAAACTATCGTCATCGGCGTGGGATGTTGATGGGTGTGCTGGTCCACAGCGTGTTCCTGTGGAGTCCATGTCTTTGTTGTCAAGGGACATATTCTCTTTAGGGATTGGCGGATGCATTCATATGTGTATTGAATGTTTGTTTAATAAGGGGGCACTGTGTACTATTCACTGTTCACTATTCATTAGCTTTGTTTGTGCGTGAGTACAGTGTGTCACTATTCACTGAAATTACCACTGATTACGTGGATTATCACTAGTCAATTGAATTATCATTAATCACTGATGATTGTGAATTGAGAAACAGCGGAAATTATACGGACGATTGGTCAGTTGCTCTGCTCTTTTAAACTGTCCAATTCCATGTGATCACAAGTGCATCAAACTGAAAATAGGTTTTCATGTATTATCATCTTATATAACCCATCGCGTAGCATCGTACGCGGGCCGCGCCCTATCAGTAGAATTCGCGCCTGTGCGCATGAAACTATGATAAACAATAACTAAATCTAGCAACCATGGGATACGCTTCGAGGCGCGAAGCACCGAGACCCAGCAACAGCCCGCAATCCGCCCCAATACGGCGGATTGCGTTAGCTGTTGCCTAGCTGCGTTACTCGCGCTTGCGCGAATGTTTGCTGTTAGTATAAATTAATAACTAACGAAACTAACAAGTAACAACAATAAACTTTGCTTTTTCAAATCTAAAATAACCAAAAATAAATAAAATAAAAATAAATTTAAAAATTATCACTACGGTGTTAAATTATAATATAGAATATCACCCAAATACCGTCACAAGCATTAAGTAGCTAAATGTACATTTCAAGCGCTATGCGCCCATCTTCAGTAGCACAAGATAAAACTAAATAAAATACCTGTGTCACGAATCGTGATTGATATACTATCATTAAATAAATTAAATATATTAAATGGACAAAATGAAATTGGGCCTGAATCTAAATTCATTAAATTTGATTTAGAGTTATGCATGTATATACTTTCATAAGCATTTAACTCTGAATAATTCAAAACACTTTTAAGTAATTTAAGTGAACCAATTTGATATGAATTTGAAAGTGAACCTGTTTCAAAAATATGCTCGGCTACAGTACTTTTATCTTTTCTATTTAATCTGAAATGAGATAAATGCTCCTTAATCTAGTTTCAATTGATCTACGTATTTGTCCTATATATACTTTAAGACAACTAGCACAAGATATTTCATAAAACCAGATTTTTTATTGAAATCAATCAAATCTTTGGGATTTCCTAGAAAATTATCAAGACTATTAGAACTATTATATGTTACTTTAAATTTATATTTATTTAAAATACTATCCAAACCACGTACAATTGTTTTTCTAATATATTTAAGTTCATATCTCCAATTAAGAATTGCAAATTATTATTTTTGTGTTTTTTAAGTATACTTTGCAGATCTTCTAAAAATAGATTCACTTTTGTAGAGGGCGGTCTATATCAAATAAAATATTGTTATACTTGCAATGTGCATTTATAAATGAAACTTCATTCAAACAAACAACCTGAACTGAATGTTCCACAGATTTGTGAATATACAACATGGTACCATAATTTTGGTTGTAATATTTAGAATTATGATACAAATGGCAACTGTTAAGCTTAAATTTATTTAACTCATTTTGTATGTTCCAGGTATCTGTTATTATTATAATTTTGAATTATTTCTTTAAATATTTAAAATTACAGTGAACTCGTCAAAGTTTCTGTTTGCGCTTCTAATATTTATATGGGTTCAGTCCATTTGAATCATATGAATATGATTCAAGACTTTATTGTTGTATTCATTCCTATCAACACTATCTATTTCTATAACCCTATCACGAATCTCCTGGTCAAACATTTTGTTTATTGTCTATTGTTGAGTAATTCGATATCGTGGTACAGAGAGCAGTTAAAAATGCGTTAGTAGAAAAAATTATGTGGAAGAATGAGACACAGGTAGAGAGAATGATTTGTAAGAGTGAGATGTAGGTAGATATAGTTAGTTAAGGGTCCTGAGCACTTTTGCAAAGTTCGGATTTGAGATCGCCACGGGGGTGCCAGGTCTTCGATGGGCGGACCGATTTGTAGACAGAGATTCACGCGTACTAATGCAACAGTGAGAGATAGTTTCGAATACGGGGTCTGTCCCTCGCCAGAACCAATAATTGATACTGCCGATATTGTATATTATGTAGTATTCGTTTGTAAATAGATATAAGAAAGGTTAATGGGATATATATTGTAATATAGTTATTGTAAATTACCCGAGAAATTACATGTTCATGAATATAGAAATTATGGATTGAATAAAAATAAACTTTGATAGGATCACTAACCAAAAATTATGGGTTCCAGTAAATTGTTCCCCGCAAACATTTTTCCCCAGGTAAAAATGAAATGAAATGACATGAAATGCAATGATTTAAACTTTTATATGTAGTATATAAAACAAAATAGCAATTTAGTTTTTTCGTTTTTCGTCAAAAACGCAATTATTATCTATCTAATCAAGGTTTGATATTTAAAATCTGTAGAACGTAAAAATGTGGACCACCAACAAGACATTTTGTTTTTCAAAATAAAGAATATTTATTATTAGTAATATATAGAAATACATTCTGATTTTTTATTCATTAATCTTTCTTGCATTTGAGAATTATATATTCAATTATAAAAAAGAATAAAAAACTAATGCAATTGATTTACTACGTGCATATATAAATATTATCTATTATTTATAATATATTAAAAATCTGACCATTTAAAAAAAAAATTGTCTTAAAATATTATATAATTATTGTTATTTTTAGAATGGAACGATAGGTGTAACACACATACTCAAATTTCAAATGTATAATATAAGTTATTTAAATATCACAAATATATTTTTGTATGGATTCTGAAATAATCTCCGTTTCTATTATAAACATCAAAAACCTAAGTTGATAGTAGATATTATTATGTTTCTTGCAACGTCCGCCGGGTAAAAATACAGACAAATAAAATTATTCATATCTATTATTATTTCTAATATCTAAACCACGAGTGTACCGAGGATCGATAATTTCTGGTACTATACAAATATTATAGAAGTTTTTCAAGTGCCTGAACATTTTTTGGTCCCAAAAATCATCATCCTTTTCAATCTTCTCATACTCCAACCCTTTAGGTGTGTATATGACGAAATAGCAATATTGTTTTTTCGTAACATGGAGTTGTCCCTGGACCTGGT
The DNA here is from genome assembly GCA_947310635.1 of Leptodirus hochenwartii. Classification (NCBI taxonomy): domain Eukaryota; kingdom Metazoa; phylum Arthropoda; class Insecta; order Coleoptera; family Leiodidae; genus Leptodirus; species Leptodirus hochenwartii. The sequence continues at coordinate 591,144 of CAMZJO010000001.1, forward strand.
AGAAATATTTATGACTTCTTTTGAGGTGCATATTGTCATCTTTTAAAATTGCATAATCAATGACGTTTTCTGTAATAGCAGTTTTTGGTGACAATTCCTTGGCGGAGAATGGACATTTTATTTCAATGATCGCATCCTCATTGACCAGAACACCATCGGGACTTGCACCTAAAAATGGATGGCATTTATCTATGACCAGGCCAGATTCTGTTACTAATTTCCCAGTCTGTTTGAAAAATTCATTGGCCGTAGTCTGTTCGTGTAGACTTCCATATCTTGTCGCGTTGCTACCGTTGAACGTATTGTATAAAATATTTTTTACAGTATTTACACACGATGTACTTTTCTTCATTCTGCATATATTACCGAAATTGGAGGCAGTAATACGAACTGAACGTTCTTCTTTCCACATCGGGTTTGTACTTTGCCCACGAGTTTCCGCTTCAATCCTGGTTATGTCCTGCTCAGATAAATTTATTCTTGTCTGCAAAAATATATCTTTCTTCCTGTCGTACTCGCTTTGTCCAAGATCCTCAACCAAATCTCTTGCACCGGGTCCATAATCAGTGTTATCAATGTTATTATCTTTCTTGCATTTGATCATTTTGCTGCGCTTCTTCTTTGCAGCTAGGATTTTATGTTTTCTAATTGTGAAAAGTTTAGAAAACTTACCAAGTGGTCCTGGACTTATTGCTCCATTTAGCTTTTCAAGATAAAAGCCTTCTGAGTTGAATGACAATGCAGCTGCCTCGCATCTAGACGCATAAGAACCCCTCAAGGAAAATTTGATTCTCTTACCGCCCGTAAATTTAGCCACAACAGCATTGTAACACTCAGCACTATTATTGTCCATATTTGTCAATAAACTTGAGCAATTTATTATTAGCCTATTGAGAGCAAAAATAATGTCTTCCCATAAACCGCAATCTTTCATCTCGTCCACTGACGCATTGAAACACTGATCCGAGCCGCAAAAATATTTAATGTCTTTACATTTTTGATGTTCACCAAAAATGTGGCTCGGTGAATTTAAAATGTCTTGTTGTAGCAACTGAATTTTTTCATGTGGTTGCGTGTTTTCTTTTCTTCGATATGTTACAGCTTTCACAATCGCACATCTGAACTTCATAATATTCGCAGATAATTTTTTGCGCAGAACGACTTCTACGTACTGATTTTTGGAACTTCTTCTTTTAGAAGCGAGTTCTCTCAACTTGTTGCAGAAGTTTCTTAGCAAATGGTTTCTGCATTCCACCTTCTTAATCTGTACTTCATTCCCATAGGGTTTTGAGGTTTGCAATTTCCGAAATACGCTGCTATCACCATCGCCAACAAGAGTAGTGTATCTAAGACCGTGTAATGCCATACTGTTCTTGAATCCGTCAACAATTATATCTGCTTCCATTCCAGTCGAGCTGGAGACCCAGTTTTTTGAACAAATATGTTCTGTCTTAATTTTGCTTCTCTCGCACATACTACAATATTTATTCCTAATTCCGACAAATAAAATCTTTCCTGTTCTAGCCCCTATAATGCAGCCAACTCCCGAAAGTGCGTCATAACTGGTCCGGTATGATCGTTTTGACCACGCACCATCTGCTATGATTGTGATATACGGGGTACTAAACCTATCCGTCTCACCGAGTTCTACTGCGAGTCTCCTCTCTTCAGCACCAGCTGCTTCCATTTCCCTAAATAAGGTGTCGTGAATTGTTTTTGAAAGCTTGTCATGGTATTTCGCATATGTTCGTTTTGCTAACATTGGAATATTAAACTGAGCACACCGCTCTTCTAATTGGCTATATCCACCTCCAGAAGAAAATGCGTTCAAAACTGCAGTCGTATTGATGTATTCGGAATTTTTTTCGGAGCGTATTTCTAAGTTCATGTTGCACATTTTACATTTAAAATTATAGATGCTACATAATCCGAGTCTACGCTCTGAGGCAAATTCCATTTCTTTCCACGTACAGGAAAACGGCGAATGCGATGCAGATTTTATTTGTTCAAAAAAGTACCCAATATCGACAATCCTCCGACCTTCTAATAACGTGGCGTTGGCCGGAAACCCTTCTTCAGTTTCCTCTGGTTGTATGGTAATCGGTGGTACAGCGGTGTTCTCAGGTTCTAAAAGAAGTATATAGTATTAGAATACACTGCGTTCATAATGAAATGAACAAATTTGTGAAATCGTATCAACTTTTTTTTTTACCCACGGACCCTTCGTTTTATATTTTTGAATAGACATTCTACTTAAAAAATGAAACTTTGGTTTGAACACTTTTATAGTACAGTTCAAATGAAGATGCATGCAAAATGAAGCAAAATTTTTATAAGTCACATATTGAATTATCGCACAGGGTGTTCATCTAGAATTATAACAGGATATAGTGTAATATGTAGTAAATCTCATAATGAATTCAAATTGAGAATCCGCCCCTAAGACTAATTTTTTTTATCAAATTTATCATGGAAAACATGAAGAAATATTGGAACTTACCATCGGGAAAGAATCTGTGTGTAGTGTCAGGTACAGGTGTATGTGTAGGCAATGGTGATATTATGTCCATGAGGTCGCCCATAGAAATAGATGGACAAGAAGTACTGGAACCACCTCGAGATTGTGTGAGACATTCGCGCACCCTAATAATTATAATCATTATCAATTAGTATTACGTAATCTAAATAAATCAGTAAAATATTGTTCGACCCTATTCTGAAAAGTTATATGTAATCAAAATATTTCTATGGATGCAATGCTGTTACCAGAATAGAGCTTATTATTAGTCATAATATTATATTTGATACGATAAATTAAAAAAATGCAATCAATAAAATTTAAATTATGAAATTACTTACATTTTCATCTTGTGTTTCAGGCTTCTTTTCTTGTATGGAGCTTTATCTTTGCGCAACAGAATTTCATTTTTAGAAACCATTGTAAAATATATGGTAGTTTGATCGTCAACGTAATGAACTAACAATGTTACACAGTACACAGATAAAATACTAATGGATGATTCCAGTATCGTGGCTCTTATTTATATCATAATGCTAATTTTCGCTTTGGGTATAATCTAGTGTTATTATTATTAATATTAAATATAACAAACTATATATATTAAAAAAATCTTGTACGAGAAAACACCGATTATAATATTTCATATTTTGATTTTATCGAAATCCGCAATTAATTACTGTTTAATTAAATTTACATGCAAAAGTCGTGTGGTGATGACCGCAATTTTTTACTCGATGTTATATTTTTATTATACAATATTACGCCAAAAATTTTTGCGTAATTAAAAAATAAAAAATAAACTGACTTTAGTTATATCATTTACACTTTATGTTTGTGCTTTCAAGAATGTTTTATTTGCAATAAAATAGTTTGCATTTAAATTCTGCGTCAATTCGGTATTTTCTGTCTGCCAGACGCTAATATTCGTTTGGAATTCATGGTGATAATCGAATGATACTATGAGCAAATAATGTAACTAATAGCATTCTAATAGACATATTTTTAGAAATGGTCGGATTAGTTGCCCAGTTTAGCCAGTCATACCATCTATCTTATTTTTACTTTATTGATAATTAGTTGAAATTATGTCAACAAATGCAAAATAGAAGTCAAACTAAAAAAAAATGTTTGTATTAACCATATAAATAGGTATTTGTAATGATTTTCTAAAATTTTGATATCTTATGAGAGTGTGATAAATAATAATTTATAATGAATTCAAATACTTTGTTTTCAATATATTGCAATATACGATCCCAAATTTATATTGAATTAAAAATCTGGCAGTTCAGGTATATACTACTACTATAATATATACATCTATATTATCTACCTATATGCAACTACCTGGCGCCGATAATTCCTTCGTTGTATTATATTGTGTGGTGGTTTTGAGAAAAAGACGAAAGATGAAAATGGGGGAGTTAGCAAATAAAGTTGCTATTATTACCACTAGACGGCGACAGATTCGCCATCAAAAATAATCAATTTTATTGTATAAATTACGGACAAACTAATAAACAGATTTTAGTAAAATTTTCAATATATACTCAATTACATATTTTCAACTGGGCTATAGATTTATATTTTTAAAATACGTTGTAGTTTATTTTCAATACAAAGTCGTGTTTTATCTATTAATTAAAAAGAAAAATCAAAAATCTGCCTCTATAACCCAGTGTAGTATTTATTGATAAACATTGTGTTAAAATTTGAATTTGTTTGAATAACTAATAAGCGAGTAATTTATACAATAAGTTTGGTGTATTTCGTATATGGCTATTTATGTGTTCAAGACCCTTAAGAGAATGTAGGGGACTGTATAGATAGACGGTTGGACAGATACTGGTCGTGCGTGGTTAACGTGTGTTCTTTAAAGGAGCATAGTTTTGGGGGCGGATTCCATGCGGGGTGAAGATGGTGAAGACAGAGGGGTATGTGTTGGACACTAGTAGGCATACTGTAGCAAGATTCGGTACAAATAGATCGATACAGGGTGACAGACAGTTACACATTATGTATACGAAAAAATATGTGAATATTCTGTAGTATTCTCAACATGCCACCAGGGTTGAAATAATACATTTCAAAAGTACTGGATTTAAATTAAGACAATTTCATCGAAATTTTAATAGTAATATCAAACATGATAGAGGCTAAAATATTACGAGATTTAATCGCATTTTGTAAAGTGGTTAGAGATATAATATTCTCAATGCTGAAAGAAACACATCATATAATATAGATACAAACTAATGAAACATGAAATAGACAGAGATTATAAATTGGGTTACTGCTAATTCACTTCACTAGGAATTAAGCACAACCGACTGACAAGACGTTTTGATTACACTGTCCGCAGTCTTTACAGTTGCGACACGCACTATATTGTCGCTACCCGGGTGCACCTTTAACACTCGACCAAGTGGCCAACTTAGCGGCGGCGAATTCGCGTCCCGCGAGGTCACCCCTTAGCCTTCGTCCACCTTGCACGCACTTGCATCTGGGACAAATATTCTTGTTTCCAGTGTTTCCAGAAATGCTGTTGCAGTTGTTGGACTCGCTGCCATTTTGATAAACGCTTTTCTCGTATGTCGGTTAAGTTGTGTTCTGCCGGTGCAGTGAGAGGTTGACCGATGAGAAAATGCCCTGGCGTAAGGGCACTGACACCATTGATGTTTTCTGACATTGGTGTGATCGGTCTAGAGTTTAGACAAGCTTCTACTTGTGTAATAAGGGTAGACAGTTCTTCGTAATTGAGTGACCCTTGTCCAGCAACACGTTTGAGATGGTGTTTTGCAGTTTTTACAGTCGCTTTCCAGATGCCTCCAAAGTACGGCGATTTTGGAGGTATAAACGACCATTTAATACCCAGAATTATGGCTTGTGTCTGAATAGCAGCGTCGGCGAAACTTGCAGCGACAGCACGTAATTCATTGTTGCAGCCTACGAAGTTGGTAGCGTTGTCTAAATAGAGCTGTGTAACCATGCCGCGGCGAGCAATAAACCGCTTTATTGCACCTAGGCAGGATTCGGATGTTAAGTAGCCGATCAGCTCTAAATGAACGGCTTTCGTAGAAAAACACACAAAAATGCAGGGATAGACCTTTGCTGTTTTGCCGCCGCGCCGATGTGCGCTGATGATATGGAATGGTCCAGCGAAGTCTAAGCCGGAATTGGCAAACGCACGTCCCGGCTGCACTAGAGTGGCAGGTAACTGACCCAATATGTGCTGCTGGGGTGTTGGTCTGGCACGACAACAACGAACATAATTGCGGATTACTTGCCGCACAGTGGATTTCCCGTTGATGGGCCAATAAGTAAGTCTCACAGCGTACAGCACGGCTTGTATACCTGCGTGTAGTAAGGACAGATGCGTGTGGTTGACAATAAGATTCGTTAGTAGATTTTGAGCCGGCAATAAGATTGGAAATTTTTGATCTCTTGCGATCTCAGCATGTAGTCTCCCGCCAACTCGTAATAAGCCTCTGTCCTCAAAAAAGGGTGGCAGTTTAGCTAATTGGCTTGATGGTGGAATGATTTTATCTGTTGCGAGGGTTCTGATGTCGTCTTTAAAGTGGATTCGATGCTCCAAGAAAATTAGTGATGTCTCGCATTTTCCAACTCGTCAACAGATAGTTCCTCGATGCGTCGATTTACATTTCAACAATTGTGGATGAATCGATTAATATATGCCATTATTCGCTTAAGTTCAATTAAGGTAGAATAGCGAGAAGACAATTCAAGTGGCTGGTTGCTTACTAGGGCGGTCGCTAGCGAAATTCGCTGTTCTGGTAGCCGTTCGATTATAGGGAATTCTGTAGAAGGCCATATAGATTCACGCTGTGATAGGGAATCAGGAACACTCCACCAAAGAGAACTTGTTGATAAATCAACAGGAGACACTCCGCGAGATAATATGTCCGCGAGATTGTCATTAGTTCGTACATGTCACCCCTGATAATCCGCGGTTAAATCTTGAATGCGCCCGATTCGATTTCCGACAAACGTGTTAAACTCACTCGATTGTCCGGCTATCCACTGCAACACGATTGTGGAGTTTGTCCACAGAGTTACGCGATTTATTTGCGTTTGAATCGCATTAATTGTGCACTTGATTAGTTCCGCAAGTAACATTGCACCAGATTACTCGAGGCGGGGTACACTAATTAGTTTGGTGGGCGACACAAGAGATTTTGAACATAAGAGTCGCGTGGTCACTACATTGTTACTAGTAATTGTTCGTAGGTATAACGAAGCACCATAAACTCTAATCGATGAGTCGCAAAAGCCATTTAATTCAATTTGTCTCGATAATGAATTATGAACAACACATCGAGGTATTTTAATGAGATAAAGATTACGTAAGGCAGTTTTATAAGAGCTCCACTTAACATTAATATCTGTGGGAATAGGATCGTCCCAATTGAGTTTCAGTTTCCACAAATCCTGCATGATTATTTTAGCGGTTATAATTACCGAGACACCTAGACCGAGAGGATCAAACAATTTGCATGCGTCTGAGGTAATTGTTCGTTTTGTTACACGATAAATTATCAAAATTTAACAGAAAATGTAACGTGTCGGATTGATAATTCCACATTAATCCGAGCGTGTTCATATGTGCGTCACTTAAACTAATAATTGTGTCAGCGGATTCATTGGACAATTCAGGGACATTAGAACGTCACTTTGTTAGGTTGAATTGACCGCGTTTTGGGACGTTAATTAGATGACGTTTTAATATATGAGCTTCGCTAATAGTATTGCAACCTGTAAGACAATCGTCTACTTAAAAATCGTTTAATATAAATCGCGCCACGTTAGGTAAATCATTGCGCACGATATGACCTAGTTCACTTAGATATCGCGTTGCCGTGAATGGAGCACTGGCTTCAACAAAAGTTACCATGTTTAGTGTGTAAGTTTTCAGGTCATTTTCAGGAGATGAGCGCCACAGAATTTTCTGCTATTTTCGGTGTTCCAGTGTCATTAACACTTGGAGGTACATACATTGTATATCTGAAGTTAAAACAATTACATGTTTACGAAATCGCACTAGAATGTCATACAAATTATCTTGTATTACTGGTCCCACGTGCAACGTATCATTGAGAGATACACCAGTTGCAGATTTAGCACTCGTGTTAAAAATTACCCGGCACTTTGTGGAGGTTGACGTGGTCTTAAAAACCTCATGGTGTGGCAAATAGTATCCATCGCGTATCATCACTTTCACACAGCGTCATGTAACCGCGATCGATATACTCTTGTAAATTACTTGAATATTGTTCATGTAATATGGGATTTCGCTGAAAGCGACGTTCGAGAGAATGAACTTGTCTATTAGCAAGATCGATCGTACTTCCGAGTTTGGATAACCTTTCGTTGAAGGGCAAACTGACTATAAATCTACCGTCAACGTCGCGACGAGTCGTATTTTTTAAATGCGTTTCACTTATAGATTCTCGGGGCTTAATAATATAAGGGACGGTTTCTATTTCCCAAAATCGCTTTAATTGGTTGTCTAAGTCTTTGTTTGAAATGTGCAACGTGCTATAGTTGCTGGGTAAAGTAGAGCATTTACCTGATATTGTCCAACCAAGTTTTGTATTCATCACATTAGCACCGCACTTATTCACATGAATCACCTCACTTTCATTTAATTCGTGTATAATCTCCGCACTTAAAAGTACATCGACGGCCTGAGATTCATTGAACATAGGGTCGGCTAGCTTTATGTTAGCGGGAATTTATAAACAATTCCATTGAACAGTGACCGCAGGCTTCGGACTTGTTATCTTTGGTAATACTACAAAGTCTAAGTCACGATGATAGTTTTTATTGTTGGCTGCGAATGGTGGTAGTGACCTCGGCGGATACGTTTGTTTTAGATGAACCTAAGCCCTCTAAATGAAAGTATTGCTGGTGACGGTCTAGGTTGAGTTTAATATAATATAATACACTAAAGATTGCATGCGTTATCCCAATACGTAAAAAGGGAGAAATTTGCATGGTATCAAACTTTAGACCAATCTCGTTGCTACCGGCGCTTTCTAAAATATTTGAAAAATGTCTTAGTAAAAAAATTAGCAATTACTTCGAAGTCAATAATTTATTTACCAACAGCCAGTTTGGATTCAGGAAAGGTTTAGCAACAAAAGACGCTATTAATACTTTTATAAATAATCCGTTTGAATGTTTTGAATACGGTCATTATGTATTTTCTGTTTTCGTCGACCTTACCAAAGCTTTCGACTGTGTGCAGAAATATATACTGCTTGATAAACTACCATGCTATAATTTTAGTACCAATAGTATACAACTCATTGACTCTTATCTTTCCAAAAGACCTCAAATTGCAATATGTCAAATACGGAGTTCCTCAGGGATCTATTCTGGGTCCTCTTCTTTTTCTCATATACGAAAACGATATTCCAAATGCTTTAAACAATACAAAATTGATTCTTTTTGCGGATGATACCAACAAAATGAGCCTACATATCTCAAAAACTCAGGAAATGATCCTCACACTTAGGCCTATGCCCAATGTAAACCTCACGCATACGACTTTTCTTGGTGTTATATTGGATCGAACGTTGAACTGGAAAGTACATGGAAATGTCTTATCGAAGAAACTTTGTCGTTTTGCCTACTTATTAACATTGCTTTCCCAATCAGTATCGGGTTACATATTAAAATGTGTTTATTATGGTTACTGTCAATCGGCTATAAGTTACTGTGTATTACTTTGGGGAAATTCCTCCTCACGCCATAGAATATTCGCTCAACAGAGGCGCTGTATACGTATCATTGCTAATATTGGATATAGGGACGATTGCAGAGATCAATTCATTGGGTTGGATATTTTAACATTTCCTTGTATTTGTATCATGGGATGTCTGTTGTATGTACACAAGAACTACCACGTTATAAATAAACAAAACTGTGTTCATGACCATAATACTAGAACAAATGAGCATCTGTGTTTGCCACAATGTAGACTATCGATAACCATGAATAGGCCAAATTATTGGAGTCGTAAATTCTACAATAAAATGCCAAAACAATTTAAAGATTTAGATTATAAGCACTTCAAAATTATGATCAGAAAATTTTATATAAGAACACTTTCTACTCCATTGAGGAATTCCTAAATTACAATTGTAATAATATTTTTTAACTGTATTGTAAAAATATTCTTTAACTCTATTTATTCTATTTGTTCATACTGTGTTGACGTGTGCAAAAATTTATAAAAATTTAAAGCATCAATAAAGTCTATCTATCTATAATGCCCTTCTTCAGTAAGTTTAAAACCAACTCCAACAGGTCCACGCATTTTCATCATATCAATCTTTGATTTTATTTTTAAACTTCTTCCAAACTTATCCATTGTAAAAAATGATTAGATTATATAATAAATGCATTCAAGCAAGATATAACCAAGATAACAAATATTTCAACACAACCACGATCTATATATCACCAACAGAGTGCAGCACTTCCTGGCCTATGAAATTTGTGGAAATGTGATTCCCTTCTGATTCTCTCTTTTATATGTACTTGCAATATCTACATATACATCGTCATTGAGTAAAGTACATGATTTTATACAAAATGACATTTTATACAAACAAAATATATTATTTCGCGGTATATAATTTGCGGTTTAAGTTTATTGGTGGTATGGTATTTGGCGCATTAACGATTATAGTTTTTGATGTTATTTATGTATGAACAGAATGATTACCCTAGCGTCTGCAGAGTGATACTGCTCTACTCCCCTCTTACTGGATTTTTGGTGTTATGTTCAATATTAAAATGGGCGCTGATCTGCAAAACGTGTCCGATTCTATGAACGTATATACAGTTAATTATTGAATCAGTAAAAGTCATATTTCATGACTAGTGAATTTTTAAAATAGTTTTTAAAAGAAACTATCGAATGAAGTGACCAACAAGCTCCAAAAACCATCAATGCCGAAGTACCACAATTATAATACCAGGAGCATTATCGTCAAGTTCATCAAGAAGACGTAGTTAAGAATGGAGATCACTTTGGGTGTGGCCGATATCATTCATCGTTAGGACGAATATCAACGCACACGAGATCGTGTGTTTGAATCACACGGAGGGTCGTTTGGATAAGATAAACATCAACATAGATGTTGTGAATCGCCCAACCATGACCATTTGTGTAACTTGCTTGATATGTTGGTCGTAATCAATTAATATACGGTCCAATATCAACAGGAAGTATCAGACATCGGCTCCGGTTCCGAATTTATGAATGCAAGCGAATAATAATGGAATCGGAAAAAACAATCAAATTCGATGGCAACCAAATTGTGGCGCATTTAGTGGACCAGGTGAACTATCATCAAATTCATCATGGAAGGGGTGATTATGAAATAAAAGGGCGCCATCGTGGTATAGACGATATCGTTGTTAGGACGAATACTAACGCACTGGATGTCATGTGTTCGAATCCCATTATCGCAAGGTTTTTTGGTAAAAAGAATTTTTTTTGCCGTGCCGTGGATGTTGTGTGAAAATTTCCCAAATATGAAAGTTTGCATAGTTGATTGGTAGTGTTGGTTGTCAAACAATTCGTAATGTCTATACAGGTGCTAACTTTCTACAATTAAATCTTGTTTGTGATGGTTTTTGTAAGAATTATCGATGAAAGGTTTTCGGAAAATTAGTATCTTAAATTGAATAAATAAGATAATCTAGCAACGAGCTTCGGTCCCATTATGACTAGAATTCAGACAGTTGCAATTAATTATTCGTTTATAATGTCTTTAGTTTGTGATTGCACAAGTCTAAATCAAAGTTATATTTTGCGAGTCAAGGAAAACGATACAGTGCTGGGATTGTTAGCGAATGGTTTGTTGAGGATGTATTCGTATTATGAAATCTTTCCATTAGATATATTGGTACGGCTTTTAAAATTCTAATTTCAATTCTTTTATGGGAATATTGCATCACCATTTCGAAGACATCTAAAATATTTCGTTTTTCAAAGAATGAATTGGGTTATATATTTGATCAGAAAGGTAATATTTTTTTGAATATCGGTTCCTCTTGGTTGTGGTCGTCTTCTTTACTCTAATATATGTTTATATTAGTAGAAAGACCGCATCTATCATTAAAAATGTTTTTATTGTAAATTTGTGGCATTTATAATGTAGTTGCCAATATACCCAAATGTACATTATCATGTGCTGCTGTAATGTCTATAAAACATTGCTGTTAGCACGATGTTTGCGAATGTCTGAAAAACCATCATTTTTCCTCAATATGTTGCAATATTGTTTTGCAATATAAACTAACTATTTAACAATAATATAAGTTATCTACAAATTAGTAAATTGTGTTAAATGTAAGGTACTGCGCCATTTCTTCGAGCACTAGCGCGATAATGCAACTTACTGCAATGGAAAGGTCAAAACGATAATTTATTATAATTAGTAACAAAAGTATTTATTGCTACTAATTTAGTTATCATGAATTCAAAATCATCGGGAAATTATTTTTTATTCATGAAAACTATTTGTTCGTTGTGCTATGTAACAAATCCCCAACTTATGAATAATTTGTGCTACAACATAGTAACAGACAAATGCGTTTAGAATATTCTGAAATTCGTCCGCGGTTACGTAATTGACAACATCTTTCGTTTATAGTTGAATATCTATCCACATTGTTGTAAATATTTTGGAAATTGCCCAAATCTTAATAGAACGGTTTAGAACACTATACTTTCCTTTTACGTATAATTAGTGAAGCGGTCGATCAATAATATTAAGAGTTTGTGAGTTTTGTGCATTTTAGTGAATATTTTACTTAATTTCACCATGCCAGTGGAATTTTCTGCTTGTATCAAAAGGATTAACCGACACTCGCTAGGCATTATCACCTGTAACGTATCGTGTGAGTCACGCTATCAATCTGTGCTTGTATTGATGTAAAGCGAATAACATCGCTTTAACTACTGGGTGCATCCTGACATGCTTAGCGAAACTGTTGACGTCAAATTCCAAGGATAGTGATGTATTGAATATCGAAAAGAAACTGGCCACGTTACAGTCATACGCAGATATGCAGCGGAAATATGAAGAGGAATATTTTTCCATCCACTTCATAATGAACCCTCAAAAGACACTCAGTTAATGTTGCTTGTGTCTTTACTTTGGGAGTCCTTCTGTCAATTTGGTACAGATTATTATATAGCTCATCGATTCTAGTTATTTCCTTCTGGAGCTTTGGTGTTTTCTGGTTAATCTAATAAATATCTTCATATATTTTGTCAATCCTAGGCAGTTGATTCTTTGGAATGGTTTCAAGTTGATGTATAGCGCAATCTTGTTCATTAAGCCGTTTAGGTGTGCTGGTCTCGCTCTATCCAGTCGGCCTACTTCATTTTGCTGAAACTTTAGATCTTTTTCCATGAATTTCGATCCTATTTCTAGCGCAGACTTAACATCGCTCTTAATCTTTATTATATCCTCTTTTCGGTATTGGGAAAGGATGTTCAATTGACTATCCATGTTCTGAATAATCGAAATCTTATAATAAAAAAAATTATAATAATAATAAAGTCTTTATTCTGACAGAAATAAATAAATACATTAATATACGTGCCAGAAAATACAAATATTGAAAATAAGATATAAAAAGTAAAAATAAAAAACTGAATACATACAAAATGAAAAAATAATTGTAGAAGATTCTGCCAAAAACCCAAGGCGAAGTTCAGGCCTCCAATCGGAACTGGAGGTTCTGCTCTTCCACTTAACCTTGACCATTTGAGAATTTGTTAAAAAGAAAATGAAAAAAAATCAATTATGAAGAACGTATATATTGGCATTGATTTGTGGACATACAATATATGCACAGTATTAGGACACATGAACATATAGTATTAATATATTCATGTGGAACAGAATAATAACAATGGTAGTGATGAACAACAAATAACATTAAGAAAAATGAAAGACAATAAATGATACTAAGACACAGGAAACCTGATTTAATTCCATTAAGTTCAATTAACCTGAAATATAGCTGTACAAACATTAATTAATTAATTAATTAATTAGCTGACATAAATTATTACTGTTTATTCAGCAAGAAAACACGCAACCGACTTCTGAATAAATTGTTGGGTAAAGATTTAAGAACTGAGGGAATAGCATTGTACAATTTTGATATGTTGTAAGAGTAACTTCGCTGAAACATAGCAGTATTATGTATAGGAGCAGTAATTATTCCTTTATTTCTAATATTAATGTTATGTACGTCAGACCGAAATCTGATTTTATTATATAAGTAGGAAGGTAATTTATTTGAAATAATTTTATGGTAAAGACAAGCCGAATGTAAAGTACGTCTATAGTGCATATTCAGCCACCCAATCTCTTTCAATTTATAGGAAATGTGTTCTCTACGTCGGATACCAAATATTAAACGTAGACACGAATTTTGAACAGTTTGTATTCTTCTGGCCGTAGTAAAATCAATACAGGTTCCATATAAGGTGTCACAGTAGTTAAGGTGACCCAAGACTAAAGAGTCGCATAATAACTTTTTGGAGTAAGTATTTAAAATCTGCCGATGTGAATAAATTAGTTTAAAGACTTAAAATTAGACTTCTTGGAATTGATATTTAAGGAATGTTTTTTTAGAGAAGTTAATTAACGTTTCAACATCATTCCTGATAACTTGATCTGCAAGTAAGATTTCTTCCGCCTTGGAGTGATGTAATAAATGCGTATCATCCGCATAAAAGTGTGTGGAACAGAATCGCAATGTGGAACCCAATTCTGAAGTATACATTGAAAAAATAATAAGAGCCAAATGGAACCTTACGGAACCCCACCTCTCAGATTCAAAAATTGAGATGTTTTGCCATTTACTGTAACACACTGCGATCGATCACATAAATATTTTTTGATTAAATTCACAGCGTTCAGGTGAAAGCCCAGATAATATAAAATACCAATCAATGTGATATAGTATCAAAGGCTTTATTGAAATCTAACAATATTACACTAGTTAATTCGTGTTCATCTGTGGTTCGGAGAATAGTATCAGTAATTTCGATTAGTGCCGTTGCGCAGCTGTGACCTGTGCGGAAACCGGATTGCTTTTCAGGTAAAAGATTGTAGACATATAAGTGGAGAATTATTTGCTCATGAATTACCTTTTCAAATTTTTTTGAAAATGGAGGTAATATGCTAACTGGTCGCAAGTCTTTAAAATCACATGGAGCTTTAACTTTAGGTATAGGTATTACAATCGCTCGTTTCCACTGATTTGGAAATACAGAATGTATAAATACAAAATACACAACAATGTTTGTAAGTTGATATCATCTACACCAGTACTGTTCGACTTGATAGTAGATAATATTCTCATAACTTGTTCATCCGTGGTGTATTGAAATTCAAGTTTTGTTGGAAAGTCCCTCTTAACATTAGCATTATAATAGTTGACGATATCATTATCATTATGAATGGAAACATTATCCAAAAAAAAAGATTGATTGAATCCACATTAGATAGGTTTGACGGCAAATTAGAACTGTTGTTATTAATTACATTTTTTTTTTTAATTCTCTCCACATATTGGCATTTCGATTTCTAATATGTACTTCCATATAAGCTTTTTTTTCGAAGATAATAGTTCGGTTAGTTAAATTTCTTAGTTGTTTGTAATAATTCCAGTGTGTAATAATTTTAGTGGATTTAAATTCGTTTGATGCTTTATCCCTCAGCGACAGCATGAATTTTAAATTCTCTGTCAGCCATGGAGCAGGGCGTTTAGTTATACGAGTTGTTTTTAAAGGAGCAAACAAATTTAGTAAATATAAAATATTATCATTAACAAACTCGATCATACTATCGATGTCATGAAAGGAGTATATAAATTAAGATTCTGGTTCGACTGAATCTGTTTTTAAAAAGTTTTATTTTATTTTATAATTACACAACATTTGATTGTGATTTAATTAAATAATATTATAAAAAGCGTTGTCTAATACACGTATGGTAAATTACAACGGAGTTATCTAATGCGCTAAGCTATAAGATTATAACTGAACAATTGTACAGGTGTCATCCTCTTATATCTAATATTAACTGCTCACTTCAGCGGTTGTGGTGCCATAACATATATGAGACCAATTGATAAGTGATAAGTGCTTATTAAAATAATCTAGATTTATATTTTTGTAATTCCATGTAGTTTTGTAAATTGGTTCTTTGAAGGAGTGAGATTGCTCTAATCTAGTGAAAACTAAGAAATGATCTGATACATTGTGCAGTACATGACAACCCGAATCAGAAACGATTGCTTCTTTATTTATTATGATGAAATCAATTAAAGCCTGGCTAGCAGCTGAAATTCGCGTGGGTTCTGTAATTACTTGAATTAAAGACAGAGAATTAAGAATTGCCAGAAAATGTAGTGTTATATTATTGGTATTATTTAATAAATTAATATTAAAATCTGCAACACATACAAATTTATCACCTAATGACGATGCAAATGAAAATGTATCTTCTAGATCACTTAAGAAATCGCCAGCACTAATATTAGGGGCCCGGTATATCACTCTCACTATGAATATAGTTTTCTTAATTTTTACCTTAATCCATAGTTGTTCTAAATTCGAAATGTTCTTAATAGTTTTGATGATATTATAATCAAGGTTAATTTTAATGTACAATACTACTCGCCCACCTCTGCATGCTCTATCCATCCTGACTAGATTATAACCATCAATCGAAAAATGATGCGTCAATTGATCTTCTGATAACCATGTTTCCGTAATACCAATTATATCATAATTGAAATTCAAAATATGTTCTTTGAATTCTGCGAATCCTCTAAATATAGAGCGAATATTAAAATGTGCAATGTTCATCAATCCAATCAAGTTTAATACAAATGTCCAGAAACTATGTATTATATAATTCTATGCTAAAAATATGGCAATATATCCCTCTCAACACTAATGCAATCAATAATCAATAACAATAAACCCAAATTATAGACGAAGTTCACATATGGAAATGAGGGGCTATATAGTTTGAAAACATTACAATATGCTATTAAATGTGAATATTTAGATTAATCGAAACTCAATAGCACACGATAAATTATTATAATTTCTTGAGACGATTATCCGTTTTTGATTGCTGCAATACAGGTACAGCTTCAGTGTCATTTATAGTAATACCATATTCCCCGCAAATGTTATCGAAATTTTTCTTGTTTCGGACCATCAGCTTCTCACAGTCATCCATCAGAATGAAAATTCTCCTATCAGCTGTCCAAGTCGATGATGTGGTGAAGGTGTTTTTTACTGACTTTAGCACCTGAGCCCTCGACGGTGTCAGAGATTCGGAAACACCAATTTTCGTGCCTTTTATCAATCGTCTCATCTATATCATGTTTATTCCGATCTTTGAGATTGTTCATACAAAACAAACTAATAGCGTCATTATTATCTAAAGGTGTACCAACATTCTTCAATATTTTCTGTTGAATGTCTATATCACCATATGTCTATATCGGACGTAAGAGAAAATCCTTTATTCCTTTTCACCACAGAGTTATTGGACGATGTAAAATTATAGTGGTGGTGGTGGTCTAGAGCAGAGGCGTCCAAACTTTTTGCTGCGAGGGCCAGTTTGGTATTTAAATTCATTAGCGGGGGCCAAGCATTGTATATATGTGAATTAAAACCCCTTATTACAAGTAAAGCAGCATTGAATTTTATTTTTTATAGTAAATTACAGATATAACAATACTAAACAAACATGTCTAAATTATATTATTATAAAATTATTTCATGCTATTTTTAATGGGAATGGTGGAACTGGGGTTTTTCCTGGAGAGTTTCTTCAAAGTTGGGATTCAAATCGGAAACACCAATTATTAGCAATGATTGCAAATGATCATCCGATAAATTTGCCCTATATTTAGATTTCAGATACTTCATCCTGGAAAAAGTTTGTTCGCACATATAGGTAGTGCCATACATAGAAATAAATTTACCAGCCAATTGCTTTAAATTTGGAAACTCTTTTGCGTCCAAAAATTTGTAAAAATCGATCAAGTTTCCTTCCTTGTATTTGTTCTTGATTTGATCGCTAGCTTGAAGATCAATTATTTCCATTTGAAACTGACTTGAAACGTCGCCAACGTTGCAGTCATATGGATTTTGAAACAGCCGAATTTTCCTTGAATTTATGTCAAGATCAGAAAAACGCTTTTGAAATTCTAGTTTTAAATCCGCGATTACTTTTACTGCAAATATGGTGGGAAATCTTTCGTCAGTTTCTGTACTAAATTTTTCACAGCACGTGAAATGGGAAAAATTACATTCATTCATATGACTTTCGAGCAATATCAGCTTGGCTCTGAATGCTTTAATTTGCACGAATAAATCACAAATTAAGTTGTTTTTACCTTGGAGCCTTAAATTCAAGTTATTTACGTGTGTCACGACATCTGCATAGATTGCCAACTTCCAGAGCCACTCTGCATCCGATAAAAGCGGTTCAGGGTGATTCTTTTCCGCAAGAAAAATTTTAATTTCCTTTCTGAGCTTGAAGAACTGCAATAACACCTTTCCACAGCTAAGCCATCGAACTGCTGTATAATACGACAAGTCAACAGACTCAGATTCAATTTCTTCTAGGAAAGATCGAAATTCGCGATGATTGAGTGCACGTGATCGAATAAAGTTTACGACAGAAACAACTGGGTTCAAAACGCAGCGCATGTCGACATGTTTTACACATAGGGCTTGTTGGTGGAGGATACAGTGCAGAAAAATTGGTACTGTTGCTCCTGCGCTTTCACAAGCTTTTCTTATTAGCCCAACCACCCCAATATTTGCACCAGACCTGTTTCTTCCTCCGTCAATTGTCACACCTTGGAGTCGATTCCAGTCCAAGTTATATTTGGTCAACGTCTGTTGTAGTTCCTTAAAAATATCTGCTCCAGTTGTAGTGCCATGCATGCTGTTAACCGATGCTAATTCTTGGGTGACATTAAGATCGTCGTCAAGTCCACGAACAAATACTAAAAGTTGTGAGGTGTCACTAACGTCGGTCGATTCATCCATCGCGATAGAATAGTGGGTGAAACGCTGTGCTTTCCCAGAAATCTGGTGGAGTATATTATTGCCAATATCGTCAATTCGACGAGCAACAGTATTACGGGAAAGACTTATCGTTTTGAAAAGTTTCATTTTTTCCGGACATAATACCCCAACAGCTTCCATCATACACTCTTTAACGATGTTTCCATCCATAAAGGGTTTCCCTTTTTTCGCCAACAAATAAGCAACTTTCATGCTAACTAAAGTCAATGATTCATTTTCCGAGTTTGCCTTCCTAAATAAATTTTGCTGAGAAGACAAACTACGACTCATTTTTTCAAAATTTTCAGTACGCTGCTTGTCCTTAAATTGTGAGTAAGCTGAAGCATGTTTTGTTTCATAATGTCGACGTAAATTGTATTCCTTCATTACAGCAACAGTGTCATTGCAAATTACACATATAGCTTTGCCATTCTTTGACTGCGATTGCACAAAGAAATATTTGAATCCCCATTCTTCTTTAAAAACGCGGCACTTTTTCCACTTCATCCACTTTTCTTCTTTTTGTTTCCATGTTCAACTTAAAAAAATAATATTATAATAATTAAGTTATAATATATTAAATATAAATCTAAACATACCAATTTACAATATATCAACTGTAAAGAATATAAATAAGCTCCTCGGCCGACGAATTTTTGGTTTGTCGTGGACAATCTCGTAGTTTCGCAGGCACTGCAGTTGAGTGCAGTCTGGCGCTCCGCGCCGCCTATGTATAGTCAGAGTACAAAATCATTCATGTAGTCGAGCGGCCGAGTCGCATCGCCGACTACCGAAAAAACTTGAATACCAGACTGTACTTTTTCGAGCGTGATACCGTGCTCATTCTAACCGAATGCGCTCTTCATCTGCGCGAGATCTAATACCGACGCGCCACGCTACATTTATATTTTACGAAATTTTTCAAAATCCTTGGCGGGCCGGATAAAATCGCCTGCCGGGCCGGGTTTGGCCCGCGGGCCGTAGTTTGGACACCTCTGGTGTAGACGAATATGGGTGGGATGTGGTGTCGTGTGGTGGTGTTTTGTGGTGGTTGTGTTTCGGTATCCGCTTCGCTCTCCTCGTCTTCGGGGGAAGACAAAGCTTCATACCTGTTTGCCGTGGTCGTTGTAGTTGAGTCGAGTGTTGGGGTCGACACTCTCTTACGTCTCTTTCTGGCCGGTGGGGGGATGAACATCCCCTCTCCGTCGGGTTCGTCCATGTATGAATATCTCTACTCACTGGCGAGCTAGGTGGTTTTTGCTGCTTCAGTTGGGTTGGTACGCGGACCGAAAACTGAACTTTTCGTTACACGCACCAAAACTTGAACTTTCGACTAGCCGGGATTGGTCTCGCGCTTTACACTATGGATGGTCGCTGTGGCACATGCACTTCGTACAGTTTGTTACCGGGAGGGTAAGCAAATGGGTGAACGATGGGGTGTAGAAATAAACTGTCATAAATAGTAAACAAGTATATTGGTAAAGATATAATATAACAGAAATAAATAGTACGAAAGAAATAATATATTGCCGTCGCGCTAGGCGGCGTCGAGACGGATGGCGTCGCGACTGGCGGCGGCCGGAAGGCGGCGCTTGGATGGCTGCGCCTGGACGGCGGCGGCTGGATGGCGGCGGCTGGACGGCGGCGGCTGGATGGCGGCGTCTAGGTGGCGGCGTCTGGATGGCAGCGTCTGGAAGAAAGCAAAGGGGAGGGGGACTCCGCGGCTGAGCTTGAGAACGTATGTCGCTGGGTTCCCACGGCTAAGAGCGGAGGGAGCTAATACAACTCAGGGGTTGGAGAGAGAGCAAAGGGCAGAGAGACTCCGCAGCTGAGCTTGAGATTGTATGTCGCTGGGTTCCCACGGCTAAGAGCGGTGGGAGCTAATACAACTCAGGGATCGGAGAGAAGCAAAGGACGGATCTCACCGTAGCTAAGCAGAGTATGCAGGTCGCTTGATGCCCACGGCTAAGAGCGGAGGGAGCTATTGCATCTCTAGGATTGATTTTGGTCTAAAGTGTGTTCACTTATATACGCTTCTCGGGCCGGAATGGTGTGCTGGGATTGGTGCGTTGTAGCGCGCCAATCAGGGCGGTGTCACTCGCCCCCCCTTAGGGAGCCGGTCCGAGTAAGTGTTGGGGCTTGGGCGCCATCAGACTAGCTCCAATATCTTGGCCGCTGCGTTGATGTACATGTCGGCGACTTCCATGTCTACGTACATGTATAGTTCAGCGGCAATGATGTGGCGCGTGCGGCCTCCATGTGAGCTTCCCTTGGAGTGGGTGATGGTGGCTCGTTGGGACTCCAGGTTCTTCTTCATCTGGGATAGCTGGCTTGATACGGTCGACGTGGTATCGTGTCTGGATGCCGCCATTTTGTACGATTACCACCGCATCTGAGAGCTTCTCGATGATCGGGAACGGTCCTAGCCAGGTGGGCTGGAGGGCTCTTCCTGCGGCGGTGTTCTTGCGTACATACACCAGCTGGCCGAGGTCATACGGTGGAGGCGGGTTGCCCCCTGGGTAACGTTGTCGGTAACGTCGTTGCCGGTTAACGGCTTCTTCCCAGCGCTGAGGGTGTGCCGGGACGTTGATGGCACCGTCCGGAGGGGCGCCCCATTCGCCCGGAAGTCGGTTGTTCTCCCCGAAGAGGAGTTGGCTCGGTGTTTGGCCTGTGGCTTCGTTCTGTCTTCTTCGCAGCGCGGCTAAGACGTGGGGGAGATGCTGGTCCCAGTTCGGGTCTCCGGTCTCTAACAGGAGACTACGGAGGGCTTTCTTCACCTCCTGGTTGCGTCTCTTTGTGGGGTTTGCCCTTGGGTGGTAGACGGGGGTATACCGGTATTGGATACCCCATCTGGTCATCTGGCGTCTCCAGCGATTGCTTTTGAAGCCTGGACCGTTGTCGGTGTGGACAGCTTGGGGGTAACCATACCGGCTGAAGACTTGTTCGTTGAGGAGTCGCAGCGTGCTTTCAGTACTGATGGACTGTACTGGGAACGCTTCGACCCATCTCGTTAGTAGGTCCGTTACGACCAGGATGGAGTGGTTTCCATCTTGTGTGGTGTTATATGGGCCCATGTGGTCCAGTGACCATACCTGGAATGGTTTGGTGGCTTCCATGGTGGTGAGTGCCGTGTGGGGTTGGCGAGGACGGCGTTTGACCGCCTGGCAGATGGGACACTTCCTCACGTACTGTCTCACCCTTTTGTTCACGTTGGGTATGAAGTAGTGCCTGTTGATGGCGCGGCAGGTTTCGTCTCCCCCGGGATGGATGGCTTCTGGGCTATCGTAGAACGCCTCTATCACCTCTTTGGTCATATGGGCCGGCACTACGAGTCGGAGTCGACCGCCTTCTCTTCGGTAGATGACTCCATCCACGATCTGGTATAGCTCCAGCAGTGTTTGGTCTCCGGGTTGTCTTCTGCCTGCCTGGGCTGCGTTCCAATCTGCTATCAGATTGGGCAGGCAACGGGGTTGTTCCACTGACAGTCGTGTTCGTAGGTCGGCCGTGCTCATCGGTAGTAGGTGGAGCAGGTCTTCTTCGGTATTAGTCTCTACGGTGGTGTTGGGGTGGCGAGAGAGGAAGTCGGGTAACTCGTTTTCCTCTCCGCGGCAGTGTATCACCGTGTAGGGAACCTCTTGGAGTTGGAGGCTCCAGCGTGCCAGTTTGGCGTTGGTGTCACCCATTGACGCTAACCATGTCAGTGCTCTGTTGTCGGTTCGCAGGGTGAAGGGGTGTCTCTCCAGGTAGGAGCGGAATTTTCGTATCGCCCATACGACGGCTAGGCACTCCAGCTCGTTGGAGTGGTACTTTTTCTGGGCGTTGGTCAGCGAAGAACTGGCGAAGCTGATTATTTTCTTGGGCCCTTGTGGCTCTTGTTGGTAGAGTACGGCGCCGATTCCTTGTTGGCTGGCATCGGTTTGAAGGATCATTGGGTGCTCCATGTCGGGGCGATGAAGCGTTCGTGGATTCTGCATTTCCGCCTTGATTTTATTAAACGCGTCGTCGCACTCTGTCGACCATTTAAACGGCACCTTTGGGCTCTGCAGTTTATTCAGGGGGCTGGCTAGGAC
This sequence comes from Leptodirus hochenwartii, assembly GCA_947310635.1. NCBI lineage: Eukaryota > Metazoa > Arthropoda > Insecta > Coleoptera > Leiodidae > Leptodirus > Leptodirus hochenwartii. Next base: position 613,900 of record CAMZJO010000001.1, read on the forward strand.
GGCAAAGCTGGGTATGAATTCCTGCAGCCAGTTGCACATCCCCAGGAAGGATCGTAGCTGCCGTTTGTTCTTTGGGCGGTTAGCAGTGGTCAGCTGTAGTGTGTGTTCTTCCGCTGGCTGGATGGTTTGTCCCTCGATTCGGTGGCCGAGGTAGGTGAAGTGGCTCGTGCCGAAACTGCACTTCTCGGGGTTGCAAGTGAGGCCGTGTTGTTGCAGTCGTTCGAACACCAGTCGGAGGTGGGTTAGGTGTTCTTCTTGCGTCTTCGAGTAAATGATGATGTCGTCTAGGTAGGCCAGGGCAAACTTTCTCAAATACCCTACTAATACTTCCTGCGACATCAGGCGCTGGAAGGTAGCCGGGGCGTTCTTCAGGCCGAATGGCATGACGCGGAATTGATAGTGGGCTCCGTCGGGAGTGGAGAAGGCTGTCAATTCCTTGGAGGATGCCGTCAGGGGAACTTGCCAGTATCCGGATGCCAAATCCAGGATCGAAAATACTTTCGCCGTACCCAGGTCGCGTAGAGTTTCCTGATTTACGGGAAAACTCCCTGGCTCCGGGATAGTTTTCTGGTTGAGGGTCCGGAAGTCCACGCAAATTCTCGGTTTTCCGTTCTTCTTGGCCACGACTAGAACGGGGGAGTTGTATCTCGAATTACTCTCTTCGATGATCCCCTGTTGTAGCATCTCCTCCACGTTCTGTTGGAGGATTTGCTTCTTGTCGTCCGACATTCTGAAATTGCGCTGAATAAATGGGCTTTGGTCAGACAGCGCAATTTCGTGTTCAGTTGAGACGGTTTGTCGCAAGGTCCGTGTATCGAAGATGTCTCGGAAGTCTGACACAAGTTCTTCGAAACGCGGAGTTTCAGTGTCTTTGAAATCCGCTTTCAACTTTGGTAGGGGTGCTGTGCATGTTGGGGGCCTTCGGTTTCTCCAATAGGCCGTACGCCGTTGTTTAGTACCAAACGCTAAGGCTCGGCGGGGGATGTCGAGGTGTGCGTTGGTGGCCTCCAGGAACGGCATCCCGAGAATTACTGACGGGTGTAATTCCGGAACGATTCAGAACCTCGTGGGAGTGCTGAGTCCGCTGATGAGTACGTCCTCAGTGGCCCACCCGAGCGGTCTAATTTTAGTGGTCCCGTCCGCCAGAAGGAGGGCGGTGTTGTTGCGCTCTGCCGTGTAGCGGGGAATAGCGCGTACGCTGGCCGTCCGTGCTATTCAGACGACACTGCATTATTAGTTCGTTGCAGTGCCGCCTGCTGGTCCGTTTCCCGACTGAGTGCCATGGGTAGCCCGTGAGGTGCGTTGGGGGCAGTGTCGGTGGTAGTGGTTCCCTCGGCGGCAGAGGTTGCACCAGGGTAACCGTTCTTCCTCTCGGCTGGGAAACTTGTTATTAGGCTTGTTGGTCCGGGTCGTGGTTGGATTGGGCACTGGAGTCGGCATCTTGCGTGCGTTCTCTCGTAGTTCCCTCCAGGACTCCGGCATGAAACATTTTAGATGGTTTCGTGTGGTGGTGTTCATTAAGTCCATCATTAACGGTAGAGTTTTTGTTGGTGGGTCGTGGCCGTGCAGTCGGCGGAACAGGTTAAATTTGCCGTCGATGAAGGTCTTCGCCGGCATAGTTATACCTTGTTCTTGATGTCGGAACTGGTGATCCAGCTGGCTTTTAATGGTGTCGCTGTTGAATTCCTCCAGGAATTCTGCGGTAAACTGGTCCCAATCCCAGTCACTGAACTGGTTGTCCCTTGCCCAGTTGGCGGCGGTTCCGCCGAGATATTTGCTGCTGGCCTTGGGCCAGTAAGCCCGGGGTGTTGAGTGCAAGCAATCTTCGCATTGCCGCACCCAGCGATGAGGGTCGTGACGTAGGTCGTCGCCGTCGAAGATGTCGGGGGTGTTAAATTCCCGTGCGTGTTTTTCGACGACCATTCGGCTATGAACGGCCTCGACGGTAGCGCCAATCAGTAGCAGGTTGGCCGGACTGATGTCGTGCGGCTCGTACGCTGCTGTTTGTGATTTGGGGGTGGTTGGCGAATTTGTCGGTACCGTGATTTCTGCTGACATGATGGCTGCATTAGTGGTGGTTGTTGAGGTCGACGAGAAGTTGGCTGCTGATGTGGTGGATGTTGAGGTGGTTGCCATGATGTCTGCGTTCGGTCTGGACCTTAGCGTCATGGGCATCGGGGTGCGTGGACACACAACACAACACTACACAACACAACACAAACCTATGCGGCGACGCGCTACACAACACAGCTGCACAACACTTCACAACACTGCGCAACACTGCACAACCTTCACAACGCTGCACAACACTGCACAACACTTCACGACACTGTACAACTATTTCACTCGCTGGGGGGCAGGGTATACGCTCGCGGCGTTCACTGACACTATCACTTGCACACTGTTTTATTACGAGAGAGGTGATGTTGTTTGTTAAAAAAAACTGGTAGGGCGCCACTTATTTTTATAGATAAAATAAGAAACTCACTGTGTACTGGTGGTGCTGATTGTTCGTTGTTCTGAACCGGGTCGTGGATTCCCTTGCACTCCTTTGTGCAAAAGTGGCCCCACGTTGGGCGCCAAATGTTACCGGGAGGGTAAGCAAATGGGTGAACGATGGGGTGTAGAAATAAACTGTCATAAATAGTAAACAAGTATATTGGTAAAGATATAATATAACAGAAATAAATAGTACGAAAGAAATAATATATTGCCGTCGCGCTAGGCGGCGTCGAGACGGATGGCGTCGCGACTGGCGGCGGCCGGAAGGCGGCGCCTGGACGGCGGCGGCTGGACGGCGGCGTCTGGGTGGCGGCGTCTGGATGGCAGCGTCTGGAAGAAAGCAAAGGGGAGGGGGACTCCGCGGCTGAGCTTGAGAACGTATGTCGCTGGGTTCCCACGGCTAAGAGCGGAGGGAGCTAATACAACTCAGGGGTTGGAGAGAGAGCAAAGGGCAGAGAGACTCCGCAGCTGAGCTTGAGATTGTATGTCGCTGGGTTCCCACGGCTAAGAGCGGTGGGAGCTAATACAACTCAGGGATCGGAGAGAAGCAAAGGACGGATCTCACCGTAGCTAAGCAGAGTATGCAGGACGCTTGATGCCCACGGCTAAGAGCGGAGGGAGCTATTGCATCTCTAGGATTGATTTTGGTCTAAAGTGTGTTCACTTATATACGCTTCTCGGGCCGGAATGGTGTGCTGGGATTGGTGCGTTGTAGCGCGCCAATCAGGGCGGTGTCAAGTTGATACAGGAGCACTGTTGATACACGTACCGGAACTTGAACTACACTCGGCTGTGTATGCTCTATGCCAGGGGTCCCCAACCTTTTTGCACCCAAGAGCACATTCTAGAATGCCGGTCGGGCGGCGGGCACCATTTATTTTTTCAAGGTATATTTATAGTTGGGACATAATCAATAATACATATAATGCACAAAAAAAAATATTTAATTCCAAAAATATAATTATAAATTTAAAGAATTATTGTTATATTTTTATGTCAAATAAATAATAAGTAGTAAATAATAGTATAAAAAATTTTGTTATTGGGTCGAATTGGGGCAAATATGCAACGAATAATTATTTTTAATAGTAACTTTAAAATGTACATTTATAGCTAAAAATTGCAAACAACGGGTTAGAATACGAAAAATATCAGTTAGGGTCCGGACTAAGTTTATTAAGATTTTAATGATCCAACAATATTTAATTTAAATTTTAATGTTTTTATTGGCTGATTTAAAAAAAAATGGACCAATCAGAATTGCCTAAATTCGACCATATTACCAAAATTCTTTTAAAAAATATAGAAATATCAAAGTCAATGTGATCGTTGGCATTGCATTTCATTGACCATTGCTTCGTAATTAGGAGAGTATGATGATATTCCTGCTCGTAAGCAATCATCAAGATGTTCATCTGTAAGTCGAGATCTGTACTTTGATTTTATGATATTCATTGTTGAAAACAATGATTCACACAATTATGTAGAACCGAAAAACGATTTAATTTTGTATGCTGCTCTTTTCAAGAATGGAAATTTGTTTATGTCAACTATATTCCAGCAGTCCTCATCTGATACATTAGATTTTAGCACAATGTCGTTTTGAAGGTCCAAAATTTGTAGCTCCAGTTCTTCTGTCCTTACTTGAATAAGCTCTGCAATATATGCTGCTATTTCGGTTACGTTTACTTGGTAACTAAATGGATTGATAAAAAAGGTGACAATTGGCTCGATGATATTAAACTGTTGAAATCGCGTTTCAAACTGGTCTTGAAGTAATTGAAGGTTGATAACAAATGATGACAAGTCAATGTCGCCGTCGCCTATAATTTTTCCATATGTGGAAAATGCACAAGTGACTTCTTCTGCAGATGTGATATCCACAAAACCAGTTTAGCTTTAAACGAGTTTACAGACCCTATCATAACAGCTATATGTTTGTCTTTTCCCTGCAACTCCAAGTTTAAATAATTCAATTTTTCCATTATGTCTGTGATGAAGCTCAAATCCACCAGCCAGCAACTGTGGTCCGTTAGTTCAATAAAATTTTGTTTTTTAGTGTTGAGATAATTTTTTATTTCTTCAATTAAATTTACAAATCTTGCAAGAACTTTGCATTTACTGAGCCAACGTACTTCCTTATGTAGAATAAGATCAGGATCAGAATTTTCTAATAAGGCTTTGAAAAGACGGTGTTGCAAAGGCGCTGCTCGAATAGAGTTGAAAATTTTTGTGACTATTTTTATTACATGTCCGAAGGGTAGTATTCTACCACACAAAACTTCCTGGTGGATAATACAGTGATACGACAAAATTGGAAATGATTTATCTTTCTTGCAGAGGGCAACAAATCCATTGATATTACCAACCATTGCTGGTGCTCTATCAGTGGTTATCGCAGACAACTTGTGCAAAGGCATATCTATTGACTTTGTATATGTCCTAAATGTGTTATAGATATCCTCACCTGTTGTTCGTCCTTTCATGGGTAATATTTTCAGTAAATCTTCTTTTATAGTAAAGTTACTAAATACCATTCTCACCATCACTGCTAAATGTGCTGTGTCTGATATATCTGTAGACTCTTCAAATTGTAGTGAAAACCAGTCACATATTTCCAAGTCACTCTTTAATTGAGTTTTTATGTACTTTGAAATGTCATGTATTCTTCTTGTGACGGTGTTATCTGACAACTGTAAGTTTTGTATTGCTGACATAATCTCACGTTTGTTAGAAAATCCGTCAAATAAGCAATCAGCGCCAGTCAGAAATGCTTCTTTTAACAACTCACCATCTTGGAAAGGCTTTTTCTTCTTTGCGAGCAGTTGAGAAATTTTTAAAGAAGCAATCGTGGCATTTTTAGAATTTACTACAGGCCTAGTGAATACCGATTGTTGGGCATTCAGGTTTGATTTTACTTGATTTATTTTCTTCTTTCTTAATTCAGATTTAAGTGGATAGCTCGTATTAAAAGTGGCATGGACTGTGTGGAAGTGGCGTTCAACATTATGTTTTTTCGGCACTGCAACACTACTGCCGCACAACAAACAAAAACAATTATTTTTTAAATAGACGAAACAATATGATTCCTCTCAGTCAGTGTTAAAACTGTAGGTTCGTTGTCTTTTATTTGATCCACTCATTTTGGGGATAAAATAACAAAGTATTTAAAAACTAGGAAAAAATAATAAACAGGTCGAATGTACGTTTATCTTACACAGCACAAACCAACCTAGCTAACCCCACCACTCACGCCGACGTAAACATTACATAGCCACCTCTAGGACACTGCTATATTTATTCAGCAACTTTTCCATCAAGTATCTGAACAATATCGTGAACGCATTACTAGAGGGCGTTATTACAGAGACGGAGACAAACCAAACTACACCCATAAGATGTTATTTCAACAGGATTTTCTGGAAAGAATTATTATTTTGAAAATTATAACGGTATAATTATTTTCGCTTATATTTCTCTGTTTAATTACTAAATATATATATTTTTTATCGTGGTCGCACTGCGGCGGGCACACGTAAAACGGACGGCGGGCGCCATGGTGCCCGCGGGCATAGGGTTGGGGACCACTGCTCTATGCTCTAGGCTCACATGCGGTGTCTGGGGGTGATGTATCGGTTGGATAGGTTTCACTTAAACTGGTACACGTACCGAAAAACGGAACTTTTGCGTTATTCTCGAGTTCGCACTTTAAACGGCAGTGACATTAAGCAAATTATCATGATGAATTCCATGTGAATCTGATTGTCTTAAGGCTAGATGTTCCAATAGGAGTTGATCTCGATGTCGAACTTCCCTGGCTGATCAGTGGCGGCTCAAGTCAAGTGGAGGCCCCAAGCGGTAAAAATTTCGGAGCCCTCAAACTCAAGTTAGAAATAGAAGTTGCAAGAAAACTCTCATATTAACAAAAAAGAAAAGTAATGAACAATTTCATACCGTTACACATTAAATAAATTTATTTAAAAAATATTTTTACATAAATTTCCGTCTTGCTTTATTTCTTGCAAAATTATCAATTATTTTGGCAGTGTCAATGCGGTTTAAAATTTCCTGCTCTTATACAAAATGGCCAAGTTATTTAGTCTCTCTTCTCCCATTGTATTCTTTAAATCATTTTTTACTCTCTTTAAAACAAAAATTGATTTTTCTCCGGACGCATTAGATAAGGGAATTGTTAGAAAAATCTTCAATAATATTTCAATATTCGGAAATGTGCAAGACATTTCTTTGGCGGCTCAATAGATGTGATATCTATCGACACCACTATCACACGAGAAATCTAAGATATCTGGATTGTCTGGTGTGGTTTTTATGGTGTCCTCGTTTTCTTTTAGAAATATTAAGAAATGGTCCAATTCATCTTCCAAAGTACAAACATCAATGTCATTTTTGTACATATCCTTCAACTTTTTTAATGCTTTCTTTCTTTCGTCTGTTGATAATTTCCAATAAAAAAATATACGAAAAGGCTCTAGAACAACTTCATACTTCTGAGCTCGTTGAGATAGTTGTGCCTTAGTGTTATCACATATGACATAAAATGAATTGAGGGGGTTAGAATAGAAAGGGTATAAGTAACATTTTTATAGTTTTGAAATAATTAATATGAAAGTTTACTGGACTTTATTAATTATTGAATTAGGTAATAAAAAATATTTTTACACGTATAGCGTCTGAAAAGGCTAATATTTCTTGTAATAAGTATAAAACTTATCCATAATTGATTATATACAATATTTTTTTTTAAATTGCACTTAAACCTATACTATTCTAAATCAATGCAACATACATTGAAAATAAATAGAGCCAAAATATCAAAAACAGTTTTATTTAGAAAAAAAAATGTAATTTTACAAGCTAAATTTCATAATCCGAATCTAATAATATATCCTCTTCAACAACCGAGTCCTGATCAGAGTCTTGAGTTTCAGTGTTAGATGCAGAAGTCGTAGGAATGATGTTTTCGTCTTCTGTAATTTTCTTCTTTTTGCGAGCCTTGGATCCATGCTCCATGTCTTTATAAAATTTGTGAAATTTCGGTGGCACATAGTCCTATAATGTTTGCAGATTACTCCATTTTTCTTGAGAAATTTTTAAGGCGCTGTTATTTGACAACTTAGAAAAAAACATATTCAAGTTTGTTGGCGGTCGACCAGCAGTAGGCGCAATAATACATTTGGAAAATGGAAAATCATTATCTAATGTACTATTAAATTCAGAAGATTAAACTTCTGATTTTTTCGTATATTTAAAGTGGATAATGCTGTTAAATTTTATGCTCTTTTTATCAGAGTAAGTAGTGATAAAAGGCGGTGACTGGGCAATATTTTCCTATGCTATTTCAAATGCACTTCCGGTGATCTTTTCTGGCAATACTAATAGCATTGTCGTGGATAGCGTATAATTTTCAATGCAATTTTAAATGGACTTCCGGTGATCATTTAGTAGGCAAATGCTAAGCATAGTTGGGGCTAGCGCGTAGGGCGTCCGTGCGTTTAGCATGTGACATCCGGTGTAAGTATTTGCGACGGGTAAGAATAGAGTTTAGGCCTAATTTGGGGGATGGTGGTTGTGGTGGTGAGTGTGTGCATCATCATAAAGTGGTAGTGTATGGTTGAATGATATCGTTGTAGAGGTCTTGAAGAGTGCATAGAATGGGGGGGGCATTGCGGGGGGCGCGACTTAGGGTTGGGGTTTGTGGATGGTTGTAGTATATGGTTGTTTGGTATCGTTGGATAGGTATTGAGGAGGGTAACAAAATGGTGGTAGATCGTTGTGATTGGTTTGAATAGTTGAAATAAAGAGGACTATTATATTTATGTTATTGATAAAAATAGTGAGTGAATTGGGATTGGATTAATAATAAATAGCAAACAATATTTTAATATTGAAAAATATGTATTTACCAAATTTGTTTAGTACATTTAACGTAATTATATAAACTTTTTACATTAACTGCTAAACAATGAGCAAATGAAGTTGTGTGATGAATACAATCATGATATGATTTATCCAATTTAATGCAATCCGTATCTTCTTCCAGGTTTAAAATTTTCACATCACCGTCTGGTTTTATGTACTTGTAGAGGAAATCCCTTTTTGCCGTTCCTTTCACATATATTGTTTTTGAAACCTGTGTGTTTGATGATGGTATGTAGAATATTACTAATATAGTAAGATAATACGTAACCGGAACCATAACGTATATTATGATTATTTTTCTCAATCCAGATTATATTTTTCTTAGAATATTCACTTAATTGAGCAAATCGAAAAATTGGTTTTATAAGATAGGTGTATACTTTGTCATCTCCAAAACATATGGATAATTCTTTGGCTTCGAATATTTCGTTGACGAAGAAACCTTGTATGTCAATTACTATAAAGACCATGCTTATTAATTAATCTTTATTCTCGCTATTAAAATATGTTCCAGTAATATACGTATATCTTCAATTCGTTTGGAAAATCTATGACGATCGAGTGCACTTTGTTGCCAAATAAGACCGGAACTACTTTCACACTTTAGTGGTACAAAGTAAACTGTAGGTTCATCATTAAATTGCACTCTTTTATATCTTGCAATTCCCTGCGATTTCATTATTGTAATGAACTAGTATTTTTACACTTGTGCCATAAATCATTATACAATGATTGAAAATCAAGATTATCTGCTGATATAATTGTTGGTGGTGGTGTATTATATATGTCATTATACAACTCATATTTCTTTAATTTATCAAATAGACTCATATTCTCAAAGAGTAAACCATTATTTTTAGCCATGCAATTTGAAAAATCTACTTTTAATTCAATAGTGTCATCAATACAATCTTGCAGTTCTAATTTTGTTTGTGAATTCGCTTCACCTCTTTCTAACGATGATCGTGTACGGGCACACCTTTCCAAATCGATTTGAAAATAATTCATTTCGCTTGCACATAATAAATTTCTACTTTCCAATTCAGTCATTTTTGCCGTACACATATCTAAGCGATCTTGAACATATTTTAATCTTTTTCTTATATTTTCTATCTTGTTCATTTGAATTTGAAGATTTAATGTAATATCGGATGATGTACTAGTATTATCCATATTATTCACATTATATTGCTTTTGTATTAGTGGTGTTGTATTCGCAGATGTCGGTATTATTACTGTTGTCATTGCTATTAAATCAATTTCTTGCACATTATTAGTACGATTTACTTTATTTACTTCTATGCTAGCTAATGAAGAATCTATTTTATTCATGTCTGATGTGTTATCAACAATAATTGACGGAATATTCTCATTAAGACGAGTTTGATTTCTTTTACGCATTCTACGACGAAATTGAAATTAAATATTTGTTGCGCTACTGGCTTATACTGAGCATGAAATGTACCATTCTTTGTCTTGTGTTTCACATATACTTCCCCATTTAGATTGTATGTAATATTTTGATTAATGTCATGCACTTGATTTTGGCATATTACTACATTAAAAATAATTAGCGCACTTAAAAACAACAGAACTATAGATGTCATTATAACAATATCTCTATGAGAATATATCTTTAATGATACAATGATACACTGATACAATGATACACTTTACTTCTCAAACGTGAACATTCGCTTTAAGTGCTTGAATGAAACGAAGTAATTTAATTTCATTTATATATGCTACCTTATCTACTATTTCTATAAGTCCAAACCAAATTAAGCCCAATACAATTTTTAATTACATTTTACTTAGTATTGATTATATTGTTTTTCGAACTGTATTAGTTAAAGGTGTATATTCAAATAAGTTATCACAAATTATTAAGCAACACACTTTAGTATTTGCAGGAAATTCTTTTCTATAATTTATTTCAATTTGAGTGTCAATTGTACTAGTTTTTACAGCATCCGCTTGTTTGGAACAATCAAATACATATAAAGGGCTATTTTTAAAATTGTTGTAATTCATAATAGGCTCATTATACGTTTTCCCATAGTAGCTTGACTGAAATGCTGTATACATCCAATATGCTGTTACGTAACTATTTTTATCATACGACATATTGAGGTTTGTGTAAGGGTAAGCTACCTCATTTAAATACAGTTTCACATTACGTATATCAACATGATCAAATTGACTAACGTCTTTCTTTGCATCATCATGTCGTTTTGTTTGATAAGCAACTATTATATAACGAGGTTTTTGTAGGTTGGTACTCGTACGTACATTCCATACGTCATTATCAGTTTTCCGAAGTGAAGGTAATTCAATATAAGTGCATTTTCTGAAGCCCATTTGAATTGTGTTGTCTGCATTTAAAGTTCTCAAAAACTTTAATCTATTTTCATCGTTAAGCGTAATATGTGGAATACGCCACTCAATTTTATCCAACTTGATGGATAATTCTGTACAGGTAGATTGACATATATTCATATCTGTACGTGCTCGTAGTAAAATCAATTCTTGTTTACTATTTAATATAATTCGATTATAATCTTCACAGAATCCAAAAATAAATTTCAAAGGGATACATACTAAGAATGATCCTGTTCCATCTGCATTAATAAAAAAGTTGCTGTGTGTAGGTTGAAGATCAGAATGCCATCCAGCCATATCTAATGACTTACTTTCTTCAGAGCAGTAAGAGACACGTGCTTTAAGAGTAGTTGCTATACCTGGTGATCTTATAAAGTCCACAAGCATACCATTCAACATATAACTAATTTCCTCAAAAAGATGCATATATCCATTGTTCACAATTCTGAAGTTTACCGCATCAATTTTTTCTTTAGCTTTGACAGTTCCTTCAAACATCAATAAACTGTTGCTAATGTTCAGGTACATATCTTGATTTGATACCGTTATTCTTACTTCATCATTGTTATTGTAATTCTGTGAAATTGGAACATAGGTATGATATTGTTCATTTATAATATCACTAAATCCAACTTTTTCTAATATGGATAACATAACTATGTTATTTGATATTATTTCTTTCCTTCAATCGGAATCCGTTTTGTAATAAAAATATTTTCTTTTCTTTTGTTAATGCGTTATAACTATTAGGTGATTTCTTGTCACTTTTTGTGATTAGCTTCTTTCCTAATTCACCTAGTTCCTTCCTTGAGAAATCGTTATTAATAGTAGTGTTGTCATTATTCGTACTACTATTTATATGATTACTCCACCGGTTTCCAAATTCAATACCCATGTTGTAATTTTATTACTATCTTTAATTCAATGTATTAATATTATTTAATTTCTTTTAATTCAAGTCGAATCACAATTTCCTCTCCTCTGAAATTCACTAGCTCACTATTTTGATCCAATAAGCGTAAAGATATATTATTGATACTTTTACGAACATTCACTGGTAAATAATAAATATTCGGCGGTTCTATTAATATTTTATAACCCGGCTCCGTATTTATACTGAATTCAAATATAGTGTGTGATAGTGAATCATCGTAGTATGCTCCAGTTGCTAAATTACATTCAACACGTATACTACTAACTTTGATTATCGATACAGGTAAGTTCGATTCATGTAATTCATTTGCGGGTAATATTTTCTACGATAATCCCAATATTTTGTTTATGCTATCCGGTGGTGTAAAATCAATGGTGTATGTAGAAAATATCTCTACTTTTAAAGTGTTGTTATTCGGTTTAAGTGAAAATAATTCTTGTCCCAATTTATCTTGTTCGTAAGCTTCAATTATTGCTGCACGTACGTTGTTATTGTACAATGGGTTGTTACTAGCCATTTTCTTTTGAATATATTTTTCAATGTCTCTTATTTCATATGAACCAGTAGGTAAGGTAATCATTTTTACAGCCGGATTCGCTCTACTATCATTAAAATAATAGTATAATTTATTACAACCTTCCTCAATATTTGGCACTGTATTATATGTGTATAAACCTAGAAGACCGATGCAATATTCTCGATCATCATCTAATAAAATTGGAGGGTAATAATTCTGGGTGATAGTTGAAGATTGTCCTTTTAGTGTAAATGTTTGAGACATTTTATACCTAACCGATTGTCAAATTCAGATGAATTAAAAATATTTATTAGAATCACCCTTTATTTATACATTTAATAAGAATTCTAAACATAAATGTCCACAAATAATAGTATTAAATTTCTGGATTCTATTATAATTATATTTAATGTTGCATTATTGTAATTCCAAAGGTGGTTTTAAATGACCGTAAGAATCGAAGTAATGCACATTGACACCATGTTTCTTATAAGCAGTCCAATGTGTACCAGGACCATTAGTATCATCAAGATTAATAATCCCCGTTTCATTAAAACGTGGACCTCCTACTGGTAAATTCGTACGCATGTAGACTCCACGAAAGTAAGGTATTTTATACAAACGAGCATAATATTGCAAATCATAATCAGTCAAGGCGCGATTTTTCGGTGGAGCACTAATTAGTTTTTTGCACGTTTCAAATATAATCCATATCCCTTACGGTTTAGTTAAAGAGTCCGCAATCCTAAAGATTGGTTGGAAACAGCACGCCATGCCGATCTATCCTGAGCTAATCCCTTCATCTCCCTATAGCTATTCATCTCAACGTCTTCAACTATCTGACTCACATACTCCAATCTAGGCCTACCTACCCCTTATTTTTCCCTCCACTCTACCTTCTATGATCAATTGCATAATCCGCCCATGCCTAAGAATATGCCCTACTAATCTGTCTCTCCTACGCTGTAACACTCTCCAAATACTTCTCTTCTCCCCTACTAAGTCTAGTACAGCTTCATTTGTTACTTTATCTTCCCAACCAATCCTCATCATCCTCCTATAACACTACATTTCGAATGCTTGTAATCTACGCTTCTCTTCTTTTCCTATAGTCCACGCCTCACACCCGTACAGTACTACACTCCAAACATATACCTTCAGTAATCTTTTTCTAATACCCAAGTCAATATTTGATCTTAAAATCTGTTCTTTTTCTACGAATGCCTTCCTACCCTGTGCTATCCTACACTTTATATCTACCTTGCTTCGATTATCTTTTGTGATTCTACTGCCTAAATAACAAAAATCTGACACTTCTTCGATTCTATTATCTCCTATTGTGATCCTCATTTTTCTACTGCATTCCTTTTTGTCACACCTCATCACTTTAGTTTTACCTATATTTATTTTCATGTTAAAATCCCTAGTCAATACTGCCTGCATACCATTCAATACCCTTTCTAAATTCTTTTCGCTTTCTTCCAATATAGCTATATCGTCGGCGAATCTCAACATATATATTTTCTCTCCCTGTACATTCACACCTACACTATACCTACCCCTCTTTCTTTTTTCTACTACCGTTCTTAGTGCTAGAATCGCCTCCCTCGTCCCTCTGTTTTTCCTAAAACCAAACTGATCTCCTAGCCTTTCCTCTACTTTATTTTATAATCTCCTATAAATAATCTTTAACAATATCTTCGATGCATGTGATAGTAGACTAATGGTCCTATAGTTCTCACACAAATTAGCTCCTATTTTCTTCGGCATTGTTACTATTCTACTACGCTGAAAATCCTGTGGTACTTCTCCCTTCTCATATATTTTACAAACTAACCTGTATAATCGCTCCTGCATTTTTTCCCCTGCGTGTTTTATTAATTCGGCTGGTATCATATCAATCCCCGCTGCTTTGTTATTCCGTAAATCATTTAATGCTCTATGAAACTCTGACCTAAGTATGCTAGGACCTAAGTCATCCTCATCTATCTGTTCCAAACTTTCCCTTACGGTACGGTTTCAAAAATAAACCATCACCTTTTTTACCGAGTGCAATAGATTCCATCATCGAGTTATGCTTTTTGCTTTCCTCAAGTTTTCTAACAGCATCCTTAGATTGATTTATTGTTTTTGCTACACTAGCTGCACCTCAGGAGAGTGCTCCTACAGCAGATAGCCCTGCAAACAAGGGTAGTAGAAATGCTGGTAATATACCACCAGTTTTAGGAATCGATATTATACGAGGTATTCGAATGTTATTTCGTCCTCCCAACTTCTTAACTGCCATACGTGATGCTGTAAGTGCCAAATTTGTAGCATCTTTATCGCTTATATTTTTTAATTTATTCCCTAATGCTTTTTTTGTTTTCATTATAATATGAGGTCGGAGCGCAAATTTTTGTTTGTTTGTTTGTAATCCTTTATTGTTTTGTTTCTTTAAAACACGTGTTCGTAATCCATTACCATGTCGTTTTGCACAACGTTTCTTTATTCTGGTATTTATCCCAAAACCGAGAGCTCGTTTAGCACTCATTGCAGCTGCTACAGCTAATGCACCAGCTTTCCCCCCGAAACTTGAATCTTTTGCTTTAACTCTAGACCAAGGCGCTTGTAGCAATATCTTATCAGCTACGTGTCTATCTGTTATTGCACTAGATTTTGAATATGCAATATCATGTAATTTACAATGTTCGTCTAAAGGATTAATTCCCTTATCGTTTCGAAGAAGTCTTTTTTCAAGTTTTGTTCCAGGCCCACAGTAATTATAACTTGGCGTCGGTGCAATTCTACTGGTAGTTTATTAATAAGTGTATTTATTAATCCTTTACCGCGTTTCATTTACATGCTGTACTTACGTATTATGTATAAAGCTTCAGTCAGACGTTAGTTCTATTTATATTAAAAATATTCTCAATATGAAAATAACAAAGCAATTTAATAAACTACCAATTGTTAATCTAGATTTCCTTGATGGTGATGATAGTTTTACTAATCCGGTGAAACATGGTCCTCTTCTACCTTCGTCAGTACGATGTTTAACTGTAGGAAGCTCAGCATGCGGAAAGACTACAACCATGTTCAGTTTACTATTCGATAAAAATGGATTGAAATTTAAGAATGTTTACATATTTTCAAAATCATTATATCAGTCAAAATACAAACTGTTGGAATACGTATTGAAGGGTATTAAAGGAATGGGGTATTTTAAATTTAATGAAAATAAGGAAATAATGGAACCAACTAAAGCGAGAACTAATAGTGTATTTATTTTTGATGATGTAACTACTACAGGACAGGAAAAAATTAGAGAATACTTTAGTATGTCTCGACACAAAGCAATTGATTGCTTTTACCTCTGTCAAACTTATTCACGTATACCGAAACAATTGATTCGTGATAATAGCAATTTTATTATTGTTTTTAAACAAGATAATACGAATTTACGACACATTTATTTAAATCATTGCACTTCCGATTTTAAGTTTGAAACATTCAAACAAATATGTGCTAAATGTTGGCAAAATGATAATTATGGATTTCTTACTATTGATAAGTTCAGAAAATTAAATGAGGGTAGATATAGGAATAAGTTTGATGCATTTATCATTTGTAATTAAAGTAACGAAGAGCAAATAATTACTTATAAAAAAAGGTTCTGTTTAAAATAGACTCTGTTTAAAAGAGACTCTGTTTAAATCAGACCTTATTAGAAACAGAGCCTGTTCAAAACAGACTCTGTTTCAAAGAAACTCTGTTAAAAGAGGGTTTTTAAAAAGAAACTTTGGTAAAGGAGACTCTAAAAGTTATATAAATAGAGAATTTTTTGATATTTTATTTTTATTTTTTATTTTTTATTTTTATTTATTTATCTCACATGGAGAGACAACAGATAGTATATCCAAATAGTCTCTCACTGATAGAACATATTATATGTTATTCATAATAATATATGGTACAAAGTTTAAAACATTTAAGTAAAATTTATAGATTGCTTAAAATTACGTAAAGTTAAATTAAATACATCAATATTATTTACGTTTTCATTAAAAGTACGCATAACTCTATTATAAGGAGAATTAAAACCTAAAGATGTTCTAGATTTGTTTATGAAAAAGGTATGCGTTTCTCTAATATTGAACGATGGTACATAGAATTTTATGAAGTGAATTAGAGATATATCGAAACTGTTATTAATAATTTTATACAGGATACACATATCATGATATATTCTTCTATTTTCTAACGAATTTAATCTATATCAACAGTGCAGCTGCATAATCAGTGCAAGGGTTATTTGAGTTGAATTTTCTATCAAGATATCTAGTAAAACGTTTCTATATGCCTGCAACCCGATCAACATAAACTGCATATGAGGGATGCCAAATAACCGAACCACAATCTAGTTGGCTATATATTAAAGTTTTATATAAGTATATAACTGTTTTTTGATTTTTAAACAGATAACTACTCCTCAATATAAATCCTAAGGTTTTATAAAGTTTATTGCAGATGAAATCTATATGAGAGTTAAATATTAGTTTGGATTCAAAATAAATTCATAAATCTTTTATTTCTGAAATATGTTCCAAATCTATATTATTTAATGAGTAATTTATATTAATAGGGAGTTTCTTACATGTGAACGATATGCAGCTGCATTTTGAAATATTCAGGAAAAGCTTATTTTTAGTACAATACTTATAGAAATTATCGATGTCTATTTGTAGCTCTATAGCATCTCTAATAGAAGAGATAGTTTTAAAGATTTTTAAATCATCAGCATACAGTGCGAAATGAGAGTTTACGAAGCAGGAAGATACATCATTTATAAATATGTTAAATAGGATAGGCCCTAATGGCTCCCTTGTGGTACTCCTGACGTCACAAGAATCGGATCAGACACAGAACCACATAATGCTACACATTGTTTTCTACCCTGTATATAAGAATGTAACAGTTTTAACAAGTTTCCATCTATACCAAACGACTCTAATTTATCTATTAATATAGAATGGTTCACTTTATCTTTTTTAATTATCTTTGTCATAAATGTCATATACACAGATTATCTTTTGATAATCTTTTGATAGTCTTTGTCTGAATTTGCTATTTTGTTGTGGAACATCAGAGCCGGGATTCTTGAGCGCTTTTTGGTGAGTATTCTAGGGAGTTTGTATGGGTTATCGGAGTTGTTTTCTACGAATGTTGTCCATTGTTTTGTGCTGAAGTCAGAGATTTGTTCTTTGATTTGTTTTGTGAGTTTGTTGATTTTTGTTTTTAGTAGTGGGTGTCTAGTGTCTTTGTGTTTTTGTCTTGTCTTGTTTCTTTGTTTTATTAGTGTGATTATGTGTGGTGGAAGTGTGATTGAGTAGGATGTGATTTTTGTCTTTTTGTTTATAAGTGATTCGCGCATAGAGTCTTGAATTTGTTTCGTGAGTAGATCAGTGAACGAGTCGATGTCTTGTGTTGTTGTTATTTCCGTGTTGGGTGTGTGTTCTGTTTTGTGTTGCATGGTATTATGGAAAAGGGCAAGGTTGTAGTCCTTGATGTTGTGGTTTCTGTGTGTGTCCGTATGCTTTGTGTTGAAGTCGATTTCTAAGAGGACGGGAAGGTGGTCTGAGTTTAGGTCAGGAAGTGTGCTTATGTTAGTGTTGTTGTTGATGTTTTTAAGTACGGCAATGTCGAGTGTTGAGGGGTATTGTCCGCTGTCGGGTGTAGCTAGTCTTGTTGGAGAATTAGGTGCGATTATCCTATAGCTTGAATTTTGTTGTGTTAGGTTGTATAGTAGGCGTCCGCTTGTGTTGTTGTGGTAACAGTTCCAGGAAGAGTGTTTTGAGTTTAGGTCACCTGCTATTATCAGTCTGGGTGCGTCTTTTGTTAGGGTTTCTAGGTCTGTTATGTCCAGTGTTTTCGAGGGTGACAAGTAGGCGGAGACAAGTTTTAGGTTATTTATTCGTATGGATGTTGCTTCTATTGTCTTAAGTTCGGGTGTGTATACTTCTGTGTGTTCTAGTGTCCGTTTGATGAGTATGGCTGTGCCGCCTTTGAGGCCTATTCTGTCATTTCTGTATGTAATGTATTTCGGTATTGTAAAGTTTATGTCCGGTTTGAGGAATGTTTCTTGAAGCATTAGTATGTCCGGGTTGTGTTCGTTAATGTAGTTAATGAGTTCATATTTTTGTCTTCGTAGACCGTTGGTGTTGTATGTTATTATTTTGAGGGTGCCTGTCATTAGTTGAATAAGCTTATGATGGCTTCTGCAACTAGCAGGATTTTGTCGAATGCGTTAGTTTTGGTTTTAAGGTTCTGTCCTAAGTTTGTCAGGGTATTTTTGATTTTTGTGAAGTCAAATGACTTGAAGAGAGTGAAGATTTCGAAGATTTCTCCTAGCGAGTTGTCTTTGTCAGTTGTAGGTTCATGCGTATTTGTTGTGGGTTTGTTTTTGGACGCTACTGCTTCTGCGTATGTTTTTGCTGTTGTGTGTGTGTGTACCCGTGGTGCAGGTTGTGGCTGTCTGTGTGTGGAGGTGGAGGAGCTGGGAATTTGTTGGTGGTTCTTGCTGTTAGTCTGGTTTTTGGTTGTCAAGTATGTATTTCGGTTGCGTTTGTATGCTTTTAGGGCTTCGCAGCCCTTGTATAGTGCGGGATGGGCTTGCTTGCAGTTGAAGCATTTTGCAGGAGTGTCCTTGGGTTTGGTGCATGTTTTTGTCGCGTGTTTTGTGGCATGTGTGCGAGGAATGGCCGAAATTTTGGCAGTTGTGACACTGCGGAACATTATTATTGTGGTATGGCTCGGTTTTTATTGTTAGTCCGCATAGTCTGTTTATTTTTGTGGCTTGGTCTAAGAAGTCTTTTCTGAGTGTGATGAGGATGCAGGTTGTCGGTTTGTTATTTTGTCTGAGTCTGGATGTGGCTAGGAATGGGAGATCGTGTTTGTTTGTTAATTCGTTTTTTATGTCTTCGATGTCGACGTCGGTAGGTATTGGCTTTAGTATGATTTTGGCGGGTCGGTCGAGTTTGCGGGCGTAGGTGAAGTGCTCTACTTCCTCTGCTAGAAGGTGGTTGTTGATGGCAAGTGCATCGATTATGTCTGTGGGTTTGACGGTTAGATGGTCCAGATTGTGTTTAATGATGACGTCGTATTTAGTTATGTTCAGTATTTCCTTCGTTAGCTTGATCGTATTTGTTGTATAGACGTATATCGGTGGTAGTTTTTTGTTGTTTTTTGGTTTGTTCGAGTTATTGTTGTTGGTTTTGGTGGTGTCCGTTTGCATGTCGTGGTCGTCTTCTTCGTCTTCGTCGTCTGTTGATAGGGCTAGGTGTCGGTTGTGAGTGGGTACGGGGGTTTGGGCGCCAGGTGGTGGTTGTGTGTGGGTAGCGTGTCTTTTTGTGGTTGTGAGTTTTCTTTTCTTTCTTACCTTGGGGGCCGTAAAGCCCCCATTATCCTCCTCTGAAGAGTCCGTTGGGTCGGACATGGCACTGTTGCACGCGATATGCGACGTTTCGGTACACGGACCGAAAACTGAACTCTGTTTCACTTAGCTATTGCTCGAGCGTTTAGACGTGTGAGCGAATGAACGTTCGAACGACTACAATATTTGCAAAGTTATCGAAATATAGATTAAATTTAATTTGAGATACCTGTGGCACTATATATATACAACAAATGTGAATGGATTGGCGAGATGAGGAGTTTAAGGAGACCCAGATATCTTCGTTGGAGGTGGACCACTCCGGCCTATGTATGGACAGTATATCGCTAGAGACCGCGATCATGCATCCCCCTCCATCACTTTTACTGGAAGTCGTGTGGTCTCTGTCGTGCCTATATACATTGTACATCCGCTTATCGAAAAGTTCCGCATCACAAACAGTGTCCTTCAGCCACGTCTCCGTACAGCAGATAATTTGGGCTCCACAGTTTATAGCGTTGACGAAGAAATTTGGAGTCTTACTTCGGATACCACGAACGTTTTGATAAATGATAGATATATTGTTTGGCAATGACATAAAAATAATGTGCAGTCCCGTATTTAATTTATATTTTACTCGATTCGAAGTAAATCCTTCTCACTTCGAATACTAAAAACTTTGGTGCGATTATCCTTTCGCACTAGAATTTTACAATCCTTTATCCAGACATACTTGAAACTATGCTCTTTGCACAACTGCTTCGCTTTCAGTAGAAGGATTTTATTTAGTGGAGAAAGATGATCATTGATGAAAATTTGCTTCTTGGGGACATCTGAAGTATTTTTCCCATTTTGGCTCAAAGATTGACCTGCAACAGTTCTTCCTCCACGTTGCAATCGGGCCGCACTGACAATTGCTTGCTTCTTTTCACGAGAATAAAAACGTGCAATAATTGCCTTACCACCAGACGAGCTTCTGTTCGGATTCGATGGCAAGTTTCTACGTCTAAGTATTACCTACTATTTTAGGTAATACTGGACAAAACGGTTGTTTATTTCTTTTCCATGTTGTTTTGGGTGTGTTGATGAAGGTGATCTTTACTTCTTATGTGACTGGATATCCGCGTTTGACAGTAGTTTGATGTTCGTTTTTTGTAAAAAAAATAATTTTGTAGATAAATACGCTGCCTTCAATGTATGTATTTTATTTTTCTAATTGGTAATTTATTTGTAATTTTGTCCACATCACTGGTATAAGTTTGAAGGCCCAATTTATACAAAGTTTTTGCTACTTTATTTTGAGTTTTTTCAGCACTATTATATGAATTTTTGTTGCATTTAGACCAAATGTTATTGCCTTACTTTATGATGGATATTATGTGGCTGAAGTACACGATGTCTATTATAGTTTTTGGGAAACTACATCGTGCTATAAGCGTGACATTTTTTAAATAAATAGCATATACGTACATGCTGTTGTTTTAAAAAGAACACATTACCAATGTACGTAAACAAAACTTTATATTTCATGTAAATTCAACAAAAGAAATAAATTTATAAATTTATCACGTAATTATAATTAGTTAAACAAAAGCCGAAAAATACTTTTGTAGTGTTGATCGTTCGTCACTGTCTGAGTCGTCTAGAATTACGTTTCTATGTCTTCTTATCAATGCAATTAGCTGTTCGTTTTCAATTTAGATTCAGTTTCACTTTCAACATCAACGAATCTCTCCAACGAATTTATTGTCTTGGTGTATTTATCTGTTGAAATGTCATTTTTTAACAGCTTTTCATTGTTTAATTCCAGTTCTCTTTGACGTTTAAGATATGCAGCTAGACGGTCTTGTAAATTCCTTTTAAACTGCATAGAACGCTCCAATGATGGATCCATATTTGTGAAATACGTTTCCACTTTTTTAACCAACTCAAGTTCTCTGTTTATATTTTCTGTATTCGCGATTAAAATTTGTGTGTTGTTTCCTCGAAACTCAAGGTTAGCTCCTGGTGACTCTTATATTTAATTCAGAATCCTCTAATAATTTCATAAGTTCTAATTGTTTTAACTCTTCATTGTTGATAAATTCGAAAACATCGTGATTTATATCATCAAACCTCACCCCAACCAATTTTTGTGCCAACGTTGGTATTTAATAGAATAGAATCTTTATTTATCACAACGGCTATATATATATATATATATATCGTACCAACAATAATAATATATCTTACAAATGTAAATCCTCAAAATATCAATATCATATATATATATATACACACAAAATCACGATTCGTGACAGAGGTATTTTATTTAGTTTTATCTTGTGCTATTGAAGATGGGGGCATAGCGCTTGAAATGTACATCTAGCTACTCAATGCTTGTTACGGTATTTGGGTGATATTCTATATTATAATTTAACACCGTAGTGATTATTTTTAAAAATTTAATGTCCAACTTATCATCTAAAGCACGTATTTGCTTTTCAATATCTTTTATTTCACCTGTACTGATATTGGCCATTTTGTAAATTTATCTATCACTTCAAAGTAATGATTATATCGCAAGAATTATGTGCTAAGGGACCGAGACGTGTATTATATTTTATGCAAATTCAATTGAATTTCTTCCAGTAGAAGAAATAACTTTTATAGAGTTTTGCTCGATTTTATCTAAACCGCAACAATTGACAAAGACGATAAAATTTAGCATTTGTTAATTTACTTAAGTGGTATGTGTTTATGTAAGTATGTGTGGCTTTAGATATTTTTATATATACTATGTCTATAGAGATCGCATGATGATCTCCACATTTTCCTCTTTCTGTTTGGGGTGGTCGCCCTACACATGTTATTATTGTGTTTATAGAGGCACTGGCGCGAGGAGGGCCGCACTGTATCTATTGGCCCTTCCATTAGCCGAGTGCCTCATCCTTGCTCTTTCCCTACTATCTTGCACCCTAGACCAAGTCCCCTATAGAAGGAGGAAATCTATCTGACTGATGTTCTGCCAGGGGAATTCAGTGCATTTTGGCAAGGAAAAATTAGTATTTAACGGAGTCCTCTTATATGAGGAAACGGCTGTTAGTGGATGCGAATTGCAGCCTCCAGAGATACCACGTGGGGTCGCCGCCTGAACCGAGGACAACGGTTCAGCTCCGCCGCCGTGGCTAGGTCCCTCGATGTTCAGGAACCTGCCTTACGACTCGCACCAGTGATCGGACAATAATACACTTTAAAAAGAATGTGACAGACAAAAATATAAATCAATAAGTTAGGACTGCACAGTGTATAGATAAAAATGGTCAATATACATAAAATAAATAAATATAGTAACATAAATAAATATATATGTATAAATAAAATATATTATCTGGTCAGTCAGTTTATAAAAGCCCCTGGCCAATAAGGCTCAGGGGTAACATAGTGGACAAGATCACTTGGCTAATTTGGCCTAGGGTTTCGGAGCTCACCTGTGGGGCACTCTTTCCACAGGTGGTCCTCTATTTCCGCGAGGTGCGTCGTAGTCCATGAATTGGTGGAATATTTCTATGCAACTACAATGCGTCATCATCGAGATAGTTAGAAGATGACGGCGCGCTCGAATGCCTAGCTCCGCCAAAGCTAGTCGAGTCTCCTTGGGCATTGCCCCTCGCGTGCCTACCACTATCGGTAGGACTTGTCCAGCTGTCGCTTCATACAACCGCTGGACTTCGGGTAGTAGTTGGCTATATTTGTTGAGCTTTTCGGTTCGTCCCTGAGCAAGGTAGTCGCCATCCTCGTGGCGAACTGTAATGTCGACCACAAAGACCCTTCCCTGGTTCTGTACTACCAGGTCAGGTCGGAGGTTGCCGCCCGAAGGCGCCGTGATAGTCGGCTCCTTCGTTACTACTACCCGTTTGTCTCTCATTGTTTCCGACATAACGAAATCCCTGATATCGTCATGTCGGCGGATCCTACTGGCTTTTGTATAAGTGCACTGGCCAAGAATGTGACCCAGTGTCTCAAGCTGGGTCGTGCACTTGCGACACCTCAGATCCGTTTGTGGCGTGGCTCTGTTTAATGCCACTCGAGTGGGGGCTGTGTTTGATCGCATCTTTAGTGCGGTAATTTTTCTGCATGGATTCAGGAGCGATTCGTTGTATAGCCGTGCATTGGCAATTTTGTCACCAACGAGAGACTGAACTGACTTGCCTTGCGAACCTAGTGTTGCCCACTCTTCGAACTCTCTTTTCTTGGCTTTCCTCTTAAAGGCGTCGACTTCCTTAGCGGTGAGGGGTCAATTTAGACGAGCGGAGTTTGCCAGTCGCTGGAGACGGTTTACCAAGCCGTTTCCCTCCGCGAGAGCTCGAATTACCGGATCCTCGCTCTTTAAGAATTTTATACCGGTCCTCAAGCTGGCTGCACGTGCTACGATTTCCAGCTTGGGAAAGCCTAGTCCCCTGTCACGCTTGCCACAGTAAATTAATCCATTTGCAGTTGATTGTGGCAAATGGTAAATGTCTGATCACTACCCGTAGCTCTTGGTCTAGTTGCCTAAGTAGCACGCTTGACGGAACTGCCGTCGCCAGCTGATACAGGTAGTGTGGGACTAGGTAAGTAGAGATCAGGGATACCTTCTGTTGCGGTTTTAGGGCTAGTTTCTTTGATCTTTGTAAAGTATCGGATATTTGTTTTTGTAGCTGTAAATTTTAGCAATTCGTGATTCCTCGCAAGGTACACACTTACGTACAGTGAGCTTTTTCACTATACGGGAAATAAAACCACAATTTATATTTCACACTAAATATTTTAATCAAGGTCTTGTTAGTTACAATGATGATCTCTCTGATTGAACTCTCTACATGTGGTCTTCCACCAGAAACATAACCCTGCTTACATAAAAATGACAGGGTAGGAAACAAAAAACCATTGGTCAAAGGGAGTTGATCATAGATAGGAGGGATACAATGTAACATACTCACAAACAAGGACATACAGGAGACAGAGACATAACTATAAGTTGTTATACGCCAGGCGCCAAATGTTTCAATAGACGGTTTACAGAATTACAAGAAATGCATTAACAGTCATAAATTCCCAATCCCATAGTCATACCAATAAACTGACAACCAATGTTCAAAGTAAACACTTGCACATGTCCAAAAACTACCTGGACAATCGTCCAGTAGCCCTTCTATTTGTAGACCTCCCCAAGGTGAGAGCCTCGCACCGAGGTATACTATTTCAGTACTAGCATCCGTGGATGCTATACTGTCTCCACTTGATGTTAGTTTCAGCCCGGATCTGCTAGATACCAAGAGTCTCTAGTGATTGTTATACAGAACGCGGAACACTTTGGTCCGGAGAGTTTCATACCTAACCCTGATAGGTATCGTTCCGTATAATCCAGCAGATATTGCGCCTGTGGTACTGTGTCCGACGTCAAAATCAAATCGTCGGCAAAGGCTAAACATGAGACGGCCGTGTTTCCGTCTATTGTATATTCGGGCTGTTGCTCAAGCGCTGATAGCAGTGGCTCCATTACTGCATTAAATATAAAGGGGGATAGGGGACCACCCTGCTTAACCCCCCGCTTGAGGTTGATCTTGATCGGTTCCTCTTTCGTCTTAATTTTGGTATACACATCCTTATAGCTATCCTCCACGAGTTGTACCACTAACTCTGGAAGACCAAATCTACGCAGTGCGACACCAATCGCCTGATGGGGGATGGTGTCGAAGGCCATGCTGATGTCCAGCACCACTGCGACCAGCCCGGCATTACCCTTCGAGTGCCGCAGCAACTCGTTTAGGATGTGTATGTTATTGAAGCATCCTGACTCGGTGGTAAAACCTTTCTGTCGGGAGCTGAATCGAACGCACTTGCGGAGCTTCTGGTCGAATATTCCCCAATATATCTGACTCAGAAGGGAGGAGATAGTAATTGGCCTATAATTTTCTGCTTTTGCAGGATCTTTCCCCTCCTTAGGAATTAATGTCGTTCGATTCTCTCTCCACCTCGTGGGCTGCGTCCCACTTGCCACTATATAGTTAAAGAGGAGGTGGAGAATTTCAATTATGGCCCAATGGCTGAAGTGCCATCTTTCCAATCCATCGGGCCCTTTCGCAGTATTGGCCTTTGTGTTGGCGACCCTGGCCTTAATCTCTTGGACGGAGAATGGTGTAAGGACCAGGGCAAGATCCTTGAGCGGTAGAGGCGGGTTCTCTTCGCCCGCTTCGCCTAACACTGGAGTCTGTATCTTCGGCATGGTGCCCCATAAGGAGTAATACAGCTCCTTGATGTCGACTGTAGAGATTGTGGCTTCAGAATCCTCTATCCAGTCGACACCTTCTCTGACAGCCTTAGCAACCCGAGCTGGGTTCTTGTTGAAAATTTCTTGGATCCGTGCATAGACGTATTGCCGTCGAGCACGCTTGCTACGACCCTTTTTTCTTTCAGGTGGCTTTTGCTTATTCTCTCCTTGGTCCCTAGTTATGTGGGTTATGACTCGTTCATAAATGTTATCGACATAGTACGGCGGTACCCTACCGTCCCAATAGCCCATATGTTGGAAAGCGTACTTCAGTAACTGGATTACTGGCAGCGAGGTCTCGGGGTAGGCCTTATTTGCGGGTAACTGGTGAGACAGAGCAGTCTCTATCAACCCTTCTCTCCAGCCAGCATCTTCTGGAGATATGACCTCGCTGGTCGCGGCGTGTATGTTTATTTCAATTTGGGGAACGCGATTCGTTCAACAAAGACTTCGTCTTTGGGAGGCGTGATCCTCCCCGTAGGAGACTCAGGTTCCTCTTCCCGGAGCACATCATCATCGGACTCGAGTTGGTTGAGCCTATGCTGAACTCTGCGTCTATAGGCAGGTTCTCCCCTCTTTGACCTAAGTTGGCAGATGGTCTGCGCCGGTAAGAGGGATTGCATGCATTTGGCGACGCATCGCTCACCCTGGAAGCGCACCTCCAACTCTATCATCAGTTCCACCTCTTGATCGGTGAATACTGATGCCCCTCTAATTGGAATTCTTATCCTTGGTGCTGCTTCCGCTGCTCTGTCCGCGTTACGGGTGAGCGGATGCCGGACACTGATGTGCTGTGTCAGACCCCGTTGTGATGTAAACCATCTCTCATACTCCGCGCATCTAAAAACAATTGCGTCGCCAGGAGGTGGAGGCTTTGGCCCTGTGCACTTGGGACTATGGAAATCGCCGGCATGCCTTGAGCGGAACGATTTTTGGCAGTTCGTGCACGTAAATTCTAAGATTCGCTCTTTATGGTATTCAGTGGCATGCCTGATCTCGTCCTTAATCCCGATTGCCACTACATTACCCCGTCCAGAGTTGAGACAGACGTAACACGCCCTCTGAACAATGGGAAGATGGACTATGAATGTCAGTGACTCGCCAGGTTCGTCATAAATGGTCCCCTGGAGCCGCCCGTCTTGGGTCAGCTCACCAGGTGCGGCGGGACCTGCCGCACCATCGTCCGAGGCTTTTTCATAAGTTGTGGCTTTTAAGTGGCGCTCATCTTATCAATCCTTATCACTTCTGCGGTTTCGCACACACACACACTATTATTGATTTAGACCACACTTTGGAGCCAGTACTTTCGAACACACCACACTATGAGGCCATGTACTTTTGAAGCCACGGTTGATAAATTTTGTACACAGATATTTGATGCACTTTGAAGCCAATGAATGTTTCCTTACCAAATTTAGGAAAAAGTGCTCCAAGTTACACAAGACATATCATACCAAACATACAAATATTCTAGAAATTATTAAAATTTTCACCAATTATATATATATACACACACAATATGCACATGGAGTGAAGCTCGGGGTGAAGTACCCACCCGCTTGAATAATGGTGGTTTAAACTTCCTACTTTAGATTCGATAATTAAAAGTAACAGGAATATTGATATTGATTTTAAAAAATTAAGTATATACAGTGTGATTCAACCACTTTAGAATAGTGAACAATATCAGCGCAGAATTTCTCAAAACTACATTTAGGATTAGTTACTAATAATTATTGGAATAAAATAATAAAATAACTGAAGTATATACAGAGTGATTGGAACACTAAAAATTCGCGAATATATTAATTTAAAAACTATACGTAGAGTGATTCTATTTTTACGGAATAATAAATCACAAAGTGGTTAAAATGGCTGAAAACGCGCAGAAACATAATGTTCAACAAAATCTAAAGTGTATAGCGCGTGACCCAATTATATTTTAATATCTATAATAAATTCGCGGCAATGTATTTACTTAAAACTTAATTTTATACAGAATGATTCAATTTTCTAGGAAAATATAGCCATATGAACGTGGTATTGCTGCTTTCAAATCTAATGGTATATATAAAAAGCAAGCAAATACTTCTTCGTAAACATGATAATATTGAATTTTGAACTTCTTCAATGTATAGTAAAATAAAGCAATATATTAATTAATAAAAACCATGTACAGTGGCACAATGATTTTCGCTATGAAATAAATGGCGCAAATGAAATTTGTAAATTTACAAGAATCATTTACAGCAAATAAGAAAAGTAGTGCCAAAGTATTTTCCTATTATTTTCGTCAGAAGATATTGTATCATGGAAATTCTTTTAAGAATCAATAAACGATATATTAAGAAATGAGAATCAACATACTTTATGTCATTTTACCATTAATTTTTCTAGATAATGTTAATTTGAAATGAAAATTGGACGTTGAGTAGTGTGCAGTGCCAAAGTATTTTCCTATTATTTTCGTCATAAGATATTGTATCATGGAAATTCTTTTAAGAATCAATAAACGATATATTAAGAAATGAGAATCAACATACTTTATGTCATTTTACCATTAATTTTTCTAGATAATGTTAATTTGAAATGAAAATTGGACGTTGAGTAATGTGCAGTGCCAAAGTATTTTCCTATTATTTTCGTCAGAAGATATTGTATCATGGAAATTCTTTTAAGAATCAATAAACGATATATTAAGAAATGAGAATCAACATACTTTATGTCATTTTACCATTAATTTTTCTAGATAATGTTAATTTGAAATGAAAATTGGACGTTGAGTAGTGTGCAGTGCCAAAGTATTTTCCTATTATTTTCGTCATAAGATATTGTATCATGGAAATTCTTTTAAGAATCAATAAACGATATATTAAGAAATGAGAATCAACATACTTTATGTCATTTTACCATTAATTTTTCTAGATAATGTTAATTTGAAATGAAAATTGGACGTTGAGTAATGTGCAGTGCCAAAGTATTTTCCTATTATTTTCGTCATAAGATATTGTATCATGGAAATTCTTTTAAGAATCAATAAACGATATATTAAGAAATGAGAATCAACATACTTTATGTCATTTTACCATTAATTTTTCTAAATAATGTTAATTTGAAATGAAAATTGGACGTTGAGTAGTGTGCAGTGCCAAAGTATTTTCCTATTATTTTCGTCAGAAGATATTGTATCATGGAAACTCTTTTTTTAAGAATCAATAAACGATATATTAAGAAATGAGAATCAACATACTTTATGTCATTTTACCGTTAATTGATAGATAATATTAATACAAAATGAAAATTACATGCTGCAAAATATGCACTGCAAAGTTGAAGGTATTCTTATTATATTGGAATAAGCATTGGTGAAATAATTCCTTTTTAAGGGATAATGATCGAAATTTAGCGCTTCTTTTTGTTTGTTTCCATATTTCAATGGAAAACAATTGCAAACCTGCGGCTAATTCTCAAAAACCATAATTTTATAAAACGATATAATAAGAATAATCGAAAATAATTGATCTTATAGCGTTTAATAATTTTATGATTTAGACGTATTGGCCTGAAATATATAAAAATTTCGACAATTTTAACAATCTAGTGAAATACTACTACAGTGCAAAGCTAAAAAAAAGTTAGGAATACGCTACGTATAATATTAAATTTTACCCCTCTTAAAACTGTTAGACTGTACTTAAGTAGCTGCTGCCTAATGAAACATATAAATACAACCCCTGAAGATGCTCGCGATCATTAGTGATGCGTCTTTATCACGATTTCCATCCTATGTTTATAATATATTCTGATTCCGGTAGATATTAGCAGAATAGTTTCAGTTTTTGTTAATGATATTATTTTGTTATAATTTGTATTGTAATTAAAAATAATTTGTTTTATTTATAATTAAAAAAATCGTGTTTTTAAGTTAGTGCGTAGTGCGGTATATAATAACTTAAAAAAATGTATTGTCTCGTTAAATTTGTGGAAGAGTCCATATTGCGCGTAATGAAGAAAAATCAACTATTTATGGTAAAAATTATGTTTGCGCAAAATTTGATGATGGCAGATACTATCCGGCTGTTGTTATAACAGAAGGGGGTAAGTAGTTATTATACTTAGCGTTTTTTAATTGAAATCGATTTTAAACCGAAACTTTTAGTTTGTATTAATTTGTTTATGGTCATTTTCTCCAAAGAATCTCTCCACATAATTTTTTTTTGTAGAAGTTAGTATGATGTCGCATTTTTTGTTGAACGAACTAAATCATCAATTTTCAGGTCTTTCATTTCAAAGCAGATATTTATTTCACGTTTCATATACAAGCCATTCCTTATGTATTTTGAATATACAAAATAGTAGAATTATGGTTATATTATATATTTGTGTAATTATTATATATTCTATATTTTATTAATATTTTTTGAAGTATTTTATGTAATTATAATAAAATTTTCATTTATAGCAAGAGTGTCAATAGGTGCCAAGTGCCTAAGTGTCAATAGTGTGCCAATGCACTGCATATGCCTCCTAGGGGCAAGACATGGGCAACGACGCTCTGGCCTATAGAGCGGTCCCTATACAGGGATCCCGGTCTATAGGAAAGATTCAGGCTAACCCACGGTATTAGGGGGATTAGGCTGAATCGGTGGGGCGACGGCTAAAATATGCACTCATTGGTCGGTGCAAGGCAAGGAGAAACCAGCACTGTACCCTTCTCCAGATTACAGTATGAAAATGTCGATTATCTCAAATATAATACCCCAGATGAGTAGAGCCAATGGCTCAGAATCTCATCCTGCTACTTCGGTAGCAGGCAAGCCCTCGGATTCTGGGGCGGGCAAGAGATCGATTTCATCGAGTATTCTACGAGTCGGAGCGTGGAATATACGCAGTTTGAATAGGATAGGAAAGTTAGAGAATTTGAAATTAGAAATGGAGAGACTTAGACTGGATATTGTAGGGATTAGTGAAGTTAGGAGGAAAGATCAAGTAGATACGTGGTCAGGAGAATACAGATTAATAACCACAGCATCAGATAATGGGCATACCGGTGTAGGTTTTATAATGAATAGAAAGTTGGGATGTAGAATAAAGAGTTATTGCCAAGTTAGTGATAGAATTATAACTATTAGATTAGACACGAAGCCAACGGACACAGTTATAGTGCAAGTATATATGCCAACTTCAAGTCACGATGATGAGGAGGTAGAATCCATTTATGAGGAGATTGAATCTAGGTTAGCAAACGTTAAAGGACAGGATAATCTAATTGTAATCGGAGATTGGAATGCCGTAGTAGGTAAGGGAAAGGAAGTTTCAATAGTAGGAGAATATGGAATAGGAACACGTAATGATAGATTGGTAGAG
This sequence comes from Leptodirus hochenwartii, assembly GCA_947310635.1. Lineage (NCBI taxonomy): Eukaryota > Metazoa > Arthropoda > Insecta > Coleoptera > Leiodidae > Leptodirus > Leptodirus hochenwartii. The sequence continues at coordinate 645,245 of CAMZJO010000001.1, forward strand.
TTTTGTATTAGGAATAAGCTAGTGGTAGCAAACACGCTTTTTCAGAATCACAAGCGCAGGATATATACGTGGAAAATGCCAGGAGATATAGGGAGGTATCAGATAGATTACATACTGGTTAAAGAGAGGTTTAGGAACCAGATTAAGAATTGTAAGAGTTACCCTGGAGCAGATATTGATAGTGACCATAATTTAGTAGTCCTGGACTCAGAGGTCAAATTCAAGAAATTACAGAAGTCTAAACAGGTCAGAGTAGATGTCGATAGGTTAAAATTAGCTGATGTATGTGAAAAGTACAAGCAGAAAGTAGAAATCATGGCTAATGGAACATCTAGGAACGAGATAGATTGCGAATGGAGGGAAATCAGAAATGGGTTAACTACAGCAGCAAATGAAGTATTAGGCACAAAGAAAAGGGCAGGTAGGAGGGAATGGATCACGGAAGAAATAGTTAAAATGATAGAAGCAAGAAGGAAAATTAAAATTGGAAACACAGAAGCAGGACAGAAAAAATATAAGGAACTAAGGAACTTAATTAATAGGAAATGCAAGCTAGCGAAAGAAGAGTGGATAAAAGGAAATTGTGAGGATATTGAGGAGGATATGAGAAGAGGTAAAGTAGATTTGGGCTACAGGAAAATTAAGTCACATTTTTCTAAAGTAAAACCAAAGGGTAACATTATATGTGATAAGCAGGGTAAGGAACTCACAGAAAATAAGGAAAAAGCTAGAAGATGGAAGGAGTATCTTGAAGATTTATATAAAGGTAGGCAGGACATGGAGGAGCTAGAAAATGTGGAACAGATAGATGAGGATGACTTAGGTCCTAGCATACTTAGGTCAGAGTTTCATAGAGCATTAAATGATTTACGGAATAACAAAGCAGCGGGGATTGATATGATACCAGCCGAATTAATAAAACACGCAGGGGAAAAAATGCAGGAGCGATTATACAGGTTAGTTTGTAAAATATATGAAAAGGGAGAAGTACCACAGGATTTTCAGCGTAGTAGAATAGTAACAATGCCGAAGAAAATAGGAGCTAATTTGTGTGAGAACTATAGGACCATTAGCCTACTATCACATGCATCGAAGATATTGTTAAAGATTATTTATAGGAGATTAGAAAATAAAGTAGAGGAAAGGCTAGGAGAAGATCAGTTTGGTTTTAGGAAAAACAGAGGGACGAGGGAGGCGATTCTAGCATTAAGAACGGTAGTAGAAAAAAGAAATAGGGTAGGAAAGGTAACTTGCATAGCTTTTGTAGACTTAGAAAAGGCATTTGACAATGTAGATTGGGACATAATGTTTAGAATTTTAAAAGAAACGGGTATAGATTATAAGGATAGGAGAATAATTTTTAATTTATATAAACACCAAACTGCCTTAGTTAGAATTGAGGGGGAAGAAGAGGTAGCAAAAATAGGGAAGGGAGTTCGGCAGGGATGTACACTCTCACCGTTATTATTTAATCTATATATAGAAGATGCAATAAACAAAGTAAAAGAAGAGTATAGTGTAGGTGTGAATGTACAGGGAGAGAAAATATATATGCTGAGATTCGCCGACGATATAGCTATATTGGAAGAAAGCGAAAAGAAATTAGAAAGGGTATTGAATGGTATGCAGGCAGTATTGACTAGGGATTTTAACATGAAAATAAATATAGGTAAAACTAAAGTGATGAGGTGTGACAAAAAGGAATGCAGTAGAAAAATGAGGATCACAATAGGAGATAATAGAATCGAAGAAGTGTCAGATTTTTGTTATTTAGGCAGTAGAATCACAAAAGATAATCGAAGCAAGGTAGATATAAAGTGTAGGATAGCACAGGGTAGGAAGGCATTCGTAGAAAAAGAACAGATTTTAAGATCAAATATTGACTTGGGTATTAGAAAAAGATTACTGAAGGTATATGTTTGGAGTGTAGCACTGTACGGGTGTGAGGCGTGGACTATAGGAAAGGAAGAGAAGCGTAGATTAGAAGCACTTGAAATGTGGTGTTATAGGAGGATGATGAAGATTGGTTGGGAAGATAAAGTAACAAATGAAGCTGTACTAGAGTTAGTAGGGGAGAAGAGAAGTATTTGGAGAGTGTTACAACGTAGGAGAGACAGATTAGTAGGGCATATTCTTAGGCATGGGGGGATTATGCAATTGATCATAGAAGGTAGAGTGGAGGGAAAGAGAGGGGTAGGTAGGCCTAGATTGGAGTATGTGAGTCAGATAGTTGAAGACGTTGAGATGAATAGCTATAGGGAGATGAAGGGATTAGCTCAGGATAGATCGGCATGGCGTGCTGTTTCCAACCAATCTTTAGGATTGCGGACTCTTTAACTAACTTATAGCAAGAATTGAGCAAGTTACTGATTTTCGAGAGAATTATACATAAGGCCAACTCATACATAAATTTATAATAATTGTAATATAAATAAGTTAATTTATAATTGTATTGCGATAATGAAACATCCTGTGTAGTTTTTTGTTTTTTTTTAAGTTTTACATTTGTTTTTAAGATAGTAATTTGTTTACCTAGCACTAGACAGTCAGTATGACCGGTTTGAAAGTACTAGGGAGAATGAGATATTAATCTTAGTTGTTTTACATGAAATTAACATAGTAAAACATATATATTTTTTAACATACGTATTAAAAACATTTGTTCAAGAGCATTTATCTTAATATAATGTGATGAAGGATTATACAAACATCAATTATTTTAAATTTACATATGATATACATATATATACATGTGTAATATAGGGTTTATGAGTTGTTTTTGTAGTAATTCAATAGGTTTCTAATGAATATTTTTGGTGTTTCGCTTAGTTTTATGTGTTTTGGTAGATTATTGTAGACAATAGAGAAGTTGTGATATAACCGCTTTTTACCAAAGTTATTGTTTATTTGTAATAAGTGTGTTTTGTCTTTTTGTCTAGTATCATGCGAATGAATAACAGAATTTATTTGAAACTCAAATGAATGTTTGATGTTATTATTATATATTTTATACATTAGCTTATTGGCTTCGATTTTGACAAGGGTTTCTAGCTTGTGCTTATTTAACATTTGATATAGATCATCCGTGGGGAATCTTCCCGGAATATTAAATAACACTTTTATACTTATACTAAGAAATCTCGACATCTTATTTAAATTAGTTTGTGAACATTCACTCCAACATGTCGCTAAGTAGAGGAATTTTGATAGTACAACTGAATTGTATATTAGATTTGCTGTGTCATGAGATAGGGCTTCATTGCGTTTTATGGAACCTAGAAGTGGCACCAAAGTCTTCCTAATATTTTTGACATGATCGTCCCAATTTAGATTTTCATCAATTGTAATGCCTAGATATTTAGTTTTCTTTAATCTTCCTATATGATTTTTGTTTAGGCTTATGTTAAAATCATGATCTTCTTTATTTTTATTTTTAAATACAATGTATTGAGTTTTTGATGTATTTATAGTTAATTTATTGAAATGTAGCCAGTTTGCATATTTTTCTAAGTCATTGTTTATAATGTTTTCTAAGGTATCTATCTATTTTGCGTTATATACAAGTACAGTATCATCGGCATACACTGTATATTTAGCTGTCAGTTCTATTTCTTGCATATTTTGAATATATAGTAGATAAAGAAGTGGACCAAGTATGGATCCTTGGGGTACACCAATTTTTTTTATTTTACTTGTGCTTAAAGTCTGTTTGTATTTTGTACATACATATCTATTTTTAAGATAACTTTGAATTAAGTCTTTACATTTGCCTCTAATTCCTAAATCTTCTAGAGAGTTTGTAATTATACTATAATCTACTGCATCGAAGGCTTGTGTTAAGTCTATAAATATTGCTATTGAATATAAGCTGTCATTTTGATTTTCATATATATTATCTAGAAAGTTTAATACTGCAGATTGTGTACTGCTTTTTCTTTGGAAACCAAATTGCTTGCGATCGAACCCAATAGAATCTTCTATAAAGTTTTCTATTTGCCTTTTTAGAATAGATTCAAAAAGTTTTGCGAATATACTAGTCAAGGCAATAGGCCTATAATTGGAAGGATCTTGCATATTTCCTTTTTTGAATATAGGTGAGATAATATTTTTCTTTAGGATATCTGGAAAGGAGCCTATTTGTATGTGAGTATTTATGATTCTAGTTAACGTTTCTATAATGTTATCTAGTACTAGATTGATGTCATCATATTTTAACTTATCAAATCCTGGCGAAGATTTTTTGTTTAGTTGTTGGAATTCTTTTCTTACATCTGCGATTTCAACTTGCTGTAGATTAATAGACCTTTCATTTGTTTTGTTTTTTACCTCTGCTGTTGCTGGTGGTATTTGTTTACCGAGATCAAATTTGTAATCAATAAAATAATTATTTAGGGCGTCCGCAATACCTTCGACATTTTTTATAACTATACCATCCATAATAATTTGTTCAATATCATTTCGATCTGCTTTTTCTTTTTTCAGGATCATCGAATTTATTATGTTCCAGGTTTTCTTTATATTTTCACTTGATGATTCTATTTTAGATTTTAAATACGAATCTTTTGCATGCCGTATTTGTCGCTTTAATTCGGATTTTATATTTTTATATTGAGTGTCAAAATGTTTATTATTTGGGTTATTTTTTATTAGGTCATAAAAATGTTTTTTCCTTTTCATCAGGTCTATTAATTCCTTGTTAATCCAGAAGTTTTTATCTCTAATTTTATATCTTCTGGTCTTTGTGTATCTTTCTTTACATCTTGATAAAATACTTATAACTGATTCAAAACTTTCTGGATTTAGTTTGCTTATTTCCTTTCTAACCGATTTAACATATCTATCTTCATCTAAATACGTCACAACCTTGAAAATAAATTTATTTTTTCGATTAATATTTCCATTTATTGTGAATTGGTATTCTATTTGTTTATGGTCTGATAGAAAAGTATCTCTTAGTTGTATCGAATTTGCATGAATGACATCTGCATTTGTAATAACATGATCCAATATTGTATGCGTATTTGATATTTCCCTGGTAGCGTTACTTGTCGATAGTTCGTTTATGATTCTATAACCATATAGTTGTAATGTTTCAATGTATTGTGCAACTGTTATATTTTTAGTGTCTAAAAGATCAATGTTAATATCGCCTATGATAATTAAATTTTTATATTTGCTTATCACTTGTTCAAGTAAGTCTAAGAATGGATCAATTTTTTCATGTGGTAGTCTATATACCGCTAATATGTGCATTTTGGGGGTTGTGTTTATAGAAATTAGGACAAAATTCGATATAATATTAGGGGGTTTCTTTACTTCTATGATATTGTATTGGATATCTTTTCGTAGATATATAGCTATACCCCCGCCACGAGCTGTATCTCTACAATCATGTGTTGCTTCAAAGTTTTTTAGGTTTACAAACATTTTCTCTGGAGAATAGATCCATGTTTCGCTTAATACTAATAAATCAATTGCTGGATCTAACTTAGTTTCTAATTCCAAGAGATTTATCTTATTTCTAAGACTTCTAATATTTTAATATCTAATATAAATTTGTTGCTTCATAATTTGTACCTTCTATACTATATTGCATCTGCCTGATGTGTGCTGGGCAATTTTCACTATTCGCTTTATGTTTAGAGTCAATTGACTTGTTGAACTTCATATTTACATAATTACAGTTTGTGCAGCATATTTCTTCAGTTGCACAATCTTTAGATTGATGGTTTTTAGCACAGGTTGAACACGTTATTATATTTATGCATTTGTTTGTTTTATGACCATATCTGTAACACTTGTAGCACTGTTTAATGTTATAATTTGGTCGTACATAATAAGAGTTCCAAGCAAGGTTTATGTAGTTGTTTATAATTTTGCTGTATGTGTTTCCACTTGCTTCAATGAAGAGAGTCCAGGTGGAGTTTTTCTTCGATTGCACTAAGTATACTATTTTGAGTTTGTCTTGTTCATTTAAGTTGTGATTTAATGCTGTAGCTTCTTCCATTAGTTCACTATCGGAGTATTGTTTCGGCAAACCACTAATAATTATTGCTGGGTTCTTTTGCTTTGTCATTTCAACTTCGAAATCCGGCATTTCATTCGATATTAGTGTTTTCAATCGCCCAAGGGCTTCTGTTGAGTCCGTTTTTATTATCAGATTTCCCGAAGGCAGTTTTTTGGCGAATGTTATTGGGGCCTTGGCTTTTTTGGGGTCTATTGTTTTCTTTATGTTTTCCATGGTAAGTTGATGTTCTTGTTCGCGGGTTTTTGATTTTATGACGATTCCTGGAAGACTGTTTGGTTTTGTTGTAGTGTTCTATATTTTCTTGCCACTTTTGTTTTTTTCTATTTTTGTAATGTCTGCGTATGTTCGATTGCCTATGTTATTGTCCGTTTTTATAATATCAACTTCATTTTTTATTTGGTCTAATCTTATACATACTTCACTAGTTAGATTACTAATGTTTATATTTGCCGTGTTTATTTCACTTTTTATAATGTCCACATCCGTCTTAATGGTCGCCTCCACTTTTTTCTCACAACCACATTTTACATTCTTCGCACAGCCAAACTATCGTTGCTCCTAATTCCATCATCATTTTATAATGTTTCTGATTTATCTTGATACACGCACTATGGTACCATTTTCCACACAGTCCTTCACAGTTTAATGCATTATCTTCTGTGTTTATTGTGTTTTTACATTGGGGGCAATAAACATTGCCGTCTGACGGCGCCATCTTTCAAATTTTATCCAATTCTTGATTGATCGATCGGGCTACTCGTTTCTTGTTCACCCTGTCATTATTGATCGTAAGTGGCCTCTTCCCGGATGTTGATGCAGCAACAAATTTAGGACCGGTTGTTTTAAACACCAATTTTTTAGGAACTTTTTGCACTTGTTCCCGAATTGTTTTTTTATTTAATTGATTTAATTTAGTTGCACTGGGTGTAACTAAATTTTGAGTACATATAATAACCTCGTCACTGTCGCAAACGTTTGAGAGATATTGACTCATGATTTTAAGGTGTATCCCTTAGCTTTATTCGATAACGTAAATCACGTACAGTGTGCTTTCTTATAGTAGACTGTGAACTATGAACATATAGCAAGTCTTCTTACAGATTATATAAATGTACCTAACACTGTGTAAACCACGTATTCCGTTTAGTTCGATAATTGTATGCTTTCTTTATCAAGTTACGGAAAACCAGATGATAGAGATTGCATCAATTATTTATGCACATTCATTACAATAACAATATATTTCTTATATTGTGTGTACTAATTAAATTTACTTTCTCCGCAAATTGTTGACAGGAAACCACATATCCGTTATTTTTTAAGAACGGTTTAAAAATAATATGTAACGAGCAACGTATATTATAATTCTTTATTTATTTTCATTTTATTCTAACTTGTAGAAATGCATACTTAAACTAATTATTTGCTAATTCTATTAAATCAGAAATAATTTCCTCATTTTCATGATTTTCCTCATTATTTTCCAAACAGGTATTTAGAATGATGATACGCTGTAGTACTTGTGCCGTTCTAATATCCTCACGTAATTTTTTTTCATGAAAATTTACTATTTCTAATAAACTTGCTACATAATCTAGGAAAAAAATCTGCCTTAATATTTCAAATATGTCCTCAGAAGACTTACATAAAATGGTTTTAATGTACCCAATTGTATCTTGACCTCCTTCACTAATTGTTTTCTCTATGACGAGATCATAAATTTTTTTTTAATTCAGAGTATCCAATAGGTTCAGTCGCAATTGCACTAATTTTGTTAGTTCTTGTATTTTAATATATATACTTTTATTTATTTTTACCTGAACTCTATCCCCATTAAAGCACAAAATTATCACTCGATGTTTATTTTTATCGAACGAATAATTTATTGTAGAGTTAGTATCAAATAAATGAATTCGCTCGATTTCATCAACAGGAACTTCACTTTTTACACAACAAGAACATTTTAAATTACATGATGAGCTCCTTTTCACTGAATTTTGTTCAAAATAGTCAAGTACATCAGGTTTACATTTAATAAACTTGTTAAATCCTTCTTTAGTCATCGAGATGAAGTGGAACTTTCTTTTTAAACATCCTATACGTACCACAGGTTTGTATAATCTTGATGGAGAAAATCCCACCGAAATTTTTTGACTGGAGTTAAGAGTATATATTAACTCATTTATTAAACCCGTCTCGTTTATTACGTTTTGATTAATCTGTTCAAGTAAACTTTTTTGGTAATTTTTTGAGTTGGTTGCAAAAGCCATGGTTAAATTAAATATTCGTAAATTAACGGGAGTTTCTTTATTACTAACTAACTACTTCTAAACAATAATATTATATAGTTCTAATATTACATTAATTCAGCACAACCTATATTTTATTTTATTTGACATTGATGGTGTAACAATTGCGTATTTTCTGGATAGCTGTTTTTCATAAATTTTATTGTGTTGGTACTATCGTTTACATCGAAATTCTTTTTACGACAACAATAGGAACAGTCATGGTGTTTTTTTATCATATTATTATTTCCATTTTCTTGCTGAATATGTCTGTTAACATCTCTTCGCATTTTTAAGAAAGCACAACATGGACTCCATCTCATATGTTCTTGCCATACATTATCATCAGGTTCCCATCTACATAAACTAATATTACATTCAAAGCATACGACTATATCATCTCTTCGACTATAATAAAATCCTGCTTCAGCCATTTCTTTTGATGTTTGCTTCATCAACGCTGGACAAGATTTACTTGTTTGTCATATGAAGCGTAAGATTTCGTAATGCAAATATTACAATTTTTCCTGAGTGTATAATGTGATCTTGCACAATCACAAGTCATCTTATGCAATCGATGAGTTGAATTGTTACAAGGTAAGTTATCTTGAAAATACTCATTATTCCTTAAAGCATCAGGTAAATAAGCCCAGATCTTCTGCAAAGCAATTCCATTTATTTGTAATAAATAATGAATTTGTAGATATTTTAAATGTTCTTCTTTCAATTCATTGCACAGATAGGCAAAAATGGCACTACAACTTTTCTCAATAACTTGTTGATATATATCTATATTGATCTCTTTTAAATTTATCCCGTCTATTTTTACGTCTGCTTCTTCTGCTTTTGCCATATTCACTAGCACTTATACTAACTAATACTACACTTTCATTTCCTTAATTCATGCTATTTATATGGAATTTGACGCATTTATATTATTTAAAGAAGTGTTAATAAATGCTTCCATTTCCTTTAGTTGTAATTCAAGCTTTCGGTTTGATTCTTGTAGATCTAAATTATGTATGATTAACTCGTTTACATCTAGTTCCAATTGTACAAAACGTTTCGATTCTATTTTATATACTTCGATATTATCATATAGTCTTATGTTCATATTAAAAACATGTTCGTTAAGTTTACTTATATGCACATTCTGAATTTCCAATAATTTATCATTTAAAGTTTTAAATCGTACCGAATTGCTATTCCAATTAATTTTTCGTTGTTTTACAAACTCTTGTAACTCAGTATTTAATTTACACAGTGGTACTGCATCCGATTCTTCTGTAGGCATTCCAATTTGTCTCAGTACCTTTGTCTGCATATCATAATTTCCATCTTCAGTAAATTTAAATCCAACACCTCCGGCCCTCTACTAACATTATTTACATACTTAGAATAATGTGCTTTAGAGTGACGACCAAATTTATCAACTGTTATTTCAATTCTTTGCCATACCTTTTAAGGTAATAAGAACAATATAAATTATGACTAGTTTTTATAACTTCTAACAAACAATGTCATACCACATTTATTTATCAACCAATCACAACGATCTACCCTCCATTTTGTTACACTCTTCACGAAAACCCCACCCAATAATAATATTAAACAATCATATAACACAAACAATCATAAACCACACCTCACAATTTATCATTCACACTATCCAACCAACCAAAAATACACTACCACCATTTTGTTACCCTCCTCAATACCTATCCAACGATACCAAACAACCATATACTACAACCATCCACAAAACCCAACCCCAACTCGCCCCCCCGCAATGCCGCCCCCCCCCCATTCTATGCATTCTTCAAGACCTCTCCACCGATATCATTCAACCATACACTACCACTTTATGATGATGCACACACTCACCACCACAACCACCATCCCCCAAATTAGGCCTAAACTCTATTCTTACCCGTCGCAAATACTTACACCGGATGTCACATGCTAAACGCACGGACGCCCTACGCGCTAGCCCCAACTATGCTTCGCATTTGCCTACTAAATGATCACCGGAAGTCCATTTAAAATTGCATTGAAAATTATACGCTATCCACGACAATGCTATTAGTATTGCCAGAAAAGATCACCGGAAGTGCATTTAAAATAGCATAGGAAAATATTGCCCAGTTACCGCCTTTTATCACTACTCATTATCCTTAAGACGAAAGCATTGTGATCTGAAAAATCAATGCTTTCATTACATAAAGTTATATCCTTAAGCGAAAAATTAGTGAATATATAATGTATTCAAAAATAGTAGTTTTTGTTTAGAATTGCGCAAAAGATCGATATTGAAATCACCACAGACTATTAGATTCTTACAATGCGAATATGTGTTAAGCAATGCATCAAGCCGCTGACAAAATACATCTATATTAGGTTCAGGTGTACGATAAATTGAAATATGTAATAATTACCCTGTTTGATGAATATACCACTGCATTCAAATCGTTTTTCTATCGTAAAATTACTACAACAAATTTCATCCGCAATTACATTATTTTTTACTAAGATAGCAGTCCCTTTACTCCCATCAAATTCTTTCGGCACTCTATAATATTTTATATTTACGCCCCACTAACTCCAGGAGACAAGTCTGTTCCTGGGACGGAAAATTTGGGGCCCGTTTTCTACTGCAGTTCATGTGCTTAAAACAGTATTATTTTGATGAAATTGTAATTTAGCGGAAGAAGTTCCACTGTTGTAGTTCGTACGTACAGATACTAACAGAATTATGTTGCTAAACTTACCTTCGACAAGAATTCTATCAGCGCACTTTACAAAAAATATATATCGCTCGTAAAATAAGGTGTTGGTATAAATATTATTTTACACTCAACCGTTGTCACCCCATTCTGTCATTATTTGTTGATTTAAGTGTTTTGTCTCCAGAACTAGAAATTTTGTTGTTGCCAATCTTTCGTAAATTTGGCTTAAGTAACCAATTGTTAACTGAAGTTTAACAGAACAACTTTTCTAAAGACGATTTTTACAAAATGAAAACAATATCAGTTGTAGTAAAACGAGACTATTCAATTATCTATATTGTAACATAGTGACGTAAAGCTTGTAAATAACATTAAGAAATTATGACAGAATATTGTTTGTGCAACATGTTGTGCCCTTTAAGGACGGAAAGTTTTCAAGTTTATAAAAAAGAAGATTATCGACCGGTGTCAGAAAGAATACGACTTGATAACTATATCAATTTAGAAATGTTTATGGATACAGAACCGAGCTCAGCTGACATGAAGGACGAAAACTTAACATGGCATCGCATATAATAAACATGACGAAATTCTAGAATAATTTAACTTAAAAACTGATTTTTCCATGTTAGCAGTCTGTAGTAATATCATATTGGCAATAATCAAATTTTATCATTAGTTAAAGTCCGCAATCCTAAAGATTGGTTGGAAACAGCACGCCATGCCGATCTATCCTGAGCTAATCCCTTCATCTCCCTATAGCTATTCATCTCAACGTCTTCAACTATCTGACTCACATACTCCAATCTAGGCCTACCTACCCCTCTCTTTCCCTCCACTCTACCTTCTATGATCAATTGCATAATCCCCCCATGCCTAAGAATATGCCCTACTAATCTGTCTCTGCTACGCTGTAACACTCTCCAAATACTTCTCTTCTCCCCTACTAACTCTAGTACAGCTTCATTTGTTACATTATCTTCCCAACCAATCCTCATCATCCTCCTATAACACCACATTTCAAGTGCTTCTAATCTACGCTTCTCTTCCTTTCCTATAGTCCACGCCTCACACCCGTACAGTGCTACACTCCAAACATATACCTTCAGTAATCTTTTTCTAATACCCAAGTCAATATTTGATCTTAAAATCTGTTCTTTTTCTACGAATGCCTTCCTACCCTGTGCTATCCTACACTTTATATCTACCTTGCTTCGATTATCTTTTGTGATTCTACCGCCTAAATAACAAACATCTGTCACTTCTTCGATTCTATTATCTCCTATTGTGATCCTCATTTTTCTACTGCATTCCTTTTTGTCACACCTCATCACTTTAGTTTTACCTATATTTATTTTCATGTTAAAATCCCTAGTCAATACTGCCTGCATACCATTCAATACCCTTTCTAAATTCTTTTCGCTTTCTTCCAATATAGCTATATCGTCGGCGAATCTCAACATATATATTTTCTCTCCCTGTACATTCACACCTACACTATACTCTTCTTTTACTTTGTTTATTGCATCTTCTATATATAGATTAAATAATAACGGTGAAAGTGTACATCCCTGCCGAACTCCCTTCCCTATTTTTGCTACCTCTTCTTCCCCCTCAATTCTAACTAAGGCAGTTTGGTGTTTATATAAATTAAAAATTATTCTCCTATCCTTATAATCTATACCCGTTTCTTTTAAAATTCTAAACATTATGTCCCAATCTACATTATCAAATGCCTTTTCTAAATCTACAAAAGCTATGCAAGTTACCTTTCCTACCCTCTTTCTTTTTTCTACTACCGTTCTTAGTGCTAGAATCGCCTCCCTCGTCCCTCTGTTTTTCCTAAAACCAAACTGATCTTCTCCTAGCCTTTCCTCTACTTTATTTTCTAATCTCCTATAAATAATCTTTAACAATATCTTCGATGCATGTGATAGTAGACTAATGGTCCTATAGTTCTCACACAAATTAGCTCCTATTTTCTTCGGCATTGTTACTATTCTACTACGCTGAAAATCCTGTGGTACTTCTCCCTTCTCATATATTTTACAAACTAACCTGTATAATCGCTCCTGCATTTTCCCCCCTGCGTGTTTTATTAATTCGGCTGGTATCATATCAATCCCCGCTGCTTTGTTATTCCGTAAATCATTTAATGCTATATGAAACTCTGACCTAAGTATGCTAGGACCTAAGTCATCCTCATCTATCTGTTCCACACTTTCTAGCTCCTCCATGTCCTGCCTACCTATATATAAATCTTCAAGATACTCCTTCCATCTTCTAGCTTTTTCCTTATTTTCTGTGAGTTCCTTATTTTATCATACTGTAGTCATTTCTATTTCAATACACAATATAATCAATGAGTATGAATAATAATTTTAACTTAAACTTAACCACTTTATGTTTCATGAGGAATTTAAAATAAAACATATTCGTAGATAATTGAAGTTGATTCGAATTATTAGCTTCTACAACGGAAGACAATAGGAATGGATCAATATAAGAAGATGCAATAGTACTTTTCGCACTCGAATCGCAACACCTCCCATTGCCATGCACTGAATTACTATTGCTTTACGTTGAACATAATATGTTAATAATTACAAGTAATATTGCACTTCTATTATTTTACTTCATACTTCTTTATCTGAAATTATTTATAAATAATTATAGAAATATCGAGTGTATTCACAAATTCGGAAAAGAATAAGAAAATCGTTTAAATAATCTAGCTCCATTTTCTACGTGCATTTTATTGAACAGCTCTATATAAAAGAAAGTATTTTAGCCATCGATGCTTTTTATATATTGCTTATTACATAAAGTGAATATGTTTAATTTTATAACTTTTTCAATTATATCTAAATTATACAGTGATCTAACTAGATATGTTACTGTCTGCCTTTGACTGCATCAATACAAAATTTTCAGGAGAATACGAAAATTATATGACTATTATTATGCACTTGAACTAGAGAACCAATGCCAATGTCAATGTCGCCAACAAATGCTAATGCAGCATGATATATCATCTAACCGATAAGGATTTTCATCTGCTCTGCATAACACTTGATAAGTTATCATGGGCAATAGTCTTAGGCAGTAAATATTATATATTTTTTTTATAAAATAAAACGAGATCTATATAGCTTTTGTTTTCAAGGAAGACAACTCAACGAATGTATGAATTTAATTTTAGGTTAACAAATTATATGAATTTTTAAACAAGAAAATTAACTTACAGCAAACCATCAGTATTCAGCCTTTATTAGGGTAAAATAGATAAAAAATGCACTTATTATAAAGTAATAAACTGATATGCAAATTGATTGACGGATGGCTGCTTTTATATTCTATAGTACAGCAGATTTGTACAATAGGTTCAAATATTTAGTTAGTTAAAGAGTCCGCAATCCTAAAGATTGGTTGGAAACAGCACGCCATGCCGATCTATCCTGAGCTAATCCCTTCATCTCCCTATAGCTATTCATCTCAACGTCTTCAACTATCTGACTCACATACTCCAATCTAGGCCTACCTACCCCTCTCTTTCCCTCCACTCTACCTTCTATGATCAATTGCATAATCCCCCCATGCCTAAGAATATGCCCTACTAATCTGTCTCTCCTACGTTGTAACACTCTCCAAATACTTCTCTTCTCCCCTACTAACTCTAGTACAGCTTCATTTGTTACTTTATCTTCCCAACCAATCCTCATCATCCTCCTATAACACCACATTTCAAGTGCTTCTAATCTACGCTTCTCTTCCTTTCCTATAGTCCACGCCTCACACCCGTACAGTGCTACACTCCAAACATATACCTTCAGTAATCTTTTTCTAATACCCAAGTCAATATTTGATCTTAAAATCTGTTCTTTTTCTACGAATGCCTTCCTACCCTGTGCTATCCTACACTTTATATCTACTTTGCTTCGATTATCTTTTGTGATTCTACTGCCTAAATAACAAAAATCTGACACTTCTTCGATTCTATTATCTCCTATTGTGATCCTCATTTTTCTACTGCATTCCTTTTTGTCACACCTCATCACTTTAGTTTTACCTATATTTATTTTCATGTTAAAATCCCTAGTCAATACTGCCTGCATACCATTCAATACCCTTTCTAATTTCTTTTCGCTTTCTTCCAATATAGCTATATCGTCGGCGAATCTCAGCATATATATTTTCTCTCCCTGTACATTCACACCTACACTATACTCTTCTTTTACTTTGTTTATTGCATCTTCTATATATAGATTAAATAATAACGGTGAGAGTGTACATCCCTGCCGAACTCCCTTCCCTATTTTTGCTACCTCTTCTTCCCCCTCAATTCTAACTAAGGCAGTTTGGTGTTTATATAAATTAAAAATTATTCTCCTATCCTTATAATCTATACCCGTTTCTTTTAAAATTCTAAACATTATGTCCCAATCTACATTGTCAAATGCCTTTTCTAAGTCTACAAAAGCTATGCAAGTTACCTTTCCTACCCTATTTCTTTTTTCTACTACCGTTCTTAGTGCTAGAATCGCCTCCCTCGTCCCTCTGTTTTTCCTAAAACCAAACTGATCTTCTCCTAGCCTTTCCTCTACTTTATTTTCTAATCTCCTATAAATAATCTTTAACAATATCTTCGATGCATGTGATAGTAGGCTAATGGTCCTATAGTTCTCACACAAATTAGCTCCTATTTTCTTCGGCATTGTTACTATTCTACTACGCTGAAAATCCTGTGGTACTTCTCCCTTCTCATATATTTTACAAACTAACCTGTATAATCGCTCCTGCATTTTTTCCCCTGCGTGTTTTATTAATTCGGCTGGTATCATATCAATCCCCGCTGCTTTGTTATTCCGTAAATCATTTAATGCTCTATGAAACTCTGACCTAAGTATGCTAGGACCTAAGTCATCCTCATCTATCTGTTCCACATTTTCTAGCTCCATGTCCTGCCTACCTTTATATAAATCTTCAAGATACTCCTTCCATCTTCTAGCTTTTTCCTTATTTTCTGTGAGTTCCTTACCCTGCTTATCACATATAATGTTACCCTTTGGTTTTACTTTAGAAAAATGTGACTTAATTTTCCTGTAGCCCAAATCTACTTTACCTCTTCTCATATCCTCCTCAATATCCTCACAATTTCCTTTTATCCACTCTTCTTTCGCTAGCTTGCATTTCCTATTAATTAAGTTCCTTAGTTCCTTATATTTTTTCTGTCCTGCTTCTGTGTTTCCAATTTTAATTTTCCTTCTTGCTTCTATCATTTTAACTATTTCTTCCGTGATCCATTCCCTCCTACCTGCCCTTTTCTTTGTGCCTAATACTTCATTTGCTGCTGTAGTTAACCCATTTCTGATTTCCCTCCATTCGCAATCTATGTCGTTCCTAGATGTTCCATTAGCCATGATTTCTACTTTCTGCTTGTACTTTTCACATACATCAGCTAATTTTAACCTATCGACATCTACTCTGACCTGTTTAGACTTCTTCAAATATTTATACAATATAAATAAAAATTAATAAAAAATGCAGAAAATTTAAAACTATATATAAAATAAATAAAACTAGGGATATAAAATCAGGTATATGTAACTTATTCCGGTGCCGTAAGTAGAAGTATAGACATATTCTACTAGAATTATAATATTCCTTTAAAATATACTATTATTTTTATTGCAAATATATTATACATAATATTAGAACAGGACAAATTATTCTAGTTTTACCACATATCAGTATGCCTGAATTAAAGTAGTAGCATTCGTACTTGCGAAACAAAGTACGTAGAGTTAGGAATAGAAATATTTATAAAAGAATTGATTGTTTAAAAGTCGTATAATTTTTGTATATATTTCATTGTTATGCTTATTATATATATATTTTACGTCAAAGACATTATTGAATTTAAATTGCTTTAAAAGCTATCGTAACAGATATATATTCACAGAACATTTTGAGTTAAAGGTCTGCTATTCAGGAGCCATAGATTCCACACCATCTGTTAAATGAATAGATTAACGTTATGGTAATAATAGGGAACTAATGTTTTGGAAACTATAAAGAATCATTAATGACAAGCCAAAATATAAAGAAATCTAGTACATTGGAATGCAACACAGTGCTTAAGTCCCACTTGAACAATATGTACATATTCCACTAAAGTGCATTTAATTAATAATTCTCTATCTAACACTCAAGAATTTTTTTTTTTCTAGTTGGCCAACGAAGCTTAAAACAACAAATATGATTTGAAATTAAGCTATCAATAATGCATCTCATTATTCTAATGTCAGTTAAAGATTTAAAGAAATTTTACAATATATTAATCCATAACATTTGAAAAAATAGGCGCAACAATTCTTAATAAAATATATTTTCTTATTTGCTGTAAATGATTCTTGTAAATTTACAAATTTCATTTGCGCCACTTATTTCATAGCGAAAATCATTGTGCCACTGTACATAGTTTTTATTAATTAATATATTGCTTTATTTTACTATACGTTGAAGAAGTTCAAAATTCAATATTGTCATGTTTACGAAGAATGATGAAATCACGTTGCGATTATATATTTTATATATTTTAGATTTTCTTTCATTTTCCTCTACAATTTGCTTGCTTTTTATATATACCATTAGATTTGAAAAGCAGCAATACCACGTTCATATGGCTATATTTTCCTAGAAAATTGAATCATTCTCTATAAAATTAAGTTTTAAGTAAATACATTGCCGCGCTATATACTTTAGATTTTGTTGAACATTATGTTTTTGCGCGTTTTCAGCCATTTTAACCACTTTGTGATTTATTATTCCGTAAAAATAGAATCACTCTACGTATAGTTTTTAAATTAATATATTCGCGAATTTTTAGTCTTCCAATTATAAATGTGGATTTTCGGAAATTCCTCTTTTATATTTTTCAAATATTCCTAACTTACTGTGAGCCGAATCATGTTGTATTTATTTGAATTTTTGTTTCTACATTTCTACGACTTTTTAGATATCCTAACCTAAATGCAGTACTTATTTCCTCTATTTCATGTTGATATTATGGTATTATTTTTTAATAATTGATCACCCTATATATACTTTCAATTTTTTTAATTAATACAGTTATGTAATTTTTTAAGATTTTTGGGACAATTATAAGGGTACAGTTTCCTTGCCGATATTTTATAATATTTCGCAATTAGTGAATCATACTGTATATATTTTAGTTTTCATTAAATAGTATGTTTTTATAGGTTTTAGGTCATCCTTACCTAAATAAAGAGTTTCTGTAATTCTATGTTGATATTGTGATGTTAATAAGCAATAATTGAATCACTCTGTATATACTTCAGTTATTTTATTATTTTATTCCAATAATTATTAGTAACCAATCCTAAGTGTAGTTTTCGGAAATTCTGCGCTGATATTGTTCACTATTCTAAAGTGGTTGAATCACACTGTATATACTTAATTTTTTAGAATCAATATCAATATTCCTGTTAGTTTTAATTATCGAATCTAAAGTAGGAAGTTTAAACCACCCTTATTCAAGCGGGTGGGTACTTCACCCCGAGCTTCACTCCATGTGCATATTGTGTGTGTATATATATATAATTGGTGAAAAATTTAATAATTTCTAGAATATTTGTATGTTTGGTATGATATGTCTTGTGTAACTTGGAGCACTTTTTCCTAAATTTGGTATGGAAACAGTCATTGACTTTAAAGTGCATCAAATATCTGTGTACAAAATTTATCAACCGAGGCTTCAAAAGTACATGGCCTCATAGTGTGGTCTAAATAAATAATAGTGTGTGTGTGTGTGTGTGCAAAACCGCAGAAGTGATAAGGATTGATAAGATGAGCGCCACTTATCGATTAAACGGATTTACCGAGGAGACTGTCAAGATTATCTCCAATAGTTACGAGGGTATTACAACCACCATCTGTTGTGACACGTTTGAAATAGCTGAGATTAACATCCTACGAGGCGTAAAGCAAGGTGATCTCCTTTCAATGCATTCGGGGTGCAAGTTCTTGCCTACGCCGATGACATTATCATAATCACCGACACCATCAGAGACATGACCGCCATCCTGAAATATATTACATCCTTTTTTAAGGACCGGTCGTTGGAACTTAATATTGATAAATGTTCAGCATTAGTTCTGGGCGCAATCCCAAGAAAGAAGAAATTGTTTTCGTTAACAACACCAGTTTTTTACATTGAGGGCAAGCCCATCCCTATTATAGGAATGGGAAAATTTAAATACCTCGGAAACAATTTCAACTTTATGGGTATCGCTCCAGCATCAATTAAGAACTTGAGATCACAGCTGTCAAGGATTCACTCTGCCGCCTTAAAACCGGCTCAGAAAGTTCATATTATGAAAAATGACCTCATCCCTAGATACATCCATTCCCTCCAAAATCCCAAAATTACCAAAAATATCCTCAGAGCAACTGACCGTCTTTTTCGAAAATCAATAAAAAAAATGCTACACTTTACCCATAACAACGTCCAACGCGTACCTCCATGCTAATATTCGGGACGGCGGGCTGGGTCTCTTCAACTTCTGCAACCGCATTCCTACTATTTTTGTGCGGAGGCTGGAGAGGTTAGCTCGGGAGGAGCACTCCATCCCTGCATGGACAATGGCCGTCCCCACGATTGCCAGGTTGGAAAAACTCATCAACCTTGACATGGCTACAAACAATAGAGCTTATTGGCGAACGGCCTTACAGACCGGCTATTGTGGAGGCGGCACGGAGCAGGGTAAGGAATTTTCCGACACTCATCGGTGGGTCTCGAACCCCCCCACGGGGTGGACAGCTAGAACGCATATTAAGGCCATTCAATTGCGAGGTAATATGCTCGCTACCAAGGGTATACCTTCTAACCCTCTTGATCAACGCAAATGTAGATATCATTGCGACAATATTGAATCTTTATGTCACGTATTGCAAAGGTGCCCACTCACTCACGGCCCACGCATACAGCGACATAATTATATTGTTGAAGACCTTGCAAAGGAACTGCGCTCAGCTGGCTGGTCCATCAGCATTGAACCACACCTCAGGTTAACGGATGGGAGCGTGCGTAAACCAGACATAGTAGCTACCAAAAATAAATGTTGTCTGGTTTCTGAAGTTACCATCCCGTGGGAGGGTTCGAGAACGCTCAGGGAAAGCTGGAACCAAAAAAGGGATTATTACACAGCGCCTTTGGTCACTGAGGCCCTTGCACGTAAACATCAGAATCACACGATCCAAGTTCTACCCGTAGTCATAGGTGCAAGGGGTACTTGGTGCCACAAAAATGAACTTTTATGGAGGGCTGCCAACTTACCTAAGCTCCTACGTCCCAAATTGGCCCATAGCGTCTTCATCGGTAGTGTTGCCACGCATTCTCATTTTATGAGATCAGCATGGGAATAATTGATGTAGCATTATACGATCTTGCCTGTAATTCCTTTTCCTTCTTATAGATCCTTTTCCAGGCCGATCATAGTCATCACCCTTCCAGGAGTCTGCCTTACTTTATCCATCTAAAAGGTAATCATTCCTGTCATGATAGGCATTTCAATATAATTATTTCATAACTTACCCTTAAATCCAGATCCAACTCCCGCGAATCCTTATACTTACCTTATTATCCACGACATAATTGGAATGCTCCCATGACACTGCAGCACCTGCGGATCATAAAAATTATATATTAATATAGTACGGTCTTGCTTTATGACACTTACTTAATTGGGTCTTCCGGTTTATGCTCCCACTAGTAGCCGTTTAATACAGAATCCTGAAAAGGAAAATAGTAATACAAACACTAATTACTTACCTTCTTGTCATATTCACAATGGTAGGTATATATGTATTTACAATTTTAGATATTTACAATCACATTTACATTCTTATATTTATATTTACATTTTATATTTACAACTTATACATTTATACTTGTCTATTAATTGAAATAACATTTACATGTGTACTTATATTTTTATACATTTACCACCATATTTACTATATTTTATACATTTACAAATTTTATATTTACAAACTCATACATTCTACTTACCTATTGTGATTACCCCAACCTTAACATCTATGACTTTTGGTGCAATTTCCACGATATTGCTTTATTTTGTACTGCGACCAACACGCTATCAACTTTTGTTGTAATGATCTTTTACTTTTAATATTTATAAATAAAGATATTCCCTAGTATATATAAAAATATCTAAAGCCACACATACCACTTAAGTAAATTAACAAATGTTAAATTTGATCGTCTTTGTCAATTGTTGCGGTTTAGATAAAATCGAGCAAAACTCTATAAAAGTTATTTCTTCTATTGGAAGAAATTCAATTGAATTTGCATAAAATATAATACACGTCACGGTTCCTTAGCACATAATTCTTGCGATATAATCATTACTTTGAAGTGATAGATAAATTTATAAAATGGCCAATATCAGTACAGGTGAAATAAAAGTTATTGAAAAGCAAATACGTGCTTTAGATGATAAGTTGGACATTAAATTGTTAAAAATTATCACTACGGTGTTAAATTATAATATAGAATATCACCCAAATACCGTAACAAACATTAAGTAGCTAGATGTACATTTCAAGCGCTATGCGCCCATCTTCAGTAGCACAAGTTAAAACTAAATAAAATACCTCTGTCACGAATCGTGATTGATATACTGTAGAATAGAACACATATTGCTATCTCTAGATGAGCCGGTGAGTTTATGATGGATACTCCTATTCATTCTATTCTTAAAGTACTATAGTTCTTATAGAGCATATAAGTAAGCGATGCTAACTAAGTGTGTTCTACTTAGAGAGGAACTGGTGCAGCGGTAGATATACTTAAGAAAGCGGGCCAACGCCCAGTTCTTCGTGAGCAGTGATATCGTAAACTTCATACATAGTTTAGTTATTTAGCATTTAATTATTAATCCAGGTGAGTGTTATCTCATTGAGTACTGATTTTCGGAGAGGATGGATGTATGTAGAGAATAAATTTAATACATTGTATAAATTCTGTAATGGGGCAATTAGTAAAACTTTGTGTTTATCTCCTTTATTTCATATTTCGTATAAAGAGTGTATATCATTGAGGTATTTGTTTTGCTGTGTTGGAGTTGAACTTAGTGATGCCTCCAATATAAATGATGTTTGTTTTGTTGTGTTGGAGTTGAACTTAGTGATGCCTCGCCTCCAATATAAATTATGTTTGTTTTATTGTGTTGGAGTTGAACTTAGTGATGCCTCCAATATAGTTGATATCTGTTTTATTGTGTTGGAGTTGAACTTAGTGATGCCTCCAATATGATTGATATCTATCTTATAGTGTTGAGGTTGAACTTAGTGATGCCTCCAGATTAATATAATATTGTTGGGGAATGTAAATATATTTACAAGTCGAATATGAGGGATATCTTCATTATTATTCTATTTTGAATCTATCAAATTGTAATTCTGTACTCAGGAGTGTTTTCTTCTATTGCAGAATTTATGGTGGATGCATTGATCGATGTGGGCATTGTCGAAGTTTCATTAATTTAATTTAAGTTGGCTTCAAATGTACATGGCCTCATAGTGTGGTGTTCGAAAGTACTGGCTCCAAAGTGTGGTCTAAATGAATAATACTGTGTGTGTGTGCGAAACCGCAGAAGTGATAAGGAATGATAAGATGAGCGCCACTTAAAAGCCACAACTTATGAAAAAGCCTCGGACGAAGGTGCGGCAGGTCCCGTCGCACCTGGTGAGCTGACGCAAGACGGGCGGCTCCAGGGTACCATTTATGACGAACCTGGCGAGTCACTGACATTCATAGTCCATCTTCCCATTGTTCAGAGGGCGTGTTACGTCTGTCTCAACTCTGGACGGGGGAATGTAGTGGCAATCGGGACTAAGGACGAGATCAGGCATGCCACTGAATACCATAAAGAGCGAATCTTAGAATTTACGTGCACGAACTGCCAAAAAACCTTCCGCTCAAGGCATGCCGGCGATTGCCATAGGCCCAAGTGCACGGGGCCAAAGCCTCCACCTCCAGGCGACGCAATTGTTTTTAGATGCGCGGAGTATGAGATGGTTTACGTCAAAACGGGGTCTGACGCAGCACATCAGTGTCCGGTATCCGCTCACCCGTAACGCGGACAGAGCAGCGGAAGCAGCACCAAGGATAAGAAATCCAATTAGAAGGGGATCAGTATTCACCAACCAAGAGGTGGAACTGACGAAGCCACAATCTCTACAGTAGACATCAAGGAGCTGTATGACTCCAGTGCTAGGTGAAGCGGACGAAGAGAATCCGCCTTTTCCCCTCAAGGATCTTGCCCTGGTCCTTACACCATTCTCCGTCCAAGAGGTTAGGCCAGGGTCGCCAACAAAAAAGCCAATACTGCGAAAGGGCCCGATGGACTGAAAAGATGGCACCTCAGCCATTGGGCCACAATTGAAATTCTCCACCTCCTCTTTAACTATATAGTGGCAAGTGGGACGCAGCCCACGAGGTGGAGAGAGAATCGAACCACATTAATTCCTAAGGAGGGGAAAGATCCTGCAAAAGCAGAAAATTATAGGCCAATTACTATCTGCTCCCTTCTGAGTCAGATATATTGGGGAATATTCGACCAGAAGCTCCGCAAGTGCGTTCGATTCAGCTCCCGACAGAAAGGTTTTACCACCGAGTCGGGATGCTTCAATAACATACACATCCTAAACGAGTTGCTGCGGCACTCGAAGGGCAATGCCGGGCTGGTCGCAGTGGTGCTGGACATCAGCAAGGCCTTCGACACCATCCCCCCCCCCATCAGGCGATTGGTGTCGCACTGCGTAGACTTGGTCTTCCAGAGTTAGTGGTACAACTCGTGGAGGACAGCTATAAGGATGTGTATACCAAAATTAAGACGAAAGAGGAACCGATCAAGATCAAGCTCAAGCGGGGGGTTAAGCAGTGTGACCCCCTATACCCCTTTATATTTAATGCAGTAATGGAGCCACTGCTATTAGCGCTTGAGCAACAGCCCGGATATACAATAGACGGAAACACGGCCGTCTCATGTTTAGCCTTTGCCGACGATTTGATTTTGACGTCGGACACAGTACCACAGGCGCAATATCTGCTGGATTATACGGAACGATACCTATCAGGGTTAGGTATGAAACTCTCCGGACCAAAGTGTTCCGCGTTCCGTATAACAACCACTAGAGACTCTTGGTATCTAGCTGATCCCGGGCTGAAACTAACATCAAGTGGAGACAGTATAGCATCCACGGATGCTAGTACTGAAATAGTATACCTCGGTGCGAGGATCTCACCTTGGGGAGGTCTACAAATAGAAGGGCTACAAAAACAAATATCCGATACTTTACAAAGATCAAAGAAACTAGCCCTAAAACCGCACCAGAAGGTATCCCTGATCTCCACTTACCTAGTCCCACACTACCTGTATCAGCTGGCGACGGCAGTTCCGTCAAGCGTGCTACTCAGCCAACTAGACCAAAAGCTACGGGTAGTGATCAGACATTTACCACTTGCCACAATCAACTGCAAATGGATTAATTTACTGTGGCAAGCGTGACAGAGGACTAGGCTTTCCCAAGCTGGAAATCGTAGCACGTGCAGCCAGCTTGAGGACCGGTATAAAATTCTTAAAGAGCGAGGATCCGGTAATTCGAGCTCTCGCGGAGGGAAACGGCTTAGTAAACCGTCTCCAGCGACTGGCAAACTCCGCTCGTCTAAATTGGCCCCTCACCGCTAAGGAAGTCGACGCCTTTAAGAGGAAAGCCAAGAAAAGAGAGTTCGAAGAGTGGGCAACACTAGGTGCGCAAGGCAAGTCAGTTCAGTCTCTCGCTGGTGACAAAATTGCCAATGCATGGCTATACAACGAATCGCTCCTGATGCCATGCAGACAAATTACCGCACTAAAGATGCGAACAAACACAGCCCCACTTGAGTGGCATTAAACAGAGCCACGCCACAAACGGATCTGAAGTATCGCAAGTGCACGACCCACATTCTTTTTAAAGTGTATTATTGTCCGATCACTGGTGCGAGTCGTAAGGCAGGTTCCTGAACATCGAGGGACCTAGCCACGGCGGCGGAGCTGAACCGTTGTCCTCGGTTCAGGCGGCGACCCCACGTGGTATCTCTGGAGGCTGCAATTCGCAGCCACTAACAGCCGTTTCCTCATATAAGAGGACACCGTTAAATACTAATTTTTCCTTGCCCAAATGCACTGAATTCCCCTGGCAGAACATCAGTCAGATAGATTTCCTCCTTCTATAGGGGACTTGGTATAGGGTGTAAGATAGTAGGGAAAGAGCAAGGATGAGGCACTCGGCTAATGGAAGGGCCAATAGATACAGTGCGGCCCTTCCTCGCGCCAGTGCCTCTATAAACACAATAATAACATGTGTAGGGCGACCACCCCAAACAGCAAGTGGAAAATGTGGAGATCATCATGCGATCTCTATAGACATAGTATATATAAAAATATCTAAAGCCACACTATCAATTGAATTTGCATAAAATATAATACACGTCTCGGTTCCTTAGCACATAATTCTTGCGATATAATCATTACTTTGAAGTGATAGATAAATTTACAAAATGGCCAATATCAGTACAGGTGAAATAAAAGATATTGAAAAGCAAATACGTGCTTGAGATGATAAGTTGGACATTAAATTGTTAAAAATGTTCACTACGGTGTTAAATTATAATATAGAATATCACCCAAATACCGTAACAAACATTAAGTAGCTAGATGTACATTTCAAGCGCTATGCGCCCATCTTCAGTAGCACAAGTTAAAACTAAATAAAATACCTCTGTCACGAATCGTGATTGATATACTAGCAGATTATATATATATATATATATATATATATATATATATATATATATATATATATACATATTATATTATATATATATATAAATCCTACAATATAATCTTACATTGTCTTTCGGATGGTTTGTGGAAATGAAAATTGAAACAATATAATCCGCACTATTTTGAATTGTTTGTTTTTCACACACACACACACACACACACAAAATATCTTCGTAAATATACGTTTGCTGCAAGCTCCTCAGATTAAGCATTAGACGAATAAATAAGATGTCAGAATCCGCAATTTATAAAGGTATCAATTTTTACCGATCACGTAAAAATGAAATTTATTAAAAGGAGATGTATTGCGCATAAATAACTTTTGTAAAATACCATAATGTGTGTTTTAGACATTTACCACAAAAATTGAGCGGACGCTATCCGTTTGTAGAATCAAAGGTGTAAGGCAAGTGTCCCAAAGGCCAAGATATAATATACTCGACAACGATCATATAATAAAGATAACAAACGATAATAATAGCACTGACCACAAGAAAAATTCAAGCACAATTACCTCAACCTTACAAACACAAATAAAAAATGCTAGAATATGAGGAAAAATGATAATTCTGACAATAAGTCAAAGACGGTGCGGAATTCCATTAATTAGTTTTCAATAAATTTCATTGATCATTGCCTATAATAATATTCATTAATCATGACTCTCATAAATCGATTTGTAAATATTAAATATGGAATATAAACTATGCTGTTGTCTGTCGCCCAGAGTTAAATTAATAAAGGAGATCGCAGTATTTTTTTTACATCTTTCTTTAAGACATTAAGTGACGAATGTTTTGCGTAATTTTACCTTCACAGAAAATAGATTTGATTCTCAAAGAAGGATTTGTAGTTCAACCATCCTTCCGAAAATACGAATTTCTTTACAAGCACTCGAAAGCATTGAAATGGTCATCCATTATTTCATTTTTATCGAACGGATTATTAATGGAATCAAAAGGCGAATAATAAACATGACTAACGAATCGACAAATTGTATAAGTTGACCTAAAAATAAAAGAACAAATTATATAATGATCTAAAAATATTGGTATTGGTAGGTTTTGTAACCGCGAAATCTATCGAATTGAATGCTTGCGGAAACTGAACAATATATGCGATACTCGGATAATGTATCATGTATATAATGTACAAGCCGATAATACGGAATATTTCGGCTTGTAGATTTTATACATATATTTATTTTGTGTTTATATTGCACTAGGCATTTCTCAAATAAATATTTTCATATTCGTTACCTTACTGGTACATACTTTGCAAGCCGATTGTGTTTCAATTATACCGAATTTTATCAATTTGATACATTTCTCCCGGGTTCTTGAATGTTTAACACATTTTATTCATTATTTTGATGTTTCTGACGTCGAAACAGCTGACCGTGGCCATTTCGTATTTTCTCGCGCACAGTAATCGAATACTTGCTTTAAGTCGATTGAAGACTGTCGCATTGCTTGGCAGGATGAATTTAATAATATTAACTTGGAGACAGCTTTAGAGAAATTCTACTATTTAATTAATAACGTCATATCAGAAAATGTCGGAAAGAAACGTTGTAAAGTAAAGAAGTTTCCCTTCTGGTTCTCGTTTCCTACAATAAGATCTATTAAAGAAAAACTGAAATGGCACAAAAAGTGGAAAAAATATAAAAATCCTCTTGACGGCCTAACATTTAATCTACTTAGAAACAGGTCCAAATATTTAATATCTAAAGATTATAAACAATATATATCATCAGTAGAGAATGATATAAACAGTGACCCTAAAAAGTTTTGGTCGTACTTTAACAATAAGAAAGAGAGTGTTGGCTTTCCTTCTAGCATTACTTATGAAAACGAGACTTACACCGACTTCAAAGTCATTAGTAATAAGTTTTCTGACTACTTTTACACAGTATTTCAAGTATCATCTCAGCCTGCACCCTTGGATAACTTAACATCGACTAATAATATATCTCTGTCTACAGTTACTATCAATGAAAATGATGTGCGGTCTAGATTATTAAATTTGAATATAAATAGAGGGCCAGGTTCTGATGATATTCCCGCTTTATTACTAAAAAAAATTACTGCTATTGGGATAGCAGTAATGGTTCTCTTATACTATTATGTGTATATTATATTGTATTATACATGTATGAACATTAAGTACTGGACACTTCACTGGGCTAAGCCTGTTTGTAGTCCGATATCGAAAAATAAATAAATAAATAAATAAAAAGACGCAACGCGGATATTGAAATCAATTAACATATTGCTTATGGGGAGACAATGGCGCCACACTAAGTGGAAAATTGTCACAATTTCGCTCCCGTATATTTGGTCAATATACTAACGCAGTCTTCAGTTATCTTCACTAAGTTCTGGTGGTACAGATATCGACAGATATCGCCATATGAAAATCAACCGCTCAAAGTTGATTCGTTTTCGTATATGGACTTGCAACGTCTATGTATACATTGTCATTGGTGGTTGTTTTACATCTAGCGACATCTGTCGTTATCCTTACTCATGTAGTAAGTAAGGATATCGAAAGAGGACACGACTAGCGCAAAGAGTAGATGGCAGAAGGATAGCGGAAGATGGCACTAGTATCTAAAATAATTAATGTAGTCAACAAAACATAAATATAACCTAAATTCATTCACAGAAATACGCAATACATATAGGTAAATATAGGAATAGGACAACATTTTCCACAAATGAAGAGAATTTCAATAAAACAATCGCATTGTCCCCATATTAATCAATAATAGAGTGAAATTATGCGACATAAAATGAATTTAACCGGGATAAATAGTGCTAATGATGCATAACGCTTGGTACCTCCGTTTTGCTTTCGTTAAATACTCTACGGTTCTGTTTTAGATACCTAAAAATAAGTGGCATAATAACCGCAAATGAGCTTGTACATGAAATGGATGTTCGTTAAATGGTATATTTATGAATTACTGCACCAATGCTTAAGTCAGAATCGTACAAATATAAAGTTTGACAGGAAACGTTAAATTTTTAAGAGCATTATGACTGGATAAAAGGCAACCTAAATCACACGAACTAATATTGAAATTATATTAAACGTAAACGTAATACATTTGTAATCGATGTAATCGATGATATACGTATTATACATAATACGGGAAAGGTATCGGGTAACATGGCCGACAAGTTTATTTGCGGCAAATGTAAGAAGAAAGTCGGAAATAACTAGATACAATGCTGGAACATAACGTGCAAGCAATGGATTCACCAAGAATATTCCGGCCTAACAAAAATTCAACTAATAAACCAAGAAAAACACGCGAAACGTGGTACTATAAAGAATGTGATGTTATGTATGGGGAAAACATTGCAGTATCCAACCAAGAAGCCGTTTCCGAGCCTGTAAATCCTGAGGGAAAGATCCCCGAACACAGCTCCACCTCCGAAAAAGAGGAAAAGACAACGGAACAGAATGAACTCAAAGAAATATGTATCAAACATAGTTGCCGAAATTACACGCACCCTGAAAGCCGACATACTGAAACTGAAGTATCATGTACAGAATCTAGAGGCCTCCAACCGAGACCTGATTAGACTTTTAACAAGCACGAAATATGGGGAAGGCGACCAGCTCGTAAGGAAGCCAGCCTGGGGTAACAAAACCCATACAATTGTAAATAACCCCGAGACATCCCACATAACACGGGCCGAAGCCGGTGCAATAACAATAACAGGAGCGAACAAACAGATAACAACTAACTGCAAAGAAATGGAGCCCAGAGCTCCCCCCGGGCGGAAACATGAGCAGACAACCATAAAACATGCAGCCATAGTACTCCAGATAGCAAGGACAAAGAATCAACACAGGAAATTACAGACGGTTACATAACTATCAAGAGCCGAAGGCGTATGCGTACCCAACGCAGAAAAAACGTAGCTGGTAATGGGGCTGGCTCCGAAGACATCAGCTTCTCCGCCGCCGACAAGAAAGTATGGTTATTCATAACAAAAGTAAAGCCGACGGTCAGCGAAGACAAAATCACTGCATATATCAAGAGCAAGGAAAAATTCTTAAACAACGAAATTACCGTACAAGAAATCCAATCCAGGAATACACACCTTAAAAGTTTTATGTTCGGCGTGGACTTCGCCTTCAAAAAAGACGTCTACGATGGCCTCTTCTGGCCGTCTGGATAGCCTTCAAATGCTTCGACTTTGACCTGCATAGAAGAATGAAGGAAAACAGATCGCCAAACCAGGATTATTTAGATTCAGTCGTACAAGACTCCTCGAAGAAGTAACTGAGCCCCCCCCCAGAGTCGCCACACATCAAAAACGGGCAGACCACAACCTAGCAAAATTTAACTACGATGTGTACCCAGACGAAACAACCACTCACCTACGGCGACCAAACAAGAAGGAAACGGAGATAACCATAGCGTCCATCGATATACAAGGAATTTCTAACACAAATAAAGTGCACGAATTAGACACACTACTCCACAACTACAACATATCTATCTTTATAATCTGCGAGCACTGGCTGACTCACCATAACACCGAGAACCTTCAGTTTACCGGATACAAAATAATAGCAAACTACACTAGGAGCGATTACAACAGAGGAGGAGTGCTCATTATCGCAAAAAAACATGTTCCAAGCAGAGGAAGTACCGGTCAGCTCGTGCGCAGAAAAAATTTCGAGGCATGCGTAGCGCACCTAACTATAGACGATAGATATATCACCATAATCGGGGTATATACTACACCTAACTCGGACAAGAAAGATTTTTTTACCAGACTAGCAGCAATCTTAGTATCTATATTGAAGAACTGGAACCCATGTAGAGAAACACACCTCTGTGGGGATTTCAACATCGACCTCAAACAAGATTCGTACCTCAAACACCAATTTATCAACTTGCTTCTACAGTACAATCTGCAACATACCGACACTGACTTCACTAGAGTCACGCGCAGATCACAAACAAGTATAGACAATATATTTACAAACTCTGTGCGGTTAGTCTCGCGAACACAAGCGATAGCCACTAATATCTCTGACCACAGAATACTACTGATCAACTACAAAGTGAAACATCATCAGGAGGTAGAATACAAAAGAAAATACACTGATCGTTCGATTCGAAGTTTCAAAGACTCTTTGAAAGCGGAGAAGTGGAACGAGGTAAAAAAGCAAAGTAACATCAACAAAAAGGTGGAGCTTATGATGGTCACGATCGCTTACAATCACAATGTCTTTTCCCCCCCGCTTCCATCGAAATCTAAGCCCATTAGTAATAATTGGTATAATAGAAACATCAAAGATATGTACACACTCTGCAAAATCTATATGTACTGCAGAAAGCCTACCCAGACAGCATACTCCGGGGACAATATAAAAACTACCTACATAGATACAGAAGTGCCATAAAGACCGCGAAAATGACGAACAATAATGCAAGGATCGGTCGTTCTGACAACATCGCCAAGACTGCGTGGAGTATCATAAAGAACAATAACCCATCAACAAGGCCTGTGCGCAGCACCACAATGATTAAAGATAACGTGGAAATATCGAACGAAAAAGAGATATGCAACACCTTTAATAACCACTTTATGGATAAGATTGAAAATAGCTTGAAAAATGTTCACATCAATCTTAAAAGCGACAACAACCAGAATAAATAACAGTATTTACCTCTTCCCAGCCAGCGAAGCGGAGATAAAGAAAATAATAGTTCTCAAATGCAAGACTTTCACGTGCGGTACGGATGGAATACCAGCGAAGATACTAAGACTAGCGGCCGATGAACTAAGAGAAATCGTAACACATATAGTAAACGATTCTCTGTCGAATGGAGTAAACCCCACGCACTTCAAGGAATCCAACATCATCCCAATATTTAAAAAAGGACACAGACACGACTTCAACAATTACAGACCCATATCGGTACAAAACCAACTGTCAAAAATCTTCGAAACAATTTTTGACAATAGAATAATAGAATTCCTAAACAAACATTACCTAATTTCTGAATGCCAGTACGGATTTATCAAGGGCAGATCGACATCAACCGCAGCAATAGAGGCAACATCCTTCATATATGATGCGCTAGACAGAAAGCAGAAAGTGATGAGTCTATATTTTGACTTTTCCTCGGCGTCGATCACGAGCTGCTCCTAGTGAAAATGGAAGGTATGGGAATACGAGGCTTATCCAATAACTGGGTGCAGAGTTACCTGACACACAGAAGACAAACCGTTCACTGGAACGGCCTGATATCAGCTTATAGAGAAAACAAGATCGGTGTGCCACAGGGCACCATCCAATGGCCACTGTTCTTCCTCCTATTCATAAATGATCTACCAACTTGCCTACAAGGAAATGATCTGAGGGTTATACTATACGCTGATGACTCAAATGTACTCATCTCTTCCGACTCGGAAACCAAGTTACACTTGAGAGAGCAAGATATCATGGGAAAAATGACGATTTGGAGCGAAAGAAACGGACTCCTCCTAAATGTTGGAAAGATTAACGTGATTAACTTCATTCCAAATAACGGTACTCTTAGTAGCAGTCTCTATATAAAGCTCCAGAATAAATCTGTGCAACAGGTGATAAGTAACAAATTTCTTGGCATTTACATCGACCACAAATTAATATGGAGCAACCATACTGATTACCTAGCTGCCAAACTAAGTTCGGCATGCTTTGTTCTCAGAAGTCTGAAAGGCACATGCAGCGGAGCAGTCCTCCGGATGGCATACTTCGGATTATTACAATCATCGCTTACTATGGCATACTATCATGGGGTGCTTGCATGTCCAAACAATATTGCATGTCCAAAAGAAGGCAATCGGATATTATCATCTGCGCCAGCCAGAGAGCCATGCAGGCCTCTATATGCCAAACTGAAACTGCTGACGGTGCCGGCCTTATATATGTATGCGCTTGCACCCACACTAACAAAAAAGATATACTCCTAAACAGGCATTATCACGATCACGATACAAGAACCTGGCAGGGCCTACGTACAGCAACAAATCGTCTGAAAACGACAGACCAAAACCCCTGGAACCAAGTTAATCTATACAACCATCTCCCATGGAGGCTGAAGTATATAGTTAACTTAACTATTATTCGACCTTCATATCGATTATATTGCCAAAAAAGCTTATCGAACGTTGGGATTCATTATAAGAACTTGTAAGCAATTCACAAATGCCCAGGCTGTAAAAGTACTTTACTGTTCTCTTGTCCGATCACAGTTAGAGTTTGCATCCCCCATTTGGAGATCACAGTACAATGTATACAGAGAAAGACTGGAATCGATATAAAATAAATTTACAAAATACTTACGTAGAAGATTTAATGTAAATCATAATTTGCAGACAATATATGTAAGGCACCAAAACTCGGAATTACTGCTTCTTTATAAAATTTTAAATAGTATAGATTGCAATGAGCTTACGGATTTGTTGTACATCCGAATACCTTCCAGACAAACAAGAGACTTATCTTTATTTTCTATTCCTCATGCTAATACTAATTCTGGAAGATATTCTCCTTTGATTCGGATGGCGCGTTTGTATAACTTTCTTATTACATTACACACTTCACTCGATATGTCTACTAGCCAATATCGAAACTTAGTGCTTATACATAGTAATCTATAATCATATATATCATAATATAATTTGTATTTTCCTAATTTAGTTTTCATTTATGCTATTTCACTAAAAACGATAATTATTCCTTATGTTTTTGATATATATTATATATTTTAATTTTTTATAAAATACCTGTAATTCTCTCTTTATTTCTCTCACATTATAACAATGTATTATTACGTCCGTATAAACTTAGCTATATTCTGGTTTATTTTAATTTATTTTATTGTATAGAACTTTAATATTATGTTTTTCTCATTAATTTAGTGGTCGTCCGTTATTGGGACCTTTAAACCGTCCTGTGGATTTCCATGTATATTGAAAATAAATAAATAAATAAATAAATAAATAAATAAATACAAGTATATATAAATATTTCATAACTTATCGGATTATTATTTGTTGAATAAACAATGAAGATACCATACATTATAAGTTAATTTAAGGTATTAAAATTAAGTTTCAGATCTATTATGTTTGTGGTTTTATGTAACTATAATGTATCTTAATGTGAAAATGAATGTATTCATCAATGTGTTCATAACAAACGGTTAGAAGCAGCGTTTGTCCTATGGGTTTTTTCCCCACATTTTTCCCATGTTCGTATATATACGATGAAAAGGGATAAATACTGTGTGCATGTGGGCACTTCTATCTTAATAAATTATTTTCATACATATGAATGTAGTTTTAATTTCAATATACATTGATAATATTGCAGACTTAATATTAGAAACTTTGACATCTAAGCAATAATTCATTCTTCTCAGTCTTGGACTCGCAAGTCTTCTGTTTTCCTTCATTTGAGATACAATTGTCTATTAAATAATAGCATTATTTACGTATTACTTCTTCGGAATCAATTCTTAAATGTTGTACCTCAATCGTTTATACGACCCGAAAATAATGATTATATGATGTACGAGTATTACATTTATTATCTGCTCGTGAAAAGAACCAAAATATAATGCATTTGACAGATACCTCGTGAGCTAGCAATGTAACATTAGTAATTGAAAGAATTAACAAATTCGCACAACTAACAGATAATATTTACAAAAAGCCCTCAATGCCAGGCATGGCATATAATTCCTTGTTAGTGAGTATCAACTTAGCCATAGGAGAGGCAATTTCAAAAAACAATCTAATTGCACAAACTGAAATAAACAATTTTGCCCATGCTTTTAAGACCAAGCAAAAATATTTCTAAAAAGAACAAATCGAAGTATGGCAGAAGGAAAATGGAATAAACCATTAAACCTGCAATTGACCGAAGATATAAAGATACTCTCTGAATTGTTAATGAAAGAGGAGGTTAAACTCTATGAAGCATTAAAACAAAAATATTCATATAATGTATTGTATACACTAGGGAAAATAATTCTTGTTAAAATAATGATATTTAATCGTAAGGAACTGGAGAGATAGAGAGATTAGAACTTAGACACTATGAAAAAAAGAGACAAGTTACATCACAATCTTTTTTTTTTGATTCTCCGAAGCCATTGGAGAAGGCTCTAGCCAAAAATTATTGGCGTGTAGAATTTCGTGGAAAGTTGCATAGAGGCGTACCCATACCAATTCATTCTAAACAAATAAAAATGCTTGATCTCATACTTCAATACAGATATCAAGCTGATGTGCACAGGAATAATCCTTATGTAGGAAGAACTAGCCACATATTCGCAGGATCTTCTCTAAAACATTTCAGTGTAGAATGTGGAGCGAGAAAGCTAGAATTATTAAAATCCACTCTTTTGCGTAAACAAATGGCTACGCAAACACAGTCACTGTCGTTTAGCAGCAGCGAAATGGAACAGATAGCTTCGTTCATGGGTCATCATATAGACATCCACATATCGCATTATAGACAAAGCAGCGATGTGGTCCTGGTAGCTAAGATTTCGAAAATATTAATAGCATTAGAGCAAGGAAAATTGAATCAGTTGCAAGACAAGAATTTTCATGATATTGATGTGGATGCAGAGGAAGGTATGTATACTATTTCAAAAATTGAATATATAGAAATTATAATCAAAAGGCTATTGAAAATATAAATGGAAAATTTGTTTATTAAGAAATATATGTCCAACTGTCAATAAATATAAACAAACCTCAAATCGCTAATATATTTTTCATGGATAAATTTCAATGATTAATAAATGTTCATGATTTTTGTTTCAGACATCCATCTGTTTCAGATTTGCAGCAAACTATTTCGACTCAGAATCAAACATCTTTTACAGTATCACCCACAAAAGATTTAACACCCACTAAATCTGAAAGGGACCTTAGGTCACATGCTGGAGGTAGCAAGGTTAACAGAAAATTAATATTTTGTACAGAATCTACTGATCGACCAGGTAATTAAAAAACAAATGTATTTGATTTAGAAAGAAACAAATTTTATACTTAAAGTTAAATCTCATTAAGTTACGCAGTTTAATATTATAAATTTAATAAATATTTAATAAATATTATAAATTAATTTGACTTTCTAGATCAATTGTCTGATTCCGAAGAGCAATATCAATCAGAATCACCTTATTCAAGCGTAAGCTCAGATGAGGACGATTCAGTAAGAACGGAAGAAGGTAATCATTAATTTTTGCATATAAAATGTCGAACTCATAAAAAATTAAGAAAATAATTATGTATCTCTCCCTATAGAACACTTAAAAAAAATTACGTGGTCCACTCCAGAAAAAAACGCTCTGAGAAAGCAGTTTTCTCATTATTTATTAGGTGATAATCTTCCGAGCATCGGAGAATGCCAAATTATCAGAGACATGGAATCGATTCTCAAAAGGAGGACTGCGAAAATGATGAAGGCCTGGATATATAACCAACAAGATCGTCTAAGAGAACAGGTATCTTGCTGATAATATAGTTATAATAATTTAACAAAATACATAAATACTATGCGCTTATTTAGCTTAATATTCATATTATGTCCGTTTGAATATATATATATTTTTACGTATGTAGTCTGAAAATGGGTCAATATTGTAGAGCTGTAGTCAGATATGAGATAGATAAATATTAAATTGCAATCAAGATTTAAAAAATCGACATGTACACTTAGAAAATAGTACACACTTATAGTTTTCAGTATGTTTAGAACATTTTTATATTTTTTACAGTATTTTTAGAATATAGAGCTACAATATATATATATGGGTATCTA
Source organism: Leptodirus hochenwartii (assembly GCA_947310635.1). Taxonomy (NCBI): domain Eukaryota; kingdom Metazoa; phylum Arthropoda; class Insecta; order Coleoptera; family Leiodidae; genus Leptodirus; species Leptodirus hochenwartii. Next base: position 682,083 of record CAMZJO010000001.1, read on the forward strand.
ACTTTTGTAAAAAAAAAATTGCTTAGACAGAAAATTCCCTCACATCGGTTCTGAACTAGCCTGTATATATTAGTTAAATTTTCTTCACTGTCAAAATAAAAAAAATATTGGAATAAAGTCACTAAGTTGAGACTCTAAAAAGGGACGTGCGTACCAATTGTTAAAATATATAATTTAATTTCTTTTACAGATTTTAAAAAGCACACATGATCTACTCCAGAGAAGTCTGTAGTTCGACCAGAAATTAATAAATATTTGCTCGGTAATAATTTACCACCGTTGGCAGAATGCGAGGTATTGAGAACAAATATCCAGTCCTTGAAGTATTTGGATCCTAGAGATCCCATTTTAAAAGAAAAATTAATCAAATGGATACCAGACATTGCTTATTTAACAGATTTGTTAGCTAAATTTAATGAGGTTAACGTTCAGTTACATGCTGGCAGTCTAAATTTGATAAAAACAAATTCCATCATTGCAGCTTTTCTTGCCAGAATGAAACTAATGAAGCAAAACATTGGACGGCGCGAATTTTCCGAGTTTCCCAATTTGGCGCAGACAAACTGCCAGGATGATGACGTTCAACATTTAAATGTTCTTCACACAGACTTTGAAACTAGGTTTGAAGATGTATTGACTATGGAAATACCACAGTGGATTATCAATCCATATAGTGACATTGAAGAAACGGATGTCATGTTACAAGAAGAACTGATCGGAATAATCACCAACGAAGAACTTAAGGTGCAGTTTAGAAAGGGATATCAGCAATTCTGGATTCAGAGAGACAGGTACATATCGTGCATTATGGACTATCGCGAGAAAGTTTTTGATAGCTTTTCTATCTTCATACCTCGTGGAAAGGAGTTTCAGCGCGGTTGTCAATCTCCTTACAAAAAATAATAAACAGATTGGAAATCACTCGCCGAGGATTTAAGGTTAAACCTGACTAAATTGAAGCCAAATATTGAAATTTTGCTATCAAAGCATCAGGCTCATCCCTCCCATTAAAAGCATTGATTTTTTGTGTATTTATTTTATGTAAAAATGTTACTAGATTTGCATTTTGTGTCGTTTTAATTAATAAATGTATAACTATAAAACTTAACATATTTTTTTATTTTAAAATTTTCCTCTCTACAGTAAACCCTATCAAAGTGAGTAGCTCTGTGTCAGCTTCAAAAACACATTTAAAGTTGATGAATTATGAAAAAAATCAATATAAGGAAAGCACGGGGTCTATCCAAAATAATCTACCCGGGACAAAAAAGTTTGGGAACCTCTGCTTTATACGGACCTCTCTAAAGGCCAAAGCGTCGTTACCCGTATCTTAGGAGGCATATGCTGTGCATTGGCATACCATCAACACTAGAACGACGATACTTGGTTAATTATTATGGTACAGTTTGGTTCAAGTACAAAACTTGTGTTTGCATATTATTACAGTAATGAACAGGTTGAAAGGTAACCATTGTTTTAAACAAGAGAATCTATTTAAAGTAAAATTAAAAGACGATCCTTTTTGTTCTTGGAGAGAGTATGGGTCTAGAGAATAATAGATTCTTCGATGTTTTAAACATGTGAAAGAAAGAAAAAGTATGCCCGATGGCGGTAGTAAATTAGTCATTGATAATATTTTAGAAGAATATACAAATTTATAATTTGATGTACAAATATGATTTTGAATGCAATTATAGATTGTAGTATGATATATTAGTTATAATTTCGTCAATTGTAACACTATTATCGATCGTCAATTGTAGGACTTATTTATCCAAGTAGTTTACAGCCGAAAATAGTGTAATCTTATGGGGCAATTGTAGGACTTTTTTAAAGTCCTACAATGGAAATTAAGTCCTACAACATGGTCCTACAAATGCCGCAAACCTCTACGTATATGTATATATATATATATGTGTATATTATATATATGTGTATATTATATATATGTGTGTGTGTGTGCAAAACCGCAGAAGTGATAAGGATTTATAAGATGAGCGCCACTTTAGTAAGTACCTCGAAGCCGTGCTCGTGGCGGGCTCAACGTCCATAAGGGTTGGCCAGCACACTACAAGGCCCATAAATATCAAGACCGGGGTCCGACAAGGCGACCCCCTAAGCACTGCTCTCTTTAATATCGTGATGGACGAACTACTTACCCACCTCAATAGTTCTTTCCGCGGCGGATCTGTCGGCGGGGGCCTGACCTGTTCAGCGATGGCCTTTGCCGACGATCTGGTCCTCATGGCCGACGACACGGGCGAGATACATGACATCCTGCGATCAGTCGAAGCCTTCCTCCTCAATGGGGGCATGACGATCCACCCAAACAAATGCAGGAGCCTTGTGTCTCGCCCTGTCGGCGGGCAGATGGCCGTCGAGGAAACCCCCACATTCAGAGTCAATAACCAACCTATCCTCGCTCTCCACCACTTGGAGTGCTTTAAATACCTTGGCCATAACTTCCAGGCTAGTGGTGTAGAGCGTCCCACCCTCACCAACCTCCCCGAATGGCTATCCAACCTCCGTAAAGCCCCTCTGAAACCCCACCAAAAACTAACCATCCTTAAATCACATATCTTACCTAAGCTCCATTACTCCCTCAGCAATCCGACGATCACGGCCAGGGTTCTCCGCGAGGCGGATCGACTGGTTCTGAGGTGTGTTAAAACCTTTTTACACTTGCAGTTGCACACCTCCGACCAGTCCATCCACGCCGCGGTGAGAGACGGGGGCCTCGGGGTGGTAGAGCTTCGCTCCGCCATCCCAAAGTCTTTCCATCGGCGGTTGGCTGACCTACAGTCTTCCGCCACCGACCCGTACGCCCAGGCCCTGGTCGTCTCCAACTATTTCTCCGGTGTCTTGGGCCGCTTAGCCCGACTGGTGGGCGACGCCAGACCGTCCTCTCAGGTCTGGCGAGATAGGATCACGTCTGGTGTCTTCACCAGGGGGCTCGAGGAGGCCACTGTGGACGTGGCAAGCAGGGCATGGCTCGACCGGCTGCCGGCTGGTTGGACGGGAAGGGATTTTGTCCGGGCGGTTCACCTTAGGACCGCCAACCTTGTGTGTCGAGGTATCCCGTCCAACCCCCCGGCCGCTCGGTTGTGCCGTGCCGGCTGCGGAAAACAGGAAACCATATGCCACGTCCTGCAGGCTTGCAGATCGGGCAACGTGCACGACCTGCGGATCGCGCGCCACAATCTAGTGGTCTCGAAGGTGGAAAATCACTGCCTGAAGAGCCGCTGGGCTGTGAAGCGCGAGCCGCAGGTCCGCCATAAGAGCGGTGAGCTCTTCAAGCCCGATCTGGTCATCCACATCGATGACAACACTTCCATCGTGTGCGACCCCAGATCAGTTGGGAGGGGGCAGACACCTCTCTTCAGGGGGCCTGGGATCTCAAAAAGGCCAAATATGAAACTAACACCTTGTTCATGGAGGCGGCAGCCCTACGATGGCCGGGCAGAACTTTGCAGTTCTTCCCGATTATCGTGGGCGCAAGTGGCATTTGGCCTAGGGCCAATGTACCTACCGCCGAGGCCTTGAGATTCCCGGGTCCACTGAAGACTTCCATCATCAATGGGGTCCTCAAATGGGGCTGCAGTATTCATGCGGCCTTCATGCGAGGATTCCATCGGAGGGTGGCCGTCCGTCCCCCCGCGCCCCGTGCCGCCCGATAAGCCGACACTCCACCTTCTGTAGGTGTAACGTGCAATATGCATTAAAACCTCTCCCCACCTACTACAGTACACCCCCCACACCATCAGCGGTGTGGCTCTAAAAACAATGAGCATTCATCTATAATGCTGCTATTTTAACATCAACATCGATCCGTCCGCGACCATCGGCGGGGAAAATGCGCCGTCATAACTCCTCTAAGACGGCGTTTAAAATAGTATATATCAAAATATCTAAAGCCACATATACTTACAAGAACACATACCACTTAAGTAAATTAACAAATGTTAAATTTTTTCATCTTTGTCAATTGTTGCGGTTTAGATAAAATCGAGCAAAACTCTATACAAGTTATTTCTTCTATTGGAAGAAATTCAATTGAATTTGCATAAAATATAATACACGTCTCGGTTCCTTAGCACGTAATTCTTGCGATATAATCATTATTAGTTCGCAGTATGAATAGGATAGGAAAGTTAGAGAATTTGAAACTAGAAATGGAGAGACTTAAACTGGATATTGTAGGGATTAGTGAAGTTAAGGGGAAAGATCAAGTAGATACGTGGTCAGGAGAATATAGATTAATAACCACAGCATAAGATAATGGGCATACCGGTGTAGGTTTTATAATGAATAGAAAGTTGGGATGTAGAGTAAAGAGTTATTGCCAAGTTAGTGATAGAATTATAACTATTAGATTAGACACGAAGCCAACGGACACAGTTATAGTGCAAGTATATATGCCAACTTCAAGCCACGATGATGAGGAGGTAGAATCCATTTATGAGGAGATTGAATCTAGGTTAGCAAACGTTAAAGGACAGGATAATCTAATTGTAACCGGAGATTGGAATGCCGTAGTAGGTAAGGGAAAGGAAGTTTCAATAGTAGGAGAATATGGAATAGGAACACGTAATGATAGAGGGGATAGATTGGTAGAGTTTTGTATTAGGAATAAGCTAGTGGTAGCAAACACGCTTTTTCAGAATCACAAGCGCAGGATATATATATATATACGTGGAAAATACCAGGAGATATAGGGAGGTATCAGATAGATTACATACTGGTTAAAGAGAGGTTTAGGAACCAGATTAAGAATTGTAAGAGTTACCCTGGAGCAGATATTGATAGTGACCATAATTTAGTAGTCCTGGACTCAGAGGTCAAATTCAAGAAATTACAGAAGTCTAAACAGGTCAGAGTAGATGTCGATAGGTTAAAATTAGCTGATGTATGTGAAAAGTACAAGCAGAAAGTAGAAATCATGGCTAATGGAACATCTAGGAACGACATAGATTGCGAATGGAGGGAAATCAGAAATGGGTTAACTACAGCAGCAAATGAAGTATTAGGCACAAAGAAAAGGGCAGGTAGGAGGGAATGGATCACGGAAGAAATAGTTGAAATGATAGAAGCAAGAAGGAAAATTAAAATTGGAAACACAGAAGCAGGACAGAAAAAATATAAGGAACTAAGGAACTTAATTAATAGGAAATGCAAGCTAGCGAAAGAAGAGTGGATAAAAGGAAATTGTGAGGATATTGAGGAGGATATGAGAAAAGGTAAAGTAAATTTGGGCTACAGGAAAATTAAGTCACATTTTTCTAAAGTAAAACCAAAGGGTAACATTATATGTGATAAGCAGGGTAAGGAACTCACAGAAAATAAGGAAAAAGCTAGAAGATGGAAGGAGTATCTTGAAGATTTATATAAAGGTAGGCAGGACAAGGAGGAGCTAGAAAGTGTGGAACAGATAGATGAGGATGACTTAGGTCCTAGCATACTTAGGTCAGAGTTTCATAGAGCATTAAATGATTTACGGAATAACAAAGCAGCGGGGATTGATATGATACCAAAGAAGTCGATCAGTTTTTCGATGCGCAAGCAAAAGTGTGTAAATGTAAATCAGTGGCAGCAACTGGCTTAAAATGTTGCAATTGTGATACATTATACCACCCATCATGTGTCAAGATATAGAATTGCTGTATTGACCAAGGATAGTGTTAATTGCTGTTCTTCACAAAGCATAGAAGTAAACGGGCAGAATGTGATGACGAGTCAGTAAGTGAGAATATTGACGTGTTCAAGGTAGAGGTGCGCTATCTGAAATCTCGCCTCAGTACCGAAGATGTATTAATAAATGCTTTAAACGCCAAGATAAATTTACTATCTGAAAAATTGTTAATTTGTGCAAATAATGCTGCGGAAAGCCATGCAGCTCCATCTATCAGCGCACATAGAAACGCCGCCGTGAAGTTGACAAGAGCTTCAATACGCTGTCTATTCAACAATCAAGTAACAAAAACTTATAATTTTATAAAAAGGTATAAATTTATGACTTAATCCCATTTGGAAGATCGCTAACGTATATCAAAAATAGTGAGGGTCCCATTATCGATCCCTGGACTACTTCTGGATGTTATAATTTTTTGTCCGATTTGTCTCCTTCAATTAGTACTTCAAAAGATCTTTTGCCTAAGAAGATTTCTATCCATTTTAGTAATTTGCCTCTTATGCCAAAATGGTCCAATTTCTGAATTAAGGCCCGCGTGTTTACGACGTCAAACGCTTTGCTAAAGTCAATATATACTACATACGTCGGTTATTTTCTGTCAATGGCCTTTGTACTTTGGTCCAAAGTAGTAATTAAGTTACTTGAAATCGACTTGCTTGGTGAAAATCCGTGCTGCGATGATGGGATGATATTATGTAGTAGTGAAAACTCGATTAGCTTATTAACTTTTCTAGTAATTTGCAAAGTGGAGGGGTGATACTCACTGGTCTATAATTATTAGGATTCAGCTTATCCCCCTTTTTATAAATTAGTATAACTTGTGCTTGGAGGCATTGTACCGGTACCATAATTATTCTAATACTTTTATTAAATAAACTGCATATATGAGGAGCTAATATATTTGCGCAATTTTTAAGGATTATTTTAAGAATGTTGTCCGGGTCGGGGGAACCCGTCTCCTTCAGAAGAGATATTTCTTGGCTTACTTCGCTAGTGGTTATTTGAATGTCAGTTAATACATGGATATTGTACGTATCTGGTGGCAAAAATGAGTTGGCGAGGTTACTAATCAAAAATTTTACGGCAAATTCTGTAGCAAAAATATTAGCTACTTCTTTGGCTCGTTCGTTTGAGACAGCGTTGATGGGTGACGTACTGTGAACCCTCTTAGTTTTGATATGAGGGTGTTATGAGTAATTATTTTATACAATTCCTTGTGTTTAATTTTGTAAATCTTATTAATATAGTCATTCCTGGACTAGTTTATTAGGTTTTTAACTGAGTTGGACCAGCGGCGATAGGTATCGTAATGTTCGGCTGTTCTTGTGATATGTTTTTTTAAATTAATCTATATTAATTTATATAATAAATATTTCCGGTTAGAGTAAATGTTTGTGACATAATAATCAGTTGCTTAGAAACTTCAAATACAAATGACCACAATTGAATGAATTATCTTTCTGAAGTCTAGCTTGATTATAGAATATCTGACTACCTCTAAAGTAACTAATCACTTCCTTTGGTGGTTGAAGACTGCCAAAACTATCGAAATAGCTAACATGATTACCATTCTTTTTATAGGCTACCCAATGAGAACCGGGTCCTTTCATGGAATCCATGTTGATTATCCTAGATTCGTTATAGAATGGCGTAAGTGACAGTTTGTCTCTCATAAATACACCTCTGAAATAAGGTATAGATTTTGCAAACTTTTCCAACTCCAAATTAGAGAGAGTATGATTAGGTATTCGATTTATTAGTTTTTCAAATAGAGCCCGAGACCAGTTTTGTATGGTTTTAGATAGAGCTCCTTTCCACCTCGCAATGCAACCGCTTCCATCATTTTATTATGTCTCTGGGATTCTTTTAGATTTTCAACCGCAGCCTTTGAATCACCATTTGCTTTCGCAAACCGGATGCTCCACCTGTTAATGCCCCCAGAGCGCTAAGACCAGCGAATATAGGGATAAGTGGAAGTATGCCACCGCGTTTTGGAATCGGAATAATTCTAGGTTTTTTCACTTTACACTTACCGCCAGCCTTTTTAACAGCTAGCCTAGCTGAGGAAAGAGCAGTCGTAGATGCAGACTTTACAGTCGATATTTTACCACCTCTAATTGCTTTTCTGGCAATTGCGAGTATGGTGCGCGCATGCGATAGCCTTTTCTTCTTCATCCTTATTCCTGACCCAGTTTTACACTTCACAGCCATTCCTGCTGATACAGTTAGTGCGCCGACTCTCTTTCCCAAAGAAGCGTCTTTTGATTTAACTCTATTCCAGACAGCCCCTTGTAAAGCTACATAATCTTTATGACGTTCACCAACATCTTTGGTGAACGTTATAAAGCAAGACAAAACAAGACAAGATAAGGTACAAAACAAGACATTGCTCTTTCAATTCTAAACTTGGATGAGTGCTTTTCGGACTGCAATAGTGATTCGTTAAAGACTAGTCATCATGGAAAACTGTTACCTCACACAATAAGAGCGATAATTAGTGGTCCTTCCGGGTATGGAAAATCAAATGTTATGATTTTGCATATTGCATATTTGCATGATTTTTTTTTTGCATATGGTAGACATAAGTATATTAATTCATTCTATCTCTGTCAGACTTATAGTCAAATTCCAAAGATATTGATTTGAGATAATTCTAACATGATCTGTGTCTTTAAACAGGATGTTTTAAATTTAAAACATGTGTGAAACGATCATGTGAATAATGATGAGTTTTGATACATTTAAAGATATGTCTAAATGGTGCTAGCTGCAAAAATATGGATTTTTGACAATTGTAAAAGATGTTGACATTACGTCAGGCCGTTATCGCTGCGGAATTGATCAATATTTAAGTCAAGGTAACAAGTAATGAGTATAAAGTGAATAAACACTGCGTATGCAACTACTACTATTATAACTACAAACTATGAATTCAAATAAGAGATTAGTTCAACGGAAGCGTGGAAATCTGCAGCAGCAGCAGAAGAAACACCTCATGAAAAAAAGGAAGATCGACACTCCATTTCCAAACGATTAATTGACGTTATGAAACCAATTAGAAAGAATGCCATTAGAATGGGCCGGTCTGAAGAGGAAATTTTGAATAAAACCTATAAACCTATTATTGAACCGTTTAAGGCATAATTAGAAATTACAGAAATATGAATATTAAACCAGAGCAATTGAAATCGGGGGATTCCAAATATGATCAAGATGTAAAAGATGTAAAAGATGCTAGTATGGTTACATCACCAAAAAGACGAAGTTATTGGGATACATCTATACAACATATGCCCATATCGAAAATCTCAATGATGATGAAGTATTTGAAATAGAAGAAGAAAAAGAAGAAGAACCACATGCAGGAATTGATTCGTCCGAAAATGTGAATGATTTTGAAAGAGATCGAGAACAAATAAGGAGAAGTATGGGTCAATCACATCCGGCAGCCATTCAAGAATACCTGGAATCGTATCATCCTTTACCTAGATAATATATCAACGCGTTAATGTATGATACAAGTGACTACGATATGACCAGATGTTTTTCAAATTAATAATTGGTGACTCTGAAATACAACTAATTGGATAGGATTTGATGATTGAAGGAAAACTGTATCCTGGCTGAGGGATTATATGATTTATTGTTGACAAAAACTCAAAACCAATATATACGACAATGAGTTGTAATTATATAGATATTTTAAAAATGATCACTACGGTGTTAAATTATAGTATAGAATATCACCCAAATACCGTAACTTAAAGCATTAAGCTGCTAGATGTACATTTCAAGGGCTATGCCCCATCTTCTGTAGCATAAGATAAAACTAAATAAAATACCTCTGTCGCGAATCGTAAGATTGATATACTATTAACAATAACAATTAACGAAACTAACAAGTAATAGCAAAAAACATTGGTTTGTGGGGATAAAATAACCAAAAATAAATAAATAAATAAAATTAAAATATATGTAAAAATAGTTTTTATTAAATAAATTAAATAGACAAGATGAAATTGGGCCTGAATCTAAATTCTTTAAAATTGATTTAGATTTATGCATGTATATACTTGCAGAAGCATTTAGCAATTGGTGGCCAAACCGCCAACCAATTGAGAAAAAAGATTTTGCGGGCCGGTTTTGAAGGCAAAACCTTCAGTCGTAAGGTCTTGCTTAATATAGGAGCAAACGACATTTTAAATGTATGTAAAAAGAATTTGCACTATGTTTGTCTACATTTTTTATTATTATAAGATACAATGTGACCATTTACATTGCAGGGAAAACCGGCAAAGATAATTATTATAAATATAATAACCATAATAAAACATTTGCAAAAAATGGGCTGTATTATATTTATATGTAATTTAAGCCCAATCAAGGGCACAAATGAGGACAAAATATTGAACGCCCTCATAAAGCCATTAGTGGATGGCGTAAAATGTATTCTAGTGGATGTAGCGGCTCATGTCGAGATACACCACATACAGTACGTAACGCAGCATATAATAAATGATTCTTTTTAGATTTCTTGTATATGTCTTAGAATATCAATTAATCTAGTTGTTTCAGAACGAATAATATTTAACAAATATGTAAATACAAATTCCTTATAATTCCAGAAAGCGACACAGAGTGCATTTGACCCAAAGGGGGGTGAAGGCAATGCACGATGCAATTCGAAAGTATACTTATTAATTTTAAAAATTATCACTACGGTGTTAAATTATAGTATAGAATATCACCCAAATACCGTAACTCAAAGCATTAAGTAGCTAGATGTACATTTCGAAGGCTATGCCCCTATCTTCAGTAGCACAAGATAAAAACTAAATAAAATACCTCTGTCACGAATCGTGATTGATATACTATTAAATAAATAAATCAACATGACAGAAGTATTTCAAAAATGGCACACAATATGACCCACAAATCTCTCAAAAGAATATAAATTAATAATTAACGAAACTGACAAGTAACAACAATAAACATTAGTTTGTCCAACCTAAAATAACTAAAAATAAATAAAATAAAAATAAATTTAAAAATAGTTGTTATTAAATAAATTAAATAGACAAGATGAAATTGGGCCTGATTCTAAATTCATTAAATTTCATTTAGATTTATGCATGTATTTTCATAAGCATTTCACTCGGAATAATTCAAAACGCTTTTAAGTAATTTAAGTGAACTAATTTGAATAGGATGACCTGATTCAAAAATATGCTCGGCTACAGTACTTTTATCTTTTCTATTCAATCTGAAATGAGCTAAATGTTCCTTAAATCTAGTTTCAATGGGTCTACGTGTTTGTCCTATATATACTTTAGGACAAATAGAACAAGATCTTTCATAAATACCCGATTTTTTATTGAAATCAATCAAATCTTTGGGATTTCATAGAAAATTAGCAAGACTATTAGAAGTATTATATTTACTTTAAAATTATATTTATTTAAACTACTATCTAAACCACGTGCAATTATAGGATCAAATGGTAATTTAACAAATTTTGGATTTTTATTTGGATAGTTTCGCTGTAAAAAATTCTTTAGAATTCATTAATAATGTTAAAGATCTAACACTATGAAATAATGAAATACTTATTTCATTTGATGTTTGCTCGTTATTTCCAAGTGTTCAAGTGATAACAAGTAGTATAATAACGAAATTTTGTGTATAGAATAAGAATTACGGGAAGCTGTTATAATTTTATAATGAGTATCGATAAGTAGATACTCTCTACACCACCACCACCACTATAATTTTACATCGTCCAATAACTCTGTGGTGAAAAGGAATAAAGGATTTTCTCTTACGTCCGATATAGACATATGGTGATATAGACATTCAACAGAAAATATTGAAGAATGTTGGTACACCTTTAGATAATAATGACGCTATTAGGTTGTTTTGTATGAACAATCTCATAGATCGGAATAAACATGATATAGATGAGACGATTGATAAAAGGCACGAAAATTGGTGTTTCGGAATCTCCGACACCGTCGAGGGCTCAGGTGCTAAAGTCAGTAAAAAACACCCTCAGCACATCATCGACGTGGACAGCTGAGGGGAGAATTTTCATTCTGATGGATGACGGTGAGAAGCTGATGGTTCGAAACAAGAAAGATTTCGATAACATTTGCGGGGAATATGGTATTACTATAAATGACACTGAAGCTGTACCTGTATTGCAGCAATCAAAAACGAATAATCGTCTCACAAAATTATAATAATTTATCGTGTACTATTGACTTTCGATTAATCTAAATATTCACATTTAATAGCATATTGTAATGTTTTCAAACTATATAGCCCCTCATTTTCATATGTGAACTTCGTTTATAATTTGGGTTTATTGTTATTGATTATTGATTGCATTAGTGTTGAGAGGGATATATTGCCATATTTTAAGCATAGAATTATATAATACATAGTTTCTGGACATTTGTATTAAACTTAATTGGATTGATGAACATTGCACATTTTAATATTCGCTCTATATTTACAGGATTCGCAGAATTCAAAGAACATATTTTGAATTTCAATTATGATATAATTGGTATTACGGAAACATGGTTATCAGAAGATCAATTGACGCATCATTTTTCGATTGATGGTTATAATCTAGTCAGGATGGATAGAGCATGCAGAGGTGGAGGAGTAGCATTGTACATTAAAATTAACCTTGATTATAATATCATCAAAACTATTAAGAACTTTCGAATTTAGAACAACTATGGATCAAGGTAAAAATTAAGAAAACTATATTCATAGTGAGAGTGATATACAGGGCCCCTAATATTAGTGCTGGCGATTTCTTAAGTGATCTAGAAGATACATTTTCATTTGCATCGTCATTAGGTGATAAATTTGTATGTGTTGCAGATTTTAATATTAATTTATTAAATAATACCAATAATATAATACTACATTTTCTGGCAATTCATAATTCTGTCTTTAATTCAAGTAATTACAGAACCCACGCGAATTTCAGCTGCTAGCCAGACTTTAATTGATTTCATCATAATAAATAAAGAAGCAATCGTTTCTGATTCGGGTTGTGGTGTACTGCACAATGTATCAGATCATTTCTCAGTTTTCACTAGATTAGAGCAATCTCACTCCTTCAAAGAACCAATTTACAAAACTACACGAAATTACAAAAATATAAATCTAGATTATTTTAATAAGCACTTATCACTTATCAATTGGTCTCATATATGTTATGGCACCACAACCGCTGAAGTGAGCAGTTCATATTAGATATAAGAGGATGACACATGTACAATAGTTCAGTTATAATCTTATAGCTTAGCGCATTAGATAACTCCGTTGTAATTTACCATACGTGTATTAGACAACGCTTTTTATAATATTCTTTAATTAAATCACAATCAAATGTTGTGTAATTATAAAATAAATTAAAACTTTTTAAAAACAGATTCAGTCGAACCAGAATCTTAATTTATATACTCCTTTCATGACATCAATAGTATGATCGAGTTTGTTAATGATAATATTTTATATTTACTAAATTTGTTTGCTCCTTTAAAAACAACTCGTATAACTAAACGCCCTGCTCCATGGCTTACAGAGAATTTAAAATTCATGCTGTCGCTGAGGGATAAAGCATCAAACGAATTTAAACCACTAAAATTATTACACACTGGAATTATTACAAACAACTAAGAAATTTAACTAACCGAACTATTATCTTCGAAAAAAAAGCTTATATGGAAGTATATATTAGAAATCGAAATGCCAATGATATGTGGAGAGAATTAAAAAAATTCTCCACTCAAATGTCTACAATCTTTTACCTGAAAAGCAATCCGGTTGCCGCACAGGTCACAGCTGCGCAACGGCACTAATCGAAATTACAGATACTATTCTTAGAGTCACAGATGAACACGAATTAACTAGTGTAGTATTGTTAGATTTCAGTAAAGCCTTTGATACTATTATCACATTCTACATTGATTGGTATTTTACATTATCTGGGCTTTCACCTCAACGCAGTGAATTTAATCAAAAATTATTTAAGTGATCGATCGCAGTGTGTTATAGTAAATGGCAAAACATCTCAATTTCTGAATCTGAGAGGTGGGGTTCCGCAAGGATCCATTTTGGTTCCTATTATTTTTTCAATGTATACTTCAGAATTGGGTTACACATTGCGATTCTGTTCCACACACTTTTATGCGGATGATACGCAATTATTACATCACTCCAAGGCGGAAGAAATCTTACTTACAAATCAAGTTATCAAGAATGATGTTGAAACGTTAATTAACTTCTCTAAAAAACATTCCTTAAATATCAATTCCAAGAAGTCATCGGTCATTTTATTTGGTCCCAAAAGTAAGCTAGAGAGTGCTAAGGAGGAACTAAATATTGTGGTTGATGGAGTTAAAATTGAAGTAGTTAATGTCGATCGTAATTTGAGTGTCTTGGTGGACTCTGATTTAAGATTTAAGGAACAACCAAAAAGCGTTTGTTAACCTTAAACTAATTTATTCACATCGGCAGATTTTAAATACTTACTCCAAAAAGATCTTCATAATTGATTCTTTTTCATTTTCTTTTTAACAAAATCTCAAATGATCAAGGTTAAGTGGAAGAGCAGAACCTCCAGTTCCGATTGGAGGCCTGAACTTCGCCTTGGGTTTTTGGCAGAATCTTCTACAATTATTTTTTTCATTTTGTATGTATTCAGTTTTTTATTTTTACTTTTTATATATTATTTTCAATTTTTGTATTTTCTGGCACATATATTAATGTATTTATTTTATTTATTTATTTCTGTCAGAATAAAGACGTTATTATAATTATAATTTCTTTTATTATAAGATTGCGATTATTCAGAACATGGATAGTCAATTGAACATCCTTTCCCAAAATCGAAAAGAGGATATAATAAAGATTAAGAGCGATGTTAAGTCTGCGCTAGAAATAGGATCGAAATTTATGGAAAAAGATCTAAAGTTTCAGCAAAATGAAGTAGGCCGACTGGATAGAGCGAGACCAGCACACCTTAAACGGCTTAATGAACAAGATGGCGCTATACATAAGCTTGAAACCATTCAAAAGACTCAACTGCCTAGGATTGACAAAATATATTTAGATTAACCGGAAAACACCAAAGCTCCAGAAGGAAATAACTATAATCGATGAGCTATATAATAATCTGTACCAAATTGATAGAAGGACTCCCAAAGTAAAGACACAAGCAACATTAACTGAGTGTCTTTTGAGGGTTCATTATGAAGTGGATGGAAAAACTCCGCGAATCAGCAAAGCAAAAGCTCAATTTGCGAAAGGATATACACCAAAATGGACAACTGAAATTTTTAAATTAGTTCAAGTTAAAGTATCTAACCCAATTATTTATCTGCTGGAGGATATGAATCAAAAGCCAATTATCGGTGCATTCTATAAAGAAGAGTTACAGAAAACAAAGCATAATAATATATATTTGCAGGAGAAAATTTTGAGAAGAATAATAAAGTGTAATAAAATTAAATGGCTTGGATTAGATAAATCGCATAATATTTGGATAATCAAATCAAATGTATTGTAATATTACTACTACTTATTAAGTTTGTTTTTAATAAATTATATAAAAAAATGCAGATAATTCGTTGTTATTTAATTTTCATGCGATAAATAACACATAATGATATTATTATAATAATGCTTAATTTGTCCGTCTTTTATTTTTTTTTGTAATAGAAATGTTATATTTTTACATTATTTTATAGTAAACTTATATTAAATCTTGATAAATGTGTATAGATATTAAATATATTTTACATGATATACTTAAATTTAAATAAGCAACTATGGTTGGTAACTTTGTATTATTGTAACTATTATATGAATAAATTAAAAATTAGATTATAAATTCAGTTTATGGTTTTATATGGTAAATCATTTATGTGTTTACTAAATGCCTCCAAACAGGCTGAAAATACAGGTCATGATAATGAAATTTTATCGATAGTCGAAGAACTACGAGAGGCCAAGGTTATTTACTAAGAATGAGCGAAACAAAAAGAGGTATACGCACACAGTTCGCTTGTAATCGATGTAATCGATGATATACGTATTATACATAATACGGGAAAGGTATCTGGTAATATGGCCGACAAGTTTATTTGCGGCAAATGTAAGAAGAAAGTCGGAAATAACTCGATACAATGCTGGAACATAACGTGCAAGCAATGGATTCACCAGGAATGTTCCGGCCTAAGAAAAATTCAACTAATAAACCAATAAAAAACACGCGAAACGTGGTACTGTACGGAATGTGAGGTTATGTATGGGAAAAATATTGCAATATCTAATCAAGAAGCCGATTCCATGCCTATAAATCCTGAGGGAAGGATCCCTGAGCACAGCTCTACCTGCGAGAAAGAGGAACAGACAATGGAACAGAATGAACTCAAGAAATATGTATCAAACATAGTTGCCGAAATTACACGCACCCTGAAAGCCGACATACTGAAACTGAAGTATCATGTACAGAATCTAGAGGCCTCCAACCGAGACCTGATTAGACTTTTAACAAGCACGAAACATGGGGAAGGCGACTAGCTCGTAAGGAAGCCAGCCTGGGGTAACAAAACCCATACAATTGTAAATAACCCCGAGACATCCCACATAACCCGGGCAGAAACCGGTACAATAATAATAACTGGAGCGAACAAACAGATAAAAACTAACCGCAAATAAATGGAGCCCAGAGCTCCCCCCCGGGCGGAAGCACGAGTAGACAACCACAAAACATGCAGCCATAGTACTCCAGATAGCAAGGAGAAAGAATCAACACAGGAAATTAGAGACGGTTACATCACTGTCAAGAGCCGAAGGTGTTTGAGTACCCAACGCAGAAAAAACGTAGCTGGTAATGGGGATAGCTCCGAAGACACCAGCTTCTCCGCCGCCGACAAGAAAGTATGGTTCTTCATATCAAAAGGAAAGCCGACGGTCAGCGAAGACAAAATCACTGCGTATATCAAGAGGAAGGAAAGTCTTAAACAAAGAAATTACCGTACAAGAAAACCAATCCAGGAATACACATCATAAAAGTTTTTGTTCGGCGTGGACTTCGCCTTCAAAAAAGACGTCTATGATGGCCTCTTCTGGCCGTCTGGATAGCCTTCAAATGCTTCGACTTTGACCTGCATAGAAGAATGAAGGAAAACAGATCGCCAAACCAGGATTTTCTAGATTCAGCCGTACAAGAGTCTTCGAAGAAGTAACTGAACCCCGCATTATAAACATTCGCCGCACATTAAACACGGGCAGACCAAAACGTGAGACCACAACCTAGCAAAATTTAACTACAATGCGTATCCAGACGAAACAACCACTCACCTACGGCGACCAAACAAGAAGGAAACGGAGATAACCATAGCGTCTATCAACATACAAGGAATTTCTAACACAAATAAAGTGCACGAATTAGACACACTACTCTACAACTACAACATATCTATCTATATAATCTACGAGAACTGGCTGACTCACCATAACGCCGAGAAGCTTCAACTTACCGGATACAAAATAATAGAAAACTACGCTAGATGTGATTACAACAGAGGAGAACTGCTCATTATCGCAAAAAAAACATGTTCCAAGCAGAGAAAGTACCGGTCAGCTCGCGCGCGGAGAAAAATTTCGAGGCATGCGTAGCGCACCTAACTATAGGCGATAGATATATCACCATAATCGGGGTATATATTACACCTAACTCGGACAAGAAAGAATTTTTTACCAGACTAGAAGCAATCTTAGTATCTATATCGAAGAAGTGGAACCCTTGTAGAGAAACACTCCTGTGTGGAGATTTCAACATCGACCTCAAACACCAATTTATCAACTTGCTTCTACAGTACAATCTGTAACATACCGTCACTGACTTCACCAGAGTCACGCGCAGATCACAAACAAGTATAGACAACATATTTACAAACTCTGTGCAGTTAGTCTCGCGAACACAAGCGATAGACACTAATATCTCTGACCACAGAATACTACTGATTAACTACAAAGTGAAACACCATCAGGAGGTAGAATACAAAAGAAAATACACTGCCCGTTCGATACGAAGCTTCAAAGACTCTGTGAAAGCGGAGAAGTGGAACGAGGTAAAAGAGGAAAGCAATATCAACAAAAAGGTGGAGCTTATGACACGATCGCTTGCAATCACGATGTCTTCTTCCCCCGACTTCCATCGAAATCTAGGCCCATTAGTAATAATTGGTATAATAGAAACCTCAAAGATATATACCACACACTGCAAAATCTATATATACTGCAGAAAGCCTACCCAGACAGCATACTCCGGGGACAATATAAAAGCTGCCTACATAGATACAGAAGTGCCATAAAGACCGCGAAAATGACGAACAATAATGCAAGGATCGGTCGTTCTGACAACATCGCCAAGACTGCGTGGAGTATCATAAAGAACAATAACCCATCAACAAGGCCTGTGCGCAGCATCACAATGATTAAAGACAACGTGGAAATATCGAACGAAGAATAGATATGCAACATCTTTAATAACCACTTTATAGATATGATTGAAAATAGCGTGAAAAATGTTCACATCAATCTTAAAAGGACAGCAACTAGAATAACAGTATTTACCTCTTCCCAGCCAGCGAAGCGGAGATAAAGAAAATAATAGTTCCCAAATGCAAGACTTTCACGTGCGGTGCTGATGGAATACCAGCGAAGATACTAAGACTAGCGGCTGATGAACTAAGCGAAATCGTAACACATATAGTAAACGATTCTCTGTCGAATGGAGTATACCCCACGCACTTCAAGGAATCCAAAATTCCAATATTTAAAAAAGGACACAGACACGACTTCAACAATTACAGACCCATAGCGGTACAAAACCAACTGTCGAAAATCTTAGAAACAAATTTTCACAATAGACTATTAGAATTCCTAAACAAACCTCATCTAATTTCTGAATGCCAGCACAGATTTATCAAGGGCAGATCGACATCAACCGCGGCAACATCCTACATATATGACGCGCTGGGCAAAAAGCAGAAAGAGATGAGTCTTTATTTTGACTTTTCCTCGGCGTTTGACTGCGTCGATCACGAGCTGCTCCTAGTGAAAATGGAAGGTATTGGAATACGAGGCTTATCCAATAACTGGGTGCAGAGTTACCTGACACACAGAAGACAAACCGTTCACTGGAACGGCCTGATATCAGCTTATAGAGAAAACAAGATCGGTGTGCCACAGGGGACCAATCTAGGGCCCCTGTTCTTCCTCCTATTCATAAACGATCTACCAACTTGCCTACAAGGAAATGATCTGAGGGTTATACTATACGCTGATGACTCAAATGTACTCATCTCTTCCGACTCGGGAACCAAGTTACACTTGAGAACGCAAGATATCATGGGAAAAATGACGATTTGCAGCGAAAGAAACGGACTCCTCCTAAATGTTGGAAAGACTAACGTGATCAACTTCATTCCAAAAAACGCTACACTTAGTAGCAGTCTCTATATGAAGCTCCAGAATAAATCTGTGCAACAGGTGATAAGTAACAAATTTCTTGGCATTTACATCGACCACAAATTAATATGGAGCAACCATACTGATTACCTAGCTGCCAAACTAAGTTCGGCATGATTTATTCTCAGAAGTCTGAAGGGCACATGCACCGGAGCAGTTATCCGGATGGCATACTTCGGATTAATACAATCATCGCTTACCTATGCCATACTATCATGGAGTGCTTGCACGTATGTCCAAAAGAAGGCAATCCGGCTATTATCATCTGCGCCAGCCAGAGAGCCATGCAGGCCTCTATATGCCAAACTGAAACTGCTGACGGTGCCGGCCTTATATATACTCCATGTATGCGTTTTCACCCCCACCAACAAAAAAGATATACTCCTAAACAGGCATTACCACGATCACGATACAAGAACCTGGGAGGACCTACATACAGCAACAAATCGTCTGAAAACGACAGACCAAAACCCCTGGAACAAAGTTAATGTATACAATCATCTCGCATGGAGGGTGAAGTATATAGTTAACTCAGGGACCTTCAAAGGGGAATATTCAGAATATTCAAAAGTTAACACAGGGGCAAGAAGTATATCAAATGCTTAAAAGCCCAAAGGAAATTAATATCGGCAAAGATAAGAGAAAAAACGTTATATTATGTGTAGCATCTATTATTATTCGAAACGAAAATCCGAATTGGATCAAATAAAGAAAGAAGAGGGCTAACAGCATCTAACAGATGAAGACCTTTTTCAGAACAAACTTCCTTTTGTTCTTTTTAATTTAGGAATACTATAATGAAAATAGTTCTTAATATCACTAAATTATCCGAGTTTAGACTATGTGCTGTTCTGTTTATTTTATTGTTTTGTTGATTTTATTGTGTTACAGTTTTTGTTTGTAAATATGTAATGCTATGTTAACGTGTTAATTTAGTAGGTAATTTTTTGTAGAGGTTTTTCAGTATTTTTTGCTGTTTTTGCCGCAATTACTGAACACCCTAATCTTTCTCATATTTAACACAATTTAAAATCAACTTATAACAACGACCGCTTACATAAGAGTGTTGATCTCTTCTGGTATAGCCCTAGCGTTATTCATCTTTGCATCAGTGTCAACCTAAAACCTATTAGTCATTATCAATAACCTTATCGGCTTGCAAAAGGTAGAAAGGCAGCTTAAAGAATTTGACTTTGAGCACCTTGAAAGAGACTATAATTTGCTCCCACTCACCTGCTCAGAAATTGTTGATCCAATAATGATCGAATACGAGTTTGGACCAAAGGGAGACAAGTTTGATCTGATTTTTTTTTGTACCTGACACGAGGAGGTTCTGGGTCTGCTGTCAGTTTCCCAGGCACAATTGCAGTAGACTCCCGATCTAGATTAGGTACTGATATTTTAAGTGGGTATTATCGACCAATCACGGAAATAGGTAGTAATTCTCTATTTCACATGCTCGGTGGATGCTGCTGGGATTTCCTTTATAACTATGATTTAGACACTAATGAAAAATATAATATTTTCTTTAGTACTTTTTATGATGCTTTCCTAATGGCCTATCCTTTGAAGAAATCGAAGACTAGAGCTAGGGATAACAACACTAGATGGTTTAACCTTGAATTACATGAACTAAGAAATAAGTTTCAATTGTGCCAAGAACTATAAGAACGTGATCAAACTCGATTACAATACAAGAATGCAATTAGAGATGCTAAAATAAAAGCCAATGACAAAATTATCACTAATTCTTCAAACACACCAAAAACAATATGGTCTATCGTTAACTCAAACAGTTTTTGCGAAAAGAATAATATCCCTAGCAGCTTATCATCGAATAATTTCAACGAATACCTTATCAATGCTGCAAATAACATTTTAAATACCTTACCCATAGGAAAACTTGACCCACTTAATATATCTAACATGAATAAGTGTGAGACTGTCAATTTCTCATTTAAATGTGTATCAAATGTTATTGTGCGGGATGTCCTTCCTAATGTCTCTGAAGAATAGTAACTCTAAGGATATTCACTGACTAAGCACAAATGTAATAAAAAGAAACATGGGTCTATTGGTAGAACCATTGACAAAGCTTGTAAATTACTCTATCAAAACCGGTACCTTTCCAGATGCTCTGAAGTATTCTTCTGTAATACCTATCTATAAGAAAGGTGATAACCTTGACATTGGAAATTATCGTCCTATTTCACTATTCCCAGTGTTCTCTAAAATATATGAAAAAATATTAGCAAAGCAGATATCTTATCATTTTGAAGTATATGAACTATTCAGTGATAACCAATTCGGATTTAGAGAAAATAAAAGTACCACTGATGCTATTACGAGTTTTGTCAATAATATCATTGACTGTTTTGAGAGTAATCAATACGCTTTAATACATTTTATAGATCTAACAAAGGCATTTGATTGTGTTTCGCACAGTATTCTTCTCGAAAAACTCAAAACATTTTATAATTTTGATACCATACGCTTATCCTTAATGCAGTCGTATTTGAATAGCCGTTCTCAATCGGTGACTTTAAACAAGGTTAGCTCAGATAAGCTACCGTTGGTGAGAGGTGTACCACAAGGGTCGATCCTAGAAACCTTGTTGATTATTATATATATAAATGATATGCCAAATCACCTACCGCAGAGTGTGAGTTGCTTCTTGTATGCTGATGACGCTACTGATACTCAAAAGAATAACATCTTGGACGCGGCTATAACTGATTCAAAGTTTGTTTTCGCTAGAATCAGCGTAGCTAATCATGAATGATTCCAAATTGGAATCACAAGTGTTCACACTCAGAGATACGTATAATTATGAAAACCCTACTTTTGTGAAATTCTTGGGTTATAACATAGATGCTAAGCTTAAGTATCACAATCATACTGATCAAGTGGCTTCTAAATTGAGTAGCAATATTTATTTACTTCGGAAACTAGCATGCAATGTTTCGAATTTTGTTTTGTTACAAGTTTATTTTAGCCTGTGTGATTCTTATTTAAGATATGGGATAACTGTATGGGGGACATGTACTACATGGCCAAGAATTTTTAGATTACAGCGACGCGCAATCAGAATACTCACAAACCTTAATTATAGAGATGAGTGTAATTCACAATTTGTACAGTTGAAAATATGAATATGATACGCGCAACAAGGATAATATACATGTAAAATATTTTAGATTAAGCAGATCACAAAAAGGTCCCATTTTTAATGCACAAAAAGTTTTTAACCATATTCCGCAACATATAAAAATATTAGACTCTGTTCAATTTCGTGCTACAGTGAAAAATTACTTGTTAAGAAAAGCATTTTATAATTTTGATGAATATTTTAATTGTGAATTTGTTATATAAATGTTCGTGCCGGGGTATAACAACCAAGTACATGTGTGCATATTATTTTACCTATATGTTTAATTTAGTATTATATATACCTCGTATTATACCAATTGCCGCTTGTAATTGCCACTTTTGCAAAAACAATAAACAAACAAACAAACAAATAATGATTTACCGAATTACAGCTCAAATAGACATATCTGCATCTTTGCGGATGACACTGCAATTGCGCTATCGGATCAAACCGAGGATGGGCTACTACATAAGATCCTAACTACTTGTACTGAACTTCGTCAGTGGTGCTATTGTAATAGTTTGGTGCTAAATGACTATAAGACGAAGTATCTTCAATTCTATAATAGGAAACAAATTAACAGCACGATTTTTAACGATGCCAACATTTTCTTTTTGGACTCTGTAAAGTTTTTGGGAACGTTCCTAGATAGTAGGCTGAAATTCCAAGAACATGTGGATAAAGTATTTAAAAAAACGAAACTCTGCTTTCCATGCTATCTTAAAACTAAATGACACACTATCTCCTGATCAGTTGTTAAGTGTTTATTATGCTCTTGCTATGTCCCACGCCAACTATAACATAACTTTATGGGGTGGTCGTCCTTCGATGCGGAGATTTTTCATTGCCCAGAAGCGTATAGTGTGGTTAATTTTAGACCTACCACTAAGGAAGAGCTGTAAACTCGTCTTTGTAAAAATCAACTACTGTACACTGTACCATGTATTTATATATTTAATGTTTTATGTTTTGTGAAACGAAATTTACATCTATTTACACCGTTGAACTATGGTAACATTCATACAAGGGATGGTCTTCTGTCTCTAGAATTTCCTAGGCATTATCAAACGATGTACGAAAAGTCGTCTTATTACAGTGGAATTAAGTTTTATAACAACTTACCAAATACTATTAAAATATACCCGTATAATAAATAAAAAATTGTAATAAAAAAAATTCTAACTCAAAAAGCTTACTACACCACTGTTGAATATTGCTCTGACAATCTATGAAATGTCGAAACCTATGATTTTAATATGTATATTTTTGTAGTTCATATGGAAAGTGTTTAAAATGTTCTCGTGTCTATATCTGTATGATATCCCCAAATTTTGTGACTATCGAATATGCTTGTATATATTATTCTTGTGCTATGTACTAGATAACTGGAATAAATCTACTTTACTTTACTACTTACAACAAAATGCCTGGCACCTCTCTGGAACGATTGTATAATACATTGCATTGTTAAGTGTAATAACTGCTTTTATATTAATAAAATACAAGAAGAACAAGAACAACCACAAAGATGTCAATCTACAAGCCATCCCAATGGATATAGACCTATAATCTCTCCAGAGTCTCGATTTACAGGATGGAAAAATAATATTTAGTTCACTTACTATAATACAACTACTATATTGTATCCCCCAATGTACCTTATGTCTGTTATCTGAACTCAACCCTTGATAAGAATCGCATTATATAAAGAAACTAACATAGATTTAACTCACTCTATTGATTCTCTTCACAGAGAAAGCACTAATCTAGACTTACGAGTTGTATGTAATAAAACTAAATAAAGTTTTTAAAAAGATAATTTGCGTTATTGCAAATATAATTTGAGAGTCAAGATTTATATAATTCTTGGTATATATTTATATAATTTATATAATTCCAAGACGTATGCGCCCTCGACACTTGAATTACTGATAAATTGATGCTGATAAATGCCGCGAATCTGTCGCGAATTTAATGTGAATAAAATATGCGAATTTGCATATGGCCGACTAGGTGGACGTGTTTCTCGATTGCTCCACAAAATAACAAAATAGTATTATTAGTTCATTACAAGTTGTCGTAGAAAACTGTCTAAAAATGGTACTGAGTGCTATTCAAACTAAGGATATTAAATTCGTGATCAACAGTTTCGTTAAAAGAGAAAATTTTCAAGTCACATTGAAAATTATGATGGAAAATATTATTACGGAATCAATTGCTCAAGCACGCGACGGTTTGGCAGCAACAATCACAGAACTACAGGCAGAAATGAACCATCTGAAAAAAACAGTTGAAAGTCAAGATCAATACACGCGCCGTAATAGTATCCGATATCTTGAATAAAGGAAATACCAAACGAAAATATGATGGAGATAATTCGTAAATTTATCTCACCGAAATAGAAAATTGATGGCAAAAAACACAGAATCGTTCATGAAGATGAATATATAAACCTATGTCAAAAGCATGCGGAAGAAATTAAGGAAGAACAAGCCCAGGCGAAGGAAAGGGCGGCGCATTACATAAGGACCAGATCCAGAACACAATCGAGCTCAAGTCAAAGGAATGTGGAAACAAGTGGAAATTATAGCGTTGGGGATAACGCCGACAGCAACAATAAAACAATGGTACCGAAAATTTAAACATATTTCTGGATTGTCTTCTGTAGTGAATCTACGTACGCTTTACACAACACAATATACCGTGTACACATGACACACACACTCACCATATCTGCCGAATCACAAATATACCTACCTACATTACAGTTCAAATTAATATAAATTTTATATGTTTCGCAGGTAAGCCTCAAATTCAATGTTTAATAACAAATAGTTAAATTGATACAATAACTAAACACTATAAATATTATAGTAATTTGATATATGGATATACCTGAGAAGAATATAGAAATGTGTAATAGACATGCATTAAAATAAAAATATTTTCTATAAACCCAATTCGTAATGAAACAATTTCTTCTTCATTCTATTTCAATTTTTCAAAGTACAATGTTATACCCTATTTTGTGGCTAGATCATTAAAATATCACCACATCTTTTTTTTAATGCAAAATATACCTAATATTTTTAATGACTTGGATTACGAAGACAACGAAAACTCAATTGAGAAGGTGAAACTAAAAGAATTCAAAGCAAATTATCTAGACGGTTGTAAACTAGGAATAATCAATTCATTGAATTGAATTATTAGTCGTTGTTCATACGTTCATACGCTCGTACGTCCAAACGTTCGAGTAAATAGTGAAGTGAATAACCAAAGTTCAGTTTTCGGTACGCGTACCAAAACATCGAACAATATATTACTACAGTGCCATGTCCGACCCAAAGGACAGCTCTTCAGAGGCGGATAATGGGGGATTTACGGCCCCCAAGGTAAGAAAGAAGCGTAAGCTTACAACCATAAAACGACACGCTACCCACACACAACCACCACCTGGCGCCCAAAACACCGTACCCACACATAACAGATATCTAGCCCTAACAACAGACGATGAAGACGAAGACGACTACGACATGCAAACAGACACCACCAAAACCAACAATAACTCCACCAAAACAAAAAACGATAAAAAACTACCACCAATATATGTATACACAACGAATACCATCAAGCTAACCAAAGAAATACAAGACATAACTAAATACGACGTCATCATCAAGCATAATCTAGACCACCTTACCGTCAAACCCACAGACATAATCAACGCACTTGCCATCAACAACCACCTTCAAGCAGAGGAAGTAGAACACTTCACTTACGCCCGCAAACTCGACCGACCCGCCAAAATCATATGAAAGCCCATACCAACCGACGTCGACATCGAAGACATAAAAACCGAATTAATAAATAAACATGATCTCCCATTCCTAGCTACATCCAGACTTAGACAAAACAATAAACCAACAAACTGCATACTCATCACCCTCAGACAAGACTTCTTGGACCAAGCCACCAAAATCAACAGACTTTGCAGACTAACAATCAAAACTGAACCATACCACAATAACAATATTCCGCAGTGTCACAACTGCCAAAATTTCGACGTAAAATAAACGTAAAATACGCACGTACCGACAACAGACAACGACAATACGCTAGGAGAAATTTTCACTCTTTTCAAGTCATTCGACTTTATAAAAATCAAAAACACTCTGACAAACCTAGGACAGAACCTTAAGACAAAGACAAACGCATTCGACAAAATACTCCTAGTTGCAGAAGCCATCATAAGCTTATTCAACTAATG
This sequence comes from Leptodirus hochenwartii, assembly GCA_947310635.1. Lineage (NCBI taxonomy): Eukaryota > Metazoa > Arthropoda > Insecta > Coleoptera > Leiodidae > Leptodirus > Leptodirus hochenwartii. The sequence goes on from CAMZJO010000001.1 coordinate 708,756, forward strand.
ACAGGCACACTCAAGATAATAACATACAACACCAACGGTCTACGACGACAAAAATACGAGCTCATACATTACATTAACGAACACAACCCGGACATACTAATGCTACAAGAAACATTTCTCAAACCGGACATAAACTTTACAATACCGAACTACATTACATACAGAAATGACAGAATAGGCCTCAAAGCATCATAATACTTCACTTGTCACTACTAATAACACTCTTCATTGAAAGAGGGAACAACACCGGAAAGATCATGGGTGGCATGAATGCAGAGGTTTCTATGATTTATCGTAGAAAGTGCGAGTCATATGGGATTAGCACCCAGCCCAAGCAAAGAAATGCTAGAATAGGTCCAGAAGTTATAACCTTGGCACGGATTGCTCAGGCATTCCTCCCCAACACGGCTGCGGTAGTCTCCAAGCTGAACAAGAGAGGTAAGATTGCTTCTCCATTGTTTGCTGCCGCAGGTATGGGTGAGTTGCCACTAGTGATGAGTCACACCATCTTTGCACCTCTGGTTCCAAATGAGCCAAATTTTGAAGGATTACGAAGGGTAGCAATTGTCCTGAACATTGAATCCAGTAATCCTATTTGCTAGCCCTAAAGAGAAGAGGATGCTTATGAGCAACCAAGTGGGGGAGCTAGCAGAAACTGGCAGCAAGTTTGTTAATGCTTCAGTCCAAGGTAACTACATGACCTCTGGAGAAAGGAAGAAAGCCCTTATCAAATTTGGGTTGCTAAATGCAGCAGGTGGTGCAGAGAGAGAAACCCTGGCTCTCATTGCAGTTGCTCAGCGGGTGCTCCTGTCACCAAATATAACCTATTCCCAAGCACTGGAAGGCCTTGCACTCGAGGTAAGAGAAAGAACAGCTGCCCCCAACAACAACGGCCAAGGCCATGGAGGCAATAGTCCACCAGGTGGGAATAGGCCTGCTCAGGGTTTTGAAGAAAACCATTAGGATAGCCATGATATCTCCTCCATCATTCAGAATGCAACTAGAGAGGCTCTTAGAACTGGGTTATTTGAGCTGGCTAGTTGCATTGTGAGTGAATTAACTTCATCCTCAGTTTTCATCAATAAGATACAGTCTTCTTTAAACCCTTTAGCTCCAGAGTTCCATCCTACTACACCAACTCCTCCTCCTATGCCTCTAACACCACTCAGTCTAAACAATGATGAGGTAGTGAAAAGGACTAAAGATAAGTCGGTGCCTGGTTTTGGAGGAGTCATAGAAGAGCTAAAGAGGGGAGCTTGGGCTTTAAAGAAGACTAAAAGATCTAGAAGTTTTAGGAAATAGGTATTAATGGCTTATCAGTACATCAAAGAAACGTCAATCGGATGTAGCGACGGGCGGTGTGTACAAAGGGCAGGGACTTAATCAACGAGAGCTTATGACTCGCGCTTACTGGGAATTCCTCGTTCATGGGGAATAATTGCAAGCCGCAATCCCTAGCACGAAGGAGGTTCAACGGGTTACTCGGGCCTCTCGGCCAGGGAAGACACGCTGATTCCTTCAGTGTAGCGCGCGTGCGGCCCAGAACATCTAAGGGCATCACAGACCTGATATTGCTCAATCTCGTGCGGCTAGCCGCCGTTTGTGCCTCTAAGAAGAATTTATAATTCGCCGACAGTAAAAACCGCGCACAGCAAGGAACGCGCACACCCGAGGGAAGTGCAACGCACACAAGCCGGCGGGCCTTTGAGATGTCGTAATTTGCGCCTATTTAGTAGGACAGAGTCTCGTTCGTTATCGGAATTAACCAGACAAATCGCTCCACCAACGACGAACGGCCATGCACCACCACCCACCGAATCAAGAAAGAGCTCTCAATCTGTCAATCCTTCCAGTGTCTGGGCCTGGTGAGGTTTCCCGTGTTGGGTCAAATTAAGCCTTTTGATACAAGCAGAAAATTCGACTGGCATGGTGAAAATTGAGTAAAATATTCACTAATATGCACAAAACCCACAAACTCTTAATATTATTAATCGATCGCTTCACTAATTATACGTAAAAGTAAAGTAGTGTTCTAAACCGTTGTATTAAAATTGGGCAATTTCCAAAATATTTACAACAATGTGGATAGATGTTCAACAATAAACGAGAGATGTTGTCAATTACGTAACCGCGGACGAATTTCAGAATATTAGTTATTATTTTTAGTTATTCAGTTACTAATTATAATAAATTATCGTTTTGACCTTTCCATTGCAGTAAGTTGCATTATCGCGCTAGTGCTCGAAGAAATGGCGCAGTACCTTACATTTTACACAATTTAGTAATTTGTAGACAAGTTATATCATTGTTAAATAGTTAGTTCATATTGCAAAACAATATTACAACACATTGAGTAAAAATGATGGTTTTTCAGACATTCCCAGACGTCGTGTTAACAGCAATGTTTTATGGACATCACAGCAGCATATTATAATGTACATTTGGGTATATTGGCAGACTACATTTTGAAATGCCACAAATTTACAATAAAAACATTTTTAATAATAGATTCGGTCTTTCTACTAATAGAAACATATATAAGAGTAAAGAAGACGACCACAACCAAGAGGAACCAATATGCAATAAAATATTACATTTTCTGATAAAATATATAACCCAATTCATTCTTTGAAAAACGAAATATTTTAGATGTCTTCGAAATGGTGATGCAATATTCCCATAAAAGGATTGAAATTAGAATTTTAAAAGTCGTACCAATATGTACCAATATATCTAATGGAAAGATTTCATAATACGAATACATCCTCAACAAACCATTTGCTAACAATCCCATCACTGTATCGTTTTCCTTGCCTCGCTAAATATAACTTTGATTTAGACTTGTGCAATCACAAACTAAAGACATTATAGACGAATAATTAATTGCAACTCTCTAAATTCTACTCATAATGGGACCGAAGCTCGTTGCTAGTTTATTTTATTTATTCAATTTAAGCTACTAATTTTCCGAAAACCTTTCATCAATAATTCTTACAAAAACCATCACAAACAAGATTTAATTGTAGAAAGTTAGCACCTGTATAGACATTACGAATTGTTTGACAACCAACACTACCAATCAGACTATGCAAACTTTCATATTTGGGCAATTTTCACAACATCCATGGTACGGCAAAAAAATCTGCTACCAAAAAACCTTGCGATAGTGGGATTTGAACACATGACATCCAATGCGTTAGTATTCGTCCTAACAACGATATCGTCTATACCACGACGGCTCCCTTTTGTTTCATAATCACCCCTTCCATGATGAATTTAATGATAGTTCACCTGGTCCACTAAATGCGCCACAATTTGCTTGCCATCAAATTTGATTGTTTTTCCGATTCCATTATTATTCGTTTGCATTCATAAATTCGGAACCGGAGCCGATGTCTGAGACTTCCTGTTGATATTGGACCGTATACTAGTTGATTACGACCGGCATATCAAGCAAGTTACACAAATGGTCATGGTTGGGCGATTCACAACATCTATGTTGATGTTTATCTTCTCCAAAAGACCCTCCGTGTGATTCAAACACACGATCTCGTGTGCGTTGATATTCGTCCTAACGATGAATGATATCGGCCACACCCACAGTGATCTCCATTCTTAACTACGTCTTCTTGATGAACTTGACGATAATGCTCCTGGTATTATAATTGCGGTACTTCGGTATTGATGGTTTTTGGAGCTTGTTGGTCACTTCATTCGATAGTTTCTTTTAATAAAAATTCACTTGTCATGAAATATTACTTTTACTGATGCACTAATTAACAATATGTATGTTCATAGAATCGGGCACGTTTTGTAGATCAGCCCCATTTAACATTGAACATAACACCAAAAATCCAATAAGAGGGGAGTAGAGCAGTTTCACTCTGCAGACGCTAGGGTAATCATTCTGTTCATACATAAATAACATCAAAAACTATAATCGTTAGTGCGCCAAATACCGTACCAACAATAAACTGAAACCGCAAATTATATACCGTGAAATAATATATTTTCTTTGGAACGCCTGTCATTTTGTATAAAATCATGTACCAATGACAATGTATATATATGGTATATATATATACATCACTCTGATGGTGATATATAGATTGTGGTTGTATTGAATTATTTGATATCTTGGTTATATCTTGCTTGATGCATTTATTATATAATCTTGTTGATTCAAAAGCCACAGCGGTACATGCGCTGTTTGCATTTTCTATCGTTTTTCATCGTAATAGTTCGGTAAAGAGTTCGGATAATCAATAAAATAAAATTTATATTTCCAGATTATTTTCATTTACCGCAACGAACGCATAGTTGTCAAATATTACATGATTGGTATAGATTTGAAGAATTATATTGAATTCATGTATGCGACAATTCAGTAATATAATTTAGTATTTATGAATTGCAACATTCATATTAAATGCATGTAAAATATGGAATTTTCAATACAAAAACTTGATTGATTTATATAGATAGAAAACAATAGAAAGGTTATTTATACTGAATTGTTATTAAAATTCGCCTCCACACAATGGAATACCAAATACGAAATGTTACAAGATATGATCTAGCGTAAGTTATGATCTAGTCAAAATTTAAGCCCTAATTACTATCTTTTCACGCACAAGTTCTTACCATATAATCTTACATTGTCTTTCAGATGATTTGCGGAAATGAGAATAGAAACAATATAATCTGCACTATTTCGAATTGTTTGCTTTGACAAAAGTTTAAACAAAAAGTGGTGCCACATACACACACACAATATCTTCGTAAATGTACGTTTGCTGAAAAGCTTCTCAGATCAAGCATTAGACGAATAAATAAGACGTCAGCAAACGCAATTTGTAAAGGTGGCAATTTTTACCGATCATGTAAAAGTGAAATTTATTAAAAGGACATGTATTGAGCATAAATAAATTCCGTAAAATACCATAATGTGTGTTTTAGACAATTATCTAAAAAATTGAGCGGACGCTATCCATTTGTAGAATCAAAAGTGTAAATAAATACATTAATTAATTAATTAATTAAATATACAAGATGAATTAAATTAAATATTAATTAAAATAATTAAAATTAAATCTACGAAATATCTTGTTCTAGTTGTCCTAAAGTATATATAGGACAAACACGTAGACCCACTGAAACTAAATTTAAAAAGCATTTAGCTCATTTCAGATTAAATAGATTAAATATCTCATTTCAGATTAAATAAAAGTGCTGTTGCCGAGCATATTTTTGAATCAGGTCGTCCTATTCAAATTAGTTCACTTAAATTACTTAATAGTGTTTTGAATTATTCCGAGTTATATGCTTATGAAAGTTTATACATGCATAAATCTAAATGAAATTTAATGAATTTAGATTCAGGCAGAATTTCATGTTGTCTATTTAATTTATTTAATAAGAACTATTTTTATTTTATTTATTTATTTATTTTTGGTTATTTTAGATATCATAAACCAATATTTTTTGCTGTTACTTGTTAGTTTCGTTAATTGTTAATTTATATTGTTTTGAAAGTTTTATAGGTCATATTATATGCCATTTTTGAAGTACTTCTGTCATATTGACTTATTTATTTAATAGTATATCAATCACGATTCGTGACAGAGGTATTTTATTTAGTTTTACCTTGTGCTACTGAAGATGGGGGCATAGCCTTCGAAATATACCTCTTGCTACTTAATGCTTTAAGTTACGGTAGTTGGGCGATATTCTATAAAGTTTATCAACTTCAATGTTAGATGTAACTACCTATAGTATTTCACCAGAAATCCAGATATTTAATAAATTTTGGACAAAACTCAACTCATCTTATTATTTTCTTTTTAATACCACAGTATTTTAATCATAATAATAATGATTATTATTATTATTATAATCTTTATTGGTATACATACACGACAAAAATATCAAATGATACACATGGAGAAATATAATAAAATAGTATGTATGTTACCAAAAGGTGAAGTTCAGCGCAAAAAATAATTTAACATAAAAATAAATTAAGATAAATGCTCATTAACTGGGCTGTTCTAACTTAACCTAACCTAAATAAATATTAACATAATTTGTTTTCATTATAACGAATGCACCATAATATGAAATCTATTCTATCAGTTCTATATTATTACGTTTTAAATTCTTATAAAAAGGAAAAATAAATTATGCATTATGCAACAAAGGAAGAAAAATAACAATATACCAGAAGCCAATGAGTAAATGCTACAAGTCATACAGTACAGTATGTACAGCTGAATACATGAGTCGCGACTGTCGTGCAAATTCAATTCTATTCAATACTATTGTTATAATTAATATTAATTATTGAAATATATACATTTCGAATCCGTATCTCAAGTTCTTTGTCTCTGTGTTATTTCTAAACATCAATCTCCGTTGCGTAAGTAGCATTTTGACAAAATTGCAAATGATTGAAAATGGCCCCAGTGACCGTGGATAACATTGAAGCGTTAACGGCGTTTTACTCGCGTACCATGGCAGAGTTTGAAACAAAACTTGAGAAGCAGTGGCGGCGACGAGTTTTTTTCTATTGACTTAATTCGTGCCGATTTTGTGGAATTTCAAACTACAATTCTAGAAATCCTTAAAAATCCTTAGCATTGACAACGCTATTAACACAAGACCGAGGAATTAGCAATGTATAGCAGAATGAATTGCGTGCTTTTTCACGAAATTCAGAAAGCTGCGTGATGAGAACATTGAAGCGTTGCTAACGAAAATTATGGCCAAACTAAAAGTTCCTAATTGGAAATTTGATCCTAACATCATGTTGGATCACTGTCATAGAATCGGCTTAAAGGATTCTTATGTCGCAAGGAGCAAGGCAAGACCTATAATTGTCAAACTCACTTCCTACCGCTTCAAGCAACTGGTATGGTCCCATAAGAAGTCTCTGAAAGGGCAGCAATTCTCATTGACTGAATCCTTAACTAAGAGTCGATACCAACTATTTATAAAAGCCAAGGAAACATTTAGTCCCAAAATCGTATGGACGAAAGATGGTCGAATCATTGCTCTTTTGTAAGATGGATTTACGAAGGTGAATATAGAGAATGATTTTGATGTGATGAAGACGCAAAAGTGTCCTTCCAAGAAAACCTCTTCTCGTAAGAAGATGTAGGAAATGTATCTTTCACAAAACTATTATAAATTGTCTATTATAATATTATAAATATGATACAAAGGTGTATAGAATTTGAATTTCTTTTGAATATTATTATGCGAGTGAAACAATATCAATATCAAATAGCAATTACCTATATAACGTCTCCCAACGAATTAATGTAATAATAAGTTAACAAATTAGTGGTATTACATACTTACTTATAATATATAGTATAATTTCATATATTTATTTTATAATTTTTCAGCACACGTGTGGTGATATATGTATATTAGAGAATTTTCCTATTTGCGAAGGTATTAATTTTAATCGACAGTTATCATTTTGATACTATCATACTTCTATTATTATCTACACGAATTCAAAAATAAACATAAACTTAATTTAACGATTGAACTCTAAAAATTATAACAAGAGAAACATTTACTATATTTTTTTATCGTAATTACATCCTTTCTTATTAATTTTGTATACTGTATTTGTGTATGATTGAAATCTAATTTTATTATTAATCGTGTACATATTCATTATGCAATAATTTATTTAAAGGATATTTAAATTGTAGTAATAAGTGCTATCACTGTATCCAATTGAATGTAAAATGAATCATTTAAGTATTGCTCACGTGAACGCACATTCACTTACCAATAATTTTAATAATTTGAGAAAGCATATTGATGAGGCTCCTTATGACGTCTTGGGCATATCTGAATCATGGTTAACTGCAGAAATCCCTACTGATGCTGTGAATATTGCTGATTACAATCTGTTTCGCTGCGATAGGTCCTCGCGTCGTGACGGTGGGGTTTTCTGCTTGATTAAAAACACAATTCAGTGTGAAATTATTTGAGCTGAAATGCATCCAGCTTTGGAGCAACTATGGGTAAGAATGAAAATCAAGAAGGTCAACATTATTATTGGAGTAATTTATCATCCGCCGTCTTCAGATTTCATGGATTTTTTTTACGAATTAGAGAAGTCTCTGTCCAAACTTAAACTTACTTATGATCTCCTCTTTTGCGTAGGTGATTGTAATGTAAATTTTTCCAATTTTCTAGACAACAAAACAACACTACTTAATAACCTTATAAGCGGATTATATCTAAAACAAATAATTAAGGATGACACAAGAATTACTCCAAATAGTTCATCAATAATAGACATCATTAGTAGTAATGATATGCCGGTTCTGGGCCCTCATTAAGGAGGTTTCCGGTCTCTTATCAGACGGCCTTGTGGTTTCCAGTGGCGCGGCGGACGTAGTAAAATGATCAGAGTAGGTCAGGGGCGGAAGTAGTAAACTTATCAGCGTCCCTTTAAACGAAACGCAATATACAGGTTGAAATATATAATTTGAATGAATTGTGTATACATACTAGACGTGAGAAACACCATTTATTGGATACACCCTGTATTATATACCTTGTAGTTTCCGGTGGTGCTTATCACGGCGGACGAGGTAAAATTATCAGAGTAGGTCAGGGGCGGAAGTAGTAAAATTATCGGCGTCCATTTAAACGAAACGCACTATACAGCAAGATTGCTAGGACCTATCGTTATAACCAGGAAGTTATTAATTTAAACGTTATGGCAACAATAAAATGGATGGGACGAACAGGTATCGGATGATATTAAAAATAAGTGGGTTTCTTTTACAACGGAATTAAGTAATGTGAATAGGATTAAAATTCCTCGACTAGTTTTATTGGCAAACCGTGTAACAACAGAAATACATGCATTCTGCGATTCATTGGTATCTGCTTATGGTGGCTGTATTTATTTAAAAACGCATAGTGACGATCATTGTGAAGTGTCATTAATTTCTGCTAAATCCAGAGTAGCACCATTAAAAAAAGTATCGCTACCACGATTAGATTTGTGTGGTGCTTTATTAGTTGCAGGCTTGACTAAGCGAACATTACAACAGTTAGACATAAATATAAGTAATTGCTACTTTTGGTCCGATTCCACAATAACACTCAGTTGGATAAAATCGGAACCACATCTGAGAAAAACATTTGTTGCTAATAGGGTAACAAAGATTCAGGAATTAGCGCGTGCGGAACAATGGCACCATGTTAGATTACCTGACAATCCTGCAGATTTGTTGTCACGTGGTGTTTCGGCTTCGAGTTTGAATTACAATCAACTCTGGTGGTCCGGAACATCTTTTTTTGTCAGGTAGTATGGACAGTTATCCATTAATGGATCAGTTTGAAACTGTGCCAAATTCACTTGATCGCGTTCTGGTACACACAGAACAGCTTGAAAATAAATTCAATATTGCTGAACGGTTTTCGTCGTTGCGTAAATTGTTAACAGTAAATAGGAGACAGATTAGTAGGGCATATTCTTAGGCATGGGGGGATTATGCAATTGATCATAGAAGGTAGAGTGGAGGGAAAGAGAGGGGTAGGTAGGCCTAGATTGGAGTATGTGAGTCAGATAGTTGAAGACGTTGAGATGAATAGCTATAGGGAGATGAAGGGATTAGCTCAGGATAGATTGGCATGGCGTGCTGTTTCCAACCAATCTTTAGGATTGCGGACTCTTTAACTAACTGGGGATTTGTTACATAGCACAACGAACAAATAGTTTTCATGAATAAAAAATAATTTCCCGATGATTTTGAATTCGTGATAACTAAATTAGTAGCAATAAATACTTTTGTTACTAATTATAAGAAATTATCGTTTTGACCTTTCCATTGCAGTAAGTTGCATTATCGCGCTAGTGCTCGAAGAAATGGCGCAGTACCTTACATTTAACGCAATTTAGTAATTTGTAGATAACTTATATTATTGTTAAATAGTTAGTTTATAGTGCAAAACAATATTGCAACATATTGAGGAAAAATGATAGTTTTTCAGACATTCGCAGACATCGTGCTAACAGCAATGTTTTATAGACATTACAGCAGCACATGATAATATACATTTGGGTATATTGGCAACTACATTTTAAAATGCCACAAATTTACAATAAAAACATTTTTAATGATAGATGCGGTCTTTCTACTAATATAAACATATATTAGAGTAAAGAAGACGAACACAACCAAGAGGAACCGGTATTCAATAAAATATTACATTTTGGATAAAATATATAACCCAATTCATTCTTTGAAAAACGAAATATTTTAGATGTCTTCGAAATGGTTATGCAATATTCCCATAAAAGGATTGAAATTAGAATTTTAAAAGTCGTACCAATACATCTAATGGAAAGATTTCATAATACGAATACATCCCCTCAACAAACCATTCGCTAATAATCCCAGCACTGTATCGTTTTCCTTGCCTCGCAAAATATAACTTTGATTTAGACTTGTGCAATTACAAACTAAAGACATTATAAACGAATAATTAATTGCAACTGTCTGAATTCTAGTCATAATGGGACCGAAGCTCGTTGCTAGTTTATTTTATTTATTCAATTTAAGCTACTAATTTTCCGAAAACCTTTCATCAATAATTCTTACAAAAACCATCACAAACAAGATTTAATTGTAGAAAGTTAGCACCTGTATAGACATTACGAATTGTTTGACAACCAACACTACCAATCAACTATGCAAACTTTCATATTTGGGCAATTTTCACACAACATCCATGGTACGGCAAAAAAAAATCCTTTTTACCAAAAAACCTTGCGATAATGGGATTCGAACACATGACATCCAGTGCGTTAGTATTCGTCCTAACAACGATATCGTCTATACCACGATGACCCCCTTTTATTTCATAGTCACCCCTTACATGATGAATTTAATGATAGTTCACCTGGTCCACTAAATGTGGCACAATTTGCTTGCCATCAAATTTGACTGTTTTTCCGATTCCATTCATAAATTCGGAACCGGAGCTGATGTCTGATACTTCCTGTTGATATTGGACCGTATATTAGTTGATTACGACCAACATATCAAGCAAGTAACACAAATGGTCATGGTTGGGCGATTCACAACATCTGTGTTGATGTTTATCTTCTCCAAAAGAGCCTCCGTGTGATTCAAACACACGATATCGTGTGCGTTGATATTCGTCCTAACGATGAATGATATCGGCCACACCCACAGTGATCTCCATTCTTAACTACGTCTTCTTGATGAACTTGACGATAATGCTCCTGGTATTATAATTGCGGTACTTCGGTATTGATGGTTTTTGGAGCTTGTCGGTCACTTCATTCGATAGTTTCTTTTAATAAAAATTCACTTATCATGAAATATGACTTTTATTGATGCAATAATTAACAGTATATATGTTCATAGAATCGGGCACGTTTTGTAGATCAGCCCCCATTTTAATATTGAACATAACACCAAAAATCCAGTAAGAGGGGAGTAGAGCAGTATCACTCAGCAGACGCTAGGGTATAAATTCTGTTCAGACATAAATAACATCAAAAACTATAATCGTTAATGCGCTAAATACCATACCACCAATAAACTTAAACCGCAAATTATATACCGCGAAATAATATATTTTCTTTGTATAAAATGTCATTTTGTATAAAATCATGTACTTTAATCAATGACGATGTATATGTAGATATTGCAAGTACATATAAAAGAGAGAATCAGAAGGGAATCACATTTCCACAAATTTCATAGGCCAGGAAGTGCTGCACTCTGTTGGTGATATATAGATCGTGGTTGTGTTGAAATATTTGTTATCTTGGTTATATCTTGCTTGAATGCATTTATTATATAATCTAATCATTTTTTACAATGGATAAGTTTGGAAGAAGTTTAAAAATAAAATCAAAGATTGATATGATGAAAATGCGTGGACCTGTTGGAGTTGGTTTTAAACTTACTGAAGAAGGGCATTATAGATAGATAGACTTTATTGATGCTTTAAATTTTTACAAATTTTTGTACAAGTCAACACAGTATGAACAATTAGAATAAATAGAGTTAAAGAATATTTTTACAATACAGTTAAAGAATATTATTACAATTGTAATTGAAGAATTCCTCAATGGAGTAGAAAGTGTTCTTATATAAAAGTTTTCTGTTCATAATTTTGAAGTGCTTATAATCTAAATCTTCAAATTGTTTTGGCAGTTTATTGTAGAATTTGCGACTCCAATAATTTGGCCTATTCATGGTTATCGATAGTCTGCATTGTGGCAAATACAGATGTTCATTTGTTCTAGTATTATGGTCATGAACACAGTTTTGTTTATTTATAACGTGGTAGTTCTTGTGTACATACAACAGACATTGCATGATACAAATACAAGGAAATGTTAAAATATCCAACCCAATGAATTGATCTCTGCAATCGTCCCCATATCCAATATTAGCAATGATACGTAGAGCGAATATTCTATGGCGTGAGGAGGAATTTCCCCAAAGTAATACACAGTAACTTATAGCCGATTGACAGTAACTATAATAAACACATTTTAATATGTAACCTGATACTGATTGGGAATGCAATCTTAATAAGTAGGCAAAACGACAAAGTTTCTTCGATAAGATATTTCCATGTACTTTCCAGTTCAACGTTCGATCCAATATAACACCAAGAAAAGTCGTATGCGTCAGGTTTACATTCGGCATAGGTCTAAGTGTGAGTTGTATACTATTGGTACTAAAATTATAGCATGGTAGTTTATCAAGCAGTATATATTTCTGCACACAGTCGAAAGCTTTGGTAAGGTCGACGAAAACAGAAAATACATAATGACCGTATTCAAAACATTCAAACGGATTATTTATAAAAGTATTAATAGCGTCTTTTGTTGCTAAACCTTTCCTGAATCCAAACTGGCTGTTGGTAAATAAATTATTGACTTCGAAGTAATTGCTAATTTTTTTACTAAGACATTTTTCAAATATTTTAGAAAGCGTCGGTAGCAACGAGATTGGTCTAAAGTTTGATACCATGTTAATTTCTCCTTTTTTACGTATTGGGATAACGCATGCAATCTTTAGTGCATTATATTATATTAAACTCAACCTAGACCGTCACCAGCAATACTTTCATTTCGAGGGATTAGGTTTTTCTAAAATAAACGTATCCGCCGAGGTCACTACCACCTTTCGCAGCCAACACCAAAACTATCATCGTGACTTAGACTTTGTAGTATTACCAAAGATAACAAATCCGAAGCCTGCGGTCACTGTTCAATGGAATTGTTTATAAATTCCCGCTAACATAAAGCTAGCCGACCCCATGTTCAATGAATCTCAGGCCGTCGATGTACTTTTAAGTGCGGAGATTATACACGAATTAAATGAAAGTGGGGTGATTCATGTGAATAAGTGCGGTGCTAGTGTGATGAATACAAAACTTGGTTGGACAATATCAGGTAAATGCTCTACTTTACCCAGCAACTATAGCACGTTGCACATTTCAAACAAAGACTTAGACAACCAATTAAAGCGATTTTGGGAATTAGAAACCGTCCCTTATATTATTAAACCCCGAGAATCTACAAGTGAAACGCATTTCAAAAATATGACTCGTCGCGACGTCGATGGTAGATTTATAGTCAGTTTGCCCTTCAACGAAGGGTTATCCAAACTCGGAAGTACGACCGATCTTGCTAATAAACAAATTCATTTTCTCGAACGTCGCTTTCAGCGAAATCCCATATTACATGAACAATATTCAAGTAATTTACACGAGTAAATCGATCGCAGTTACATGACGCTGTGTGAAAGTGATGATATACGCGATGGATACTATTTGCCACATCATGAGGTTTTTAAGACCACGTCAACCTCCACAAAGTGCCGGGTAATTTTTAACACGAGTGCTAAATCTTCAACTGGTGTATCTCTCAATGATACGTTGCACGTGGGACCAGTAATACAAGATAATTTGTATGACATTCTAGTGCGATTTCGTAAACATGTAATTGTTTTAACTTCAGATATACAATGTATGTACCTCCAAGTGTTAATGACACTGGAACACCGAAAATATCAGAAAATTCTGTGGCGCTCATCTCCTGAAAATGACCTGAAAACTTACACACTAAACATGGTAACTTTTGTTGAAGCCAGTGCTCCATTCACGGCAACGCGATATCTAAGTGAATTAGGTCATATCGTGCGCAATGATTTACCTAACGTGGCGCGAGTTATATTAAACGATTTTTACGTAGACGATTGTCTTACAGGTTGCAATACTATTAGCGAAGCTCATATATTAAAACGTCATGTAATTAACGTCCTAAAACGCGGTCAATTCAACCTAACAAAGTGACGTTCTAATGTCCCTGAATTGTCCGATGAATCCGCTGACACAATTATTAGTTTAAGTGACGCACATATGAACACGCTCGGATTAATGTGGAATTATCAATCCGACACGTTACATTTTCTGTTAAATTTTGATAATTTATCGTGTAACAAAACGAACGATTACCTCAGACGCATGCAAATTGTTTGATCCTCTCGGTCTAGGTGTCCCGGTAATTATAACCGCTAACATAATCATGTAGGATTTGTGGAAACTGAAACTCAATTGGGACGATCCTATTCCCACAGATATTAATGTTAAGTGGAGCTCTTATAAAACTGCCTTACGTAATCTTTATCTCATTAAAATACCTCGATGTGTTGTTCATAATTCATTATCGAGATAAATTGAATTACATGGCTTTTGCGACTCATCGATTAGAGCTTATGGTGCTTCGTTATACCTACGAACAATTACTAGTAACAATGTAGTGACCACGCGACTCTTATGTTCAAAATCTCGTGTGTCGCCCACCAAACTAATTAGTGTACCCCGCCTCGAGTAATCTGGTGCAATATTACTTGCGGAACTAATCAAGTGCATAATTAATGCGATTCAAACACAAATAAATCGCGTAACTCCGTGGACAGACTCTACAATCGTGTTACAGTGGATAGCCGGACAATCGAGTGAGTTTAACACGTTTGTCGGAAATCGAATCGGGCGCATTCAAGATTTAATTGCGGATTATCAGGGGCGACATGTGCGAACTAATGACAATCTCGCGGTCATATTATCTCGCGGAGTGTCTCCTGTTGATTTATCAACAAGTTCTTTTTGGTGGAGTGGACCTGATTCCCTGTCACAGCGTGAATCTATATGGCCTTCTACAGAACTCCCTATAATCGAACGGCTACCAGAACAGCGAATTTCGCTAGCGACCGCCCTAGTAAGCAACCAGCCACTTGAATTGTCTTCTCGCTATTCTACCTTAATTGAACTTAAGCGAATAATGGCATATATTAATCGATTCATCCACAATTGTTGAAATGTAAATCGACGCATCGAGGAACTGTCTGTTGACGAGTTGGAAAATGCGAGACGTCACTAATTTTCTTGGAGCATCGAATGCACTTTAAAGACGAAATCAGAACCCTCGCAACAGATAAAATCATTCCACCATCAAGCCAATTAGTTAAACTGCCACCCTTTCTTGAGGACAGAGGCTTATTACGAGTTGGCGGGAGACTACATGCTGAGATCGCAAGAGATCAAAAATTTCCAATCTAATTGCCGGCTCAAAATCATCTAACAAATCTTATTGTCAACCACACGCATCTGTCCTTACTACACGCAGGTATACAAGCCGTGCTGTACGCTGTGAGACTTACTTATTGGCCCATCAACGGGAAATCCACTGTGCGGCAAGTAATCCGCAATTATGTTCGTTGTTGTCGTGCCAGACCAACACCCCAGCAGCACATATTGGGTCAGTTACCTGCCACTCTAGTGCAGCCGGGACGTGCGTTTGCCAATTCCGGCTTAGACTTCGCTGGACCATTCCATATCATCAGCGCACATCGGCGCGGCGGCAAAACAGCAAAGGTCTATCCCTGCATTTTTGTGTGTTTTTCTACGAAACCCGTTCATTTAGAGCTGATCGGCGACTTAACATCCGAATCCTGCCTAGGCGCAATAAAGCGGTTTATTGTTCGCCGCGGCATGGTCACACAGCTCTATTCAGACAACGCTACCAACTTCGTAGGCTGCAACAATGGATTACGTGCTGTCGCTGCAAGTTTCGCCGACGCTGCTATTCAGACACAAGCCATAATTCTGGGTAAAATGGTCGTTTATACCTCAAAAATCGCCGCACTTTGGAGGCATCTGGAAAGCGATTGTAAAAACTGCAAAACACCATCTCAAACGTGTTGCCGGACAAGCGTCACTCACCTACGAAGGACTGTCTACCCTTATTACACAAGTAGAAGCTTGTCTAAACTCTAGACCGATCACACCAATGTCAGAAGTCATCAATGGTGTCAGTGCCCTTACGCCAGGGCATTTTCTCATCGGTCAACCTCTCACTGCACCGGCAGAACACAACTTAACCGACATACGAGAAAAGCGTTTATCAAAATGGCAGCGATTCCAACACCTGCAACAGCATTTCTGGAAACACTGGAAGCAAGACATTAAGGCGAGAAGATGGCGTCCGGTGCCGATGATTCTTGTGTACGTCAGAAT
Source organism: Leptodirus hochenwartii (assembly GCA_947310635.1). NCBI lineage: Eukaryota > Metazoa > Arthropoda > Insecta > Coleoptera > Leiodidae > Leptodirus > Leptodirus hochenwartii. The sequence continues at coordinate 725,367 of CAMZJO010000001.1, forward strand.
AAAATATGTAAAAAATGTAAACAAAAAGTAGTTAACGCAGTAAGCTGTAGTTCATGTGATGCAGAATATCACTACGGATGTTCGGTAAAATCGGGAGTTATAGAAATAAACAATATCATGAAATGTGTGAGTTGTGTACATATTGAGGTTATGAATTCCGAAAGTAATAACGTGAATAAAGTCACCCGCATCAATGACCAGTGTGATAATAGTACTAGTGAAGACATAGAGTGTATGAAGGAAACTGTATCGGAGAATGGACAGTTGGAACAATATAGTATAGTAGGACTGAAGAATGAAAACATGCTACTCAGACAGATAATATCAGAAATGGAAGACAAAAACAAGCTGCTCGTTGAGAAAGTGACATATCTTGAGAATAAATGTTGTGATTGCAATATAGATACACCAGCTAGATCATCAAACTTCCCGGAAGTGAAAAGTACAAATAAAACTCTGAACAAACATAACCTCATCATTAAACCGAGAGCAAATTTAAGTTATTCCGAAGCAGTTAAAGTAATAAGCAAACATGTGGATCCTATCAAACTAGACATTGAAATAAATATGTCAAAACGAATGACTAAAAATGGAAACATAATAATTGAATGTAAGGATAATGACTCAGTGACAAAAATAATTAATGCGACGAACACAATGGAAATGGAAGTCAAAGAAGTAAAAACAATTACGCCGTGCTTAAAAATAGTGGGTGTACCGGAAGAAATCGGGAGAGATGGAGAAACAATTATACAGAGAATAAAAGATCAGAATAAAATAGATGGTGGTATTCAGTTGAATTGTGAATTTATATACGCTACGAAAGGTAATGGTCACCAGTTTAATGTCATCCTAAAACCCAACCATGCAACCTTCAAACTGTTAATAGAAAAAGAATATGTATATGTTGGACTACACAGGTGTAGAGTTTACGAACACGTCAATATCCTCAGATGCTTCAAGTGCAACAAGTTCAACCATTTTGCGAAGGATTGTAGAAGTGAGGTTACGTATCCCAAATGTGGTGAATGTCATTCACAAAACCAGTGCAACTCTAGAAACATCAAATGCGTCAATTGTCACAACAGAAATGAAGCTAACCCAGAACTGAAATTGGACACTGCGCACTTTGCTTGGGACAGAAATTGTAGAGTATACCAGGAAATAGAACATCGTGTTAAAGCGATAACCAACTATGATATTTAGCACCTAAAGAATATTATTTGTACTAATGCACAGAGCCTAGTTAGCAATAAAGATGTAATTGAAAAATATGTAGTAGAAAGTAAAGTAAAAATTATGTTGCTCACAGAAACACATGTAACTGAAGAAATTTTAGATGAAGAAATATACATAACAGGCTATGAAACTTTAAGATGTAATTCTCATAGTAGACATACAGGCGGGGTAGTTGCCTACATCAAGAATAACATATGCTATGATATTGTTTGTAATATTGCCTATAATGATCATACTTGGCTACTAGGAATACAAATTGACAACTTTCTTATTCTGACTGTATATAGATCTCCTTCGTCATCTTGTGTTGAGTTCATTGACAAACTAGAGGAAACAGTTGAAGCATTCCACAGTAAAGGACAAATTATCGTTACTGGTGATATGAACATTAATGTAAAAAATGCTTGTCATATTAGTAAAAAACTGATAAAAAGTATGAGAAATATAGGTCTTAAGCAACTAGTTAAAGACGACACACGTGTAACACAGCATAGCAGTACGCTTATTGACTTAGTTTTTAGTAACTGTAATGATATAAATGTGAATGTATTGAGTACACCTAAGATCTCTGACCATAGTATTTTATCTATTAATGTGAATGGTATTGTTGATATTGTGAACGAAACGGACAAACGCATATATAGGGATTACAGTAAATATAGTCCTGATAAATTTAGGGAATTATTATACCACTCTTTTGCTGATGACAGTCATACTGGTGACGGTGTAGATACCATATTAAACAATTTCAACAGAAATATAATAAACACAATCAATAAGATATCACCAATAGTTTCAAGTCAAGGCAGCAGCACGAATAAACCATGGTTTGACTATGAACTTAATTCACTGTATAAATTGAGAGATTCCAAATACAACTTAGCCCTGATTGATCAATCAGAAACAAATTGGATTACATATAGAACCATTAGAAATAGAGCTACAGCCAAATTAAGATTCAAAACAAAAGCATACTACGAGAAAAAAATATCAAGTCACAAAAAAAATAGTAAAGAAATGTGGAGGGAAATAAAAAAGCTTTTGGGAAAATCATGTGTTTCAAATATAACAAATATAAACAACAACGGAACCATCATTACGGACAAATCTCAAATAGTCGAAGAATTTAATAAATATTTCATAAGTAGCATTGAAGAAATTACTCAACAAAATAATGTTAATTTACATAGTGTTAATATCAACCATAACTATACAATAGAAAAGGAATTAGATACATTTAAACCTATTACCATGCAAGATTTAATGAGCATTATAAATAAAATCAGTAAGGGTCATTCAACGGATGAAATTTCGAAAAAAATACTACTAGATGGAGGTGATATTTTGCTTAAGAAGTTAATGGATTTAATTAATTGTTCATTAAAATCATATACAATTCCCGAAGCTTGGAAAACATCAACTATTGTCCCAGTGCCAAAAATAAAAAATACCAAAAAAATTGAAGAATATAGACCGATTAACACGCTACCACTAACTGAAAAAATTATAGAAATTCATGTAAAAAGTCAAATTGAGGATCACCTGAAAATGAATAATATTTTAATTACGAATCAATCTGGCTTCAGGGAAAACCACTCCTGTGAATCGGCTATTCAACTATTATTATTCAAATGGAAAGTATTGTTAGATGAAGGCAAATTTTTTCTTGCGGTTTTTCTAGATTTCAAGAGAGCATTCGAAACAATAGATAGAAATATTTTACTACAAAAACTACTTAATATAGGAATTAAAGATGATGCTCTTAAATGGTTTAAAAGCTATTTTTCAAATAGAAATCAAAAGACAAAAATTGGTGAATTTACCTCAACAAACCTTAACAATAGTTATGGTGTACAGCAAGGCTCGGTTTTAGGACCTTTATTGTTTCTTGTATATATTAATGACATAGCTAGTAGTTTAACTGATCCAGAAAATGTAAATCTATTTGCTGATGACACTGTTTTATATGTATGTGGTAACAGTGTTAAAGAAGTAGAATTATTAATGAATACCGAATTGAGAATTCTTGAACAGTGGTTGAAGTGCAATAGTGTATTCTTAAATGTTAATAAAACCAAAGCTCTACTTTTTAATAATAAGAAAATAGATGTAGATATAGATATTAATATTAGTATAAATAATACCGACATAGAAATAGTTAGTCATATGAAATATTTAGGCCTTATTATTGATAATAACCTCAACTTTAATGCACATTGTGAATACCTTGTTGACAAAATTACCAAACGAGTAAATTACTTTGGCAGAATTTGTAAAAATGTAGGCCTCAATAATAGAATTGTTATTTATAAATCGATTATAGCCCCATATTTTGAATACTGTCCCACAATATTAAACTATGCCAATCAGGAATATCTTGAATCGCTACAAAAATTACAAAATAGGGCAATGCGTCAAATTCTAAATTGTAATAGATACACCAGTATAAAATCAATGTTAGAATGCCTACAATGGTTAAACATTTCACAACGTCTGTATCTACAATCCATGACATTTGTTTATAAAATTGTACATAAATTAGTCCCCAACTATCTAAGTGACATGTTAAAATTCGCTAAAGAAATACATAATTATAATACAAGAGGTGCAAACTCAAATAAATTATACATAGAAAGAGTAAACAAAAGTGCCACACAAAAAATGCTACTCCACAAGGGACTCGTATGTTTTAATAGTCTTCCTGGGGATATTAGGAACTCTAAATCAATATTAGTTTTTAAGCAAAAATTAGTACATTATATTAGATTAGACGCTTAAGTATATAATTATATGATTATAATGTATTTACATGTTACATTAGATGTTTAAGTATATTGTATGGTTATTTGATATTGATATTGTATTTACATATTATATTATATGTTTAAGTATATATATATATATGACTGATGTACACATTTTTCTTTTTTTTTTCTTCTCTGTTTATGTATCTATGTTAGCATTGATTGCTATTAATAAATAAATAATAAAAAAAAAAAATAATAATAATAAAAAAGAATATTTGTCCCAGATGCAAGTGCGTGCAAGGTGGACGAAGGCTAAGGGGTGACCTCGTGGGACGCGAATTCGCCGCCGCTAAGTTGGCCACTTGGTCGTGTGTTAAAGGTGCACCCGGGTAGCGACAATGTAGTGCGTGTCGCTACTGTAAAGACTGCGGACAGTGTAATCAAAACGTCTGTCAGTCGATTGTGCTTAATTCCTAGTGAAGTGAATTAGCAGTAACCCAATTTATAATCTCTTCTTTTTCATGTTTCATTAGTTTGTATCTATATTATATCATGTGTTTCTTTCAGCATTGAGAATATTATATCTCTAACCACTTTACATAATGCGATTAAATCTCGTAATATTTTAGCCTCTATCATGTTTGATATTACTATTAAAATTTCGATGAAATTGTCTTAATTTAAATCCAGTACTTTTGAAATGTATTATTTCAACCCTGGCGGCATGTTGAGAATACTACAGAATATTCACATATTTTTTCGTATACATAATGTGTAACTGTCTGTCACCCTGTATCGATCTATTTGTACCGAATCTTGCTACAGTATGCCTACTAGTGTCCAACACATACCCCTCTATCTTCACCATCTTCACCCCGCATGGAATCCGCCCCGAAAACTATGCTCCTTTAAAGAACACACGTTAACCACGCACGACCAGTATCTGTCCAACCGTCTATCTATACAGTCCACTACATTCTCTTATCTAACTATATCTACCTACGTCTCACTCTTACAAATCATTCTCTCTACCTGTGTCTCATTGTTCCACATAATTTTTTCTACTAACGCATTTTTAACTGCTCTCTGTACCACGATATCGAATTACTCAACAATAGACAATAAACAAAATGTTTGACCAGGAGATTCGTGATACGGTTATAGAAATAGAAAGTGTTATAGAAATAGATAGTGTTGATAGGAATGAATACAACAACAAAGTCTTGAATCATATTAATATGATTCAAATAGACTGAACCCATATAAATATTAGAAGCGCAAACAGAAACTTTGACGAGTTCACTGTAATTTAAAATATTTAAAAAAATAATTCAAAATTATAGTAATAACAGAAACCTGGAACATACAAAATGAGTTAAATAAAGTTAAGCTTAACAGTTACCATTTGTATCATAATTCTAAATATTACAACCAAAATTATGGTACCATGTTGTATATTCACAAATCTGTGGAACATTCAGTTCAGGTTGTTTGTTTGAATGAAGTTTCATTTATAAATGCTCATTGCAAGTATAACAATATTTTATTTGATATAGACCGCCCTCTACAAAAGTGAATCTATTTTTAGAAGATCTGCAAAGTATACTTAAAAAACATAAAAATAATAATTTGCAATTCTTAATTGGAGATATGAACTTAAATATATTAGAAAAACAATTGTACGTGGTTTGGATAGTATTTTAAATAAATATAATTTTAAAGTAACATATAATAGTTCTAATAGTCTTGATAATTTTCTAGGAAATCCCAAAGATTTGATTGATTTCAATAAAAAATCTGGTTCTATGAAATATCTTGTTCTAGTTGTCTTAAAGTATATATAGAACAAATACGTAGATCAATTGAAACTAGATTAAGGAGCATTTATCTCATTTCAGATTAAATAGAAAAGATAAAAGTGCTGTAGCCGAGCATATTTTTGAAACAGGTTCACTTTCAAATTCAAATCAAATTGGTTCACTTAAATTACTTAAAAGTGTTTTGAATTATTCAGAGTTAAATGCTTATGAATGTATATACATGCATAATTCTAAATCAAATCTAATGGATTTAGATTCAGGCCCAATTTCATTTTGTCCATTTAATTTATTTAATTTATTTAATGATAGTATATCAATCACGATTCGTGACAGAGGTATTTTATTTAGTTTTATCTTGTGCTACTGAAGATGGGCGCATAGCGCTTGAAATGTACATTTAGCTACTTAATGCTTGTTACGGTATTTGGGTGATATTCTATATTATAATTTAACACCGTAGTGATAATTTTTAAATTTATTTTTATTTTATTTATTTTTGGTTGTTTTAGATTTGAAAAAGCAAAGTTTATTGTTGTTACTTGTTAGTTTCGTTAATTATTAATTTATACTAACAGCAAACATTCGCGCAAGCGCGAGTAACGCAGCTAGGCAACAGCTGACGCAATCTGCCGTATTGGGGCGGATTGCGGGCTGTTGCTGGGTCTCGGTGCTTCGCGCCGCGAAGCGTATCCCATGGTTGCTAGATTTAGTTATTGTTTATCATAGTTTCATGCGCACAGGCGCGAATTCTACTGCTAGGGCGCGACCCGCGTACAATGCTACGCGATGGGTTATATAAGATGATGATACATGAAAACCAATTTTCAGTTTGATGCACTTGTGATCACATGGAATTGGACAGTTTAAAAGAGCAGAGCAACTGACCAATCGTCCGTATAATTTCCGCTGTTTCTCAATTCACAATGATCAGTGATTAATGATAATTCAATTGACTAGGGATAATCCACGCAATCAGTGGTAATTTCAGTGAATAGTGACACACTGTACTCACGCACAAACAAAGCTAATGAATAGTGAACAGTGAATAGTACACAGTGCCCCCTTATTAAACAAACATTCAATACACATATGAATGCATCCGCCAACACCTAAAGAGAATATGCACCTTGACAACAAAGACATGGACTCCACAGGCACACGCTGTGGACCAGCACACCCATCAACATCCCACGCCGATGACGATAGTTTCCAACCAGTCATCAAAGGAATAAAACGCCGCCGTAAAGACAACGAAGATATACCAATAAAAATATCTAATATGTTCGTTAACCTATCTGACTTTTCAGAAGACGAAGAAGAAACTAACGAAGAACAAACACATAATACAAACAACTCCAAATAAACCCCACCAAATCGTATACCACCCCCACCCCCACCAATATACATCTACACTGAAGCCACGCACAATTTCATTATCAACATGAAACAACTGTGCGAAATCATACCATTCATGAAAATACTATCAGACCACCTACTATATAAAGCAAAAAAATATGATGACTACCAAACCATTATCAACCATCTAAACAGTGAAAGAATGGAATACTTTAGATACAACAGAAAAGCTGACCGCCCACGCAAAGTGGTAATTGGACCACTAGCTGTAGATCTGACCGCAAAGGAAATCACTATCTCATTAGCCACAAACGACATACCGCTGCAGACGAATCCTTTCCAAAGAAAAGAAACCAACAACCATGATAGTCGTAGGCGTAAAATCAGAATACTTGGACCCCCTCTATAAAATCGAATTTGTATGCAATCTGTACAAGTAATATTGCAGCTTCGCAATGATAGCATGGGAACTGCCGAGCATACAGATTTAGATATAAGTTAGCTTAATCAGCATATTAAGATTATATTAACTGTTAGTTCCTTAGTTAAGACACATTCTGTGACTCCACTTCATACTGTAAACTCGTATAACTGATTGACTTAAATAAACCGCTTTTAAAAAAGCAAACATAGTTAATCGAACATATAATTGGCGCAGTCGGCTAGGATTGGCAATACAATCAACAGCGGTAAACCATCAATGATTATCGATTGGACATTTACCGTGAGATCGGTGTATTTTAATACTTTGATTGCCAAACGAATATTTATTAACTTATTGTACGAGAAACATTGACTATAATCAAGACCGAACAACCTGAACGGGATTGACTTTCGTGTCCTGAAACATCTATGTCCAACAAGTTAAAAGTGGAAGAAACCAACAGTAACAAAACGACAAGACCAGAGTGACCGAACGACCTCATTGGATCGACTTTTGGCTCCTGATCAATTGACTACAACGTGATTGAACGACCTACGGGATTCGACTTTCAACACTTGCAGAACAATCGTCCACAATGCTGATTACCAATTGGTAAGTCATAGATGTCAAGATAAGGATAGTTCTAGATCAGATTCAGAACCGTGTAATCATACTAGAACATATTCAATATCATTTTGTTGGAAACTACTCCATCAGTATTGATTAGAAATCAATAAATAATTTTAAAATGGCCCGTAACAACTTGAAAATGGAATATTTGAATATTATTCCTGAATTTACAGGTAACCCTGCTTTACTAAGCGACTTTCTTAAAAATAGTGAACAATTAATGAATCACTGCTATATTAGAGAAAACCCTACAGACTTTCAAGATGTTTTACTCTTACTATCCATTAAGAATAAAATCAAAGGCGATGCAGCTAACAGTATTGCATCATTTAATATTTCTAACTAGAACGATTTGAAAAATGCTCTCGTTGCTAGTTATGCAGATAAAAGAGACCATCAAACTCTAGTTATGGAGCTGTGCAAAATAAAACAGCACTTGTCAACCCCACTAGAATTCTATACAAAAATCCAAGATAATTTAAATTTGCAAATTAGCTATATCACAAACAACGCTGAAACAGATGATGTAAAGTGTTTAGTAGAGTTTTCCAAGAAAATGGCTTTACGTATTTTAATTAAAAATTTGAACAATCCTCTATGTGATTATATGAGTACTCGTAATCCTGATTCATTAGGAGCGGCTTTATATATTCTCACAAATGATTTAATATTCAAAATAGATTTATGAACCCAAATAAAAATTCTGGAAAACCAAATTCCGAACAACCAACACAAAACCCAAAAAGACACCAAAATTCGCAAATCCCAAGGAATCAACAATTCTTTAGGAATCCAAATTTTCAACATCAAAATCCACAAAATCAAAACACTCCAAAATTTGGAAATGTTTTCAAACCAAATAAAAAATTTCAACCACAAAAAGTAACACCCATGTCCATGTCAACTAGGAACACATTTGTCCCTTATACGACAAACAAACAACCTTCATTTCAAAATTACCAACGCCGTCCGAATTGGGCCAATGAAGAATTGTTTAATGCAGAACTAGACCCTGACGAGACAAACCCAGAAACTGACTATAACCCTGAAGACGACAACAACGAACAGTAGTATACTACAGAAGCTGAAGACGCTGAAAATCATTTTTTAGAATAAACAGCCTCGGAAATAATATAGAATTACTAACACTTGATAGCAACTCATCACAGTTGCCTTATATCAAAATACCATTTAATACATTTACATTAAAATGTCTAGTCGATACGGGATCGACAAAATCGTTCATTAATCCTAAAATTACATACAAGTATTTTTCGAAACTAATAAAAAATGACCCTTTTACGATATCTACAGCACACGGTACCACTAGAGAAAAATTTAGCATTTGTATAAAATCACCATCAAGATTCAAATCAGAAAATTTATAACAAATTTCATTTATTTCAATTCCACAAGTATTTTGATTGTTTGATAGGAATCGATCATTTACAATTATTGCACGCAAAAATGAATCTAGTTACTAATGAATTGGAATTACCAAATACAACAATTAAATTAGAGTTAAAAAATCTAAACGATTACAATAATTTTATTACAATTGCACCTAAAGACGAACAGAAAATTAAATTAAATGTTTCAAATATAAAAAACGGGACTGCATTAACGGTATAGAAATTTCCCAATTAAAAATACCTGACTGTTTAATTCAAGTTAAAGACCACATAGCATACACAACTGTACGAAATAATTCTAATAAGTCTATACCGATTGATTTCCCAATTTCAATTAAAGCTATTCCTAAAAATAACTTTATTATACCAAACTTTAATAACATAGAAAATACAAATAAAAATAAATTTGACTTTTCAAAAATTCGCTTAACTCATTGTAATTCTGAAGAAAGATCAGCTTTGATAATTACACCCGAAGGTATTAAACCTAATACAGATAAAATTAAAGCAATAACCAATTACCCTATTCCAAATACGACAAAACAATTGAAAAGATTTTTAGGATTACTAGGATATTATCGTAAATTCATCGAAAACTTTGCCAAAATTACCAAACCACTAACACTCCGTTTAAAGAAAAATAAAGAAATTAAGATTACTGACTCAGACTACGTCAAATGTTTCGAACTTTGTAAAACTCTTTTAACAAATTCACCCATTTTACAGTACCCTAATTTCAATCTACCCTTCTTACTAACCACCGACGGCAGCAATTATGCTATCGGCGCCGTACTTTCACGAGGACCTATTGGATCTGAGCTTCCAATTGCGTACGCTTCACGAACATTAAACGAACACAAGATCAACTACTCTACTATTGATAAAGAAATGCTTGCCATTATTTGGGCTACCAAATACCTTCGACCTTACTTATACGGACGCACATTTACTATTGTAACAGACCAAATGCCCCTAACTTGGTTTACCTCAAAGAACCAAATTCTAGAGTCTTAAGATGGCGATTAAAACTCGAAGAGTTCGACTACACCATAATTCACAAAAAGGGTAAACTCAAAAATGCAGACGCTTTATCACGTATTCCAAATTTAAATGTTGCCACAACTTCTAAAGATGATTTAACTAACCACCCTCTTTTGAAATACATGGAAAACTTCAATAGACAATTATCCGGAAACAATGATGACATAAATTCAATAACCGTAGAACCCCCAGATATATCTGACCAAATTTTAGATGATGAAGACATACAAACAATACATACTAGTGCAGAAATACTGTATGTACAATCGCTTTATCAGACGATCCTTTGAATTTTTGTAAAAATCAAATTGAATTCATTTTAGTAAAAAACAACCCAGCTGATACAAAGTTAATAAAATTATTCGGAAACTCAAAACAACGCTTCATAGTTCAAATTTCAGAATGTAATTATGAAAATGATTTTCTTAACTTTATAAAGGAATTTATTGTACCAAACACTCAGTATTCTTGTAATATCCAAACGGATGAACTCTATCAAAAATTAAATTCCATTTTACAAAAACACTTTGATAAATCCATTAAATTTAAATCATGTTCGCAATTCTTAAAACATATTGAATCAATAGATGACCAACAAATTTTGATTAAAAACTATCACACAGGCAAGTGTAACAACAGAGGTATGAACGAAACCTTTCATGAACTATCGATTCAATTTTATTGGCCAAATATGCAGAAACAAATTCAAAAATTCATTAATAATTGTGATATTTGTAAAGTAGTGAAATATGACCGAAATCGTTTTCGTTATTTTGTGTAAATAATGTGTAATCCTTATTTTTTTTTTTATATTTTAACTTTGATATTGATTTCGTTTTTTGTTATTTTATATAAATTAAATTAAACATATTTCCCATTCTATTTTTTTGACAAAAATTCGAAAACCGGCTAAAACCGTTTTTTTGGAAATCTGGAAATCGAAAACCGGTTTTTCAAAAAGTAGGTTTTTGTATAAACCCTAGATGCAAAAATGCAAATGCATATAACTCGCTTTTCCACACGTTATTGCATATACTTTCTCGTTTATATTGCATAATTCGGCATAAAAGGTCGTGTTTAGCAGTTTTAAACACGTTAAAATTTGAAATAGGCGCAAGAGACGAGCGGCGTCGCTGTTTCGTTTTTGTTTTTGTTTTTGAGACGATGGTTGAGCGCGAGCTGCAGAGAGCATCGCCACGTCAGTCTGGCGTGTAATCGACCGATTTGATATTGGCATTACTGCGGTCAGTCCACTCTTGTTTGTTTACATTGTCTATAATACCGATTCGTTTTTTGTTGTGCCGTGCGATATCAGTGGTACATTCACTATCACGAAAATGCCGCCCATTAAAAAGAATAACAAGACATTCGTGGAATGTTGTATTAAAAGTTACCCAGGTCACTTTACAACTGATGGTACAGTAGTATACTGTACACTTTGTGAAAAGCGTATTCCGTCTTCGAAGAAGTATCAGATTGATCAACATGTTAGTATAGCTGCAAGAAATATCGTATATATTGTTGAGAAATAATAGAGAAATAACCTACAAAGCTAGTTTGTTGGAATATCCTTATTATAAGTTAATATTTGTGATAGGGTAGAAAGAAGTATATTAGAAGAAGTATATAAAGAAGAAGAGGTATATCTCATCTGAAGATGAGATATATCTCTCGAAACCGGTAACCAATATAAATCAAAAAATCTTATAAGGACTTACTTCTTTCTACTCTATTACAAAGCTAGTGTTCCTTTATACATAATCCTGATATCCATCAGGCATCTGCCGTAAGACAAAGAGTCTCGTTACTCTATTACCAGGTATGTATCGTAGAAAGAGTCGGAACTTCTTGTCTAATCTAAAATAAATCCAAATTTGATAATTTGTAAATTTAGTAAAAACTCAATTTAAAAATTTTGCTACTCTATTACATCACATGTCATTGTTATAATTTTTTGAAGTTATCCTACAATCACACAAATTCGTAAAGATTTGATGTCGCACTCTGGCATATTAATATTTAGTTTCCGTAAAGTTCAGTAAGGATACTATAAAATAAACATAGAATATTCGTAATGTTTCATTATAAAATTTGCATTAATTTTTATTGTGCTCTTCTGTACACATTGTAGAGCTAAAACTATTTTTAGAATGTCGATAAACCTTATAAAAGTGTACAAATTTCAGACAAGATAATTCTTATTTAAACAGGAAGTGGTTCTTATTTGACTATCCTCTATATTTTTGTTTTCGTAGAATCATTCAAAACGAATTGATTCTTATCTATAAAATCAGTGTGCGGTCGTAGTCTAAGCCAGAATTTAAATTACAGACAAATTGTAACAACCAAAAAATAATTAAAAAATTATAAGTGGAGAAAATAACAATAAAAATTAATTTTCCATATCCCCGTTCTTGCGCTGCAAGAGTTTGTATGCATGGCTTACCCCAATCTCTCGACTATGATGTTGGATGATGGATATATACATCATGGCATAATGGATATAGCTTGTTGTAAGAAGTGCGGAACTAATATCAAGAGATATGCAGAATCCATAGTGTGTAAAAGTCTGTGCGCGGGACAATTTCATATTTCATGTGCGGGTATATCCGAAAAATCATCGCAATCCAAGTGCACATACCGCTGAGACAGCATAGACCTCCACCAATGGCCTAGTCAGGCATAGAGTTCATACACCTGAGAAATTTGAAACCGCATCAAAATCCGCGGAATTAAAAATCGCGGTACCTATTGCTAACCCATTTCAATCCAGGGAAGAAAGCAGTGATGCCATGTCGACCAATAACGTGCTAGATTCCACGTACAATAATGTAAATGCACGAACTACAAGCGCAGAGACGCAACGATCTGAAATAGAGAGAGAGAGACTTACAAATTTGCCCAAAAGATGACTGCAGAAGCCATTGATAAATATAAAATTGATAATGAATAGATGGAAGTTGCATCAAAAAAAACTAAAAGAAATTCTCCTGAAGACCAAACTCGACACACACGTCAAAAACTGATTACTGATTATAAAATGGTAAATGCAACGAACAGATTTCAGTTACTGGAAGGCCTAAAGGAAAACATAGATACTACTGAGATTACAGGAAGTAGAAACACAAATATAAATAATAGTAGCAAAGCTAAACCTCCACCTCTATTCCTTGCAAGTATAAATGATATAAATGGTTTGACAGCTCTGTTTAACTCAAATGACAAAATTAAAAACAAATACAACTTAAAAGTTATTAATAACGATAATGAAGTTAAGTTAATAACTGAAGATGAAGAAGTTTATCGCACTGCGGTCAAAGACCTTAATACAAATGATGTGACATACTTCACATATCAACTAAAATCTCAGCGCAACTTTCGTGTAGTAATAAAGGGTCTGTACCATTTTACAAACCTAGAAGATTTGAAAGATGAAATTATAAGAAAAGGGAACTGTGTAAAAAATATCTACAATGTTAAAAGCAGACGCGATAAACAACCACTACCAATGTTCTTTATAGACATAGAACCTACGGAAAATAATAGAGACATCTATGAAGTAAAAAAATTACTTTATTGTGCAATAAATATTGAACCCATACGCCAACCTCGACAAATACCCAAACTGCATAAGATTTGGCCATACCAAAAATTTCTGCATAAGACAAACTAGGTGCATTAAATGCGGAGATGTTCATACCAGTATAAATTGCATCGTAACGGAGCGCAAAGTTCTAAAAGTGTGTCCGCTGCGAACAAATCCATCCGGCAAACTACAAGGGATGTAAAGTATATAAGGAACTTCAGCAGAAAAAATTTCCGACATTACGAAATAAGACCAGTCAACCAGATCAACCTAAAAACGAGCACCCAGTTCGATCTAACCATATCAGAGATGGCCAATATTTTGCTTCGATCTTGCGTAATACAGAAACAACTACAAGCATTTTAGAAAACGGAAAGGTAAACTCAAACCCACCAGAAGACAGATTAAACAAACTGGAGAAATTAGTTGAGCAAATGGCTCAACGTATGGATACGTTAATGTGTATCATGTCCAAACTGCTTGATAAACTGAACTAATGAACTCTTGCATTAAGATAGCTGTATGGAACGCCAATGGTTTAGTGAACCACAGACTGGAAGTATCTGTATTCCTGAAAGAACATGATATTAATATAATGTTAATATCAGAATCACATTATACAAATCACAATTATTTAAGGATATATAACTACAAAATCTACAATACCAAACACCCTGATGGCAAAGCCCGTGGTGGAAGTGCAATCATTATTAAAAATGGTCTTTAATAAAACACCATGAAAGCTGTAAGTACGAATCGAAACATATACAGGCAACCAACATTGTCATTGAGGAATTGCACGGACCGATAACGATTTCTGCAATCTACAGCCCACCACGCCATGTAATTAAGGAAGAACAATACAATGAATTTTACACAACTCTAGGAAATAAGATCTTGGCTTGTGGCGACTATAATGCAAAGCACACAAGATGGGGATCAAGACTAATCAATCCCAAAGGACGACAGCTGGAGAAGTGTTTAGTTCGAAATAATCTAAATACTTTGTCCACTGGGAAACCTACTTATTGGCCTAGTGACCGGAATAAAATACCAGATCTCGTCGATTTTTGTGTATATAAAGATATACCCAAAGACAATCTATTTATAGAAGAAAACTTCGATCTATCCTCAGACCACTCAGTTATTATAGTGACACTGAGTTCCAGAGTAATAAAAAAACAAACACCAATACGTACAACTTATAAGAGAACGAACTGGGTACTTTTTAAAGAGCATATTGAGAAAAACATCGGAATTAATATTCCATTAAAAACGGCTGAAGATATCGACAACGCTGTAGAACACCTGACAAACACAATACTGCAAGCAGCCTGGAACTCAACGCCAGAAATACCAGTGAACCTCAAAGTACATCATTGCTCCAAAACAGCTAGACTAGCCATTCCAGAAAAAAGAAGTCTAAGAAAAACCTGGTTGAATACAAGATGTCCCCGAGACAAAGCGAAACTAAATAGAGCAACAAGAAATCTCAAAGAATTGCTTCACAATGAGAAAAATCTAGAAATTCAAGAATACGATATTCGTTAAAGAATTGACTGTATACGCCGGCTAGAGCGCACTATCGTCTAACTTCGGATGTGTACTTTTCTAGTCAGCTGGTTGTAAGGAGATTGTAAGATGGCTTAAAAATCGAAGAAGTACTATATTCAGCAATACGAGTTCAACAATTAAGCCAATGGTTGCGACCATTAAGTCACAACGAATTAGTATCTTATGCCGACGAAAATACTCTATAATTTCATGTTGGAGTATCGCAAAATATAAGATAAGGCTGGTTCTGTTATCGCTATAATTACTAAATTGCACCTGCATTACAGATTTTAAATAAGTAAGAGTTCGCAATATTAATACATAACAGTAAATAAGGTTTTCTTTTTTCAAGGGACTCTGAGATATATGAAATATAACGAATGCAATAAATAAAATTGCTGCTACAGCGATAAACTCTCGTATCGATTTATGTCTTATGCCGATGAAAAGCCTCCACATAATTTCATATTACAGTACCACAAAAAGTGAGATACGACTGCTTTTGATACCGCTGTCATTACTCGACTGTACTCGATTTAAACGTTTTGGGTAAATTGTTCTATAGCAGCGATTATAAATTTTTAATGAGATTCATTTAGTGCATAAGCTATTTTATTGTGTAATATTAAATAATAATATTTAAACTACAACAGAATAATTCTGTTTGTAGCATAATAAATAAGATGTAATTGCTATGCAGATTCATATGATGATATAGTAAAGAAGCAGCAAAACCATATTTGATTTATATTTACTGTTTGTAAAATAGTACATAATAAAATTAAAAATTATGATATCCTGCGCAAGTTTATATTACAGACGTGGTCTTACTCTATAAATATATATAGTATTCATCGCTAAATATGAATAAATATTCATGTTCCAAGTGTGTGAAAAAATTCTACAATTACATGAGCTAGAAGTATTTAATTAAATTGTTAATTCAAAAAATATATAAATATATGCAACATAATAATATATTCAGAAGTTCTGGAGGCGACGGATACTTGGGCATTGTACGGCCATGCGATGGAATATGAGCGAACATTTGTAATTTAATTTTAATGACTTCGTGCCTAAGTTTTTCATATTTAAGTAAAAAAAATTCTAAAAAGCTATATACTAAGTGTGGCCATATCCACCCAATGAACGACAGTAGGTAATCTTTAACGAATTTCGCAATAATTCTCTCATGTTTTTTTTTCATTCTCTCACACCGACTGTCAACATGGTTTTCGAAAAAACAGATCAAAGGAATCAGCTAGCATATCTTTCATTCAACATATTTTTGATGATGTTGAAAAAGGGAAGAGAAAATGGGTCTATTTTTTTATCTGAGTCGTGTTTTTGACACTATCTTGTGATTTTATTATTTATAAACTTGAAAAACTGGGGATTAGAGGTACTTTACTAAGTTGGACTCGTTCATATCTTTATGTTAGTTCTATGTGTGCAATTCTTAATGTTAAACAATCTTCTGACTATGTAAATATGGGTGTTCCCCAAGGTTGTCCTTGGAACCCTCATTTGCCATTTATATATTAACGATCTAACTTAGTTCATTACAAAAGGGGCAGTGACTAGGTACGTGGATGACACATCCATTATTGTATCCTTAGGAAACATCAATGACTTATTGGTGTCAGCTGATCAAACTATTATTGACTTTAACAAATGGTGTGATAAAAATTGTTTAATTCTAAATGTATAGAAAATGGAATGTGTTTATTTTTTCAAGAAAAAAGTACTAGATGAACCGATCAAACTTATCTCTTATGATATTGATCTAAAAACATCAATTAGTATAAAATTTCTTGGTACTATGGTGAACTCTAACTTTTATTTTAATACGCATATTGATGCGGTATGTGAAAAAATAAAATCTGCCTATTTTGCTATTTATCAGCTTAACTCATGTTTGTCCATAAATCATTTACTCAATGTATACTATGCGTTAGTTTACTCGCATGTCTTATTATGGGGTTAAGCGGTAAATTGCAATAGGATATTTATTTTGCAAAAGCGTATCCTCAGACTTATATTCAATTTAAAACGTAGGGAATCCTGTAAACCAATTTTTCCAACCATGATATTCTGTTTTCCTTCTATATATATATTTTAAAAGCATTATCTTATGTATGGCAAAATAGTGAAAAATTCTGTGATAACTATGCATAACTATAACACACGTTATTACCACTTGTTACGGATAACACCACATACACGATCGTTTTATTAAAAATCTCCCATTTATGCATGCATTAAACTGTACAAGTTACCTATGCGTCTAAAATCAATAGAAACTTAGAAGTATTTTATTTTTAATGTAAAATGGTATCTTATTGATAAATGCTTCTACTCTATAAACGATTATTATAACTGTGATACTTAATGTTTATGTGTGATATTGGATGTTTATTAATAATAAATTTTTGAGGATTTACATCTGTAAGATATATTATTATTATTGGTACGATATACGTGTAATTGTATATGTATCTGCAACAGCCGCTGTGATAAATAAATATTCTATTGTATTAAATAATACCGTTGGCACAAAAATTGGATGGGGTGAGGTTTGATGATATAAATGTTTTCGAATTTATCAACAATGAAGATTTTAATAAATCAGAACTTAGGCAATTATTAGAGGATTCTGCATTGAATATAAGAGCCACCAGGAAACCTTGAGTCTCGATGAAACAAACATAAATTTTAATCGCGAATACAGATAATATAAACCGAGAACTTGAGTTGGTTAAAAAAGTGGAAACGTATTTCACAAATATGGATCCATCATTGGAGCGTTCTATGCGGTTTAAAAGGAATTTACAAGACCGTCCAGCTGCATATCTTAAACATCATAGCGCTTGAAAGCTACTTAATGCTTGTTACGGTATTTGGGTGATATTCTATATGTTTCTTTTATATATTAATGACTTAACCGATCTACCAATCTCTGGTCACTTTACATTATTTGCAGACGACACAACTGTTCTCTGGACTGTTCCACGCCACCTCGCAGATTCACTTTCAAATATTATTAATAAATATTATTAATTCTCAAAAAATAAACTGTTTCTAAATTCAACTAAAACATCTTATATGGTATTTAAAAATTCAACACTTAATTTATCAATCAAAACCAATAATTCAGAAATTTTACCTGCAAATGGTATAAAGTTCCTGGGGTTAATTATAGATAAGGAATTAAAATTTGTGCAACATATAAATAACTTATCTAAGAAATTGTCTTCAGCGTGTTTTGCTCTTAAGAATATTAGAAATGATACAAATTGTAAAACTGCATTTTGTGTTTATTATGCGTTATTTGAATCAAGGCTACGATATGGGATTCACATCTGGGGAAGTTGAAGTAGTGGAAATTTTCAAAAAATATTCAAAATTCAAAAGAGGGCTGTACGCATCCAAAATTATGTATCCTCACTCTAGCTAGTAATATAATTATTGAACTTTGGGTGTTAGCATTTGAGAATCGTAACAAATTTGTATTGACTAAAGATAAACATAATTATATGACGCGATCGCAAAATAATATTTATTTTGACAAGCCAAATTCTGCATTTTATAAAAATTCATTCATGTATATGTCACGTGTTATGTACAATAAACTTCCTGAGGGTTATAAAATTATAAATAGTAAACAGAAGTTTAATACAATGCTAAGATCCATTACGGGTAAAATGTGGTTTACGGTAAAAATTCCTAAAAATCCGGCGTTAATTTTTCTGTGTCCAGGAAGGTCCAAAAACCATAAAAACAAAAAAAAATCGAGGCGGTCGAAATTATTTTAATCCCAAAATGAACATCAAAAAGGACCAAAACAAATGTCCGTAAAAAATACATACAGTAATCTAACACTGGTTAGGTAACGTCAGTGCGCCACATACAGTAATCTTCCGTTAGACGAGTCAAGCCGTCAGGTGCACGTCGTGGGGGGGATGCGCGCCGTGTCGTAAACAATGCTGTGTCAGAAAGCAAGTTACTAGTCCTATAACAATCGGAACTACTACCTGCTTATGACAATCTGAAATAACTACAACAGGACAGTCACCATGTTTTTTCGTTTTTTTCTCATTCGGACGATTTTTTTCCATTTTTTGGTGGACTATACAAAAAATTCGTGATTATTTTTTTTTAGTATGGAATCCGATGGGATAAAAAAATGGCCGCTAAGCCTGTTGACCATCAACGACTTGTGTAGGCAGCCGAAAGATGTTGTTTTGGGCCAGTTGCAAAAATGGGGGTTGATACCGCCAGATGATGGGTCGTATCTGTGTCCGAAATGTAACCAACCGATGGTTTTAGGCTCAGATGATTCAAGGTAAACCTATTTTTGACTGAAAGATCATATTTTAAACCACATAAAAACACTAAACAAATAATTTTTGGATTTTTTTCACTTATAAATGTTGTAAACATGATTTTTCAAAAATTTGCATATTTTTGAAGGATTGACGGGTACAGATGGCGATGCCCACATAAAGTAGTACGTAACAAGAAAAGGGTTGCCTGTGGCCAGTTTGTGGAATTTCGAGCCGGAACGTTTTTGGCAGGGTGTCCCACTTGTCGATTTTTCAAATCATCGGATTTGTGCGACTCTGGGTGTCCAATTGTTTGTTGACCTATGCGTCTGAAGAGCTGCGCATTGGCAACCAGGCATGCGTTGATTGGGCGTCATTCTGCAGGGAGGTACTGGTCAACGAGTTTCTATTACATCCTCAGAAACTCGGCGGCAAAGATAAAGTGGTCGAAATCGATGAGAGCAAATTTGGCCGTCGAAAGTACCACAGAGGTCATCGTGTCGAAGGTCAGTGGGTGCTTGGAGGCTATGAACGGGGGACGGGACGAATATTCATGGTCCCTGTGGAAAAAAGGTAACTTGTTTGGCTTATTTTTTTGCTTAGCAGCTTTTTTTACAGTTTTTTGAACAAAAAAATGATATTCAAGTGATTTTTTTAGAGATTCGGCGACATTGTTACCCCTGATAGAAACGTGGATTGAGCCAGGCACCACGATAGTCTCAGATTTTTGGCGCGCCTATGACGGAATGGATTCGGAAAAGTTCACCCATCTGAAGGTATAAAATTTTCTGTAAAAATTCAGCACAATGCTATATTTTCAAATTTTTGCATGTTTAGGTGAACCACAGTCTTCATTTCAAGGATCCAGAGACGGGGGTGCATACGAATTCTATAGAATCCAGCTGGAATGCGGCAAAAAGACTATTGACCCCCTCAAATCACAAAAAATCGAATATGCCCGGAAATTTGGCCCGCTACATGTTCAACAAGCGTTGCAAAGAATTACAACTGGATCGTACAGTAGAATTTTTGCGCCTGGCTGGTAAATTGTACGACCCCCGGCGGCCAGCAGCAGCTGCGGACCCGGAAAAATCAGAGTCTGACAGTTCACAAGATGACACAGTGGGCGATTTTTTATGAAGTAAAATATTTTGTTGAAAAATTTTTTAAAATAAAAATTGTGTTTTTGCGACTTTAATTTAAATATTTTAGGAAATGAGGGTTTTTAGGCCTTTTTAGGGTGGACACTTTGGCTGTGGATTGAAAAAACCATAGAAACATAGTAATTGCTGTGAAAATTGCAAATTTTCCTCAAAAGAAAAATTTGCATAAATTTGCATATTTCTCAGCAATTACATGTTTCCGCCTGGTTTTTTCAATTCAGTGTTAAAGTTTCCACCCTAAAAAGGCCAAAAAACCCTCATTCCTCAAAATATGCAAATTTACCGTAAACGTAATTCGCTCCTCCATTACTATTGATAAAGCGTACTATTCGATTGACGAGTTCTTAACAGATACTCTTACATAGTTATATTATATTTGAAGACAATATTTTTTTTGGCATTTTAATTCGTACTAAAATTTAATATATAACTATTTATAAAACTATTTAACCATAATTTACATAAAATTACCATATAATTAACCCTAAACATTGACACTGAAGATTCGCTGACACTTAGCAAACTAATTCTATGCTAAGAAGTGATCAGAGTTTTATTCAGAAGAAGCATTCAGAACATCATAGAATTACAACCATCTTAGAATCATTACCTATTGGAATGGTTTCACAAATTCCACTAGATTACATGCATTTAGCTTGTATTGGGGTGGCTAAAAAAATGTGTAAATTTTGGGTTCATGGCGAAAAGTTTAACAAAAGTTTGAGGTATAATAATTTTTTTTGATTTGATTTCAAATGGATAAATGGATGCACGATGCAATATTACAAAAGAATTTGCTAGGAAACCTAGGTCAATTTTAGATATTGATAGATGGAAAGCGACAGAATTACGACAATTTTTATTATATACAGGACCTGTAGTTTTAAAATCAATAATTCCAGATCAAGTATACAAATTTCTTAGGTTTAAGTGTAGCTATAAGAATATTAGCCGATAGTAAGTTTTATATATTACATAACGAATTTGCAGGATCTTTAAATCTGTGGTTCGTTAAAGTTTCTCTAAATTATATGGCAAGGAGCATCTCTCCTATAATGTGCATAATTTAATTCATTTGTGTGCTGATGCAAAAGATCATAGTGCACTAGACCAATTTAATGCCTTTAAATTTGAAAATTATATGTATCATTTAAAACAAAAATAAAAATATCTGGTAATGCACTGCAACAATTACACAACCGTTTAGAAGAGGAGATTGCAATTGGCAGCAGCAGTAAGGCAAATATTAAGTCGAAAATATATCCAATTATAGTAAGGAAACAAAGTGGCGATGTACTAATGGATTTGTAGTTAGGGACATGCCACCTGATAAAGTTGTGATATTCGAAGACGGTAAATATGGAGAAGTTATAGAAATCACAGCAAAAGCAATTGTAACAGTCAAAATTTATAATAAATATAGTTATTTTTTTAAAAATTCTTGTAATTCTCAAATGCTCGGCATTATTGAAGTTTTAGACACTGACGTTGACATTAAGGATATAGGTTACAATTTAATAAAAAATAAATGTGTGAAACTAAGCTCAAATCGTACTAATTACAGTATTATGCTTCAGTTAATAAATTAGTTTAAAAAGCTAGTTAAAATTTAGTAAGTTAGTTCAGTTATAGGTAGTCTACATCTTATTAATAATAATTGCTGTTAGGTTGTTGCTAAATAATCCCGAGAGGGTATACGCAATAAATTAGTAGTCTTATTTACTGTTCGTTGCCAAATGACCAATGCCAAATGAGTTACCACTCGCGGGTATATATAATATTATGTAATATAATATACAGCTATTTTTTTTTTAATTGGCGGAGAATTTCGGTAGTCGTCTGCGCATAGGGTTGTGTTTAACGGGGTTATATAATACCAGTGGTGCCAGACAAAAAAAAAACTCTATGTCCAAGAATTTAAATTTGTCACTATTTTATAGCTATCGTTCAAATACTTATGACATAAATATGATACTATACTAAGTATTTATCAACATTTCTTATATTCTAGTATAACTTTTCTGCATTTTGTATTAATTTAAGAGAATTCATTCTAATTGCATAAAATGGTTACAACTGTGCGTGGTGATTTGTCAACATTGCAATACTTACAACGCACACCTTCTGCACTAGACACACCTACTTATTCTTTGGAGAAGACAGAGGCGTAGCATGTTTTGGTAGAATTATATTTATTGAAATAAGTTATATTTTTGTTCAAAAGCGAAATAATATTCTATACCCAGCTCGAAGTCAACCCAAAGCTAATAGGTAAGAGTTAATTAGTAATTATAAATTTCGTGCACTTATTTGCAATTTTCTATTATGTAACAATATAATTACCTATATGTTTATATTTCAGTAAAAGTACCTGTTTCAAAATGGCTGCACGAAAGCACTTACGAAGCCAAGCTCGTGAGATTGTTTATAATGTCTTTCGAGTATTTTGGCAACCAGAATACCCACAGTATGACCGATGTAAAAATACTGGTATCAGAAGTAACAAAAGTTCCCCATCATACCGTCGAACGAATTATTTCTGAGGTAAAAAAACCGCGTGGAGAAGTAAATCAACCAAGATTCTCATCTCCAACAAAGCGTACCCGTAAGAGAACAATAAATATGTTGGATTACGAGAAGAATGACTATCGGACCATAATTTATAATTAGCATTTAACGGAAGGTGGCCGTATTACTCTTGCTGGTCTGGACGAAAAAACTGAAGCTGGATTTCGATTGGGAAGGTTCTTGGGCTTTCCTTTGGAAAATGGTACATGAATTGGGTTTCCGATGGAAAAATTCAAGGGACAACCGTTCAGTTCTTATACAATAGAATCATATAAGATTGCAACGAATTAATTATTTGGAAAGAATATCCTTTTTCCGAGAACAAAATAGACCAATTATATTCATGGCTGAAACGTACATTCATAGTGGAGATACAACAGATAAAACTTGGTCAGATAATTCAGGCAAAGGTTTGCTAAACAAAATATCGAAAGGACAAAGGCTCATTATATTACATGCCGGCGGAGAGATGGGTTTTCTACCGAATTGCCTTTTAATTTTTAGGTCTGGTTTAAAAAGTGGCGATTAACCATGACGAAATGAATTCTACGAATTACGAGAAATGGTTAGAAGAAAAACTTATACCAAATCTGCCGGAAAGATCAGTTTTGGTCATTGATAACGCCCCGTATCATAACATCCAAATTGATAAGGCCCCAACGTCAAATAGCAACAAAAGCCAAATGGTGAAATGGCTACGGAAACGAAACGTGATCTGTTCGCTAAAAATGCTGAAACAGCAATTATATGAATTGATAAAAGCGAATAAACCGTATCACATTTGCTATAAATTTAACGAAAAATTGAAGCAATATGGACATACCATTTTCAGATTGCCGCCTTATCACCCGGAACTCAATCCAATTGAAATGATATGGGTGCAAGTGAAGAACCGAGTGAGTGCTTTAAATACGACTTTCAAACTTGATGATGTACGAAAACTTACTGAAGACGAGTTCAACAATGTTAGCATCGAGGATTGGAAGAAGTGTTGCATCATGTTTTAGAAATTGAGAAAACTAAATTTGGCTCGGAAATTCAGATAGATACTTTTACAGAAGATCTCATTATTAATATTAATGGAGATACAGATAGTGACAGCGATGGTTATGATGATGATTTATAATATACAAAATTAAAATATTTGTGTATATAGCTTTAATTTTACTTTATTTCTTTTTTTTATATTATGTTTTCAATTGATTCTATTTTGTAATAAATTAATTTTTTATATCTCTTATCTCTAGTTAATATTAATCCTTTTAAAACATAATTATCTAAATATTCCATCGTTAATAAAAATACGAACATTGAACAATATTTTTAATAAGTGGGAAATAAATATATAAAATATCAGCTGAAGTTTAAGTGATTTTATTTCGAATTTATTTTCAAATTTTATTAAGTGATAAATAGGCGCCATATTTGACTTCATTAGTTAAAGAGTCCTCAATCCTAAAGATTGGTTGGAAACAGCACGCCATGCCGATCTATCCTGAGCTAATCCCTTCATCTCCCTATAGCTATTCATCTCAACGTCTTCAACTATCTGACTCACATACTCCAATCTAGGCCTACCTACCCCTCTCTTTCCCTCCACTCTACCTTCTATGATCAATTGCATAATCCCCCCATGCCTAAGAATATGCCCTACTAATCTGTCTCTCCTACGCTGTAACAGTCTCCAAATACTTCTCTTCTCCCCTACTAACTCTAGTACAGCTTCATTTGTTACTTTATCTTCCCAACCAATCCTCATCATCCTCCTATAACACCACATTTCAAGTGCTTCTAATCTACGCTTCTCTTCCTTTCCTATAGTCCACGCCTCACACCCGTACAGTGCTACACTCCAAACATATACCTTCAGTAATCTTTTTCTAATACCCAAGTCAATATTTGATCTTAAAATCTGTTCTTTTTCTACGAATGCCTTCCTACCCTGTGCTATCCTACACTTTATATCTACCTTGCTTCGATTATCTTTTGTGATTCTACTGCCTAAATAACAAAAATCTGACACTTCTTCGATTCTATTATCTCCTATTGTGATCCTCATTTTTCTACTGCATTCCTTTTTGTCACACCTCATCACTTTAGTTTTACCTATATTTATTTTCATGTTAAAATCCCTAGTCAATACTGCCTGCATACCATTCAATACCCTTTCTAAATTCTTTTCGCTTTCTTCCAATATAGCTATATTGACTTCATATAATTTTTAAATAATATTAGTGATACTTTTCATGAATTTGCAAAAAAATGTACTGCACTGGAATATTCAATGTGCTACACGACTTATACCATACTATTTTGAATAGCACTGCTATGTACTGTATTGGTCAAGCCATTATGCCGGTTTTGATTTATGATGCGTATACTTCTGTCATTCTCCGCCAATTAAAAACAAACCAGCCGTACCTAGCTATATTATATAATAATAAACTACAAAAAGCGTAACAAATAAGTTTCCTGAGTTTCATTTTAGCAATGTTAAATTCTGTTCATAAGATTTTTTTTCATTTCTGATCGTATGATTCACGTCCCAAATCCCACCCTGCCCATCAGCCCACAATATCTTGAGAGTATAGCTACCTTAAGCAAGCGGAAACTCAGCTCAGTTGATTTTATGAGAAGATAACAGATTATTACAATTCTCTACCTAATACTAAAAAGTTACTCCTCGGTGATTTTAATTTAGATCTCAGTTCTAATAACATACTAATACGGCATACCAACTTATCGCAAATGAATTTACATTATCACTTCTGTATAGTTTTTATCACTTCTATCAATTGGTACTGTGGAACCATACATACGAGTGGTTTTCGTGTAGTATTCTTTCGTCTAGTTTAGTTTAATTTCTATTGGATTTATTTTTATTCTATTTTTTTACTGAAAGTGTTCTTATTTTACGTGCGGATATTGACAATTAAAAGTGCAGGAAAGTGATAACGAACTCCCTTAGGGGGGGACTGGAGAATGTTTTATGCTTCACACAACTTACAATCTTTTGAAAACAAACTTTGTTAGTGGTGTATTAATATATATAAAAAAGTGCAATTTCTTGAGGACAAGGTAATGCCCAAATCGTGCTCCAAGTGCAACCAAGAAATCAACAGATATCAATGCTGGATATTCAATCGAACAATTTATTTTCGATAGAAATAGCGATGATATTGATATATGGTGCTCTGATTGTGCTAGTAAAAAATCACAAAATTCCCAAAAACATTTAACTAGTCCGCAAAAATGGAGCCGTAGCGCGTCCGATATATGCAGCTCCAATTTATAACCCCAAATACGACCAGCGTAGTGAACTCCAGCTGTGACCTACAAACGGTACGTGATAATATCGCAAACTTTGCAATAACAGAATATGCAACAATCAATGACAACAATATAGAAATGAGCGGCGCAAGAAGCTCCAATACTATTACTAGTATAGCGTCGACAATGTTGCCGCTACAAATAAAAATGAGCCAGAATCAAAGAATATTACACCTGCAGCGATAGCGACTAGCCATGAAGCCAATGTTGCCGGAACGAACCAGACCGCACAAAAACTAAACCAAATGGAAATCTCTCAACCAATACCAGAAAATCCGACGCAGGAAGCTGATTGGAAAACTGTAGAGAACAAGAAACGACAACGGTCTAGCACAGGAACATTAAACAAGCCAAAATGTCAAACGCTCATGGATGATTATTGGTTGAATAAACTAGTAAGTACCCGTAACTCATACAATTCTCTCAGTCAGGATGGTCAAGATGTTCAAGAGACTCCACATATAGAAGAAGCAAAACCACAGAAACCGCCACCCATGCTTGTAAGTGGAGTACAAAATATAATGCCTTTAGAAAACCTATTAGACGAGATAGCTAAGGAACAATACAAATTCAAAATACTTTCAAACGATCAACTGGAATTATAACCTAATTTTGCAGAAACGTACTCTCTGATTACAAAAGCTCTAAAAATAAGAAATACAGAATTTTACACTTACCAAAGGAAGCAGGATAAAGCTTTCAAAGTTGTATTAAAAATGTACATCCTAGTGTTCATATAAGTGATTTAACACTAGAAATTCAAAACTATGATCATAAAGTTATCAGAATATTTAACATTACAGCAAAGAATTACAAAAAGGCCACTTCCTCTTTTTTTTGTTGAATTAGAAGCAGCCAAAAATAATAAGGATATTTACAAAATTAAATATGTAATGAACTCGGTTATGTCTTTTGAGCAACAGCACAAAAAGAGAGATATACATCAATGCACGAGATGTCAAGCCTATGGGCCTAAAAGCTATTACTTTAAAAGTCCTCGTTCTGTAAAATGCGCAGGAAGTCATCACACTATTGACTGTAGTAGAAAGGAAAAGAACACTGAAGTAAAATGCTTCAATTGCAGTGGTAATCACCCAGCAAGTTATAAAGGATGTGTAGTACGCAAACAACTACTGCAAAAATTATACCCCAAGCTAAGAGTAAAAAGGCTAATTCAAAATCAGCAAATCCCAACAACAGAGTACAATCTCTGTATGGACAAACAGTATGGACAATCAGCGAATGAGATCAATGTCGGTACATACGCCCAGACCGTGAAGGGACATATTCATCAAAAGGATATAGAACTTTCAAATTCGAGCAACCAACAAGGTAATAAAAAGCTAGAGGATATGATGTGCCAATTAATGGGAAGGATGGATATAATGTTAAACCTTCTCACTATGCTTGTCTCTAAAATGCATTAATGTCTGCACCACTAAAAATATCAGTATGCAATTCGAACGGATTAGCATGTAGAGCAGACGAACTAAAATTATTCTTAAAAAACGAGAATATAGATTATTATGCTTATATCAGAGACACATTTCACAAACAAAAATTACATAAAAGTACCAAACTACTCCATATACGGTACACAACATCCTAATGTGCTTCATAAAACAGCTCAAAAACACGAATAGTGCTGGAATTGATAATATAACTGCCGGAATTTTAAAATCAATTTGTGAGGTGAAAGTATCTCCGCTAACGCATATAATAAATCTGTGCATCATGACGGCTACATTTCCTGACTGCCTTAAATATGGTCAGATTTGTCCCATCTTTAAAAGTGGGAATAGTAAAGACATCAATAATTATCGTCCGATAACTCTAGTTAATGTCTTGTCAAAGGTGTTTGAAAAAGTTGTAATGTCTAAAATAGTGAAATTTCTTGATAAATTTAACGTAATTGTCGATGAACATGGTTTTCGACAAACAAGATCAACTGAAACGGCTGTACTGCATCTTTTAAATTTATATCTGATGAAATTGATAAAGGAAACTATGTTGTAGGACTTTCTTTTGATCAATCTAAAGCATTCTATCTTGTTGATATAGATTTTCTGTTAAATAAGCTAGAATACAACGGTATAAGAGGTCATGTAAATAGCTTAATCAAATCATTTGCGGAGAATCGACATGTTGCTGTTAAAGTGAATTCTTTACTATCTGATTGGCAAACAATAAATCAAGGAGTGCCGCAAGACACAGTCTGGTCCTGTTTTGTTTAGCAATTTTATAAATGATTTACGGAGAATTATATGCCAGGTTCATATTTGTATGTTTGCGGATGACACTGTCATTGCCATATCTGATCCAACTGAAGAGGGTATTTATCGGAAAATTGAAATTACGTGCACTGATCTGCATAGCTGGTGCCAGCAAAATAACTTTGTATTAAACGTACTAAAAACGAAATACTTACAATTTTACAATTCGAGGATAATTCCTAATATTAATGAACACATTATTCTCAAATACTGTATATTTTCTGGGAACTACATTAGATAGTAATCTACATTTCTTATTCCATGTACAAAAAATATGCAATAAACTTAATTCTGCCTACTATGCGATTCTGAAATTGAAAACAGTGTTTTCCGTAAAAGAACTATTACAAACTTACTTTGCGCTAGCAGTAAGCCACATTACGTACAATATGGTGTTATGGGGAGGTCGTACCTCAATGAAGAGGATTTCTATTCCACAGAAAAGAATAATAAGATTTATTTTAAATCTTAAAGTAAGAGAAAGCTGCAAGCAGGCCTTTATTAAGCATAAATTGTTCACTGTACCGTGTATGTATATTTATAAGTGTGTTTGCTATGTTAAGCGCAACAGAAACCTATTCAATAAATTAAGCTATGGTAAAAGTTCACGGTACGGGAATATTATACTAGAAATTCCCAAACATACTCAAACGTTCTATGAAAAATGCGCAAACTATCAATGTATTAAACTTTACACTAAAATATCTAATAGCTTAAAATGTAGAGATTTCTTCCAATTTAAGCAAGCCCTGAAACTATTACTGCAAGAAAAGGCTTATTACAATATAAATGATTTTTTAAATAATGTTATATAATGTTTTAATGGTAATATATATATTTCATCTGTATATATTTATGTATAGTTACTAATGTATGGACCTCTAAGCCATACTTTATAAATTTCTATAATTACGAGATGATCTATAATGTGTTAAACCTCAAGTGTATTGTATTATGTATAATGTTTGTCGTTTAAATGTTTATATTTACATATTTTACTTATAATCTCGTACTATTTCTTGACAATCCAACATCTGTAATAACTATAATATATTATTGTATTATGTATTACGAAGATAATCTGCAATAAACAAAATCTAATCGAATGGTACGCGGCTCGGAGTGGCACCGCAATAATTATAAGCTTAAAAATTAAACATATTGAAAGAGAGGCATTTAAACAGGACTATCTACAAGCAACCAACGTGACTCTAGAAGACTGGCTGGGGAAAGTCACCTTTTCAGCGATATGCTGTCCACCGAAACACAAAATCAAGCATGAATTTTTTTCGCATTTTTTCAAAACCTTGGGAAATAGATTCATTGCTGGAGGAGATTATAATGCAAAACATCCATGGTGGGGATCAGGATCTAATACACCTACAACAAAAGAGGTCGTCAACTACATCAGTCAATGGTTGAAAATAACTTGCAGCCACTTTCAACTGGTGAACCCACCTACTGGCCGTCGGATACTAGAAAAACTCCCGATCTTATAGATTTTTGCGTACTGAAAGGCATTAATGTAAATAATGTAAAAGCTGAATCCTTTCTGGACCTTTCTTCCGACCATTCACCAATAATAGTCACTTTGGATACTCAGATTATTAATAAAATACCGCCATCACTCTCTAACAAATTCACAAATTGGGACTACTTCAGAAACATCCTAGATAAAAATAACAATTGCAATATTTTTCTCAAAGCAGACAGAACTGGAAACTGCTGTTGAAGAATAATAAAAACATTCAAGATGCCGCTTTGGAATCAAGCCCACTACTGTCAAAAACAGAAAGATGTCAAGGTTGCTCAAATACAATAAAAGAAAAAATTACAGACAAGCGAAGATTGAGAAAAGAGTGGCAAAGAACAAGATCTCCGCAAGACAAAACCAATTTTAACAAAGCAATCAAAGAGCTTAAGTTACTTTTGCGCACAGAGAAAAATACAGCCATCAAGAAAGGAAACGGAGATAACCATAGCGTCTATCGATATACAAGGAATTTCTAACACAAACAAAGTGCACGAATTAGACACACTACTCCACAATTACAACATATCTATCTGTATAATCTGTGAGCACTGGCTGACTCACCATAACGCCGAGAACCTTCAACTTACCGGATACAAAATAATAGCAAACTACGCTAGATGCGATTACAACAGAGGAGGAGTTCTCATTATCGCAAAAAACATGTTCCAAGCAGAGGAAGTACCGGTCAGCTCGTGCGCGGAGAAAAATTTCGAGGCATGCGTAGCGCACCTAACTATAGGCGATAGATATATATAATATAATATATAATATAAAATAATATAATAGATATAATCGAGGTATATACTACACCTAACTCGGACAAAAAAGAATTTTTTACCAGATTAGAAGCAATCTTAGTATCTATATCGAAGAACTGGAACCCATGTAGAGAAACATGGGTTCCAGTTCTTCTGTGGGGATTTCAACATCAACCTCAAACAAGATTCGTACCTCAAACACCAATTTATCAACTTGATTCTACAGTACAATCTGCAACATACCGTCACTGACTTCACTAGAGTCACGCGCAGATCACAAACAAGTATAGACAATATATTTACAAACTCTGTGCAGTTAGTCTCGCGAACACAAGCAGCCCCTCAACAACGCAGAAACACGCCATACTCCTATACAAAACATACATACAACCAATACTTACCTACGCCCCCGGGATACCGGGGCCCCAAATTCAATTTATTAAAAATAATTTATTTATTAAAATTTATTAATATTAAAATTCAAACTATTTACAAAAAATTAAAACAACTTTTTTCTTCACAGTAAGGAATGAAGACATCAAAGTGGGGCAGAAAAGCGAAAAAAAAAAAAGAAAAACCTGGAAATTGTTGAGAGCCAAAGAAATGCATTGCATAAGTTTTTTACAGTAAATTCAGAGACAGAGTTGCCATCAACATCTATTCTAGATAAATTGTCTGCGTTCAAAACTTCTTCTGAACCACACAGGCCTATAAGTGAAGAAGAGAAAAAAGAAGAACAAGTTCAAGCATGTTGAGCATCAAGAGTTTGAAAATGCTACTGATAAAAGGGAGTGTGAAGACGCAGAAGATAGAGATAGTCCAGACAAACTCTTGAATATAGACATCGAAGTAATAAATGATATAGCTTTATGGCCAACAATTTTTTCAGATGCTATTATTGACCATATTCTTAAACACAAACCAAAAAATATCGGGAATATAGAGAATTTGAAATCAGTGTATAAAGACAGAGATGAAGTTTATTACAGAGGACTTTCTTATAATCATTTTGACAGAAAGAAATCACATGGAATCATGGAAAAGAGAACTTGACTGATATATTCAGAAACAAGCAAAAGTGTTTACTGCTACCCTTGCAAAATTCTTTTCAAAATCAAAGTCTAAATTAAAAACTGGTTTTCAAAATTTGAAATCAATTACTCTTATTTTATCGGACCACGAAGTTTCAAAAGAACACATGTCAGCCATGTGTACTCTGTACAAAACATCAACCAAATTCAATAGAATTGATACTCAACTATTACAGGAAAAGGAAAAAGAAGAATGTTACTGCAGAAAAGTGTTGAAAAGAATTGCGTCAACAATAAAATTATTGAGTTGCTTATTTATGACGAATTTGTAGGCGTTATTGGCAATCAAGTAAGAGCTGAAATAATTGAAGAAATGAAATCTGCGACTTATTATAGTATAATTGTTGACTCCACTCCTGATATTTCTCATGTCGACCAATATAAAGGAAAGATGTGTGGGATTCATTCCCATAGATAAACACAACTCATCATACTTGAAATAAGAAGTTTTGGAAACTTTAACAAAATTAGGAGTGGATATTAAAAACTGTCGAGGACAATCTTTTGATATAGCTTCAAATATGTCAGGAAAGTACTCAGGTTTGCAAGCACGCAATAAAGAACATAGTCCAAGTGCGGTTTTTATTCCGTGTGCTTTATTCTTTAAATTTAATTGGAAATTTCGCTGCAGAAAGCGAAAATAGAATAGCGCTGCAGTTCAATATTTTATGTTTGTGCAGAAGTTTTCAGATTTTTCTCTGCGTCAACTCATCGCTGGAAAAATTGAACGAGTAAACTAGAAATGTGTAAAGATAAACAATCCGTCTCACTGAAAAGAGTTTCTGATACAAGATGGTCAGCAAAAGCAGACGCTGTATTAGCTATAAAACTTGGATTCGCCCATATAAGAGGCTTTAAATGAAATTTGTAATGCAGAAAAAAATAACTTACGATAGTGGAGGCGACTTCACTTCTGAAGAAAACGGACAAATATGAAACCGCCCTAATGAGTGATTTGGAATACTATTTTGCAAAGAATAAATGCTACTAGTAAATCACTGCAATCAAAAAAAATATTTAAGGAATACAATGGGAGAAGAAAGACTAAATAACTTGACAATTTTGTTGTATATAGAGCAGGAAATTTTAAACCGCATTGACACTGCCAAAATAATTGATGATTTTGCAAGAAATAAAGCAAGACGGAAATTCATGTAAAATATTTTTTAAATAAATTGATTTAATGTGTAATGGTATGAAATTTTTCTTTACTTTTCTTTTTTGTTAATAAAGTTATGAGAATTTTCTTGCAATTTCTATTTCTAACTTGAGTTTGAGGGCCTCGAAATTTTTACCGCTTGGGGCCTCCACTTCACTTGAGCCGCCACTGATCAGCCAGTGAAGTTCGATATCGAGATAAACTCCTATTGGGACATCTAACCTTAAGACAATCATATTCACATGGAATTCATCATCACAATTTGCTTAATGACACTGCCGTTTAAAGTGCGAACTCGAGAATAACGCAAAAGTTCAGTGTACCAGTTTAAGTGAACACAATCCAACCGATATATCAGCCGCGAACAACTGGACCATGGAAACGGAGCCAGAAGAAGGCCTGTTCATCCCGCTACCAAATAGAAAGAGAAGGAAGAGAGAGAGACCCCCGCCTTCAGACAACGACGAGATCCGCACACAAAACAGGTACGAAGCTTTGTCCTCCTCCGAAGACGAGGAGAGCGAAGCGGAGACCGCAAATATACAACCGCCACCAAACACCACCACACGAAACAATATACCACCCATATTTGTCTACACTAATAAGACAGTATGGCTCCTAACTAACCCTAAACACTTCACCAAAACAGAACCCATAATCAAGCACAACCTAGATCATCTCACAATCAAGCCACACGACATTCACGACGCCATCGCCATCAACAGCTTCCTCAAAGCTGAAGACATAAAACACTTTACGTACTCACGACAAAACGAAAGACCTGCAAAACTCATAATAAAGCCACTGCCACGCGACATCACCATCGCAGTCATCAAATCTGCAATCACACTGTCGTGACAACATTTTTATAAACTTTTCTACAGGAAACTATGTAACTATTCCTGTAGATACCAAAATATCTGACCATATTGGTCAATGCATTATTTTATCAGATATATACAAGAATGTTAATTCAAATCGAGAAATCAAATCAATAGGGCCCATAAATCAAGTTGGATTATACTCTTTCTTTATGAATGTTTCTAACAGTTGTACAATGTTCTTAGGTAACAATAATTTAAGTTTTACGACAAAGTTTACGAACTATTTTAACATTATTTGTAATGCATATCTAATATCTTTTCCTACTCGTACTTTGAAATTACGTAAACGTGATGATGGAGTGAAGTGGTTCCATGAAGGTTTAAGGAAACTTAGAAACGAGCACGCTTTAGCTTGCGAACTTTACAAAATTTATAAATCTAATGAATTACTTGTTTTGAAAAGAACTCTGAGAGTTAAGCACATGGAAGAAATTATAAATGCAAAGATCGAGGCAAACAATAATTTTATCTCTAAGGCAACCAATCCTATCAAATCAATGTGGAAATTAATTAACTCTCACAGGTCTATTAGCGACTCGAGTGCTGTGTCAGTTATTGATCCAAATGTATTTAACAAATAATTTGCAAATATTAGTGCTCCCACAACTGCTTCCAGTAGTAATGATGATGATAATCAGTTATCTCAATAATGTGATGCAATTAAAATATGTAATGTTCCAGTTCCGGATGGAAACATGTTCAAATTTCGGAATGTGTCACAAGTTGAAACTAGATATTTTGAAATTGCTAAAAAATAGCAATGCAAGAGATTCGTATGGAATGTGCTCGATAGTCAACTCGATAGCAAGTGATTTTCAGCTGGCGCATTCAACTGTTTCGACAATCTTGAGGGATAAAGATAAAATAAAAGACTAAATAAAAGCATCAACAGGCAATGCCATAACTAGGCAACGAAAAGGCTTGATTCCTGAAATGGAAAAAGCATTGGCGATTTGGTTTGATGACCAGATACAAAAAATAATGCCAATAAAGCTGTTAATAATCCATACCAAAGCACGTAGTATTTTTGAGACTTTAAAGGAACGCGAAGGCGATCAATCTACGGAAACATTTGCAGCTAGTCATGGATGGTTCCAACGGTTTCGTAGAATATGTAATTTGCATAATTGTCCGGCAAGCGCGCGACGTAGAACCAAAAAAAAAGTAGATGAATTCGATGAAATTATTGTGAAACGAGTCTGCTTTCACAATAATTTCAAGATCTACAGCACTTCGCTATACCAGCGAAAGCTGCCTTAGTGCTGTTTTTTTTTTTAAATATATATAATATATATTTAACTTTAGTCTTTATACTTCAATAAGTTTTGTTACCTAAGGAAAACTTTTGAATAATTTTTATATAAAAAAATAGTTCAGTAAACATTTGTACTCAAATATACGCGGCCACACTGCCCGATAATAAGCATAGCGACCAAATCTTAAAGTACATATAATTAATCGCGCCTGCCTGACCCCACTCGCCCTGCCTACCCGTTACCGAACAGAAGAGGTAGCACAACGAGTAATAACACTATGAACCGTGTCAATATCCTCATCGGTAATCTTGCCGTTGATTATGGACCAAAGATTTTTCGCTATTGATAACAAATTCTCGTTTTCTTTCATAGGAATTCCTTGCAATATCAAATTGTTCCTTCAACTATAATTTTCGACACTGTGAATGTATTCCGTTGTTCAAGCGTCTTTGGCCTCAAAGCTATTTTTTAACAGGGACAAAAGTAACGGTTTCCTTTTGAAAATCCGTGATCTTATCATTGGCAAATTCAATAGACCGAGGTTCCTCTTCATATTTCCGCTGCATATCTGCATAGGACTGTAACGTAGCCAATTCCTTTTCGATATTCAATACATCCTTGGAATTTGACGTCAACAGTTTCGCCAAGCATGTCAGGAGACACCCCATTAGTTAAAGCGATTTTTTAATAAAGCGTTATTTGGTTTACATCAATACTAATACAGATTGATAGCGTGACTCACACGATCCGTTACAGGGGATAATGCCTAGCGAGTGTCGGTTAATCCTTTTGATACAAGCAGAAAATTCCACTGGCATGGTGAAAATTAAGTAAAATATTCAACAAAATGAACAAAACTCACAAACTCTTAATATTATTGATCGACCGCTTCACTAATTATACGTAAAAGGAAAGTATAGTGTTCTAACCCGTTCTATTAAAAATTGGGCAATTTCCAAAATATTTACAACAATGTGGATAGATGTTCAACTATAAACGAGAGATGTTGTCAATTACGTAACTGCGGACGAATTTCAGAAAATTCTAAACGCATTTGTCTGTTACTATGTTGTAGCACAAATTATTCATAAGTTGAGGATTTGTTACATAGCACGACGAATATATAGTTTTGATGAATAAAAAATAATTTCCCGATGATTTTGAATTCATGATAACTGAATAAGTAGCAACAAATACTTTTGTTACTAGTTAAAGAGTCCTCAATCCTAAAGATTGGTTGGAAACAGCACGCCATGCCGATCTATCCTGAGCTAATCCCTTCATCTCCCTATAGCTATTCATCTCAACGTCTTCAACTATCTGACTCACATACTCCAATCTAGGCCTACCTACCCCTCTCTTTCCCTCCACTCTACCTTCTATGATCAATTGCATAATCCCCCCATGCCTAAGAATATGCCCTACTAATCTGTCTCTCCTACGCTGTAACAGTCTCCAAATACTTCTCTTCTCCCCTACTAACTCTAGTACAGCTTCATTTGTTACTTTATCTTCCCAACCAATCCTCATCATCCTCCTATAACACCACATTTCAAGTGCTTCTAATCTACGCTTCTCTTCCTTTCCTATAGTCCACGCCTCACACCCGTACAGTGCTACACTCCAAACATATACCTTCAGTAATCTTTTTCTAATACCCAAGTCAATATTTGATCTTAAAATCTGTTCTTTTTCTACGAATGCCTTCCTACCCTGTGCTATCCTACACTTTATATCTACCTTGCTTCGATTATCTTTTGTGATTCTACTGCCTAAATAACAAAAATCTGACACTTCTTCGATTCTATTATCTCCTATTGTGATCCTCATTTTTCTACTGCATTCCTTTTTGTCACACCTCATCACTTTAGTTTTACCTATATTTATTTTCATGTTAAAATCCCTAGTCAATACTGCCTGCATACCATTCAATACCCTTTCTAAATTCTTTTCGCTTTCTTCCAATATAGCTATATCGTCTTATATATATCTATAACTTTTGTTACTAATTATAATAAATTATCGTTTTAACCTTTCCATTGCAGTAAGTTGCATTATCGCGCTAGTGCTCAAAGAAATGGCGCAATACCTTACATTTTACACAATTTAGTAATTTGTAGACAACTTATATTGTTGTTAAATAGTTAGTTTATATTGCAAAATGATATTGCAACATATTGAGTAAAAATGATGGTTTTTCAGACATTCTCAGACGTCGTGCTAACAGCAATGTTTTATAGACATTACAGCAGCACATGATAATGTACATTTGGGTATATTGGTAGACTACATTTTAAAATGCCATAAATTTACAATAAAAGCATTTTTAATAATAGATTCGGTCTTTCTAATAATAGAAACATATATTAGACTAAAGAAGACGACCACAACTAAGAGGAACCGGTATTCAATAAAATATTACATTTTTGGATCAAATATATAACCCAATTCATTCTTTGAAAAACAAAATATTTTAGATGTCTTCGAAATGGTGATGCAATATTCCCATAAAGGGATTGAAATTAGAATTTTAAAAGTCGTACCAATATGTTCTATTGATCTAATGGAAATATTTCATAATACGAATACATCCTCAACAAACCATTCCATAACAATCCCAGCACTGTATCGTTTTCGTTGCATCGCAAAATATAACTTTGATTTAGACTTGTGCAATCACAAACTAAAGACATTATAGAAGAATAATTAATTGCAACTCGCTAAATTCTACTCATAATGGACCGAAGCTCGTTGCTAGTTTATTTTAATTATTCAATTTAAGCTACTAATTTTCCGAAAACCTTTCATTTAATTTAATTGTATAAAAGTTAGCACCTATATAGACATTACGAATTGTTTAACAACCAACACTACCAATCAGACTATGCAAACTTTCATATTTGGGCAATTTTCACACAACATCCGTGGTACGGCAAAAAAAATCTTCTACCAAAAAACCTTGCGATAGTGGGATTCGAACACATGACATCCAGTGCGTTAGTATTCGTCCTAACAACGATATCGTCTATACCACGATGGCTCCCTTTTATTTCATAATCACCCCTTCCATGATGAATTTGATGATAGTTCACCTGGTCCACTAAATGTGGTACAATTTGCTTGCCATCAAATTTGACTGTTTTTCCGATTCCATTCATAAATTCGGAACCGGAGCTGATGTCTGAGACTTCCTGTTGATATTGGACCGTATATTAGTTGATTACGACCAACATATCAAGCAAGTTACACAAATGGTCACGGTTGGGCGATTCACAACATCTATGTTGATGTTTATCTTCTCCAAAAGACCCTCCGTGTGATTCAAACACACGATCTCGTGTGCGTTGATATTCGTCCTAACGACGAATGATATCGGCCACACCCACAGTGATCTCCATTCTTAACTACGTCTTCTTGATGAACTTGACGATAATGCTCCTGGTATTATAATTGCGGTACTTCGGTATTGATGGTTTTTGGAGCTTGTTGGTCACTTCATTCGATAGTTTCTTTTAATAAAAATTCACTTGTCATGAAATATGACTTTTACTGATGCAATAATTAACAGTATATACGTTAATAGAATCGGACACGTTTTGCAGATCAGCGCCCATTTTAATAGTGAACATAACACCAAAAATCCAAGACGAGGGGAGTAGAGCAGTATTACGCTGCAGACACTAGGGTAATCTTTCTGTTCATACATTAATAACATCAAAAACTATAATCGTTAGTGCGCCAAATACCACACCACCAATAAACTGAAACCGCAAATTATATACCGCGAAATATATATTTTCTTTGGAACGCCTGTCACTTTCTATAAAATAATGTACTTTATCAATGACGATGTATATATAGATATTGCAAGTACATATAAAAGAGAGAATCAGAAGGGAATCACATTTCCAGAAAGTTCATAGGCGAGGAAGTGCTGCACTCTGTTGGTGATATATAGATTGTGGTTGTGTTGAAATATTTTCGTTTGTGAATGTTGAAAGCATCTATTATAATAATCTAGTTAGTTAAAGGACATGTATTGCGCATAAATAACTTCAGTAAATACCATAATTTTGTTTTAGACATTTACCACAAAATTGAGCGGATGCTATCCGTTTGTATAACCGAAGATGTAATATACTCGACGATAATAAATATCATTCACCACAAGAAAAATTCAAGCACAATTACCTCAGCTTACGAACACAAATAAAAAATGCTAGAATATGGGGAAATATTATAATTCCGACAATAAGTCAAAGACGGTGTGGAATTCCATAAATTAGTTTTCAATATATTTCATAGATCATGGCCTATAATATTCATTAATTATGGCCCATAGTATTCATTAATCGTGGCTCTCATAAATGGATTTGTAAGTGTTAAATATGGAATATAAACGATGCTGTTGTCTGTCGCCCAGAGTTAAATTAATAAAGGAGATGGAAGTGTTTGGATGTTTATATATGTATATTTTTACATCTTTCTTTAAGACATTATGTGACGAATATTTTGCGTAATTTTACATTCACAGAAAATAGATTTGATTCTCAAACAAGGATTTATAGTTCAACCATCCTTCCGAAAATACGAATTTCTTGACAAGCACTCGAACGCATTGAAATGGTCATCAAATATTCTATTTTTATCGAACGGATTATTAGTGGAATCAAAAGGCGCATCAATCCTATCAATTATTATGTAAAAAGTGTTTATAAGCATTTCGCTTCTGCCATTGAATTCTACTTCACTAGATCTTGAATCATCGAATTGTAATTTTGTAGTACATTTTCTCCCAGTGTCAAATTTATACTCCGAACAACTTGTAATCATTTTTCCCTGCTCCCCATAAAAAGAAAACCGTTCATGTAGCTGGGTTATATATTTAATTGATGAGTCATATAAAGCGACTGCCAATGAAATATCAATATCTGTTGGCTTCAATGTCTTACTTACTTTATTGAGTTCAGTTAAAATATCTTTCCACAGTGTTAGTAGAATCCCTATTTCTAATTCCTCAAATTTAATTCTGATTCCATTTGCATGGACTCTAGATGCGTTTGGTTGCGTAGTATCATCAATAATTTCTTTTAAGGAATTATTGAAAGCAGAAAAACCTGCGAAAAAAACCTTGATTTTAATCGGCGCGATATGACCACCTGGTAGTCGAGAATTTCTTCGGAACTACAGAATCTGCGATTTCCTTAAAATTTTCAATCGTGATTTGCCATCTGTATGTAGAAGCAGAGAAAAAATTTTATATTTCTTCTACAAACATGAAAAATGAAGTGGCCATGTTACAGCTTTCAGCTGTACAAGTACCGACCAAATTAAGAGAATGTGCAGCACATGGGACAAATAATGCAAGAGGATTGCGTTTTTTTAAAAGAGCATGTAATTCAGAGTATTGACCTGACATGTTACTGGCATTGTCATACGATTGTCCTCGACAATTTTGAATATCTAGAGATAAATCCTCTAAACTTCTCATAATCCGAGCTTCCATGTCAACCGCTTTGTGACTAAACTAAACAAAACTTTGTCTACTAAATCATGGCAAAGGAAGTATCTGACAACAAAAATTATGAAACTTATGTTTTGACAAACAATTCCAGACAGATAAAACCAGCCAAAATCTGCCTCAACTTGCTAACGAACTAAAAGTTAGTTAGTTAAAGAGTCCGCAATCCTAAAGATTGGTTGGAAACAGCACGCCATGCCGATCTATACTGAGCTAATCCCTTCATCTCCCTATAGCTATTCATCTCAACGTCTTCAACTATCTGACTCACATACTCCAATCTAGGCCTACCTACCCCTCTCTTTCCCTCCACTCTACCTTCTATGATCAATTGCATAATCCCCCCATGCCTAAGAATATGCCCTACTAATCTGTCTCTCCTACGCTGTAACACTCTCCAGATACTTCTCTTCTCCCCTACTAACTCTAGTACAGCTTCATTTGTTACTTTATCTTCCCAACCAATCCTCATCATCCTCCTATAACACCACATTTCGAATGCTTGTAATCTACGCTTCTCTTCCTTTCCTATAGTCCACGCCTCACACCCGTACAGTGCTACACTCCAAACATATACCTTCAGTAATCTTTTTCTAATACCCAAGTCAATATTTGATCTTAAAATGTGTTCTTTTTCTACGAATGCCTTCCTACCCTGTGCTATCCTACACTTTATATCTACCTTGCTTCGATTATCTTTTGTGATCCTACTGCCTAAATAACAAAAATCTGACACTTCTTCGATTCTATTATCTCCTATTGAGATCCTCATTTTTCTACTGCAATCGTTTTTGTCACACCTCATCACTTTAGTTTTACCTATATTTATTTTCATGTTAAAATCCCTAGTCAATACTGCCTGCATACCATTCAATACCCTTTCTAAATTCTTTTCGCT
The DNA here is from genome assembly GCA_947310635.1 of Leptodirus hochenwartii. Lineage (NCBI taxonomy): Eukaryota > Metazoa > Arthropoda > Insecta > Coleoptera > Leiodidae > Leptodirus > Leptodirus hochenwartii. The sequence continues at coordinate 767,936 of CAMZJO010000001.1, forward strand.
TTCTTCCAATATAGCTATATCGTCGGCGAATCTCAACATATATATTTTCTCTCCCTGTACATTCGCACCTACACTATACTCTTCTTTTACTTTGTTTATTGCATCTTCTATATATAGATTAAATAATAACGGTGAGAGTGTACATCCCTGCCGAACTCCCTTCCCTATTTTTGCTACCTCTTCTTCCCCCTCAATTCTAACTAAGGCAGTTTGGTGTTTAAATAAATTAAAAATTATTCTCCTGCCCTTATAATCTATACCCGTTTCTTTTAAAATTCTAAACATTATGTCCCAATCTACATTATCAAATGCCTTTTCTAAGTCTACAAAAGCTATGCAAGTTACCTTTCCTACCCTATTTCTTTTTTCTACTACCGTTCTTAGTGCTAGAATCGCCTCTCTCGTCCCTCTGTTTTTCCTAAAACCAAACTGATCTTCTCCTAGCCTTTCCTCTACTTTATTTTCTAATCTCCTATAAATAATCTTTAACAATATCTTCGATGCATGTGATAGTAGGCTAATGGTCCTATAGTTCTCACACAAATTAGCTCCTATTTTCTTCGGCATTGTTACTATTCTACTACGCTGAAAATCCTGTGGTACTTCTCCCTTCTCATATATTTTACAAACTAACCTGTATAATCGCTCCTGCATTTTTTCCCCTGCGTGTTTTATTAATTCGGCTGGTATCATATCAATCCCAGCTGCTTTGTTATTCCGTAAATCATTTAATGCTCTATGAAACTCTGACCTAAGTATGCTAGGACCTAAGTCATCCTCATCTATCTGTTCCACACTTTCTAGCTCCTCCATGTCCTGCCTACCTTTATATAAATCTTCAAGATACTCCTTCCATCTTCTAGCTTTTTCCTTATTTTCTGTGAGTTCCTTACTAAAAGTAAGATATTATTTTATAATATTATTTTTTTACTAAAAGTAAAACAACAATATTACGATATATCAATAATTGGTATAAATTAACACGTATCGGTGGATCTGTTCATAAATTTTAGCTTCATATCATGAAGAATTAAATTTGCATATTATTGCACAGCAGCAGATGTTTACAAACAGAGAATATAAATATCTATATAATGTTTCAATTATCTGCCCAACTTTACCGCTCAACAACCGATTCAATATGCGCAGACAATATTGTTCAGATTCTCAAGAATCATTTGATAGTATCTTACGATTATAATCGATTTGTTGCACCTGCTGGTAATCGCCGACGCTGGACGCTAGCGACAGAAACACCTTGCAGATACCTAGATCGCATCACAGGTTGCGGTTCAGAGAACCAGGGCTTTTTGGGGGGAATTGGAAAACAACGCGAAGAATTACTTGTCCAAGAAATTGTGTTTTGTTTATTTAATATGCATCCAGGGATGTATTCTAGCTATTATAATGTACTAGGGATACTCTAACTCTTTAATACTCTGTGATGTTCCCTGTCTTACGCTCTTCAGAAGCACCTCGACCGTTCCTCTTCTTTTGCTGGGATTGCGATCTTCTTGGTTCGCTGTCAAGTTTGTTCTTCGTTCCAAAGATCCACGTGTACCAAATTATTACTTTATCTATCATTATCAGAATGCGTGATCAGTCTGGACGGCTCACAACATCCTCTAGACTTGTCAATAGTGTCACGACAGGGCTGGTCTAGATTATTGAGGCGAAAGTAATGAATGATTTGAAAAGTGGTGTTGGGATACAAAGATACACACATCAGACTAAAAAATAGATACGTAGCATGCAAATTTCAAATCCCAATGAAAGATATGGCATATTGAGAGTTCGCATTTGGTGTTCAACATGCCGAAGGCCTATTTTAATTATAAATTATATGATTATAAATCTATTGGCATTAGCATTTTTTAAACGGGGCCCATTATCACATATATCATCAGTTACCCATCAATCCGAAGGATTGGTTGGAATTCATGTTGCAATTTATTCAAATTTGGATGTAAACATGTAAACAAATCAAAAAATAATAACGTAAATTAACAAAACGATTTCAATATCTGCCTTATTGCATTCATGAAAACATACTGATCCAGTGCGTATAGCTAATCAGTAGTTCTTTAAATATATATCAATCTTGTCATACTTGACAGCAGTGTGCTATCAGATCGACTCGAAAAATCTCCAAATGAATAAAATAGTATAATTTCTTTTTATTAAATAACCGAAATATTACGAAGCAATACAATGAAGTACGAAAGAAATGACAAACATGCGCATCATTGAAATTTGAATTGGCTGACCTGAAAGTAGAATGATAAGAGAAACCTGTAAGCAAACTATAGAAAAGTGTAATACCGTTTGGATTCGCTAGATTCCAGCACTTCCTGGACCATGAATATTGCTCAAAAACGATTCCCCTCAAATACCCCTACGATTCTCTATTTCCTATACAGTTGCAATGTCTATTTATAATAGTCTTCTTCTTCTTTCGAATAACCCTTTTGGAGGGTACGATAAATCAACTTTGGCTATACTTCTTTGTATTCAATTTTCTTTGCTCCCACACTTCCTTCATCCTTCGAGAATGTCGTTCCTTTTCTTCTTTGGTCCACTTTCTTCCATTCGTTGATTTCTTTCTTTCCTGAAATCCTGCCTTTTGAGTTACTTCTCTAAAACGTTTTCTGTTATTTATTGTGTCTCTTTTAATTCCAGCACTTTTCATATCTTTATCAATTTCAATGAACCATGTGGGTTTGGATTTGTAACTGTTTAGTAAGTTGAAGATCTGCTTGGTTAGTCTGTTATTATCCATTCGGTATATGTGTCCGTAAAACTGCAGTCTTTTTTTCCTCATTACATCAGTTAGTTTTTCAACTTTCAAATATAGCTCTCTGTTTGATCTTAATTTGTATTCTGCATTACTATTACTTTTAGGTCCCAATATTTTTCTCAAAATTCTTCTTTCTACCTTTTCTAGTTTTTCAAGATCTCCAGTTCTTGTTAGTTTAAGTGTTTCTGCCGCATACAATGTTTCAGGTCTAACCACTGTTTGATAGTGTCTTAGTTTTGTGTTCCAGGATAAAGATTTCTTGTTATATGTGTTTTTTGTCATATGAAACACCCCTTCCATTTTGTGTACTCTAGTTTCTATTGCTGCCTTTTCTTTTGTGTTGCTCGTTATCAACTCTCCTAGATATTTAAAGCAATTTGTTTGAGATATTGTGTTGTCATGAAATTTAAGCTTTTGAGGGGCATCACTGATGTTAGTTATGAACTGTGTTTTTTTAAATGATATTTGTAATCCTACTTTGGCTGCTTGTTTCTGCAATTCTCTGATTTGTTCTTGGGCATTATCCAGTGAGTCAGTAATCAACGCCATGTCATCCGCAAAAGCTAGACAGTCTATGGTGATTTTATTTGGATTTCTTCCTAGTTGAACACCTTTAGTATCTATGGCTTTCCTCCATTCACGAACAACCTTCTCTAATGCGCAATTGAAAAGTAGAGGTGACAAACCGTCTCCTTGTCTTACACCTGTCTTTATTTCAAAAGGTTTTGAAATTTCTCCCATAAATTTTACTTTGGATGTTGTGTTTGTTAAAGTTGCTTTAATTATTTCACTTGTTTTATTATCGAGTCCTAATTCCTTTATAATGTCGATTAGTGCATTTCTGTCAATGGAGTCATAGGCTTTTTTAAAATCTACAAAAGTAACCACATATTTCAAGTTCCTGATTTTCCTCATTTCTAATATGTTCTTTAAATTTAATATTTGTTCTGTGCACGACCTTCCTTTCCTAAACCCTGCCTGATACTCTCCTAGTTGTGGGTCTATTATTCCTTCAGTTCTATTTAAAAGTACTTTGGACAGGATCTTGTAGGTTACTGGCACGAGGGAGATTCCTCTATAGTTGTTAGGATCTGTTTTCTTTCCTTTTTTATGTAGTGGATGTATTAGTGCAGATGTCCATCCTGATGGCAAACTGTTTGTTTTCCAGATTTCATTGAAGATTTCTGTTAAACATAGTATCATGTTGTCACTAGAGTGTTTCCATAATTCAGCAACTATATTGTCTTCTCCAGATGCTTTGTTATTTTTAAGTTGCTTTATGATTTCTTTGATTTCTTCAATTGTTGGTGGTTTTGAGTCTGGTTGAATTGGTATTATGTTATCAAAATTAAATTTTTCTTTTGGTGAATCGCAGTTGTGTAGTTCTTCGAAATATTCTGCAAGTATTCTGCAATTCTCAGTGTTATTATACGCATTTTTCTGTGTTTTGGGATCTGTAAACTGTAAGCTTGGTGGTGTGTATTTCTTTAAGTTATTTTTGAACGTTTTGTAAAAGTCCCTTGTGTTGTTCTGGTTAAAGTCTGATTCAATTGATGTTAGTTGGTCTTTCATATGTTGTATTTTGACCTTTTTGAGACCTTTCGATGCAAGTTTCCTGGCTTCTATAAACTTTTTCCTGTTCCTATCATTTTTATTTGTATTCCAGATATTCCAAGCTCGTTGCCTTTTTAGGATTAGTTCATCACACTCATCATTCCACCAGGCATGTTTCCGTTTCTTTTTAAGGAAAATGGTTTCTTCTGCTACCTGTGTTATGTCTTTTTGAAGCTGTTCCCAAGTTTTAGGCAATCTTTTCTCCAAAAGCATTTTGAAATTATTTTCTGTAATTAACCTTTGTGTATCAAACTTTTTGGGTTGGTATTCATTCTTTTTTCTAAATATTGGTCTAATTTTGAATTTAATGATAGATAGGTAATGGTCTGAATCTAAGCCAGCATTTTTAGCAACTTTTACATTAAGTACCTCCGTTGCAGAGTGTCTGCTTATAGCAACATGGTCCAGTTGTTTTTCCCCACAGACTGGATTTGGTGAAACCCATGTAGTTTGTTTCCTAGGAAGTTTTTTGAATAATGTAGATTTTAGTACTATGTTATGCTCCCTGCAGAGACTTATGAGTCTTTCTCCATTGGCATTAGTTCTTTTATGTGCAGGAAATTTTCCTACTATGGATCTATAGTGTCGTTCTTTGCCGATTTGTGCATTAAAGTCTCCAAGCAGTATTATTGTGTTTTTGGAAGGAATTTGGTCTAGGGTGTTGGAGATTTCTTGCCAAAACCTTTCTGTTTGATCTTTTTGTATTCTGTTTTTCTCATTTGTTGGTGCATGTGTATTTACAATAGTGTAAACTCTGTTTGTTGATTTAAAGGTTAGTGTGGAAAGTCTTTCATTAATCGATTTAAATTCTATTATTGAGTTTAATATGTTTTTGTTTACAATGAAACCTGTACCAAATTGCGGTACATTCTTCATAACTCTTTTTCCTGGCTTTCCCTTAATTATCCTGAATCCTTCTGAATCAAATGGATGTTCATCAATATATCTTGTTTCTTGAAGTGCTGTTATCATAATATTTTTCTCTGTTAGAAAATTTGTTAGAGTTTTAAGTTTTCCTGTCTTTAGGTGGGAGTTAACTTTAAAAGTTGCTAGGTAATTTATGTTTTTTGGTTTTATTTTATGTGTTTGTTGTTTAAAGCAGGTTTCAGGATGCTCCGACTCATCATTTGCACAATGTTGTAGGCCCCCAGAATCCGACTGCCTACTTTTCATTTCCTTAGAAATGGGAGATTGGTTGCTCCCTGGGGTAAAATCTCTTACAAAGTGCATATCCATTGTTGATTATTTGTTGGGTTAGGGGAACAAGTCCCCTAAAAATACTTCTCGAGGTTGTTAGCTCCGAGGAAAAGTGCTATCAGATCGACTCGAAAAATCTCTAAATGAATAAAATATAATTAAAATATATAATTTCTTTTTATTAAATAACCGAAATATTACGAAGCAATACAATGAAGTATGAAAGAAATGACAAACATGCGCATCATTGAAATTTGAATTGGCTGACCTGAAAGTAGAATGATAAGAGAAACCTGTAAGCAAACTATAGAAAAGTGTAATACCGTTTCGATTCGCTAGATTCCAGCACTTCCTGGACCATGAATATTGCTCAAAAACGATTCCCCTCAAATACCCCTACGATTCTCTATTTCCTATACAGTTGCAATGTCTATTTATAATAGTCTTCTTCTTCTTTCGAATAACCCTTTTTGAGGGTACGATAAATCAACTTTGGCTATACTTCTTTGTATTCAATTTTCTGTGCTCCCAGAAAAAAAAAAACTTAAAAAATTAAAAATAAACTTAATTAATTAAATAATTAACTTAAAACATTAAGTAGCTAGATGTACATTTCGAAGGCTATGCCCTCATCTTCAGTAGCACAAGATAAAAACTAACTAAAATACCTCTGTCACGAATCGTTATTGATATACTATTAAATAAACAAGTCAACGTGACAGAAGTGATCAGTACGGTAATTTTTAAAATAGATATATTTATTATTGAGATATAATAAATTTTAAATACGGTAAATTTCTATATATTTTAGTGAATTTATTTTTACATATTATTTGAGATTTGAATCATACTCCTAGACCCGAAAAACATCTTTCTCGACAATTACGATTTTTACGAAATTTTATATTTAGGTCCATGTTGCATATATAATTGGCCCTAAGTTCTTAGATTTTTGTATTTCGATAAATTTATTCTATTAAAAAATGCCATATGTTTAGCAGCAAAATTTGAACTAATTAAACCATTAAAATAAATTAAATTTTTCTTAAAACGGCGAGCTTAAGGGCAATTTAACATTTATAAGCTGTTACCGCAAGAAATTTGAAAAAAATTCATCCAAAAAGGAAGAGTAATTAGTAGAATAAATTACACTGTTTTTCTTTTAGCATATAAAGGAGCTCTATCCCTTCAAGACAGAATTATAGCGAGAATGTACTTTTAAATACTAAATTGTGTCCAGTTTTTTCCAACTTATAAATAATAAAAGTAATAAATTGCATCGCAACGAAATACTTTTTTTATAAAATGTTCATACGTTTTTTAATAAGGAATAATTGAAATCTATATAGCTCAGTTCCTATATATATCCCATATCCTATGATATAAAGAATAATTATGTTATCAAAATAATATAATTAATACATTGTAATATATGATTAATACGTGATATTTCTAAATACATAACACGATGAAATATTATCGGTACACGTACAATTGAATGAAAGATGCATTTCTTCGAAAATGTGTTTAGATAAATATATGAAATACCGCTTGAAATTCAGCTAATATAAATTATGTTCTTCCAGTCTTTGTTTTATTAGTACTTTGTTAATACTATTTAATGTAATATTCGGCGGAATCTTCTGAACTATGAATCTTCTGAACTTCTGAACTGAATCTTAAACTAATAAGGATAGAAATTTGGATTCATATACAGCTTCATTGGAATATTCTAAAATTAGCTGTTCCTAGAAATACATGGTTCCTAGAAATTACAAAGTAAAAGAGTTACAAAGTGATACATGGTTATAAACACACTTTTATGTAATATGACATAAGTTACGAAAAACTATAAAACGTCAAAAAGTTTTTTGCATAATTGACTAGGTATGAGGACGACTTCAGAAAATTCCGCTACGCCAATGGTTATTCACGCCGTAGATCAAATTAAAGAATAGAAATAGAGTCGGTTTTATTAAATACAATATATAAGGGTGATGTTTATTAGTATTTGAATAAAATATAGAAATATTACTATTAAAGAATAGCATAAAGAAAATACATATATCCACATATTACTTAAAAACGTATGAATTACAATAAATATACAAAAAATATAATTATAAGAAAATGTACATTTTAATGTTTTATTTGGATTCTATAGTAAAACAAGGATTTTTTTTATAACTTTGTACTTTTTGAAAGGATATTTTTGATAACATACAATTTGTAATGGTGCCGCCGTTACTACATGATCGATCATTCTTTTAAGTTGAAAAATCTAAGAAATATACTTTCATTTAATTGTACCATAATATTCCATCGTTTGCAAAATTTAAATGCTAATAGCAAGGGTATAAAATAAGGAAACCAAGGTACGTTCTTCGTGCGTTTGACAGCCGTGTTTGATGGTCAAAAGAAAATGTATAAAGATAAATTTGCAAATGTTTAATAGTACGTGCTTCCCTTATATTTTAGATATTGTAAAATATATTGTAATAAATCCAAATAAATAAAGTTTATTTTTCCCTCAAGAACTGACATCATAAAAGCATAAACTGGCAACAAATAACCTTTGTTAATGTAGTCTTAAAATAAAAATTTCCGATGGTTTTAGTAGATGATGGTTTTTATTAGTTTCATATAATTTGTTTAGATCTACTACAAGAGGAAATTTTTTACTACATTTATTTATATGTTCAGAGAATTTTGAATTATTATTTCGAAGGTTGAAACACTATTAAAACCATTGGCTTAGTTTTTTATTTTAAAGAAATTAATTATAACTTTAATAATTGCTGCATTTACCGCGCTCTCATATTATACACTGTGTCATCAAAGTCCATATTGGTGACCTTCCACCTAATAATATGGCGTAGTGCTAATACAATCTCGTAGAGGAGACTTTGGTAAACAAAGTTTCAAAAATTGCGTATACTATTTTATTTAAGGAAAGTTATTATAATTTTAATAATTGCTTCATTTACCGCACTCTCATATTATACACTGTGTCATTCAAAGTCCATATTGGTGACCTTCCACCCCATAACATAGCGTACTGTTGATACATTCTCATAGAACAGACTTTGATAAACAAAATAGCAAAAAATTGAGATTTCTATTTTTGTTTAAAGGAGGCTATTGTTGCTGGAGTTTTCTATTGATTTTTTAGTAACATGCAATTTCATAGACTAAGTTTCATTTGTTATTAATAGGTAATTATGCACTAAACTGATTATATACTGCTGTATTTTGGTTGTTGATCCTTAAAAGTTACAAGCATTTGTCTATGTATTAACTTGTTAATTGTTATAGAAATAATGTAAACGTAATATTGTGTATTTTGTATTGGTCCACAAGATTAGGTTGAATAGTATTTATCCTCCCATACTCCCCTCCAGTGGCTATTTGAGGCTAACCCAATATTAATAGAAAGGAGCGACGTACGTCACGGACGTAATAATATTGAAATCAAAAACAAAAGATACATTGAAATGTGGCGAAATAAAATTATAACTTTTAGCTCAGGAATATATTGCAGAGGTAAGGGATACTAAAAATATACATACGAAACTAAAACTTTCCTAACAATACTCGTTCTCAAATTGCAGGGCAAAACGTTAACCATGTGAAGTACAGAAGACAATTCGATGTCCCTTAATACAGCCAAAATGTCGGATACTAAATCTTTTTACGGATTTGTACCGCACGGCAGAGCGTAGCGACGGCCAGGGCTGATATTCGTAATCGCCAACAATCCACAGCGGAAACACAAAGTGACCACATACGAAATAATCAATTAGTGATACATAAATAAACCGCAGCAAAATATAAAATTGAAGCGATCTAAAGTATAAAAATCGATAATAAAAACTGAAAAATAAACATTAAATATTTAAATAACTACAGTTATAAATGTAACTGAAATAAATAATACATCCAAAAACATTAAAGAAAACTCTAAATGACTCGGGTGTGAAGACAGAACTGATTGACTGTACTGGGAACGCTTCGACCCATCTCGTTAGTAGGTCGGTCACGACCAGGATGGAGTGGTTTCCATCTTGTGTGGTGTTGTATGGACCCATGTGGTCCAGTGACCATACCTCGAATGGTTTGGTGGCTTCCATGGTGGTGAGTGCAGTGTGGGGTTGGCGAGGGCGGCGTTTGACCGCCTGGCAGATGGAACACTTCTTCACGTGCTGTCGCACCATTTTGTTCAAGTTGGGTATGAAGTAGTGCCTGTTGATGGCGCGGCAAGTTTCGTCTCCCCCGGGGTGGATGGCTTCTGGGCTATCGTGGAACGCCTCTATCACCTCCTTGGTCATATGGGCCGGCACTACGAGTTGGAGTCGACCGCCTTCTCTTCGGTAGATGACTCCGTCCACGATCTGGTATAGCTCCAGCAGTGTTTGATCTCCGGGTTATCTTCTGCCTGCCTGGGCTGCGTTCCAATCTGCTATTAGATTGGGCAGGCATCGGGGTTGTTCCACTGACAGTCGTGTTCGTAGATCGGCCGTGCTGATCGGTAGTAGGTGGAGCAGGTCTTCTTCAGTTTTGGTTTCTACGGTGGTGTTGGGGTAGCGAGAGAGGAAGTCGGGTAACTCGTTTTCCTCTCCGCGGCAGTGTATCACCGTGTAGGGAACCTCTTGGAGTTGGAGGCTCCAGCGTGCCAGTTTGGTGTTGGTGTCACCCATTGACGCTAACCATGTCAGTGCTCTGTTGTCGGTTCGCAGGGTAAAGGGGTGTCTCTCCAGGTAGGAGCGGAATTTTCGTATCGCCCAGACGACGGCTAGGCACTCCAGCTCGTTGGAGTGGTACTTTTTCTGGGCGTTGGTCAGCGAAGAACTGGCGAAGCTGATGATTTTCTTAGGCCCTTGTGGCTCTTGTTGGTAGAGCACGCGCCGATTCCTTGTTGGCTGGCATCGGTTTGGAGGATCATTGGCTGCTCCATGTCGGGGCGATGCAGCGTTCGGGGGTTCTGCATTTCCGCCTTGATTTTGTTAAAGGCGTCGTCGCACTCTGTCGTCCATTTAAACGGCACCTTTGGGCTCTGCAATTTATTTAGGGGGCTGGCTAGGGCGGCAAAGCTGGGTATGAATTCCTGCAGCCAGTTGCACATCCCCAGGAAGGATCATAGCTGCCTTTTGTTCTTTGAGCAGTTAGCAGTGGTCAGCTGTAGCGTGTGTTCTTCCGCTGGCTGGATTGTTTGTCCCTCGATTCGGTGGCCGAGATAGGTGAAGTGGCTCGTACCGAAACTGCACTTCTCGGGGTTGCAAGTGAGGCCGTGTTGTTGCAGTCGCTCGAACACCAGTCGGAGGTTGGTTAGGTGTTCTTCCTGCGTCTTCGAGTAAATGATGATGTCGTCTAGGTAGGCCAGGGCAAACTTTCTCAAATACCCTACTAGTACTTCCTGTGACATCAGGCGCTGGAAGGTAGCCGGGGCGTTCTTCAGGCCGAATGGCATGACGCGGAATTGATAGTGGGCTCCGTCGGGAGTGCAGAAGGCTGTCAATTCCTTGGAGGATGCCGTCAGGGGAACTTGCCAGTATCCGGATGCCAAATCCAGGATCGAGAATACTTTCGCCGTACCCAGGTCGCGTAGAGTTTCCTGAATTATGGGAAAACTCCCTGGCTCCGGGATATTTTTCTGGTTGAGGGTCCGGAAGTCTACGCAAATACTCGGTTCCCGTTCTTCTTGGCCACGACTAGAACGGGGGAGTTGTATCTCGAATTACTCTCTTCGATTATCCCCTGTTGTAGCATCTCCTCCACGTTCTGTTGGAGGATTTGCTTCTTTTCGTCTCGCATTTTCCAACTCGTCAACAGACAGTTTCTCGATGCGTCGATTTACATTTCAACAATTGTGGATGAATCGATTAATATATGCAATTATTCGCTTAAGTTCAATTAAGGAAGAATAGCGAGAAGACAATTCAAGTGGCTGGTTGCTTACTAGGGCGGTCGCTAGCGAAATTCGCTGTTCTGGTAGCCGTTCGATTATAGGGAATTCTGTAGAAGGCCATATAGATTCACGCTGTGACAGGGAATCAGGTCCACTCCACCAAAGAGAACTTGTTGATAAATCAACAGGAGACACTCCGCGAGATAATATGTCCGCGAGATTGTCATTAGTTCGCACATGTCCCCCTGATAATCCGCGGTTAAATCTTGAATGCGACCGATTCGATTTCCGACAAACGTGTTAAACTCACTCGATTGTCCGGCTATCCACTGCAACATGATTGTAGAGTCTGTCCACAGAGTTACGCGATTTATTTGTGTTTGAATCGCATTAATTATGCACTTGATTAGTTCCGCAAGTAACATTGCACCAGATTACTCGAGGCGGGGTACACTAATTAGTTTGGTGGGCGACACACGAGATTTTGAACATAAGAGTCGCGTGGTCACTACATTGTTACTAGTAAGTGTTCGTAGGTATAACGAAGCACCATAAGCTCTAATCGATGAGTCGCAAAAGCCATGTAATTAAATTTGTCTCGATAATGAATTATGAACAACACATCGAGGTATTTTAATGAGATAAAGATTACGTAAGGCAGTTTTATAAGAGCTCCACTTAACATTAATATCTGTGGGAATAGGATCGTCCTAATTGAGTTTCAGTTCCCACAAATCCTGCATGATTATTTTAGCGGTTATAATTACCGGGACACCTAGACCGAGAGGATCAAACAATTTGCATGCGTCTGATGTAATTGTTCGTTTTGTTACACGATAAATTATCAAAATTTAACAGAAAATGTAACGTGTCGGATTGATAATTCCACATTAATCCGAGCGTGTTCATATGTGCGTCACTTAAACTAATAATTGTGTCAGCGGATTCATCGGACAATTCAGGGACATTAGAACGTCACTTTGTTAGGTTGAATTGACCGCGTTTTAGGGCGTTAATTAGATGACGTTTTAATATATGAGCTTCACTAATAGTATTGCAACCTGTAAGACAATCGTGTACGTAAAAATCGTTTAATATAACTCGCGCCACGTTAGGTAAATCATTGCGCACGATATGACCTAATTCACTTAGATATCGCGTTGAATGGAGCACTGGCTTCAACAAAAGTTACCATGTTTAGTGTGTAAGTTTTCAGGTAATTTTCAGGAGATGAGCGCCACAGAATTTTCTGATATTTTCGGTGTTCCAGTGTCATTAACACTTGGAGGTACATACATTGTATATCTGAAGTTAAAACAATTACATGTTTACGAAATCGCACTAGAATGTCATACAAATTAACTTGTATTACTCGTCCCACGTGCAACGTATCATTGAGAGATACACCAGTTGAAGATTTAGCACTCGTGTTAAAAATTACCCGGCACTTTGTGGAGGTTGACGTGGTCTTAAAAACCTCATGATGTGGCAAATAGTATCCATCGCGTATATCATCACTTTCACACAGCGTCATGTAACTGCGATCGATATACTCGTGTAAATTACTTGAATATTGTTCATGTAATATGGGATTTCGCTGAAAGCGACGTTCGAGACAATGAAATTGTCTATTAGTAAGATCGACCGTACTTCCGAGTTTGGATAACCTTTCATTGAAGGGCAAACTGACTATAAATTTACCATCAACGTCGCGACGAGTCGTATTTTTGAAATGCGTTTCACTTATAGATTCTCGGGGTTTAATAATATAAGGAACGGTTTCTATTTCCTAAAATCGCTTTAATTGGTTGTCTAAGTCTTTGTTTGAAATGTGCAACGTGCTATAGTTGCTGGGTAAAGTAGAGCATTTACCTGATATTGTCCAATCAAGTTTTGTATTCATCACACTAGCACCGCACTTATTCACCTGAATCACCCCACTTTCATTTAATTCGTGTATAATTTCCGCACTTAAAAGTACATCGACGGCCTGAGATTCATTGAACATAGGGACGGCTAGCTTAATGTTAGCGGGAATTTGGAAACAATCCCATTGAACAATGATCGCAGACTTCGGACTTGTTATCTTTGGTAATACTACAAAGTCTAACTCACGATGATAGTTTTGGTGTTGGCTGCGAATGATGGTAGTAACCTCGGCGGATACGTTTAATTTAGAAAAACCTAATCCCTCGAAATGAAAGTATTTCTGGTGATGGTCTAGGTTGAGTTTAATAAAATATAATGCACTAAAGATTGCATGCGTTATCCCAATACGTAAAAAGGGAGAAATTAACATGGTATCAAACTTTAGACCAATCTCGTTGCTACCGGCGCTTTCTAAAATATTTGAAAAATGTCTTAGTAAAAAAATTAGCAATTACTTCGAAGTCAATAATTTATTTACCAACAGCCAGTTTGGATTCAAGAAAGGTTTACCAACAAAAGACGCTATTAATACTTTTATAAATAATCCGTTTGAATGTTTTGAATACGGTCATTATGTATTTTCTGTTTTCGTCGACCTTACCAAAGCTTTCGACTGTGTGCAGAAATATATACTGCTTGATAAACTACCATGCTATAATTTTAGTACCAATAGTATACAACTCATTGACTCTTATCTTTCCAAAAGACCTCAAATTGCAATATGTCAAATACGGAGTTCCTCAGGGATCTATTCTGGATCCTCTTCTTTTTCTCATATACGTGAACGATATCCCAAATGCTTTAAACAATACAAAATTGATTCTTTTTGCTTATGATACCAACAAAATGAGCCTAAATATCTCAAAAACTCAGGAAATGATCCTCACACTTAGACCTATGCCCAATGTAAACCTCACGCATACGACTTTTCTTGGTGTTATAATGGATCGAACGTTGAACTGGAAAGTACATGGAAATGTCTTATCGAAGAAACTTTGTCGTTTTGCCTACTTATTTGCAATCTTAATTGCTTTCCCAATCAGTATCGGGTTACATATTAAAATGTGTTTATTATAGTTACTGTCAATCGGCTATAAGTTACTATGTATTACTTTGGGGAAATTCCTCCTCACGCCATAGAATATTCGCTCTACAGAGGCGCTGTATACGTATCATTGCTAATATTGGATATAGGGACGATTGCAGAGATCAATTCATTGGGTTGGATATTTTAACATTTCCTTGTATTTGTATCATGGAATGTCTGTTGTATGTACACAAGAACTACCACGTTATAAATAAACTAAACTGTGTTCATAACCATAATACTAGAACAAATGAGCATCTGTGTTTGCCACAATGTAGACTATCGATAACCATGAATAGGCCAAATTATTGGAGTCGCAAATTCTACAATAAACTGCCAAAACAATTTGAAGATTTAAGATTATAAGCACTTCAAAATTATGATCAGAAAACTTTTATATAAGAACACTTTCTACTCCACTGAGGAATTCTTCAATTACAATTGTAATAATATTCCTTAACTGTATTGTAAAAATATTCTTTAACTCTATTTATTCTAATTGTTCATACTGTGTTGACGTGTGCAAAAATTTGTAAAAATTTAAAGCATCAATAAAGTCTATCTATCTATAATGCCCTTCTTCAGTAAGTTTAAAACCAACTCCAACAGGTCCACGCATTTTCATCATATCAATCTTTGATTTTATTTTTAAACTTCTTCCAAACTTAGCCATTGTAAAAATGATTAGATTATATAATAAATGCATTCAAGCAAGATATAACCAAGATATCAAATATTTCAACACAACCACAATCTATATATCACCAACAGAGTGCAGCACTTCCTGGCCTATGAAATTTGTGGAAATGTGATTCCCATCTGATTCTCTCTTTTATATGTACTTGCAATATCTACATATACATCGTCATTGATTAAAGTACATGATTTTATACAAAATGACATTTTATACAAAGAAAATATATTATTTCGCGGTATATAATTTGCGGTTTAAGTTTATTGGTGGTATGGTATTTGGCGCATTAACGATTATAGTTTTTGATGTTATTTATGTATGAACAGAATGATTACCCTAGCGTCTGCAGAGTGATACTGCTCTACTCCCCTCTTACTGGATTTTTGGTGTTATGTTCAATATTAAAATGGGCGCTGATCTGCAAAACGTGTCCGATTCTATGAACGTATATACAGTTAATTATTGAATCAGTAAAAGTCATATTTCATGACTAGTGAATTTTTATTAAAAGAAACTATCGAATGAAGTGACCAACAAGCTCCAAAAACCATCTATGCCGAAGTACCGCAATTATAATACCAGGAGCATTTATTGTCAAGTTCATCAAGAAGACGTAGTTAAGAATGGAGATCACTGTGGGTGTGGCCGATATCATTCATCGTTAGGACGAATATCAACGCACACGAGATCGTGTGTTTGAATCACACGGAGGGTCTTTTGGGGAAGATAAACATCAACATAGATGTTGTGAATCGCCCAACCATGACCGTTTGTGTAACTTGCTTGATATGTTGGTCGTAATCAACTAATATACGGTCCAATATCAACAAGAAGTCTCAGACATCGGCTCCGGTTCCGAACTTATGAATGCAAGCGAATAATAATGGAATCGGAAAAACAGTCAAATTTGATGGCAAGCAAATTGTGCCACATTTAGTGGACCAGGTGAACTATCATCAAATTCATCATGGAAGGGGTGATTATGAAATAAAAGGGAGCCATCGTGGTGTAGACGAAATCGTTTTTAGGACGAATACTAACGCACTGGATGTCATGTGTTCGAATCCCACTATCGCAAGGTTTTTTGGTAGAAAGGATTTTTTTGCCGTACCACGGATGTTGTGTGAAAATTGCCCAAATATGAAAGTTTGCATAGTCTGATTGGTAGTGTTGGTTGTTAAACAATTCGTAATGTCTATATAGGTGCTAACTTTTATACAATTAAATCTTGTTTGTGATGGTTTTTGTAAGAATGATTGATGAAAGGTTTTCGGAAAATTAGTAGCTTAAATTGAATAAATAAAATAAACTAGCAACGAGCTTCGGTCCATTATGAGTAGAATTTAGAGAGTTGCAATTAATTATTCTTCAATAATGTCTAGTTTGTGATTGCAAAAATCTAAATCAAAATTATATTTTGCGAGGCAAGGAAAACGATACAGTGCTGGGATTGTTATCGAATGGTTTGTTGAGGATGTATTCGTATTATGAAATATTTCCATTAGATCAATAGAACATATTGGTACGACTTTTAAAATTCTAATTTCAATCCCTTTATGGGAATATTGCATCACCATTTCGAAGACATCTAAAATATTTCGTTTTTGAAAGAATGTATTCGGTTATATATTTGATCCAAAAATGTAATATTTTATTGAATACCGGTTCCTCTTAGTTGTGGTCGTCTTCTTTAGTCTAATATATGTTTCTATTATTAGAAAGACCGAATCTATTATTAAAAATGCTTTTATTGTAAATTTGTGGCATTTTAAAATGTAGTCTACCAATATACCCAAATGCACATTATCATGTGCTGCTGTAATGTCTATAAAACATTGCTGTTAGCACGACGTCTGAGAAACCATAATTTTTACTCAATATGTTGCAATATCATTTTGCAATATAAACTAACTATTTAACAACAATATAAGTTGTCTACAAATTACTAAATTGTGTAAAATGTAAGGTACTGCGCCATTTCTTCGAGCACTAGAGCGATAATGCAACTTACTGCAATGGAAAGGTTAAAACGATAATTTATTATAATTAGTAACAGTTTCTAATCAGTTCTTCTCTGAGTTCTGAGAGAACATTTGTGAGAGTGGATGTTAGTTGAGGAATTGTTTTCCCTGTTGTCAGGATTCCAGTCCTCTTTCCTAATTGTTCAAAGAAATCATTGCTAAAATGCTGGTTTCTGCATCCGCTGAACACTGGAATGGAGCTTGTCTGTCCATAATTGGAGGTTAGCATTCTGGTTTGGTTTGAGTTGCTGAGTTTGGAATAGAGAACCAGTTTCACAGGATTGAATGTAACATGCTTTCCACATGTGGTCATTTGGAGGAAGCATTTTCCCAATTCTTCTCTTCTATACCATGGGGTCATGGTGGTTATCCTCTCTAAAATGGATAAGTCTTCCTTGTAAGTGCCAAATATAGCATGAAAGACAGTTTGTTGTGCCTGCTCTTTGGAGAAATCTCCTTCTAAAATGAAGTTGAAGTTTGTGCATAAGTCATATAGGTAGTATCCCCCATTCCCTGAAACATTGAAGTTTTGAAGAATTGTATCACCTCCAAAGAAAGTAGTATCTTTTCCGTCACTGTTTTTGATCTTTTTAGTGGTGGCGTTGATTGGGGATTTGTATGCAACATATAGGAAATTTATGGGAAAGAACATCCGATTTGCTTGTCTGGACGAGCTAATGCGTAAGATGTCTGCGAGTAGTGAAACTAATCCGGCTACTTCGGAGCATCTTTTTCCTGCAGTTGCTTCTAATATTTCGTCAATAAAGGGAACGTGTGCCATGGCTTTCTTTGCAGCATTTGTCCATTTTCCCCTATACATGCCTTCAGTTCTTATATGTAAAAGGAGTGCGGTCATTGGTCCTACACTTTGTGCCATGGCACTTCTTTTCTCAGGTGGGTATGAGCATCCTTCCAATAATATGTGATGAGAGTCGTTTAGTCCATACTTGGATACAGGAAAGGCCTTGGATTGACCGTCTATTTTTGAAATGGGCATTGTGGAGTTTCAAGTTCTTACTTCCTTGAAACGTAGGGCGAATGCAGAGAAGAAATCCAAATATGGTGCAGCTGTTCCGTACCAATTCATGGGGTCTGTTGTGCTGTATGATTTGAATTCCAATCCTGCACTTTTGGCTGCTTCCTCTATCGCTTTGACGGCGCTTTCAGTGGTGATTAGCATGGATACAGCCTTCGACTGTATTGTGAAGGTCTTCTTATCCGTTGCCTTTCTCTTCGCATTGCTATTGGTGTTTCCGCCAGCTTCTTGTCTTTTTATGTTGAAGCATGTAAAGATTATGCTTGTTATTGCAGAGGCTATGTTTATGTTGGCATTCTTGGGATCAGCTGTCTTTATCGAGTCCTGGGCGTGTATGAGTTCGTAAGCATTGAGGATGAATTTAAGACATTTTACTTTTTTGTCGACATCTGGGTTAGCTCTGCTTTTCTTAGATGAAGTTAGTAGATGAAGTTAACAGTGTCAATAGTGTACCATCAATTCCGCTATATATATATTCATCTTTATGTGCATATACTTGATTAGTTGAAATACTGCACATGTTCGAATGTGCCGTATCATTTAATATATTAAAGAGATTAATTGACGTGCATTTTTGTAAAGATTGTATAATAGAACAACGATCTTTATTTTCCTTCGAGACTGGTGTGCTTTGGTGATTACTGATCATTTTCAACCCGTCAGAATCACTATTTATACGTTTGAATACGCTACCTACAAAATGAGTTTTTGTAGCTGGTGTTCCGCGTTTCTTCCAAATTTCTTTTGCGTTCTTAGGATCCATACTCTTAGAATGCAAATATTTAATACCTTTTAAATTCACCGCAGGAGACGTAATTACACCGGGAATTAAACTGATAGCTTGTATTTTCTTTGGCTGCTTTACCCGTAATTCCAATACCTGTTCTTTGCACAGACTTTCAACTCTAGATTTTAATTTTTTAATAAATCTACCCACCCTTTGCTTCCCACATCCAAGAACAACGTCGTGCTTTACTTGTTTAAACCAATTTTCTACAAGAGCATTTGACACTCTGTTTCGCTGTTCTAAAAGAATTCCTGACCACAACGGCAAATAGGGGATGGATTTATCCAAAAGAATAGTAGCAAACGAATGATACAATAGGGGTTTCTTTTGTGGGATTGATTAGTCCCAACATTAGCAGAAATACTAGCATATAATTTAAAAAAATGTTTGTAAAAAGGACTACTCTTAGCTATACTATCAGATTTCCTACAAAATTCGTCTTCATTTAAAATAAAATCGCTACAAAGTTCAAATGATTCTTCTGAATCGACAGGCGTACTCATCATCTTTAAAGACTTCTCAACATTCGGATTTAAATATTCAGCCATTAAAATAACAAATAAATTACGAATTCTTTCCTCTGCTACCTTGAAACTTGTAGAAATAGTGATTAAACCAACACCATCCAAAACAATATTTTTAAAGGTAATATTTACACTTACATTCTTCAAACGGCGACTAATGATGTGCATAAAGTGTGCACAGCAAATTTTTAAATGTGTTAATGGGTCAAATTCATTGAATTCCACGATTTCATGAAAGCCATAATTGAAGACCAGCTCCAGTCAACCACTACAAATTTGAAAACAGGCCATTTGCAAGATTTCTCTACAGCTTGCCTATAATGGTTCAAGAACGATGTTAGGGAAGCAACATCATGACTACTAGAAATTAATTCTAACATTGGTACGTGGGAACCTGAAATGTGAATTACACCTGCATAATAATAAATTCTCTTTTCTGGCATACCCACAATGGTATTTGAAACCAACCCGCCGGTAGCATCAAAATATAACGTAACAAATTCCGCTTTTTTCGCAATATCAATTTGAAATGAAGAATATAAATATACAAATAATGGCAATCCAAACATCTGAATGTATCTATCTCCGTCTTTTTCCAACAAATAGCGTGCCTCTAGGTTCAACAGAAAATGTTTGTGAAAGTCACCACTCGCTTCTGTAGAACACCTAACTTACGAACTTTTCCTAAATTACCAGCCAATCCTAATTGCAAATCGCAGTTATTAATCAATTCTAACTCTACATTTCTCGGTGGTCTAAACTGTAAATGTTTTTGAACACATTTCCTCTCTTCGCCGCGTAATTGATAATATTTTTTATCACCATCATGATTAAACATAATTTTGTTGGAAAAAACTTTTACTTGTACAATTTCACCTTTAATTTGATAATCAAATCGGAATTTACGACAATTTTTTTTTGTACAAACAATATGTATACTCAACTGCTTTTCCATTCTGTACTCTATAATGAAAACCATTGAAAGCCATTGGACAAACAACATCCTTTTCGATTTTGCCTCTTAAATAATTGTGCCAGAAAGATTTTTCAATTGCTTTAGAAGGCAATAATAAAGAAAATGTGCATAATTTATAGTTGTATCTAAAAAATTCCTTGTTCTGCGTTGAAAAATGTCTACTAATGGATTGAGAATTATTTAGTATATCGGTAGAAACATTAAAAGATTGTAAAGAATCATTCTCTTCTAAATCAGAATAATATTTTTTAGATGAATAAACGTCATTCACATTATCGGAATATTTTGCAGAAGGAATAATAGCGACGTTTGATTGTTCTGATCGAGTGTTGTTGAAATCTAAATTAAAGTTATCCGATGCCTCTTTAGGGGTGCTAGGAGCCTCTGGAAAATTATCGGGGAAAAGCTTATCACTATGTCTTACTATTTCAAAAATGTGATTTCTATGTGGACGACTTATACAATGGTTGTAATTGTGTAGAGCAGGGGTCTCCAAACTACGGCCCGAGGGCCACATCCGGCCCGCGGACAGATTTTGTCCGGTCCGCGGAGAGCTAGCATACTTGAAAACTCATTTTAGAGAACATATTTTTTATAGCAAATTAAATTTAGTTTACTGAAGTATTCTAATTTTATGTTGAATAATTATTAATATGACATCTACATTGATATGGTCATGTGCTAACTACTCATAACATTGTTGTAGGCTTATTGTTATTGTTTTTGTGATAAGTTGGATAAAGAAACACAGAATTGTAATGAGTAAAGACATGTATAATATGCAGAAAATTTAACTTCAGTATATAATAACTAACAAATTATTGAAATGAATCCAACTAACATTTTATACATTTTAAATAAAAACATAACTTATAACAAGCATAATGACATATGAAATACTAATGAGATTTATGTAATTGAGATTTTCCACTGACAATAGTTTGTAGTTATGGACTAATTTTACTTGTACCAATTATTAAAAGAGATTTAAGATGCTCATCAGTTAATTTAGATCTGTAAACATTTTTTGTGTACTTCATTTTGGAGAAGGTCTTCTCACACAAATAAGTAGTACCAAAAACAGAAAACAGCCCACGAGCAAATTTATGCAAATTATCAAATTGTGTCAGTGGAAGACTCTTATAAAATTCCAACAAAGATGAGTTTTGATATTTGTTCTTAATTATATCACTGCACTGTAGATCAATCATTTCCATTTGAAGTTCCGGGGCTAGGGTTTCAATGTCAGTATCAAAAGGATTCTGAAAAATCTTAATTTGATTCGCAATGGCATCAAAGTCCGAGAAACGAGTATCAAAATTTATTTTCAAAGCACTCAAAGTTTCGATTGCAAAATCGATAGGAAACTCAGTCTCAGTGGTGTGGCTAAATATTTCACATGTTTTAAAATGTGAAAAACATTTACTTCGTAGTTGTGATTGAAACAGTATCAATTTCTTCCGGAATGATTTGATATTAGTGTATAAATCAGGAAGATGCTGGTTTTCTCCTTGCAATCTCAAATTCAGTTCGTTCACATGTTTTGTCAAATCAACATAGAATGCTAACTTCCACAGCCATGCGTTGTTTTGTAATTCAGTAAGAGGGCGATGCTTTTCATTCAAAAAAATTTCGATCACTGCTCGAAGTTCAAAAAAGCGCTGAAGGACTTTCCCACAACTAAGCCAACGTACGGCAGTATGATAAGGTAAGTCATTTTCTCCAATCTCTTCAATAAATTGTCGGAATTGTCGGTGATTCAGCCCAAAAGATCTGATAAAATTAACAGTTGATATGACTGGTTTCAGAACTTCAGACATATCCAAACATTTTCCGCACAAAGACTGTTGATGAATGATACAATGTAAGACTAATGGTTTTGAACCACCGTCATTTTCTACAGCCTTTGACACAAGAGCGACCACTCCTTTATCTTTCCCACTCATGTTTTTGCCTCCATCAGTTGTAATACATTTCAAGTTTTTCCATCGAAGGTTCTTTTGATTAATGGCCATTTCAACTCCTTTAAAAATATCTGTACCAGTAGTTGTGCCATGAATACTATACATATCAAGAAGTTCTTCATGCACTTCATAGCTTTTATCTACTCCTCGAATATAAATCAACACCTGAGCAGTATCTGACACATCCGTTGACTCATCCAAGGCCAAAGAAAACCACTCAACATATCCATTTTTGTCGAACAGTTGAGAGGATATATTTTCAGCGATGTTTTCTACCCTTCGAGCCACAGTGTTTGCTGACATACTGACAGTTTTTAATAAATTTACCTTTTCAGGGCACATTTCTTCGGCTACTGCAATTATGCATTCTTTGATCATTTCTCCATCGGTGAATGGTTTTCCACGTTTTGCAATTTCAAGAGCCACACGAAAGCTGGCACGAGTTGCAGCCTCTTGTTCAGTTTTGAGTTTTGTAAATGAAGATTGCTGCGATTTCAATCCGCGCTGCATAGCTTCGAATTTTTTTGTCCGCAAACTTCCTGTATATTTTGAGTAATTTTGAAAATGTTTTGTTTCATAATGACGTTTAATGTTATATTCCTTGAGAACGGCTATGCTTTCATTGCAAATCAAACATAGCGCCTTGTTACTGGACTCAATTACGAAATACTGAATGTTCCACTGATCTTTGAATTTTCTGCATTCACTATCAATTTTTCGCTTCTTTTCCATACTACTAAATCACACACAAAAGCAACAATTCAAATCAAAATACTGTTACAAAGATGTCTTAAACTTAAACACGCACAAACACGTTTTAAGGAGGTACGCACTATTTTATTTCACAACAGTGTCATAGGAACTGACTTGTGGTTGCGCCACTAGCCTTCTTTTATTCCAATTACTGCCATCTAGAAGTGAGTGGAAGACACCAGAACTTTCTCGAACCAACGAGATTATTCTGTACGTGCCATTAGCGCCATCTGTTAGCGATAGAAGGTACTACCTATTTCCGCTTGTGTCCACCAGATGTCGTGTCACGTTACTCCTCATGGCTCGTACTCTACGACTAATCGAGAAATTACAGATAATGACAGGAAAATTAATAATATGCAGTGTTGCCGTTTTGCGGACTTTAGTCCGATTTGCAGCCTTTTTTAAACGTTGCGTACTTTTTCGGACTTTTTTTTTCATCAGTGGACTATTTCACTTTTTACCACCGCCAACAATGATAATATGGTTTTGGCCCTCGGAACTTACTGGAGTAATCAGTATGGCCCTAAGGCTGGAAAGTTTGGAGACCCCTGGTGTAGAGTATGCTCGCGAATTAACATCTATTTTACGCGAACTTTTAAGTCGTGGTGGATTTAAATTACAAAAATGGCGCTCTAATCTTAATGAATTAACTGACTCAGCCAAG
Source organism: Leptodirus hochenwartii (assembly GCA_947310635.1). Lineage (NCBI taxonomy): Eukaryota > Metazoa > Arthropoda > Insecta > Coleoptera > Leiodidae > Leptodirus > Leptodirus hochenwartii. Next base: position 791,887 of record CAMZJO010000001.1, read on the forward strand.
AATCCATCGGTTCTATTAAATAAATCAGACATGACGCTTTGGGATTGTCATGGAGCTACCAAAAGGACAATTTAAATTATTTTGCTCCAATCATAGAACGTAATAAGGTGACTAAGCATACAATTTTGTCGCACAGTTTTCGATTATTTAATCCTTTTGAACTTGTAGGTCCTGTGATTTATGCGCAAAGATTTTATTACAGCTATTGTGGAAAGAACAATATGACTGGGATGAATTTGTACCTCTGAACGTTTATACTCGTTAGATGCGTTATCGTGAAGAAATATATAGTATAGCAGACATTTCTATACTTAGAAAAATTACTAATTTAGTGAATTATGATACTATTGAACTACATGAATTTTGTGACCGTTCTGAACGGGCGTACAGTACCGCAATTTATATTCGTACTAGCGATCTCGCGGGAAATGTATGTGTACGCCTCTTATGTTCAAAATCACGTGTGTGTCCACTAAAAACACAAACTCTACCGCGGTTGGAAATATGTGGGAACTTTGCTGCTGAGTCGGTTAACCCATCGTGTAATTACCACTATGCAGATTACATTCACTGTCTTGACCATTGTATTATCTTGGCTGTCATCATCCCCTAATACGTGGAAAACTTTAGTAGCCAATAGAGTCAGTGAAATTCAAGATTCCACGAGCAATGGGCAATGGTGCCACGAGCGATCTGAATTGAATTCAGTCGACATAATTTCCCGCGGAACGACACCAACAGAAGTACATAGCAGTGCCAGCTGGTGGTCCAGTCCGGACTTTCTGCTGCTACCTACTTCTGATTGTCCGATCATGCAGCCTAGTCGCACTGCGGCTAATCTTGTCGATTATAAATGTCGAATATAAATATATAAATACTTGTGTGGCACCACCACACAAGTATTTACAGTTACGACAACAGTTCTCGTCTACCACTCATAGCAGACAGATTATCAGCCATTTAAAAATTGAATTAAATAATTAATTAATTGTGGTCGTTCACATGTTCATACGTTCGAGCGAATAGTGTATAGTGAACAGTTCGCCTGTATCAACTGTACCAAGTGCATGTACCACATGTGCTGTAGATCTTGAAATTATTGTGAAAGGAGAGTCCTTTTACACTAATTTCATTGAATTCATCTACTTTTTTTTTCGCTTCTACGTCGCGCGCTTGCCGGACAATTATGTAAATTGTATCTTCTACGAAACCGCTGGAACCATCCATGACTAGCTGCAAATGTTTCCGTAGATTGACCGCCTTCGCCTTCCTTTAAAGTCTCAAAAATACTACGTGCTTTGGTATGGATTATTAACAGGTTTATTGGCATTCTTTTTTGTATGTGGTCATCAAACCAAATCGCCAATGATTTCTCCATTTCAGGAATCAAGCCTTTTCGTTGCCTAGTTATGGCATTGTATCCTGTTGATGCTTTCATTGAGTCTTTTATTTTATCTTTATCCCTCAAGATTGTTGAAACAGTTGAATGCGCCAGCCGAAAATCTAGCTATCGAGTTGACTATCGAGCACATTCCATACGAATCTCTTGCATTGCTATTTTTTAGCAATTTCAAAATATCTCTAGTTTCAACTTGTGACACATTCCGAAATTTGAACATGTTTCCATCCGGAACTGGAACATTACATATTTTAATTGCATCACATGATTGAGATAACTGATTATCATCATCATTATTAGTGGAAGGAGTTGTGGGAGCACTAATATTTGCAAAATATTTGTTAAATACATTTGGATCAATAACTGACACAGCATTCGAGTCGCTAGTAGACCTATGAGAGTTAATTACTTTCCACATTGATTTGATAGGATTGCTTGCCTTCGAGATAAAATTATTGTTTGCCTCTATCTTTGCATTTCTAATTTCTTCCATGTGCTTAACTCTCGGAGTTTTTTTCAAAACAAGTAATTCATTAGATTTATAAATTTGGTAAAGTTCGCAAGCTAAAGCGTGCTCGTTTCTAAGTTTCCTTAAACCTTCATGGAACCACTTCACTCCATCATCACGTTTACGTAATTTCAAAGTACGAGTAGGAAAAGATATTAGATATGCATTACAAATAATGTTAAAATAGTTCGTAAACTTGGTCGTAAAACTTAAATTATTCTTACCTAAGAACATTGTACAACTGTTAGAAACATTCATAAAGAAAGAGTATAATCCAACTTGATTTATGGGCCTTATTGATTTGATTTCTTGATTTGAATTAACATTCTTGTATATATCTGATAAAATAATAGATTGACCAATATGATCAGATATTTTGGCATCTACAGGAATAGTTACATAGTTATCTGTAGAAAAGTATATAAAAATGTTGTCAAGACAGTTAGAATTCATAGTTGGAAAAGAAACTGTCTTCAAATAACCATGCGATGTCATAAGATCACAAAAATGGGACGTTTTTTTGTCTGTACTATTGAATGTCAAATTAAAATCGCGCGCTATAACAGCATTTCTACAAACAGTTTTCTCCAAAATTGCTACCATCGTATTTGTGAACAAATTATAGTCACCATTGGCATGTCTGTAAATAACAACAATAATAATAAGACATACTTCGCAATGAAGTTCAAATCGACAGCCGGTTTATATCGGGAATTGGTTCAACACAGTATAAGGCTTTAGTCAGTAATAATACACCGCCATGAATAGAATTATTCGTCGCAAAATATGTAGCTAGTCTCCAAACATTGATATTTTGCACTGAAATTAGCTCAGATATGTTGGGCCAGTGCTCACTAATACAGATAATATCATAGTTTGCATTTATATCGCACATAAAACTTTCAAATTCATCAATTTTTTGTCGTAGGTTTTGAATGTTGATATGTAGTATCTCAAAACGATGGTGTCCCACGAGTTTTCTAGTAACATCTGCGGCAATGGTCTCTAGTCCGCCACTTGTTTCTTCGTTACCCAGTATAAAAAATTATTCATGCAAACACCTTCCGGCCAGATTTCAGGATTCATTGTTTCCATACGTTTGGATGGAGGAATCGAGATTTTAAACGAAGAATATAGGTTCGGAAATTTGGAATCGAGAGGTTTACATTCGACATTTATTATGTTATTGTCTCAGATGTACCACATTTTCAGTTTTCGTGTCTTTGTCAAGTCTGTACACATGTAGATGTACTAGTTTAATTACACCTTTTAGTGCGGAAGTGGTTGCATTGCTGTGCATAACAGTCTGTTTTTTAGTTTTACACGATTCAACCTTGATCCAGTCACTTTCTGATTTGGAGTTAATGGGATCATGGTTGATGTCACCATTTATGTTAATTAAATTACTGATGATTTGGCGCTGACGCGTTTCACTTTCTTTGGGAATAATCGAGGCACCGATTTAAAGCGCCGACACATCCGGTACGGGAGAGGTTTTATTATTAACAATGGCACCATGTTTGTTTAACACTGTACTGTATTGCTTATTACTCCTTTCATTTGAATTGGTTTGTTTGTTTTTGTTACTTGATTGTTGAATAGACAGCGTATTGAAGCTCTTGTCAACTTCACGGCGGCGTTTCTATGTGCGCTGATAGATGGAGCTGCATGGCTTTCCGCAGCATTATTTGCACAAATTAACAATTTTTCAGATAGTAAATTTATCTTGGCGTTTAAAGCATTTATTGATACATCTTTGGTACTGAGGCGAGATTTCAGATAGCGCACCTCTACCTTGAACACGTCAATATTCTCACTTACTGACTCGTCATCACATTCGGCCGCGACAGAATCCATTTTAACTTTCTGCCCGTTTACTTCTATGCTTTGTGAAGAACAGCAATTAACACTATCCTTGGTCAATACAGCAATTCTATATCTTTTGACACATGATGGGTGATATAATGTATCACAATTGCAACATTTTAAGCCAGTTGCTGCCACTGATTTACATTTACACACTTTTGCTTGCGCATCGAAAAACTGATCGACTTCTTTGGTCGCCATCTTGATATTCGATGCGATATCTTGATATGATAGCTTTTGAGGCTAAACTTGCGAGTGTCGTGATGTCTGCTGGGTTCAGCGTGTTCTTGTGTGGTTTGTATACTGAAGCTAGGTTTGTATGCTGTTGAATAGATGCCATTTGAAACTGTGGAGCACCCTTAGCGTAATTATGGCGACAGCAGTATTACATAATTTTGCTAGAAGAAATTTTGAAAGAATTCCGGAGCTACCTGAAAATGTCGAAGAACATATATTTCAACAATTGTTAGCAAATGGCAATATTCCAGCTGGTCCCATAATTAATAGAACTGATGTTGGAATTGGTTTTCGTAGGAATATTATCGATAAATACTTTGAAACCTTGTAATTTGTTTTTGTTGTTTTTCACTGCCTTGATTATTAAATGACACAAACTTTTTATTACAAGAATCATTTTTTCTACTAACAACAGTATTTATGATAATGGATTGGACATTGTTACAGATTTTCTTAAAAGATATAGAAATATTACATTACTGATTTTTTAACTTCTTTAAATATTTCTCCTTAATAGAAATGTCCAGTACTAATGACCTTTGTAGAAGAAATCATTCCTTATTCCGATTCGACGTTTTGCGTAAATTTTCCAACTGAGCTTTCGCTATTTTCATTTTTATTTCAGCTAGATTTGTATACTGTTCCACTGACAAATGACTTTTAGGTTAGGCGGTTAGGTGTTTTTGCCTGTTGGCTATGTATAGTTTGAGTGCTGGGCACCTCTTGTATAGAGCTGGGTGGGCCTCACTGCAGTTTATGCAATTGGCCGGTGTGTCGTTGGGCTTGGTGCAGTTTTTGGTATTGTGTTCTCCTGCACATTTCATGCAGTTGGGTTTTAGGTTGCAGGTGTGGGATGAGTGTCCAAAAGCTTGGCAGTTGTGGCACTGTGGAACGGAATTGTTGCGGTAGGGTTCTGTTTTTACAACTAGGCCACAGAGACGTTTGAGTCCCATGGCTTGTTGTTGGAATTCCTCGTGGCTTGTTGGGAATATACATGTGGTGTCGGCTTTGTTGGATTTGAGCGGGCGGCGGATAGGAATGGAAGTTTTGCGTGGGTGAGGGCGGTTTTGATATCTGTGATGGTGATGTCATGTGGGATTGGTTTAAGGATAAGTTTGGCTGGTCTGTCGGTGTTTCGGGAGTACCTGAAGTTGTAACGACGCCCTAAGCCCTCGTTGCGGGCTCCAGGGGTGGGTAATTGAAAGGTTTGTTGGGCGCCAACTACGCAAGCGCGTGATAAAAAAATATCAGAGTGCTCGGATTTTAGAAGTGCTTTTATTTTAGGGCACCTGAGGTTTTATACTAAAAATGTTTAAGTAGATCGTGACATAGATCTAAGCCTATGCATAATTATAAAATTAAATATATTTAATATCTATACACATTTATCAAGTTTTAATATAAGTTTACTATAAAATAATGTAAAAATAAAATATTTCTAATTCAAAAAAATTAAAGACGGACAAATTAAGCATTATCATAATAATAAACTTAATAAATACTAGTAATATTACAATACATTTGATTTATTTATCCAACTATTATGCGATTTATCTAATCCAAGCCATTTAATTTTATTACACTTTATTATTCTTCTCAAGATTTTCTCCACCAAATATATATTATTATGCTTTGTTTTCTGTAACTCTTCTTTATAGAATGCACCGATAATTGGCTTTTGATTCATATCCTCCAGAAGATAAATAATTGGGTTAGATACTTTAACTTGGACTACTTTAAAATTTTCAGTTGTCCAGTTTGGTGTACATCCTTTCGCAAATTGAGCTTTTGCTTTGCTGATTCGCACCACATCACCCACATGAAAATTTCTCTTACCAACAACTTTAATTTTCGAATAAACCGTCTTAAGTAAATGTTACTCCATTTTCTTTGTAACATCTTTTGGTTTCAAATTGGTTGTACTATGTCTGGTATCATTGTATTTATCGGTTATATTCTGTAGCCTGTTATGCACCTATTTGACCGCCGAACACTAAACATTTTATATAGCTGCTCCATTAACGTACAAATTACTCGTTCAGTCATAGATGCCTTTATTGTATTAACAGTACACCATATTATGGGGTGAAAGGTCACCAATATGGACTTTGAATGACACGGTGTATAATATGAGAGCGCGGTAAATGAAGCAATTATTTAAAGTGTAATTACTTTCTTTAAACGAATAAAGTAATTGAATAAATTAAATTTTAACCGAAATTAAAATTAATCCTTTCCACTTACAAATACGTTTAAAAAATATTATTATCTTTATTTAATTAAAAGATAATTTACTTTGAATATAACTCCATCTTGCAGTAACTTCATGACGTCCTAATTAAATGTGGTAAACGTGGTTTATAGCGCAATAGCCTAATAATAAATCGTCCAAAAAAATAAATCTATATAGCTTAATTAATCTATGGCATGGTATAATAATTAGCAATATTTGGTGTAAGAAAGTAGAAATACTAGCGGAGAATATTCGTACTATTATGATAGATCCACCTCAACGAAATATTATTGGATACGAAGTAATACAATAGAACTCCGGAATAATAGAAACATACCCGTTTTGTAAATAGATATATGTAAATAGGTATATAAATTAAGATTAAGAACCAGATTAAGAATTGTAAGAGTTACCCTGGAGCAGATATTGATAGTGACCATAATTTAGTAGTCCTGGACTCAGAGGTCAAATTCAAGAAATTACAGAAGTCCAAACAGGTCAGAGTAGATGTCGATAGGTTAAAATTAGCTGATGTATGTGAAAAGTACAAGCAGAAAGTAGAAATCATGGCTAATGGAACATCAAGGAGCGACATAGATTGCGAATGGAGGGAAATCAGAAATGGGTTAACTACAGCAGCAAATGAAGTATTAGGCACAAAGAAAAGGGCAGGTAGGAGGGAATGGATCACGGAAGAAATAGTGGAAATGATTGAAGCAAGAAGGAAAATTAAAATAGGAAACACAGAAGCAGGACAGAAAAAATATAAGGAACTAAGGAACTTAATTAATAGGAAATGCAAGCTAGCGAAAGAAGAGTGGATAAAAGGAAACTGTGAGGATATTGAGGAGGATATGAGAAGAGGTAAAGTAGATTTGGGCTACAGGAAAATTAAGTCATATTTTTCTAAAGTAAAACCAAAGGGTAACATTATATGTGATAAGCAGGGTAAGGAACTCACGGAAAATAAGGAAAAAGCTAGAAGATGGAAGGAGTATTTTGAAGATTTATATAAAGGTAGGCAGGACATGGAGGAGCTAGAAAGTGTGGAACAGATAGATGAGGATGACTTAGGTCCTAGCATACTTAGGTCAGAGTTTCATAGAGCATTAAATGATTTACGGAATAACAAAGCAGCGGGGATTGATATGATACCAGCCGAATTAATAAAACACGCAGGGGAAAAAATGCAGGAGCGATTATACAGGTTAGTTTGTAAAATATATGAGAAGGGAGAAGTACCACAGGATTTGCAGCGTAGTAGAATAGTAACAATGCCGAAGAAAATAGGAGCTAATTTGTGTGAGAACTATAGGACCATTAGCCTACTATCACATGCATCGAAGATATTGTTAAAGATTATTTATAGGAGATTAGAAAATAAAGTAGAGGAAAGGCTAGGAGAAGATCAGTTTGGTTTTAGGAAAAACAGAGGGACGAGAGAGGCGATTCTAGCACTAAGAACGGTAGTAGAAAAAAGAAATAGGGTAGGAAAGGTAACTTGCATAGCTTTTGTAGACTTAGAAAAGGCATTTGATAATGTAGATTGGGACATAATGTTTAGAATTTTAAAAGAAACGGGTATAGATTATAAGGACAGGAGAATAATTTTTAATTTATATAAACACCAAACTGCCTTAGTTAGAATTGAGGGGGAAGAAGAGGTAGCAAAAATAGGGAAGGGAGTTCGGCAGGGATGTACACTCTCACCGTTATTATTTAATCTATATATAGAAGATGCAATAAACAAAGTAAAAGAAGAGTATAGTGTAGGTGCGAATGTACAGGGAGAGAAAATATATATGTTGAGATTCGCCGACGATATAGCTATATTGGAAGAAAGCGAAAAGAATTTAGAAAGGGTATTGAATGGTATGCAGGCAGTATTGACTAGGGATTTTAACATGAAAATAAATATAGGTAAAACTAAAGTGATGAGGTGTGACAAAAAGGAATGCAGTAGAAAAATTAGGATCTCAATAGGAGATAATAGAATCGAAGAAGTGTCAGATTTTTGTTATTTAGGCAGTAGAATCACAAAAGATAATCGAAGCAAGGTAGATATAAAGTGTAGGATAGCACAGGGTAGGAAGGCATTCGTAGAAAAAGAACAGATTTTAAGATCAAATATTGACTTGGGTATTAGAAAAAGATTACTGAAGGTATATGTTTGGAGTGTAGCACTGTACGGGTGTGAGGCGTGGACTATAGGAAAGGAAGAGAAGCGTAGATTACAAGCATTCGAAATGTGGTGTTATAGGAGGATGATGAGGATTGGTTGGGAAGATAAAGTAACAAATGAAGCTGTACTAGAGTTAGTAGGGGAGAAGAGAAGTATCTGGAAAGTGTTACAGCGTAGGAGAGACAGATTAGTAGCGCATATTCTTAGGCATGGGGGGATTATGCAATTGATCATAGAAGGTAGAGTGTAGGGAAAGAGAGGGGTAGGTAGGCCTAGATTGGAGTATGTGAGTCAGATAGTTGAAGACGTTGAGATGAATAGCTATAGGGAGATGAAGGGATTAGCTCAGGATAGATCGGCATGGCGTGCTGTTTCCAACCAATCTTTAGGATTGCGGACTCTTTAACTAAAGGTATATAAATACACGACATGTTTCTCTCAATATTTCGATTTATATTAAGTAAAAGTTTTGTAAGGTTCGCCGATTTATAAAGGAATGTATAACTTCTCCTAGAAAAGGATAATTATCTTTATATTATATAATTGAACGAAGGATTTAACCAAGAATAGGAAGAGCAGTAAACTTGTAATTTTGCCTATGATATTGCGTCATCAGTTATTGAATAATTAAAAAATATTTAAAATATTCTAAAAATCGGAACATCTTGTGTGAAAGCAGTTGAATATAGGAAGAATGCAGATTTAGCTGTGCACATACGGATCAGAGAGCTGGTAGATGACATTACAAACTGTGCAAGTCAGGTTTTCCGCGAATATTTAGCTTCTTAGAATAATTGCAATATTATTGCAACAGGCCATATGTAGCTAATGAATGCGTGACTGAGATGAAGAACTGCGGGGGATTATGGTCAGATATAACCCATATGCGTAGAATAGCTCATCATTCTGATACTTTGCTTTTAAATATGGATTCTAATATAGCAGAATGCTATAACTCCATTGTTGCAAAGTTTTTCCGAAGAAAAAGAATAAATTTTACGAAGTGAAATTCATATCAAACAAGATGCGTGGCAAGATGTATGAAAACTTATTATTATTTTTAATTTAATTGCATCCTACTGGAACTATTAGGTGTAGGATTTATAAGAGGTGAGGATATAAAAAATCCACCAAGAATTTAAAAATGCAGCACATTTTAAACAATTTTATATACCATTCTTTAATATACTGAGTGTAGGTTTTTTGTATATATAATAGCAAATTTTATATTAGTAATAATATTATATATATAATTTGAACTTTTAATATGTTTAATATTATATACATTGCTATTTTAGAATTATTGATTCATTTCTGAATATCCGGGTCTAGGATCTGTTTAGTAATTACCGCCGACTCGCCATCAAGCCAACTGGCCAATGTTCTAATAGGCACTGAGCCACCTGGTCACCCATCGGCTCGCGTTCACTTGACCAGTTGGCTCGGTGACCTGTCGATCATTGTGAGTTGACGGCAGTCACTCTGCGTGGCCACTTGACCCATACCGTCAAATTTAGCGAAAGTATCTTATTTGTAAGCGGTTTATATAAATACATCTAACATCAGGTAGTTAGGTTATAATAGCGATCGGCCTGGCGTATATATCAATGTATACGGAAGCGTATACCTGCACTTTACTTATTTATTTAGCAAAATATGAATTGTACTTTATTCCACCAATAAGGACATGTTCTTGCATTCATTATTTGCATCTCACATTCACCTATATATGACTTGCTCACATTATTTGCTATGTCCAGCTTACAAAGAACTCCGAAGGGTTGTAAAATTAGCCAAAATTCTCGGTGGTGAAAACTTGCGAGACTCCAGTGCACCCTTAAATACAACATTAACAAAGGTTGTAATTTATTCAATGAATAAGCAGCTATTTACAACTCTCCTCTTTTCGAAGTTACATTACAATAAGCCGGATATTCGAAAATTTCTGTTGATATATAATTTGTTGATTTGTACGAGACTTGTATAAAAAAAATTTCCCGTACTTCAATACTGTTATATTATGTATCTTTATCTATTATACCTGTTCGTATCCCCTGTACATACACAGTGGCGGTTTCTTTCGAGGCCGCATGGCCGCGCGCCCCCCCCTGAACATTGAGCGCATCACGGTACATATGTAATTGTATTGTGATATTTTAACTCGGCATTATTTTTCCTAAAAGATAAAGCTTGCGTTGCGAGAGCACTCAACACAACACGGTGTGGCAGCGAGCAAGATGAGTTAAATGCATGTGAATGCACTCATGCTATCTGTTGCAAGCGGTAGAGTAAGACCGACCGTACGCCGTATATCGCGTATCGTATGTGGCCCGGTTTTCTATGGCAACGTGACGTCACGCTGTTTCTACATTTTAGAATATATCGTTTTGAGCTATTCCGGTCCGCAATTCTTTAGCGTCCGTTGGGACGCCTAGTTTAGTATACAGGAAAATTGATATAAAATAGCCATATAAGACAGTTGCATTGTTCTGTGTAGTTACGTATGTACGATTTTGCCACGTGTTTCTTCAAGAATATATTTAATAGAAATAATTTAATAAATTGAATAGTGTTAGTTCTTTATTGAAAATATAGTTTTGTTGACTTTCTCTTGAGTACAATGTAAAATTTCCATAAAAATAATTTAATACATTTTATTGTAATTAAATAATTAATTAGTTGTAAATTCATATTTCAAAATTTATAAGGGATCACAAATAATATTTAGTTTTCGGTATATTCGAATTTTGTTATTTATTTAAGTGTATATAGTGTTTGTTTGAGTAGTGATAGTAAAAGGAGAATAGTACTAAAAAGGATAAACATGAGAGTAAAACTGAAAAAAAAATTATTATAGAAATTTGAGGTGCAAGAATAAGAATCCCAATTGCGCCTCAACGGACTGCTAATGGATTTTAGTATAATATATATTTTATTTAAAATAAATAATGTAATATAATTGGTCTGTTATAAGATAAAATATCTTATGACAGATGTGATTTAATTTATAAAAATGCGGATTTCAGTTGTGATTGTGAAATAGATGTCTAAAAACTTTGAGATTTTGAGGTGAAATTTGGTGAGAATATTTTATCAATATAATTCTAGAATTTTGACTCATTATTATTATTATTATTATTATTTTAAATGTCTGCAAGTATAAATCTTGATATTTTACTTTTCTTGATTTTATCAATATAATACTAGAATTTTGACTCGTTATTATTATGTTTTTTTTTTTTAATATCTGCTTAAGTATAAATCCTGATATATCACAATATTTAATATATTTTTAAAATTGTTTTGTATTGAGTTGTCTTTTATCTAAAGGTATTTCGTTATATAATTTTGTGGCGTAATAATACAATTGACATTGAACATTGACTTATTTTTTTCCTGAATCCTGGAATACATTCATGAAGATACAATCAGACCATCTACTATGTAAAGCAAAAAGCTATGATGACTACCAAACTATTATCAACCATCTAAACAGCGAAAGAATGGAATACTTTACATACAACAGAAAAGCTGACCACCCACGCAAAGTTGTAATTGGACCACTAGCGATAGATCTGACCATAGAGGAAATCATTAACTCATTAGCCATATACAACATACCACTGTTAAGCTGCAGACGAATCCTTTCTAAAGAAAAGAAACCAACAACCCTGATAGTCGTAGGCGTAAAATCAGAATACTTGGACCCCCTCTATAAAATTGAATTTGTATGCAATCTATACATCAAATCCAAACCATACAAAACAAACAACACTCCACAATGCCACAACTGCCAATCCTTCGGCCACTCTTCAGAAGTCTGCAAGAAAAAGGCCAGATGTGTAAAATGTGGAGAAAACCACGCTACTAACTCATTCAACAAGACAAAAGACACACCTGCAAAATGTTGCAATTGTAGCGGAGACCACCCTGCGTCATACCGAGGATGCCCCTCACATAAGACATACAAACAGCGAAAACAACCGATCCAAAACAAACAACCCACACAACAACCACAAACCTTCACAAGAACAACACCACAACAAATCCCGCAGCAAACAACCACCCCAAACAAAACATACGCAGATATTATGAAGCCAAATATCGCCAAACCAAGCAACGACCAACATACCCCAATACCAACAACGCCAAATGACTCTCTCTTCGGAGACTCTCTGAAAGAAATAATGATGCTACTAAAAAGCATCAACATCCCATACATAATACAAACAATAAAAACAACAATAACCAAAATCAAAGAAGCCACCACCCCACTTGACAAACTCTTCGTTGTCATTGAAGCCGCCACCTCACTACTAGGATAATGCCAACAAACCAAATAACATCTCTACTAATATCCCACTGGAATGCCAACGGTATTGCTAACAAGAAAGATGAGATAATAGAATACCTCAACACCAACAAAATCGACGTAATGTGCATTAGCGAAACACATCTACAACATAATGCAGTGTACAAAATCCCAAACTACTCCACCTACCTAAAATGCAGAAACACATCCAAAGGAGGAGTAGCCCTACTAATCAAATCATCCATCCCACACAGCGCAATAACCATACAGACACTCCACTCTATAGAAGCAACCGCAATCAAGTTACAAAACAACCTAACCATCATATCAATCTACAAAACACCGCAAACATGCATACAAATAAAAGAAGATCTACAAACCTTATTCAAACTAGACAACAAAGTAATCATAGCTGGAGACTTCAACGCTCACCATAGGGACTGGAATTCAAAAAACAACAATAAAATCGGAAACATAATCCACAACCTTCTACACTCCACACCTACCTATAATATCATACTACCAGATGGTCCAACCCACTTCACCACACGCAAAAACCATATCGTCGCAGCCACCATCATTGACTTCGCACTAACAAAAAACATCCACCACAACCAAACCTCCAAAGCAACAGCAGAACTGGACTCTGACCACAACCCCGTATTATTAGCCATCAACATCCCATCCACAAATATAGAAACAATGAAACAAAACAAGCCAAACGCCAAAGACTACAATACAGACAAATTCAAAGCTCACATAAACAACACAATGATCAAACATCCAATGCCCACAATCAACAGCAAAGAAGAATTAGACGAATACTCCGAAACGCTAACCAAACAAATCCAAACAGCCCAAGAATCAGCCTACATCAAGAGAAAGTCCCCAAACACCATCCACAACACACCCCTACCTCCAGATATAATGAGCCTCATCAAAAAAAGAAACAAAACCCGAAAACTACACCAGACCACCAGATACCCCAGACTGAAACAACATATTAACCTCATGACAGCCCAAATCAAAACAAGAATCGCCGAACACAAGTGCGAACAATGGAAAAACGTCATCAACAAAAATTACAATAGCAACAACTTCTACAGGCTGCCAAAATCAATAACAAAAACCTACCATATTTCAATACCGGCCCTAACATCCAGAATAAACAATACCATAAAAATCGCCATGACAAGCGAGCAAAAGGCCGAAATAATAGCCCTCACACTAGCAGAACAGTTTAAGCCAAACAAAATCACCAACAACAATACCAAAATAAACTGCGAAACATTCCACAATGCTCTCAAGAACGTCAACATAGCAGAAACTCCAACACTGCGCATCAAACCCAAGAATCTCCTTACCAAACTAAAAACCCTTCCTACGAAAAAAGCCCCAGGGCCCGACAATATACCAAGCTTCCTCCTAAAACACCTACCAATACTGGTAACCACCCGCATCATTCATCTCTACAACAAAATACTAGATCTGGGTCACTTCCCAAGAAATTGGAAGAAAGCCACAATAATACCAATACTAAAACCACAGAAACCCAACACATCCCCAACCAGCTACCGACCCATCAGCCTACTGAACACCCTGTCGAAAGTCTTCGAATCACTACTAAACGACATCATAGTAAAACACCTAGAAGAACAACAAATCCTACCAAACTTCCAATTCGGCTTCCGCAGTAACCACAGCACAACCCTACAACTCAGTAGGATCATCAACCAAATACAAACCGGCTTCCAATATAACCACGATACAGCAATGATCAGCTTCGACCTAGAAAAAGCTTTCGACCGCATTCCCCACAAAATAATCATTCTTAAATTACTGAGAACCAACCTAAACATTAGAATCATCAAAACCATAGAATCCTTCCTCGAAGACAGGGAATTCAGCGTAAGAGTCGGCGACGCCACCTCCAAAAACTATACAATAGAAGCAGGTGTCCCCCAAGGGGCTGTCCTCAGCCCAACACTCTTCAACATCACAACATCCGACTTCCCAACACCAATTGACCACAGAACCAACTACGCCCTCTTCGCTGACGACACAGCAATAACAACAATAGTGTGTTTATTGCTGTGTCTATGTCTTGTGCTGTATGTAGATTTGTTCGTTTTGTGCTGTTTGTTTCTATTTTGTGTTTCATTGTGTTGTAGAATTTGTATAGGTTGTAGTCTTTTATGTTGTGTCTTCTGTGTGTTTCTGTGTGTTTTGCATTCAGATCTATTTCAATTAGGACCGGTATGTGGTCCGAGTTGAGATCTGGTAGTGTGCTGATGTTAGTTGGTTGGTTTATATGTTTTAGTATAGCTATGTCTAGTGTGGATGGGGTCTGTGGCCTGTTACCTAGTGTGATTCTTGTTGGTGTATCTGGGGCGATTATTTTGTATTGGATGTGTTTTTGTACGTATTTGTGTAGTGTATTTCCGTTTTTGTTTGCGTTGAGGCAGTTCCAGTCGGAGTGTTTCGCGTTTAGGTCTCCAGCTATGATAGCTTTCGGGGCTAAACTTGCGAGTGTCGTGATGTCTACCGGTTTTGCTGCTTCAGTTGGGTTGGTACGCGGACCGAAAACTGAACTTTTCGCTACACGCACCAAAACTTGAACTTTCGGCTAGCCGGGATTGGTCTCGCGCTTTACACTGTGGATGGTCGCTGTGGCACATGCACTTCGTACAGTAGATACAGGCGAACTGCAAGAACACCTATCTGACCAGTGAAGAGATATACATACATGGACGAACCCGACGGAGAGGGGATATTCATCCCCCCGCCGGCCAGAAAGAGACGTAAGAGAGTGTCGACCCCGACACTGGACCCAACTACAACGACCACGGCAAACAGGTACGAAGCTTTGTCCTCCTCCGAAGACGAGGAGAACGAAGCGGATACCGAAACACAACCACCACAAAACACCACCACATGACACCACATCCCACCCATATTTGTCTACACCAACAAGACTGTATGGCTCCTTACCAACATAAAACACTTCACCAAAACCGATCCTATCATTAAACACAACCTAGACCACCTTACCATCAAACCCCACGACATACACGACGCCATGGCCATAAAGAGCTTCCTCAAGGCCGAGGAAGTAGAACACTTTACATACTCCCGAAGCATCGACAGACCAGCCAAACTCATCATAAAACCAATCCCACACGACATCTCCATTACCGATATTAAAACCGGCCTCACCCACGCAAAACTTCCATTCCTATCCGCCTCCCGCGTCAAATCCAACAAAGCCGACACCACCTGTATACTTCTAACAATCCACAAGGAATTCCTTCAACAAGCCATGGGACTCAAACGTCTCTGTGGCCTAGTTGTAAAAACAAAGCCATTCCGTAACAACTCCGTACCACAGTGCCACAATTGCCAAGCTTTTGGGCACTCAACCCACACATGCAACCTAAAACCCAACTGCATGAAATGTGCAGGAAAACACAACACGAAAACATGTACCAAACCCAAAGACACACCGGCCAAATGCGTAAACTGCAGTGAGTCCCATCCTGCCCTATACAAAGGGTGCCCAGCACTCAAACAATACACCGCCAACAGGCAAAAACACCTGTCCGCAAACACCACATCCAACACTCCAACACAAACCAAACCCACAACACAAAAACAACAAATCCAACATATCGCATACATCAACAAACAAACACTAAACAAGCCACAAACCAACACACAACAAACATACGCAAACGTGCTAAGAAACCAAAACATACCAACCTCAACAGAAACAACACCACCACCACAAACAGAACCCGCCACACAACCACCCCAATCCGACAACCCACTACACGAAATAATGTTACTCTTCAAAACATTAAACCTATCCAAAATCACTAATATACTAAAACACATCAACCAACTACTAAAAACAAAAACCAACACCATAGATAAAATTTTCACCATCGTTGAAGCCGTCATAGAACTCTTCAACTAATGACACAAACACTCAACATCATCACATACAATGCCGACGGCATAATCCGACAAAAACACGAACTAATACACTACATACAGCAACACAACGCAGACATAGTTCTGCTACAAGAAACACTATTAAAACCACACATAACATTTAACATGCCAAACTACACGACATACAGAAACGACAGACAAACACCGAGAGGAGGGACAGCGATACTCATCAAACGCACACTCAAACACACAGAACTACTCACACCACAACTCGACACGCTAGAAGCTACTACAATCAAACTCAACGATACACTCATAGCTTCAGTATACAAACCACACAAGAACACGCTGAACCCGGTAGACATCACGACACTCGCAAATTTAGCCCCGAAAGCTATCATAGCTGGAGACCTAAACGCGAAACACTCCGACTGGAACTGCCCCAACGCAAACAAAAACAGAAATACACTACACAAATACGTACAAAAACACATCCAATACAAAATAATCGCCCCAGATACACCAACAAGAATCACACTAGGTAACAGGCCACAGACCCCATCCACACTAGACATAGCTATACTAAAACATATAAACCAACCAACTAACATCAGCACACTACCAGATCTCAACTCGGACCACATACCGGTCCTAATTGAAATAGATCTGAATGCAAAACACACAGAAACACACAGAAGACACAACATAAAATACTACAACCTATACAAATTCTACAATACAATGAAACACAAAATAGAAACAAACAGCACACAACAAACAAATCTACATACAGCACAAGACATAGACACAGCAATAAACACACTAACAACACAAATTAAAACATCAATGTCAGATGCACTCACAAACAAAAACACCAAAATTAAAACCTACAATATCACACTCCCACCACACATTATAAAACTAATAAAACACAGAACAAAACTCAGACAAACACACAAAGACACAAGATACGCACCAATCA
This sequence comes from Leptodirus hochenwartii, assembly GCA_947310635.1. Classification (NCBI taxonomy): domain Eukaryota; kingdom Metazoa; phylum Arthropoda; class Insecta; order Coleoptera; family Leiodidae; genus Leptodirus; species Leptodirus hochenwartii. Next base: position 809,560 of record CAMZJO010000001.1, read on the forward strand.
AAACACTTATAAACAAAGTCACTAAACAAATCAAACAACACATAGACGAATTCAAAACACAAAAATGGACACAATTCGTAGAAAAGAACGCAAAAGACCCATACAAACTCCCAAGAATCCTAACTAAAAAACACGCACGCATACCACCACTCATCCATCAAAACACAATAGCCACAACAGACACAGAAAAACAACAACTCCTTAGCCAGGTCCTAATACAACAATTCACACCCAACATCATCACAGATCAAAATACAAACATCAACTGTAACACATTCTACAACACACTAAAAACACTAGACATAACACACACACACGAAATAACAACTACAACACACACAGTCCTAGCAAAAATAAACAAAATGACACACAACAAAGCCCCAGGCCAAGACAACATCCCAAACTACATAGTCAAATCCCTCCCACTAGTGGCAATAGAAACACTAACCAACATATACAACGCCATCCTCAATACAACACACTACCCCACACAATGGAAACAAGCCATTATAATACCAATCCTAAAGCCCAATAAACCCAAACATTCACCCACCAGCTACAGACCTATCAGCCTCCTAAACGCACTAGCCAAAATACTAGACTCCATAATCCTAGACCATATCATAAAACACACACAAGAAAACAACATCATACCAAACCACCAGTTCGGATTCAGAGCCGAACACTCCACAACATCACAACTACTAAGAATCATAGACAATATACAGACAGCATACAACAACAAGAAACATACAGCCATGCTTTCTCTAGATCTAGAAAAAGCATGTGACAAAATCCCCCACAAAGCACTTATCTTTAAACTAATAAAACACGAATTCAACCCACGCATCTCCAAACTAATACAAAGCTACCTGTCCAACAGATCCTTCCAAATAAAAACTAACAACAAACTATCACCAACACACGCCATATACGCAGGAGTACCACAAGATCACTTGATCACAGAACAATCTACTCCCAATACGCTGATGACACAGCAATAATAACAACCTCCAAAAACACAACAATACTAACCAACATACTACAAAAGGAAACAACACAAATAACACAATACTACCAGCTGTGGGGCCTCACAGTGAACGCTACAAAAACAGAACTAACACTCTTTACACGCAAAAGAAACTACACCAAACCCAAAAAAATAAAAATACACAACAACTGGGTTGAGTGGACAAACCACACAAAATACCTAGGCGTCAACCTAGACCCACAACTCACCTTCAACAAAGCTCGGTGGTGTGTGTAGGATTTCTCCTGGTGTCGTGGAGTATCAAACTGATGTCGTTTCTTTCTCCGGTATTGTCTGCTTTTTGGTTGTTGTATGGCGTGAGTTGACCTCTGACGTCTTGAGTAGGCGTGTCTTGTATTCATGGAATCATGAAAACATAGATGTTTGGTGAGTTTTTGTTTTACAGTCTAATAATTTATGTGTGGTGTTATTAGTTGTTGTAGTATTTGTTTTGATGTTTTGCGACGGTGTGATGTTGTTATTATGTTTAATCTGTGTAGAGCTGGGTTTTGTGTGAGTTTGATGTTGTTATTGTAGAAGTTCGTGTTTAGTTTATCGAGTGTTGCTTGTAGGCGGGGCATTGCCGTTTGTTCGTGTAGGATTTGGATTGGAGTGTATCTTGGTAGTTTCGTTGCCAGTCTTAGTGCTATGTTTTGTATTTTTTGTAGGGATCTTCTGTTGGTGATTGTGGTGTTGCTCCACACCGGGGAGGCGTAGGTAAGGCGTGTTGTGATGGGGGACCTGTTGGACCTGTAACATGGAGTTTCAAGCTTGCGCTTCTTTCTCCTGGATTAGTTATTTGTATAGGGTTTGGCGTGAGTCATCGCTCGTGGCTTGTTTGGTAGGTTTTGGGTTGGAGGGTAGATGTTAGTATTGTGTTGTCATGTTATGTTATGACAGGATGAGTGAGGTTTTGTAGTAATTGTCTTGAGGTTTTATGTGTTCTGGGTATTGATTGTATGGTGAGTCGAGTTAGTGTTTCGTTGTTTATGTTTTTAATGTTTTTATAAAATTTCAGGTTTAGTTTGTTGAGTCTTGTCTGTAGGTCTGTCTGTGCGGTTTGCTGGTGTAGGGTTTTAATAGTTGTGTATTTTGGTAGTCTTGTGGCTAGTCTGAGTAGTCTGTTTTGTATTATTTGTAGGCTTCTTAGGTTAGATTTACTTGTGGTAGTCCAGACAGGAGATGCATATGTTAGGATTGGTAGTATGTATGTTTTGTAGAGTAGGATGGTGTGTTCTTGGGTGGTGGAGGAGGCGATTATTATCGGAATGAGTTGTGAGATTTTGAAATTGGCTTTTTTGATGGTGTTGTTGATGTGTATGTTGAAGTTTAGTTTCTTGTCCAGTGTGACTCCTAGGTATTTAAGTTTGTCTGTCCAGTTAATCCAATTGCTGAGTACTTTGATTTTGTTGGGTTCGTTGTATTTCAGTTTACGTGTGAAGTGAGTTAGTACTGTTTTAGGGGCGTTTACTTGGAGTCCCCATTTGTTGTAGTAGTCGGTGATCTGTGTGGTTTCTTTCTGAAGTAAGTCGGTGAGTAATGACAGGTTTTTGGAGGTTGTTAGTATTGCGGTGTCGTCAGCGTACTGTGAATATATGGTTCTGTGGTCTAAGGGATTAGGCATGTCAGAGATGTACAGGTTGAATAGTATTGGTCCGAGAGCTGATCCTTGTGGTACGCCAGCAAGGATTGGAAATGGTTTAGATGTAGTATTGTTGATTTTGACTGAAAAGGTCCTGTTATGTAGGTAATCTTGTATTAGTTTGCATGTCTTTATGTCGAAGTTGTGTTTAATTAGATTGAACGTAAGTGCTTTGTGTGGGATTTTATCGAAGGCTTTTTCTACGTCTAATGATAGTATAGCTGTGTGGTGTTGGTTGTTGAAGGCCGTCTGTATGTGGTCTGTGATTCGGAGGAGTTGTAGTGTTGTAGAGTGTTGTTGTCTGAAGCCGTACTGGTGGTTCGGGAGAATGTTGTGTTCTTGGATGTGTCGTGTGATATGGTCCAGTACTATGGAGTCCAGGATTTTTGATAGGGTATTAAGGAGACTGATAGGTCTGTAGCTCGTGGTGATGTGTTTGGGTTTGTTAGGTTTGGGAATTGGGATGATTGTGGCTTGTTTCCATGCTTTTGGATAGTGGGAGAGGTTTAGTATGGCATTGTAGAGAGTGGTAATGGCGTTTAGGGTGTTTTCAGGGAGGGATTTTATTATGTAGTTGGGTATTTGGTCCGGTCCTGGTGCTTTCTTGTTTGTAAGTCCTTTGATTTTTAATTTTATGTCGTTGGTGGTTAGGTTAGGTTCGGGGTCATTGGTAGTGTCTGTGTTTTTGAGTGTGTTATAGAAGGTGTCGCAGTTTATTTTTATATTATTGTCGGGTAGGTCGTTGGGTGCGAATTGTTGTGCGAGTGATTCTGCGAGAAGGTTTGTTTTGTCTTTGTCTGAATTTGCTATTTTGTTGTGGAACGTCAGAGCCGGGATTCTTGAGCGCTTTTTGGTGAGTATTCTAGGGAGTTTGTATGGGTTATCGGAGTTGTTTTCTACGAATGTTGTCCATTGTTTTGTGCTGAAGTCAGAGATTTGTTCTTTGATTTGTTTTGTGAGTTTGTTGATTTTTGTTTTTAGTAGTGGGTGTCTAGTGTCTTTGTGTTCTTGTCTTGTCTTGTTTCTTTGTTTTATTAGTGTGATTATGTGTGGTGGAAGTGTGATTGAGTAGGATGTGATTTTTGTCTTTTTGTTTATAAGTGATTCGCGCATAGAGTCTTGAATTTGTTTCGTGAGTAGATCAGTGAACGAGTCGATGTCTTGTGTTGTTGTTATTTCCGTGTTGGGTGTGTGTTCTGTTTTGTGTTGCATGGTATTATGGAAAAGGGCAAGGTTGTAGTCCTTGATGTTGTGGTTTCTGTGTGTGTCCGTATGCTTTGTGTTGAAGTCGATTTCTAAGAGGACGGGGAGGTGGTCTGAGTTTAGGTCAGGAAGTGTGCTTATGTTAGTGTTGTTGTTGATGTTTTTAAGTACGGCAATGTCGAGTGTTGAGGGGTATTGTCCGCTGTCGGGTGTAGCTAGTCTTGTTGGAGAATTAGGTGCGATTATCCTATAGGTTGAATTTTGTTGTGTTAGGTTGTATAGTAGGCGTCCGCTTGTGTTGTTGTGGTAACAGTTTCAGGAAGAGTGTTTTGCGTTTAGGTCACCTGCTATTATCAGTCTGGGTGCGTCTTTTGTTAGGGTTTCTAAGTCTGTTATGTCCAGTGTTTTCGAGGGTGACAAGTAGGCGGAGACAAGTTTTAGGTTGTTTATTCGTATGGATGTTGCTTCTATTGTCTTAAGTTCGGGTGTGTATACTTCTGTGTGTTCTAGTGTCCGTTTGATGAGTATGGCTGTGCCGCCTTTGAGGCCTATTCTGTCATTTCTGTATGTAATGTAGTTCGGTATTGTGAAGTTTATGTCCGGTTTGAGGAATGTTTCTTGAAGCATTAGTATGTCCGGGTTGTGTTCGTTAATGTAGTTAATGAGTTCATACTTTTGTCTTCGTAGACCGTTGGTGTTGTATATTATTATTTTGAGGGTGCCTGTCATTAGTTGAATAAGCTTATGATGGCTTCTGCAACTAGCAGGATTTTGTCGAATGCGTTAGTTTTGGTTTTAAGGTTCTGTCCTAAGTTTGTCAGGGTATTTTTGATTTTTGTGAAGTCAAATGACTTGAAGAGGTTGAAGATTTCGAAGATTTCTCCTAGCGAGTTGTCTTTGTCGGTTGTTGGTTCATGCGTATTTGTTGTGGGTTTGCTTTTGGGCGCTACTGCTTCTGCGTATGTTTTTGCTGTTGTGTGTGTGTGTACCCGTGGTGCAGGTTGTGGCTGTCTGTGTGTGGAGGTGGAGGGGCTGGGAATTTGTTGGTGGTTCTTGCTGTTAGTCTGGTTTTTGGTTGTCAAGTATGTATTTCGGTTGCGTTTGTATGCTTTTAGGGCTTCGCAGCCCTTGTATAGTGCGGGATGGGCTTCCTTGCAGTTGAAGCATTTTGCAGGAGTGTCCTTGGGTTTGGTGCATGTTTTTGTCGCGTGTTTGCCTGCACATTTCATGCAGTTTGGTGACATGTGGCAAGTGTGCGAGGAATGGCCGAAATTTTGGCAGTTGTGACACTGCGGAACATTATTGTTGTGGTATGGCTCGGTTTTTATTGTTAGTCCGCATAGTCTGTTTATTTTTGTGGCTTGGTCTAGGAAGTCTTTTCTGAGCGTGATGAGGATGCAGGTTGTCGGTTTGTTATTTTGTCTGAGTCTGGAAGTGGCTAGGAATGGGAGATCGTGTTTGTTTGTTAATTCGTTTTTAATGTCTTCGATGTCGACGTCGGTTGGTATTGGCTTTAGTATGATTTTGGCGGGTCGGTCTAGTTTGCGGGCGTAGGTGAAGTGCTCTACTTCCTCTGCTTGAAGGTGGTTGTTAATGGCAAGTGCGTCGATTATGTTTGTGGGTTTGACGGTGAGATGGTCCAGATTGTGCTTAATAATGACGTCGTATTTGGTTATGCTGAGAATTTCCTTGGTTAGCTTGACAGTGTTGGTTGTATATACGTATATCGGTGGTAGTTTTTTGTCGTTTTTCGGTTTGGTGGAGTTATTGTTGTTGGTTTTGGTGTTGTCTATTTCCATGTCGTGGTTGTCTTCGTCGTCGTCGTCTGTTGACAGGGCTAGGTATCGGTTGTGAGTGGGTACGGGGGTTTGGGCGCCAGGTGGTGGTTGTGTGTGGGTATCGTGTCTTTTTGTGGTTGTGAGTTTTCTTTTCTTTCTTACCTTGGGGGCCGTAAAGCCCCCATTATCCTCCTCTGAAGAGTCCGTTGGGTCGGACATGGCACTCGGTGGTGTGTGTAGGATTTCTCCTGGTGTCGTGGAGTATCAAACTGATGTCGTTTCTTTCTCCGGTATTGTCTGCTTTTTGGTTGTTGTATGGCGTGAGTTGACCTCTGACATCTTGAGTAGGCGTGTCTTGTATTCATGGAATCATGAAAACATAGATGTTTGGTGAGTTTTTGTTTTACAGTCTAGTAATTTATGTGTGGTGTTGTTAGTTGTTGTAGTATTTGTTTTGATGTTTTGCGACGGTGTGATGTTGTTATTATGTTTAATCTGTGTAGAGCTGGGTTTTGTGTGAGTTTGATGTTGTTATTGTAGAAGTTCGTGTTTAGTTTATCGAGTGTTGCTTGTAGGCGGGGCATTGCCGTTTGTTCGTGTAGGATTTGGATTGGAGTGTATCTTGGTAGTTTCGTTGCCAGTCTTAGTGCTATGTTTTGTATTTTTTGTAGGGATCTTCTGTTGGTGATTGTGGTGTTGCTCCACACCGGGGAGGCGTAGGTAAGTATTGGTTGAATGTATGTTTTGTATAGGAGTATGACGTGTTTCTGTGTTGTTGAGGGGCTGGTGATGATTGGGTATAGTATTTTGATTTTGGCAAGTGCCTTGTTCATTGCGTTTTTCGTGTGTTTATTGAAGGTGAGTTGTGGGTCTAGGTTGACGCCTAGGTATTTTGTGTGGTTTGTCCACTCAACCCAGTTGTTGTGTATTTTTATTTTTTGGGGTTTGGTGTAGTTTCTTCTGCGTGTAAAGAGTGTTAGTTCTGTTTTTGTAGCGTTCACTGTGAGGCCCCACAGCTGGTAGTATTGTGTTATTTGTGTTGTTTCCTTTTGTAGTATGTTGGTTAGTATTGTTGTGTTTTTGGAGGTTGTTATTATTGCTGTGTCGTCAGCGTATTGGGAGTAGATTGTTCTGTGATCAAGTGGGTTGGGGATGTCTGCTATGTATATGTTGAAGAGTATGGGTCCTAGGGATGAGCCTTGTGGTACTCCTGCGTGTATGGCGTGTGTTGGGGATAGTTTGTTGTTAGTTTTTATTTGGAAGGATCTGTTGGACAGGTAGCTTTGTATTAGTTTGGAGATGCGTGGGTTGAATTCGTGTTTTATTAGTTTAAAGATAAGTGCTTTGTGGGGGATTTTGTCAAATGCTTTTTCTAGATCTAGAGAAAGCATGGCTGTATGTTTCTTGTTGTTGTATGCTGTCTGTATGTTGTCTATGATTCTTAGTAGTTGTGATGTTGTGGAGTGTTCGGCTCTGAATCCGAACTGGTGGTTTGGTATGATGTTGTTTTCTTGTGTGTGTTTTATGATATGGTCTAGGATTATGGAGTCTAGTATTTTGGCTAGTGCGTTTAGGAGGCTGATAGGTCTGTAGCTGGTGGGTGAATGTTTGGGTTTATTGGGCTTTAGGATTGGTATTATAATGGCTTGTTTCCATTGTGTGGGGTAGTGTGTTGTATTGAGGATGGCGTTGTATATGTTGGTTAGTGTTTCTATTGCTACTAGTGGGAGGGATTTGATTATGTAGTTTGGGATGTTGTCTTGGCCTGGGGCTTTGTTGAGTGTCATTTTGTTTATTTTTGTTAGGATTGTGTGTGTTGTAGTTGTTATTTCTTGTGTGCGTGTTATGTCTAGTGTTTTTAGTGTGTTATAGAATGTGTTACAGTTGATGTTTGTATTTTGATCTGTGATGATGTTGGGTGTGAATTGTTGTATTAGGACCTGGCTAAGGAGTTGTTGTTTTTCTGTGTCTGTTGTGGCTATTGTGTTTTGATGGATGAGTGGTGGTATGCGTGCGTGTTTTTTAGTTAGGATTCTTGGGAGTTTGTATGGGTCTTTTGCGTTCTTTTCTACGAATTGTGTCCATTTTTGTGTTTTGAATTCGTCTATGTGTTCTTTGATTTGTTTAGTGACTTTGTTTATAAGTGTTTTGATTGGTGCGTGTCTTGTGTCTTTGTGTGTTTGTCTGAGTTTTGTTCTTTGTTTTATTAGTTTTATAATGTGTGGTGGGAGTGTGATATTGTAGGTTTTAATTTTGGTGTTTTTGTTTGTGAGTGCATCTGACATTGATGTTTTAATTTGTGTTGTTAGTGTGTTTATTGCTGTGTCTATGTCTTGTGCTGTATGTAGATTTGTTTGTTGTGTGCTGTTTGTTTCTATTTTGTGTTTCATTGTATTGTAGAATTTGTATAGGTTGTAGTATTTTATGTTGTGTCTTCTGTGTGTTTCTGTGTGTTTTGCATTCAGATCTATTTCAATTAGGACCGGTATGTGGTCCGAGTTGAGATCTGGTAGTGTGCTGATGTTAGTTGGTTGGTTTATATGTTTTAGTATAGCTATGTCTAGTGTGGATGGGGTCTGTGGCCTGTTACCTAGTGTGATTCTTGTTGGTGTATCTGGGGCGATTATTTTGTATTGGATGTGTTTTTGTACGTATTTGTGTAGTGTATTTCTGTTTTTGTTTGCGTTGAGGCAGTTCCTGTCGGAGTGTTTCGCGTTTAAGTCTCCAGCTATGATAGCTTTCGGGGCTAAACTTGCGAGTGTCGTGATGTCTACCGGGTTCAGCGTGTTCTTGTGTGGTTTGTATACTGAAGCTATGAGTGTATCGTTGAGTTTGATTGTAGTAGCTTCTAGCGTGTCGAGTTGTGGTGTGAGTAGTTCTGTGTGTTTGAGTGTGCGTTTGATGAGTATCGCTGTCCCTCCTCTCGGTGTTTGTCTGTCGTTTCTGTATGTCGTGTAGTTTGGCATGTTAAATGTTATGTGTGGTTTTAATAGTGTTTCTTGTAGCAGAACTATGTCTGCGTTGTGTTGCTGTATGTAGTGTATTAGTTCGTGTTTTTGTCGGATTATGCCGTCGGCATTGTATGTGATGATGTTGAGTGTTTGTGTCATTAGTTGAAGAGTTCTATGACGGCTTCAACGATGGTGAAGATTTTATCTATGGTGTTGGTTTTTGTTTTTAGTAGTTGGTTGATGTGTTTTAGTGTGTTAGTGATTTTGGATAGGTTTAATGTTTTGAATAGTAACATTATTTCGTGTAGTGGGTTGTCGGATTGGGGTGGTTGTGTGGCGGGTTCTGTTTGTGGTGGTGGTGTTGTTTCTGTTGAGGTTGGTATGTTTTCGTTTCTTAGTACGTTTGCGTATGTTTGTTGTGTGTTGGTTTGTGGCTTGTTTAGTGTTTGTTTGTTGATGTAGGCGATATGTTGGATTTGTTGTTTTTGTGTTGTGGGTTTGGTTTGTGTTGGAGTGTTGGATGTGGTGTTTGCGGACAGGTATTTTTGCCTGTTGGCGGTGTATTGTTTGAGTGCTGGGCACCCTTTGTATAGGGAAGGATGGGCCTCACTGCAGTTTACGCATTTGGCCGGTGTGTCTTTGGGTTTGGTACATGTTTTTGTGTTGTGTTTTCCTGCACATTTCATGCAGTTGGGTTTTAGGTTGCATGTGTGGGATGAGTGCCCAAAAGCTTGGCAATTGTGGCACTGTGGTACGGAGCCTCGAAAAATCCAAACGATACCGCAAAAGTGCGGAGAGAGTTGTTTAAAACAAAGTCTGATTATGATTTTCCTGATGATTTTGCACAACCTGTAAAAGCTACCTTAAAAGTTAAAGAATGTGTGGGACATTATGAAGGTAGAAATGAACAAGACAAAGCGAACATGGACCACAGCAAAAAAAAATCAAATGATCATGTTGAAATAATAGTGAAATCTACTTCCAATCACGAAGAAGAAAACAATCGAGGTAAGTAAAAGGGAAAATTACAATATTAAATTTAAAAAAAATTTACACCATCATTCTTTATGACCATACATATTACATTTATTTTAGATAAGAATAATGCTAGTAGAGATCGGAAAAAACATCATTGTCTTTATTGCCAAGCAGCGTCATTAAATATTGCAAGGCATTTAGAAAAACAACATTTTGATGAACCAGAAGTAATATCATTTATGGATTTACCGAAAGGTATGTATAGTCCAATTTATAGCTTCATATCAATGTACCATAATATGAATGTTTTATCACAACGCGATTCATTTATACACAAAATTTAAATATTTGTATTAACGTGCAACATGGTAACATTGCCATATTGTATAGTTCCAGATTTCTAGACGTCACTGCAGGGTCAAATATTTTCAGTCTGATTTCTGGAAATTTCTATTTCAAAAATAAGTCATAATGTTACTATAAATTGGCGAAATAAAAATGAAGGGTGGTATAAATGGATTGCACCTTTTTATTTCTAACGTTTTTAACCTTTGTAATAATCGTCTTCTATTTCATCTATATAATATAATATCATATAATATAATATAATGTCTATATAATCTATATAATAGCATTAGTGAGATGAAGGAGTTAACTGAGGATAGATCAACAGATTGCGTGATGTATCCCAACCAATCCTTAGGATTGAGGACTTTAATTAATTTCATCTAGTCTCTTTTAAAGGTTATGATAATTGTGATAACGAAGAGAGTGCAATGCTATTTATATACCGTTTGTTTCTTTTCTTAGACAATTATTCAAAAATATTAATGCGAGTTACATCCTTTCCAAATTTAGGTGATTCTCAACGAAAAGGAATTATTAATAAAATTAGGAAAGAGGGAGATCTACAGAAGAATTTAAACACTACTAATAATAATGATCTTGCTGTTATAAGACGGGGCTGCAATAAGTATGAATGCTGTCCGAACTGTAAAGGATATTATTCGAAAACTTCCTATAGAAGGCATTATAAAGTTTGTGTATCCAAAACATTCCCAGGAGATAGAGCTGCTAATGTCCACAGTCGAAAAATACGGCTTACGATACACCCATCTGCTTCAGAAACAGTGAAAACCGATATTTTTCCTTATTTTCGAGATGACGCCATAAGTTCAGTGATCCGCCACGATGAGCTGACTATTTTATTTGCTAATAGATTATGCATGAAATACAAATCACCTCATCTTCGAAAAATGATTCGAGCCAAATTGAGGGCTATCGGTAAATTTCTGATAGAAATAAAAAAATTGAACTCTAAAATTAAATCCTTTGAAACAAGTTTTAATCCTTTATTCCTGGACGATGTATTTCAGGCAATTAATACTCTAGGAAGAATGGATAAAGTAGAAAAATTGAATGCGCCAGCTACTGCTACAGATATTTCTACTATTATAAGGAAATGTGGAAAAATTCTAATTAGGAAGTACATTATTGCGAAACGCAAAGACGATAAAGACACAGTCGACGATTTCATATTAATATTTAATGAAGACTATCCTTGTATAGTAGGAAATGTAGTAGCAGAAACAAAACTAGAAATGCAAAGACACAAAGTTCAAAATCTTCCAGATCTTGGGGATATTAAAAAATTAAATGATTATTTGAGAGCAAGTAGAAGATTAGCATTTGCAAAATTAGCAAATAATTTTTCACGAGAGAGTTGGAAAGAATTGGCTTGCCTTACATTAACTTCTATACAAATATTCAATCGCCGGCGCGCTGGCGAAATTGAAAGACTTTTAATTAGCGATGTAAAACATTATCAAAGTGTTAATAATAACACGTATAATGATATATATAAAGGATTATCTGCAACTGCCAAGAGAGTCACGAATGAATATGTAAGAATTGAAATGCGTGGAAAACTTAATAGAAGAGTACCTATACTACTACATAAGGAGTTGCTAAAAAATGTAGAAGTAATATTAGAGCATAGAACAAGAGCAGGCGTTGCATCCGAAAATGATTATGTATTTGGTACGCCTTCAACGGGAATTCGGGTAACTCATCTTAGTGCTTGTATTTTGCTTCGAAAATATTCTATCTTGTGTGGTGCAAAACATCCAGAAAGATTACGAGGTACTACCTTACGGAAGCATATCGCCACTCATGCAATAACTCAGCCACAAAAATAAACAGACTATGCGGACTAACAATAAAAACCTAGCCATACCACAATAATAATGTTCCGCAGTGTCACAACTGCCAAAATTTCGGCCATTCCTCCCACACTTGCCACATGTCACCAAACTGCATGAAATGTGCAGGCAAACACGCGACAAAAACATGCACCAAACCCAAAGACACTCCTGCAAAATGCTTCAACTGCAAGCAAGCCCATCCCTCACTATACAAGGGCTGCGAAGCCCTGAAAGCATACAAATGCAACCGAAATACATACTTGACAACCAAAAACCAGACTAACAACAAGAACCACCCACAAATTCCCAGCTCCTCCACCTCCACAAACACACAGCGACAACCTGCACCACGGCGACAAACTGACACAACAGCAAAAACATACGCAGAAGCAGTAGCGCCCAAGAATAAACCCACAACAAATACGCACAAACCGACAACCGACAACGACAACACGTTAGGAGAAATCTTCGAAATCTTCACTCTCTTCAAGTCATTTGACTTTATAAAAATCAAAAATACCCTGACAAACCTAGGACAGAACCTTAAGACCAAAACTAACGCATTCGACAAAATCCTTCTAGTTGCAGAAGCCATCATAAGCTTATTCAACTAATGACAGGCACCCTCAACATAATAAAATACAACACCAACGGTCTACGACGACAAAAATATGAACTCATACACTACATTAACGAACACAACCCGGACATACTAATGCTACAAGAAACATTTCTCAAACCGGACATAAACTTTACAATACCGAACTACATTACATACAGAAATGACAGAATAGGCCTCAAAGGCGGCACAGCCATACTCATCAAACGGACACTAGAACACACAGAAGTATACACACCCGAACTTAAGACAATAGAAGCAACATCCATACGAATAAATAACCTAAAACTTGTCTCCGCCTACTTGTCACCCTCGAAAACACTGGACATAACAGACCTAGAAACCCTAACAAAAGACGCACCCAGACTGATAATAGCAGGTGACCTAAACTCAAAACACTCTTCCTGGAACTGTTTCCACAACAACACAAGCGGACGCCTACTATACAATCTAACACAACAAAATTCAAACTATAGGATAATCGCACCTAATTCTCCAACAAGACTAGATACACCCGACAGCGGACAATACCCCTCAACACTCGACATTGCCGTACTTAAAAACATCAACAACAACACTAACATAAGCACACTTCCAGACCTAAACTCGGACCACCTTCCCGTCCTCTTAGAAATCGACTTCAACACAAAGCATACGGACACACACAGAAACCACAACATCAAGGACTACAACCTTGCCCTTTTCCACAATACCATGCAACTCAAAACACAACATACACCCAACACGGAAATAACAACAACACAAGACATCGACTCGTTCACTGATCTACTCACGAAACAAATCCAAGACTCTATGCGCGAATCACTTATAAAAAAAAAAACAAAAATCACATCCTACTCAATCACACTTCCACCACACATAATCACACTAATAAAACAAAGAAACAAGACAAGACAAAAACACAAAGACACTAGACACCCACTACTAAAAACAAAAATCAACAAACTCACAAAACAAATCAAAGAACAAATCTCTGACTTCAGCACAAAACAATGGACAACATTCGTAGAAAACAACTCCGATAACCCATACAAACTCCCTAGAATACTCACCAAAAAGCGTTCAAGAATCCCGGCTCTGACGTTCCACAACAAAATAGCAAATTCAGACAAAGACAAAACAAACCTTCTCGCAGAATCACTCGCACAACAATTCGCACCCAGCGACCTACCCGACAACAATATAAAAATAAACTGCGACACCTTCTATAACACACTCAAAAACACAGACACTACCAATGACCCGGAACCTAACCTAACCACCAACGACATAAAATTAAATATCAAAGGACTTACAAACAAGAAAGCACCAGGACCGGACCAAATACCCAACTACATAATAAAATCCCTCCCGGAAAACACCCTAAACGCCATTACCACTCTCTACAATGCCATACTAAACTTCTCCCACTATCCAAAATCATGGAAACAAGCCACAATCATTCCAATTCCCAAACCTAACAAACCCAAACACATCACCACGAGCTACAGACCTATCAGTCTCCTTAATACCCTATCCAAAATCCTGGACTCCATAGTACTGGACCATATCACACGACACATCCAAGAACACAACATTCTCCCGAACCACCAGTACGGCTTCAGACAACAACACTCTACAACATTACAACTCCTCCGAATCACAGACCACATACAGACGGCCTTCAACAACCAACACCACACAGCTATACTATCATTAGACGTAGAAAAAGCCTTCGATAAAATCCCACACAAAGCACTTACTAATTAAACTAAATTAAACTAAACACAACTTAAACACAACTTTGACATAAAGACATGCAAACTAATACAAGACTACCTACACATCAGGACCTTCTCAGTCAAAATCAACAATACTACATCTAAACCATTTCCAATCCTTGCTGGCGTACCACAAGGATCAGCTCTCGGAGTAATACTATTCAACCTGTACATCTCTGACATGCCTAATCCCTTAGACCACAGAACCATATACTCACAGTACGCTGACGACACCGCAATACTAACAACCTCCAAAAACCTGTCATTACTCACCGACTTACTTCAGAAAGAAACCACACAGATCACCGACTACTACAACAAATGGGGACTCCAAGTAAACGCCTCTAAAACAGTACTAACTCACTTCACACGTAAACTGAAATACAACGAACCCAACAAAATCAAAGTACTCAACAATTGGATTAACTGGACAGACAAACTTAAATACCTAGGACTCACACTGGAAAAGAAACTAAACTTAAACACACACATCAACAACACCATCAAAAAAGCCAATTTCAAAATCTCACAACTCATTCCGATAATAACCGCCTCCTCCACCACTCAAGAACACACCATCCTACTCTACAAAACATACATACTACCAATCCTAACATATTCATCTCTTGTCTGGACTACCACAAGTAAATCCAACCTAAGAAGCCTACAAATAATACAAAACAGACTACTCAGACTAGCCACAAGACTACCAAAATACACAACCATTAAAACCCTACACCAGCAAACCGCACAGACAGACCTACAGACAAGACTTAACAAACTAAACCTGAAATTTTACAAAAACATTAAAAACATAAACAACGAAACACTAACTCGACTCACCATACAATCAATACCCAGAACACATAAAACCTCAAGACAATTACTACAAAACCTCACTCATCCTGTCATAACATAACATGACAACACAATACTAACATCAACCCACCAACCCAAAACCTACCAAACAAGCCACGAGCGATGACTCACGCCAAACCCTATACAAATAACTAATCCAGGAGAAAGAAGCGCGAGCTTGAAACTCCATGTTACAGGTCCTACAGGTCCCCCAGCACAACACGCCTGCAATAGATTGGCCACAGTGATCTGATAAATACGTATTTATAGCTTGCGTAGAGAAACTCTCACATGAAAAATTTATAAACGCGTTATCCAAGCAGTTATTGTTTCGTGTAGGAGTATATAAAGTTTGAACAAAGCCATGCGATTGTAGTAGATCGCGAAGTATAATTACTTTTTTGAAGTCACCGACAATTATCACGTCCTCATTGATTACAATATCTAGAATTTTTTAAATTTTATTAATAAATATATTATAGTCTCCTAGAGGTGAACGATATACTACAATAATAATAATGTTATTCACATTATATTTGATAGCGGATATTTCGCAATGTATTTCAATGGAAACATCATTTATACTATGTAATGCCTTTAATTCTGCATACTGTTTTACAAGGATAAGTACACCACCGTGAATTCAGTTAGTTCGGGAGAAAGACGATGCAAGCATCCAATGCCCAAGATTCAAGCCACTTCGTAGTTCAATACTAGTTAACCAGTGTTCGCTTACACACACTATATCTGGAATAGCAGCCAGACCATCAGTTAAAAAGTGTTCGAGTTCCAATAACTTATTTCTTAGATACTGGATATTCACATTAAATAGCCTAATCACTGATTTATTCACTAAACTGTCTTTCTGGGCACAGTGCGTGTGATAAAACCCTGAATACAGGCACCTTTCGGCCTAATTAGAGGGTCAGCAATTTGATCGCGCATATGATCTGGTGCTGAGAGTTTAAAAGAAGCATATATTTCGGGATATCTGGACTGCAACATCTCACATTGAACGCTTCGTAGATTATGTGATTCCATGTGTTCTATGATCTCGTCATTCGTAATGGTTTATCCAAACGGTAGACATGTAAGTGCCTTATTTTTGTTACTCCTTTTACTGTCGACATGGTCGCACTGACATGGACAGTTTTCACTAAGCGTTTATTGCTATTCTTTACTTCAGTCCATTCATTTGATTTGCTGTCATCTACTGGCACGTCCGAATTTATGAAACAAATGTGCTTTACTAGCGCAGCTTGTCCCAATTCAATGGCGGAGATTGCATTTATTGTGTTAATTTTTAACGTGTTACTTGATTGCTGACTAGTGTTATTTATAATTAATTTATTCTTGTTTACCAAGTGTTTATTATTGTTGTATTTGCACCTGGTGTAACAGACGGGGTCTTCACCCCTGTTACGATTATATTCCGAGATGGGTCGTCGGAGTTAATCTTATCAATCAAAATAGGATTATGCGGAGCTAGTTTATTGTTTATAATATTTTGTTTCATTTGCATATTGGTAGATGGTGTCACCAGCTTACTAACAGCCGATTTATTATTAGTATTAAACGAAATTTTCTCATTTAAAAGATCCACTTTGTCTGGTAAAGTAGGTATGATTGTTTCTTTGTCAATAATAATTGCTTTCAAATATTTCACTTCAAGCATTAGGCTTGCTTTGTCACTGCTATCTTCTAGACTAATTATCCGAATAGTAGAATTCAATTCAACGTTATCTGTTTCCACTTCATAACAATTTAAGTTTTTATCCAATATCACTGGATTTTTTAACTTCTTAACACATCTTGGATGATAGGTAACATCACAGTTGACACATTTTGGCCCAGTTAAGGCAATAGCTTTACATTTGCATACTTTTTGCATCAGAGGAGAAATGGATCCGTCAATTGCCTTGGCGGCCATTTTAGATGCAAGCAGCTAGAAAATGAATATAGGACTCACCCATTTATCAAACCTCAGTCAGCAATAGCCACTTTCATCTACACTGACCTCAAACGCACATGGCAAGGAATATTATTCCTGAACTCTCATAGAGCAAGTTTTCTGCCTCTAAGACATTCACACGGAGAAGACCTGCTTCTTAGACATTCACACGGAGAAGACCTGCCTCTCAGACATTCACACGGAGAAGACCTGCCTCTCAGACATTCACACGGAGATGTTAGGTTATCTCTGGCCTTAAACCTGTTCCTGGAAATGGCAGTCACAAGACGAATAATGGTGATATCAAAGTTGTTCATACCGTCTTTGCCTGGGCGAACTCCGATTCCGTCTTCTTTATATTTCTAACTTCCGTTAGAATGTATTGTGCCTGGGAAACTGACAGCAGACCCAGAACCTCCTCGTGTCTGGTACAAAAAAAAATCAAATCAAACTTGTCTCCCTTTTGTCCAAACTCGTATTCGATCATTATTGGATCAACAATTTCCGAGCAGGTGAGTGGGAGCAAGTTATAGTCTCTTTCAAGGTGCTCAAAGTCAAATTCTTTAAGCTGCCTTTCTACCTTTTGCAAGCCGATAAGGCTATTGATAATGACTAATAGTTTTTAGGTTGATCATTGATGCAAAGATGAATAACGCTAGGGCTATACCAGAAGAGATCAACACCCTTATGTAAGCGGTCGTTGTTATAAGTTGATTTTAAATTGTGTTAAATATGAGAAAGATTAGGGTGTTCAGTAATTGCGGCAAAAACTGCAAAAAAGACTTTGAAAAACCTCTACAAAAAATTACCTACTAAATTAACACGTTAACATCGTATTACATATTTACAAACAAAAACTGTAACACAATAAAATCAACAAAACAATAAAATAAACAGAACAGCACATAGTATAAACTCCGATAATTTAGTGATATTAAGAACTATTTTCATTATAGCATTCCGAAATTAAAAAGAACAAAAGGAAGTTTATTCTGAAAAAGGTCTTCATCTGTTAGATGCTGTTAGCCTCTTCTTTCTTTATTTGATCCAATTCGAATTTTCGTTTAGAATAATAATACATGCTACACATAATATAACGTTTTTTTCTCTTATCTTTACCGATATTAATTTCCTTTGGGCTTTTAAGCATTTGATATACTTCTTGCCCTTGTGTTAACTTTTGAATATTCTGCTTTTGCTGTCTCTTCTATTTTCTCGTCACTTAAAATTATTTGGGTATTCTTAGATCTATTTCTGTAGTCTTCTTAGGGTATTTGTGACAATTCTTCCAGGCAGAACTTAGAACTTTTGTGCTTTCGTTGTGCATCGTATTTTGTTGTGGATGTTTCAAGTAGTATCTCATTTGTGTGGTTTATGATGGAGTTGTGGAATTTCTTGCTGAGTTTTTTATGTGATCTTCAAGTGTGTCTATTTCAAGTGCTTTATAGAGTGTTGTGTATTAGGTGAATCTCTCTGCTTTTGTTGCTGTTCCTATAAATTTTGTTTCAATTACGTTGATTTTCTTGTTCCTGGTTTTTGTTAGTGCGTTGTACCATATCGGTGCAGAGTATGTGATGAAAGGTTTTACGTATATGTTGTTTAGTTTCTTGGCGTGGTGAGGTTTCAGTTTTGTGTTTTTGATATTTGTGTATAGTTTTGCCATTATGTTGACTTTCTTTCTGACATGGTTTCAGTGTGATTCAAAGTGGAGCTTCTGATCTAGTACTAGTCCTAGATATTTGGCTTCCTTTTTCCATTTGATGTTTTTGAATTTGTGCTTTACTGTGCTTATTTCTTCTACCTTTAGCTTTTATTTGTGGAAGATAACTGCCTCAGTTTTTACTGCGTTGTACGGTTTTTATCAGCCTCTGATATATGTTTAGTTCTTACATTTTGTGTGCTATCGCGTGGTGCGGTACCTTGTCAAAAGCTTTTTCTAAGTCGAGCATGATGAGCCCCGTCATTTTCTTCTTATTAAAGCTGATCTGGATTATGTCTACCACTCTTAGTTGTTGTTGTGCTGTTTAGTGTTTTTTTCGAATCCGAATTGTTCCGGTGCATAGAGCTCCTGTTCTGTGGTTGGGTTTCATGTCGTTCAGAATAGTTTTTAGAATGTTGCTTAGGGTATTCAGCAGACTAATAGGTCTGTAATTTTTAGGATTTGTATGATCTTTGCCTGGTTTTGGTACCGGTATTATATTTGCCTTTTTTCTATGCTATCGGGAAGTAGGTGGTCTCTAGTATGGCATTTTTGTAATTTAAAGTAATATTTTCACTGGGAGTTCTTTTAATGCATAGTTTGGGATTTGATTAAATCCGGGGGCTTTGTTCCACGATAGCTGTGTACACTATGGGTGTTTCTATCTTGATTTTACTTAGTGTTTCTGCGTCTATATTCGCTATTTGCTCATTTGTTTGTTGCTTAGACTATATATACTTATAGAGACGCCTTATCGCTTTTGCGGTGAAGCCAACATAGAACGTAGCTGTCATAGAACGTCAGTTGTGGGCAAGAACGCGTAGGGGGTATACATCAATAAAACAAATATCTATTACTTGCATTTATACGATACTTTTATTTAAAAAAATACAGTATATTAAACTAGTAATTTCTAGCTATATATTATTAAATAGAAAGAAAGGATAAGGATTATGTAACTAATCATAATAAATTAAGACAATAACACAATTATTGGTTACAAAATAAAATTGTTTTAGTCAGCTTACTTCTTATTCGGTTCTCATTTTTATTAAAAGATTCTCCTATATTGTATAATCTTATATTACAGTAGTGAAAGGCAATTATTTTAGCCAAATTTATGATATGATTAGATTCGACATCATGATCCTACATGTGCTGTTTGTATACATTAAAAACAGAATTCCGAACATTGTCCATGATATTTATTATTAACTTCGCCATTAGGTTTTTTTAATAAAATTTGTTGGGTTTTTTTCAATGCTTCTAATATCACTTTTAGCCACTTTACAAAGGTGGATTACATCCTCAGATGGTTGTATTAAGCACTGCTTTACATTTCTGTAATTTTTAATTGTTATCAAAGATGATTTCAATACTTTAGACTGGATTGCTATCAAACAGATTTCACAACATTTTTGTTTTTGTTCACTTGTTTAATTACAAATCCTGCTATATATTCCACAACATCTGAAACATACAGGGATAATTGATTGGAATCAATTACACTATTTAAAGCGTAATTTTGATCATTACAAATATCTTCTTCAGAAGTTTCGGGCTGGTAATTTTCTACTAATTGATAGTCAATTGTCTTCATTTGAACATTTATGGAGGTGCTTATAGCCAAGATAATAGTTGGTGCTTGTTCAATGCAATTTGCTTGTGTGGAACCTGTAACGCTCGTATGCATTAGCAGTTTCTTGTATGCGGCTTGGAATTGCTTTGCAGTGGGATTGTTGTTATATCCACAATGGCTTCAAATGGCACTAAAGAAAACTTCATGATGATCTTGGCACAGTTTATATGCCGAAAGATACTTTAGATTACGATCAATGTTTTCAAAATGATGATTCCATATCTCCATATAAGACTTTAAACTGATTATCAATCCAATAAAACCGGTTTTTCTCTGACTTAAACACAGAAGCTCACCATTTTCTGAAGATTTAAGACATGTTAAATGTTTTGGCTGCAATTTGAAAATTTATTGCAACCGAGGATCCAGGCAATGCTGATTGTGGGGTAAATACCAACTATTTACGAATGCGGACTTAGTTGATAAATAAAGTGAAAGTCACACTGTGTTTAAATAATATATTAAAGGAAAACTGAAAAATATTAACAAACACAAGTAAAATTGTTGATATAAAAATATTATAATTCGAAATTTTAATATAATATTAGAGGTTGAAAATTGAAAGTGAAAATGTGGTCGTTTTTATAGATCAACGAGAACTAACTACAAGTTTAAAATTTTACATACATAATGAAATTGTGAAATACATGCAAATTATTTTAAACAGAGTATAGAATTGATCAATAATAGTGCAAGATTAAAATACAACCAAAGTACTTTATACAGATGCACAAGAGTGGCCAATGAAATATAGGAAGAAATGTCCCTAGCCACATCCACACGGAAGAAGGAACTTATCCCTTGTTTTTTTTTTTTTTTTTGGGGGGGGGGCTGTTTATGCTCCCTGGATATAGCGACTTTGCTATTCACCATCAACCTAAGTGTATTTAATTTGCTTATATTTATTATTTATTACTTTAATATTACTATTTTACTATTACTATTTGTCCACAAATTTTAATCTAGTACCCTAGCCTACCCACCGATACTACACCTCCAATATATAACCTAATCAAATAGGAAGAACGAGAACACATTTATTCACACCAATGGGTCGGTATTGGTGACTAACAGTAGACAAACAAAACAGACCACGGAATAGGAAATATCAAAACATAAAGTATGTGTTATTTTGGGATAACAAAGGATCAATTTATATATCTATTTTAGCCGCTATTAGAAACCTATATAAACATTCATATAATTCTATATTGTTGAGTTTTAATAATATTGCTAAATTAACTGGTAAGTATATGAACTTAGAAATTTCTTTTTCTAGAATTTTTCGATATGTGTGGTACTTGGGACAAATGAAAAAAATATGGTCCAAATCCTCCACCAGACCACACGAGCAATTTGCAGATTCAGCACAACCTATTCTAAATAGATGTTTTTTGAATGCTCCATGATTTGTTCTCATTCTATTTAATGTTTTAACGAAGTGTTTATGTTTTGTAATATGTGAAAACCAGGTCTTGTTTAATGGGTTTTCATTTATACTTTTATAGTATAATCCTTTTTTGGATTGTTTGTATATATTTTTCCATTTTTCGTCGAGTGTTGCTGTAAATATTTTAAAGAGGTCCGATTTTGAGCATAAATATTTAGATTTAACGTCCCCAAACAATGCTTCTTTTGCAAATTTATCCACCATTTCATTGTTCCATATTTCAGCATGAGACTTAACCCAACAAAATTTTATGATAACATTCTTATTCTTCAACGAGTGCCATAAATTTATTATTGTGTAATATAAATGATTTTCATTTGAGAATGCTTTCCAATTTTTAAATTTGGTAAGGATGCTAAGACAGTCGGAAAAGATGACCAGCTTCGATTCCTCCATATTTTCTTTTATATAAAGTAGAGCTTCTATGATCGCTATTAATTCACAAGAATATATAGTGAAATGATTTGGAAGCCGAATTTTCTTTTTATAATCATTACTGGGAACATAGAAGGCACATCCAGATTTTCCATCCATTACCGATCCATCAGTAAAGATTTGGGTCTCTTCAGGAAAATTATTATGGCAATATTCCAGGAAATAACTATTGTTATGTGTTTTTGATTCATCCTCTATCTTAAAATCATTATATATCTTCGGATACCAAAAATTAAAATCATATTGGATCCTGAAAGGCGTGGCTAGGATGTTTCTATCGCAATGAAGTATCGTATTATTATATTCTATGACACTTTCCATTATTACCAGGTTTGGTTTGTGTTTCCAATATGGATGTGTTAAATATAATATGGATAGATTGAAAATTTTTCCGTAAATCGAACTTTCCTTTGTATATAGATTTAATACTAGTTTGTCACTCAAATATTTTCGTCTAAGATCTAATGGATGTTGTCCTGATTCCGATAAAACCGCATCAATTGGTGTTGATCGCATCAAACCCAGGCATAAACGCAGAGCTTTGTATTGAAACCTATCTAGTTTGAGTAACATATGTTTTCTAGCACCTGAATAGAAAATAGAGCCATAATCTATTACTGACCTCATGCAGGCTGTATAGAATAATAAAGATGTCGAAGGATCTGCCCCCCATTTTGTGCGCGTTATTGATCTTAAGATATTAAAAGTCTTTTCCACTTTTTGTAGAATGAATGATATATGTTTAGTCCATATCAATTTATTATCTATATATACTCCTAAAAATTGAGTACATTCTTTAACTGGAAATTTAAGTTGACCAATATTAATACTATTTTGTAGGATATGCTTCTTTCTTGAGACCACCATAACAGCTGACTTTTCTGCTGAAATGTTTAATCCTCCATTATCTAACCATCGTCCCACTTTTTGAATTTCATTATCTAATAATCTTAGTGACATTTGAAGTTGGGGACTTGAACTATATATGCATATATCATCTGCGTATTGTATAATACTAACTTCAGGACTTGATATACAGTTTTCCATATCTGATACAAATAAAGAATATAATAAAGGAGATAAAATATCCCCTTGTGGTAAACCTACTGATGTTATAAGTGGCTCAGTTATCGAACCATTTATTCTTATATAAATTTCCCTATTTATGTACAAAGATACGACCCTATAAACAAAGTTTATGGGTAGACCCAACATTATCAGCTTATTACTGAGCAAATTTAATTGGATTGAATCATATGCCTTTGATATATCTAAAAATATAACCGAGGAGACATTATTATTTGTAAGGTTATATTGAAGGTCAGATACTAAGTGGACTATACTATCCATAGTTGATCTATTTTTGCGAAAACCGAACTGATTAACTGACAATATCTGATTTGACTCTATCCACCATTCTAACCTAAACTTAATTATCCTCTCAAGTGTCTTGAGTATACAGGATGAAAGTGAAATTGGTCTATATGAAAGAGCAGATTCCCTGACTTTATTTGGTTTTAGAATTGGAACAATTATATATTTCTTCCAATTCTCAGGATAAATTCCTGTCCTCCAAATTTTGTCAAATACCCCCACTAGATATAATCTACCCTCCGCCGGAAGATGACTAAGCATAGTATAATGAATATTATCTAAACCTGGTGCAGTATTATTTGATGTATTAATAGCTGTGTCTAATTCCTCTAAGCTTATTTCTTTGAAAAAAATTCCTTCCGAATTTTCAATTGGCTTTGCAGTAGGATAATCCGGCATTACCGAGTCAGGAGCTAGCTTTCGTTGAAAATCTCCAACCCATGTATAATCGTTAATTGGAATATTATTACATTGTTTAGAGTTTCTCAGACGTTTGATTTTGGACCATATCTCTTTTATTGGAGTAGATCTGTTAATATCATTACAATAAGTTTTCCACGAGTTTCGCTTAGCCTCATTTATAGTTATTTTAGTTATAGCATCAATTTTCTTATAATTTAAAAAAATTTCTACTGAGCAAATTTGTTTATATTTAATGCATTCTTTCTTTTATTTATTATATCTTTGCATTTACCATTCCACCATTCGGGTTTATGAAGAGTCTCTCCTTTTCTGTTATTCTGAGTGTTTTCTTTGTACCTTGGTATAGCCTTTTTAGCTGCTACGTTTATATATTCTAATATTTTATCATACGATACTACCTCCTCTAATTTTGTTTCTTCTATCAGAAGTTCTATCGTGTTCAAGTTCTACCAAGTTCAATAGTATCATAATTCACCAAATTTATTTTATTTTGTGTTGATTTCTATATATTTTGTGTTGGTGTCTACTTGAATTAGAATTGGGATGTGGTCGAAGTTAAATTCGGGAAGTGTGCTTATGGTCGTGGCGTGTTTATGTTGTGTAGGATGGCTATGTCGACCGTGGTTTCCGTGACTGGTTGATTTTTGATTAGTGTTACTCTTGTTGGTGTATACGGGTCAATTGATCTGTTTTCGATGTGCTTTTTGAGTGAATTTCTATAGCTCTGTGCCGTTTTTGTTTGTTTGATGGAAATGTCAGGTGGGGTGCTTCGCGTTGCAATCGCCTGCGAGGATGGCCGTAGGTGTTAGTTTTGCTAGCATTTTAATGTCTTTTGTGTCCAGTGTAGTTTTATGTGGCTTTTATATTGATTCTATGACGATGTTGTTTATTTTGACTACTGTTGCTTCTAGTGTGTGTAGTGTTGGATTGACTAGTACCGTGTGTTGTAGTGTTCTTTTAATTATGACAGCGGTTCCGCCTTTGTGTGTTTTTCCATCGTTTCTGTAGGTGGTATAGTTGGGTATCGTGAATTTAACATGCGGTTTCTGGAACGTTTCATGTAGTAGGATGATATCTGGGTTGTGTTGGTTTATAATAATAATAATAATAATTTATTTATTGTTCAACGGTTATAGAATTATATCATGATAAATCTGAACATAAACATGGTCAATTTCGCATTTAGTTGTGCGACATTATAAGCATATTTATATTTGTATTACACGGAGGAGAAGAAGTCGGCCATAGTCTAAATGGGTCTTCTAGCCATATATCTTTAAAGTTCCCCTTTGAAGGTCCTTGAGTTAACTATATCCTTCAGCCTCCATGCGAGATGATTGTATACATTAACTTGGTTCCAGGGGTTTTGGTCTGTCGTTTTCAGACGATTTGTTGCTGTATGTAGGTCCTCCCAGGTTCTAGTATCGTGATCGTGGTAATGCCTGTTTAGGAGTATATCTTTTTTGTTGGTGAGGGTGAAAGCGCATACATGGAGTATATATAAGGCCGGCACCGTCAACAGTTTCAGTTTGGCATATAGAGGCCTGCATGGCTCTCTGGCTGGCGCAGATGATAATAGCCGGATTGCCTTCTTTTGAACATGCGTGCAAGCACTCCATGATAGTATGGCATAGGTAAGCGATGATTGTATTAATCCGAAGTATGCCATCCGGATGACTGCTCCGGTGCATGTGCCCTTCAGACTTCTGAGAATAAATCATGCCGAACTTAGTTTGGCAGCTAGGTAATCAGTATGGTTGCTCCATATTAATTTGTGGTCGATGTAAATGCCAAGAATTTTGTTACTTATCACCTATTGCACAGATTTATTCTGGAGCTTTATATAGAGACTGCTACTAAGTGTAGCGTTTTTTGGAATGAAGTTGATCACGTTAGTCTTTCCAACATTTAGGAGGAGTCCGTTTCTTTCGCTGCAAATCGTCATTTTTCCTATGATATCTTGCGTTCTCAAGTGTAACTTGGTTCCCGAGTCGGAAGAGATGAGTACATTTGAGTCATCAGCGTATAGTATAACCCTCAGATCATTTCCTTGTAGGCAAGTTGGTAGATCGTTTATGAATAGGAGGAAGAACAGGGGCTCTAGATTGGTCCCCTGTGGCACACCGATCTTGTTTTCTCTATAAGCTGATATTAGGCCGTTTCAGTGAACGTTCTGTCTTCTGTGTGTCAGGTAACTGCACCCAGTTATTGGATAAGACACTGTCTTTTCAAGTTTAATATACGTTGTGATGAGTATGATCTTGAGGTATTAATGGCGCTGATCTGGCGTTGAATTGTATCAATAAAGGCCACATTGATAGATGAATCTCGCACTATTGATAAACGCCTTTCTTCAAGGAAAGTGCTCCCGACAACACCGTCTTTTATAGTGTCAGCCATTTTTTGGTAATAGATGAGGGGCCTTAGTTCAGCTTGTGAAATAACTTCTGAAAGTATTTGGTACCCATACAATAGTCCTTTGAAAGTACTGCGAAGGTTTACTGGGGACGCATTGATAATGGCGTTGAACAAAGTGAATCTCCTTTTAGAGGAGTCATATTTGAATATTCCTTGGGAGGCAGACACATCTATGACAATACCATTTGCCATCTGTACTTCTATGACTCCTTCAGTTGTCATATTTGGAGGTGCACCAGCAAAACAATATAGGAACGAAGTATAGTAGACATTGGTTTTGTCAGATAATAAGTTGATTAGCCCAGTTCTGCAGGTTCTAGACAAAGACCCAGCTTGGGAACCAAGAAACTTCCCAATGTGGTTATTATTCCATGTAAAGTTTCCAGATCTAATCCTCTTTAATACTTTATAATGTTTTCGGTTGTACAGGTATATGCTTGTTCTTAGGAGCTGTTTGAAGGATAAGTGTGGTTCAAGCGTATGGGTTGGGTCTACGACTTCATCATCGAGAATTACATTTTTGCTTGAAGGGGTCTCTATGTGTATTTTTTGCCTGGTCACAGGGTCAATTATGTTTGAGTCAATTGGATCAAGATGATATTGAGCATATCTTCCACCTTTAAATTCTGTATGTTGGTCAATCCTTAAAAGGCCAACTTCACAATTGCCTTCGATTTGATTTAGAAGAACATTGAAAGGCACTACACCAGTATATCGAAGGAAGTTTTTTGCATCCATTTTAATTATCTTTCTAATTTCTGCTTTTATTAAGTGATATTTTGTCGCTTTTGTGAGAGCAAACCCATGTCTGCAGTAAATTCCAATCTCTGATAGAAGGGTAATCAGATCGTTTCTTGTCATAAAGTTAGTTACAATATTTAAAATGGTTGTCCCATTGTGAATGAATTGTCCGCTCATTTCACCATATTTAAAATGAACTGTCTCAACGCCATTATAGGTCAGGAACCTTACACCTGATAGGTTATAGCATGATTTGATATACAAACGTGTGTACTCAGGGCTTGTTGTAAGGCCATCTCTACATGATTCAAAAGTAATGGGCAATTGGATGAGGGTTCTTATCCATTTGATGGACTGGGTTTCAGGAAGGTTTAATTTGTGAAGGATGTAAAGCATTTTGGTTTCACCAATGAAAATCTCATTTATGGCTCCTTGAATAGTAGAGGTTGTTATTGCATTGGTACGATGTTGATAAAGCAAACAGTCTGCTATTTTGACTGCGGTTTTAGTCCAAGGTTTTGCATCAGCTATAAACATATCTTTTATACCTGACATGATAAAATTGGATCCGCAATAAGCATGTTTGATATTCGCACATTCTTCCAATACACCAGGGATAATTGGTAGATATCTAAATCTTCGATCCAATTGTTCTGTGACAACTCTGATTTGGGATATGAGGGCCATTTTGGAAGTTATGGATGATCCAATGAGATTATTGCAGTAGGATATTGATCATATGGGATTGTGAAATCGGGGAATATACACATCTCAATGATTTTTGCACCATCACGCTTATTGATATCGATCATGGCAGTTCTGGTAGGAATGGGATATAATGGGATATAATGTACCCTGGGATATAATTCTCCGTAAATCATTTATAAAATTGCTATACAAAACAGGACCAGGACTGTGCCTTACGGCACTCCTTGATTTATTGTTTGCCAATCAGATAGTAAAGAATTCACTTTAATGGCAACATGTCGATTCTCCGCAAATGATTTGATTAAGCTATTTGCATGACCTCTTATACCGTTCTATTCTAGCTTATTTAACAGAAAATCTATATCAACAAGATCGAATGCTTTAGATTGATCAAAAAAAGTCCTACAACATATTTTCCTTTATCAATTTCAGATATAAATTTAAAAAGATGCAGTACAGCCGTTTCAGTTGATCTTGTTTCTCGAAAACCATATTCATCGACAATTACGTTAACTTTATCAAGAAATTTCACTATTTTAGACATTACAACTTTGTCAAAAACCTTTGACAAGACATTAACTATAGTTATCGGACGATAATTATTGATGTCTTTACTATTCCCACTTTTAAAGATTGGACAAATCTGACCATATTTAAGGCAGTCAGGAAATCTAGCCGTCATGATGCACAGATTTATTATATGCGTTAGCGGAGATACTTTCACCTCACAAATTGATTTTAAAATTCCGGCAGTTATATTATCAATTCTAGCACTATTCGTATTTTTGAGCTGTTTTATGAAGCACATTAGGATATTGTGTACTGTATATGGAGTAGTTTGGTGCTTTTATGTAATTTTTGTTTGTGAAATGTGTCTCTGATATAAGCATAATATCTATATTCTTGTTTTTTAAGAATAATTTTAGTTCGTCTGCTCTACATGCTAATCCGTTCGAATTGCATACTGATATTTTTAGTGGTGCAGACATTAATGCATTTTAGAGACAAGCGTAGTGAGAAGGTTTAACATTGTATCCATCCTTCCCATTAATTGGCACATCATATCCTCTAGCTTTTTATTACTTTGTTGGTTGCTCGAATTTAAAAGTTCTATATCCTTTTGATGAATATGTCCCTTCACGGTCTGGGCATATGTACCGACATTGATCTCATTCGCTGATTGTCCATACTGTTTGTCCATACAGAGATTGTACTCTGTTGTTGGCATTTGCTGATTTTGAATTAGCCTTTTTACTCTTAGCTTGGGGTATAATTTTTGCAGTAGTTGTTTGCGTACTACACATCCTTTATAACTTGCTGGGTGATTACCACTGCAATTCAAGCATTTTACTTCAGTGTTCTTTTTCTTTCTACTACAGTCAATAGTGTGATGACTTCCTGCGCATTTTACAGAACGAGGACTTTTAAAGTAATAGCTTTTAGGCCCATAGGCTTGACATCTCGTGCATTGATGTATATCTCTCTTTTTATGCTGTTGCTCAAAAGATATAACCGAGTTCATTAGATATTTAATTTTGTAAATGTCCTTATTGTTTTTGGCTGCTTCTAATTCAACAAAAAAAAAGAGGAAGTGGCCTTTTTGTAATTCTTTGCTGTATGTTAAATATTCTGATAACTTTGTGATCATAGTTTTGAATTTCTAATGTTAAATCACTTATATGAACACTAGGGTGTACATTTTTAATACAACTTTGCAAGCTTTATCCTGCTTCCTTTGGTAAGCGTAAAATTCTGTATTTCTTATTTTTAGAGCTTTTGTAATCAGAGAGTACGTTTCTGCAAAATTAGGTTGTAATTTCACTTGATCGTTTGAAAGTATTTTGAATTTGTATTGTTCCTTGCTATCTCGTCTAATAGTTTTTCTAAAGGCATTATATTTTGTACTCCACTTACAAATATGGGTGGAGGTTTCTGTGGTTTTGCTTCTTCTATATGTGGAGTCTCTTGAACATCTTGACCACCCTGACTGAGAGAATCGTATGAGTTACGGGTACTTACTAGTTTATTCAACCAATAATCATCCATGAGCGTTTGACATTTTGGCTTGTTTAATGTTCCTGTGCTAGACCGTTGTCGTTTCTTGTTCTCTACAGTTTTCCAATCCGCTTCCGGCGTCGGATTTTCTGGTATTGGTTGAGAGATTTCCATTTGGTTTAGTTTTTGTGCGGTCTGGTTCGTTCCGGCAACATTGGCTTCATGGCTAGTCGCTATCGCTGCAGGTGTAATATTCTTTGATTCTGGCTCATTTTTATTTGTAGCGGCAACATTGTCGACGCTATACTAGTAATAGTATTGGAGCTTCTTGCGCCGCTAATTTCTATATTGTTGTCATTGATTGTTGCACATTGTTGCAAAGTTTGCGATATTATCACGTACCGTTTGTAGGTCACAGTTGGAGTTCACTACGCCGGTCGTATTTGGGTTTAAATTGGAGCTGCATATATCGGACGCGCTACGGCTCCAATTTTGCGGACTAGTTAAATGTTTTTGGGAATTTTGTGATTTTTTACTAGCACAATTAGAGCACCATATATCAATATCATCGCTATTTCTATCGAAAATAAATTGTTCGATTGAATATCCAGCATTGATATCTGTTGATTTCTTGGTTGCACTTGGAGCATGTTTTGGGCATTACCTTGTCCTCAAGAAATTGCACTTTTTTATATATATTAATACACCACTAACAAAGTTTATTTTCAAAAGATTGTAAGTTGTGTGAAGCATAAAACATTCTCCAGTCCCCCGCTAAGGGAGTTCGTTATCACTTTCCATGCACTTTTAATTGTCAATATCCGCACGTAAAATAAGAACACTTTCAGTGAAAAAAATAGAATAAAAATAAATCCAATAGAAATTGAACTAAACTAGACGAAAGAATACTACACGAAACCATACACTCGTGTGTATGGTTCCACAGTACCAATTGATAGAAGTGATAAAAACTATACAGAAGTGATAATGTTTCTAATGCTGCGCTATGAAGAAACTTAAGAAGCGGTAAAGGGATTTTATCAATCCTTTTTGAAGTTTTCTTTTTAATTTTATTAATTACGCTAATTATTTCATAGGATGAAGTGGGGGCAATAAAAAAATAATAATATTGGTAATCTTGTCTGTACTCGCATCCAGATCTGCACTGTTAACGCATTATCGTGGTTTAATATTCTCCGCTATATTGCAAAAGAAAGTATTCAACTTATCAGCCACCTGCACCGGGTCGTCAATATACACTCCATTTCCATTGTCTAGTACAATGTTGAAGGCAACACGAGACTTCCGACCTGTGATTTCATTGACTAGTTTCCACGTAGTCTTAATCACATTATTTGATTTGCAAATCATATTAAAGAAATAGAACTCCTTATAGGAGTTTATTTTTTTATTTATTTATTAAAATAGGCAGGACATGGAGGAGCTAGAAAGTGTGGAACAGATAGATGAGGATGACTTAGGTCCTAGCATACTTAGGTCAGAGTTTCATAGAGCATTAAATGATTTACGGAATAACAAAGCAGCGGGGATTGATATGATACCAGCCGAATTAATAAAACACGCAAGGGAAAAATGCAGGAGCGATTATACAGGCTAGTTTGCAAAATATATGAGAAGGGAGAAGTACCACAGGATTTTCAGCGTAGTAGAATAGTAACAATGCCGAAGAAAATAGGAGCTAATTTGTGTGAGAACTATAGGACCATTAGTCTACTATCACATGCATCGAAGATATTGCTAAAGATTATTTATAGGAGATTAGAAAATAAAGTAGAGGAAAGGCTAGGAGAAGATCAGTTTGGTTTTAGGAAAAACAGAGGGACGAGGGAGGCGATTTTAGCACTAAGAACAGTAGTAGAAAAAAGAATGAGGGTAGGAAAGGTAACTTGCATAGCTTTTGTAGATTTAGAAAAGGCATTTGATAATGTAGATTGGGACATAATGTTTAGAATTTTAAAAGAAACGGGTATAGATTATAAGGATAGGAGAATAATTTTTAATTTATATAAACACCAAACTGCCTTAGTTAGAATTGAGGGGGAAGAAGAGGTAGCAAAAATAGGGAAGGGAGTTCGGCAGGGATGTACACTCTCACCGTTATTATTTAATCTATATATAGAAGATGCAATAAACAAAGTAAAAGAAGAGTATAGTGTAGGTGTGAATGTACAGGGAGAGAAAATATATATGCTGAGATTCGCCGACGATATAGCTATATTGGAAGAAAGCGAAAAGAATTTAGAAATGGTATTGAATGGTATGCAGGCAGTATTGACTAGGGATTTTAACATGAAAATAAATATAGGTAAAACTAAAGTGATGAGGTGTGACAAAAAGGAATGCAGTAGAAAAATGAGGATCACAATAGGAGATAATAGAATCGAAGAAGTGTCAGATTTTTGTTATTTAGGCAGTAGAATCACAAAAGATAATCGAAGCAAGGTAGATATAAAGTGTAGGATAGCACAGGGTAGGAAGGCATTCGTAGAAAAGGAACAGATTTTAAGATCAAATATTGACTTGGGTATTAGAAAAAGATTACTGAAGGTATATGTTTGGAGTGTAGCACTGTACGGGTGTGAGGCGTGGACTATAGGAAAGGAAGAGAAGCGTAGATTACAAGCATTCGAAATGTGGTGTTATAGGAGGAGGATGAGGATTGGTTGGGAAGATAAAGTAACAAATGAAGCTGTACTAGAGTTAGTAGGGGAGAAGAGAAGTATTTGGAGAGTGTTACAGCGTAGGAGAGACAGATTAGTAGGGCATATCCTTAGGCATGGGGGGATTATGCAATTGATCATAGAAGGTAGAGTGGAGGGAAAGAGAGGGGTAGGTAGGCCTAAATTGGAGTATGTGAGTCAGATAGTTGAAGACGTTGAGATGAATAGCTATAGGGAGATGAAGGGATTAGCTCAGGATAGATCGGCATGGCGTGCTGTTTCCAACCAATCTTTAGGATTGCGGACTCTTTAACTAAGAACTCCTTAGACAACTTGATCGTGGCTTTAAGAATGCGTTTATAATTTAGTATGTAATTCAGAGGTTAGGATTTGGTAAATGCTTATAAATATACCACAACCAGCGTTTATTGTTACCTGCAATTGACCGAAGATATAAAGATACTCTCTGAATTTTTAATGAAATTTTTAATTTTTAAACCCTATCAAAGTGAATAGCTCTGTGTGAGCTTCAAAAACACATTTAAAGTTGATGAATTATGAAAAAAATCAATATAAGGAAAGCAAGGGTCTACCCAAAATAATCTACCCGGGACAAAAAAATTTGGAGACCTCTGCTTTATACGGACCTCTCTAAAGGCCAAAGGGTCGTTACCCGTATCTTAGGAGGCATATGCTGTGCATTGACATACCATCAACACTAGAACGACGATACTTGGTTAAATATTATGGTACAGTTTGGTTCAAGTACTAAACTTGTGTTTGCATATGATAACAGTAATGAACAGGTTGAAAGGTAACCATTATTTTAAACAAGAGAATCTATTTAAAGTAAAATTAAAAGACGATCCTTTTTGTTCTTGGAGAGAGTACGGGTCTAGAGAATAATAGATTCTTCGATGTTTTAAACATGTGAAAGAAAGAAAAAGTATGCCCGATGGCGGTAGTAAATTAGTCATTGATAATATTTTAGAAGAATATACAAATTTATAATTTGATGTACAAATATGATTTTGAATGCAATTATAGATTGTAGTATTATATATTAGTTATAATTTCGTCAATTGTAAGACTATTATCAATCGTCAATTGTAGGACTTATTTATCCAAGTAGTTTACAGCCGAAAATAGTGTAATCTTATGGGGCAATTGTAGGACTTTTTAAAAGTCCTACAATGGAAATTAAGTCCTACAACATGGTCCTACAAATGCCGCAAACCTCTACCTATATATATATATATATATATATATATATATAATATATGTGTGTGTGTGTGCAAAACCGCAGAAGTGATAAGGATTGATAAGATGACCGCCACTTAACCGCAAAGAACACTGTGACCGGTTATTACCCCCCTCCTCCCAACTACTACAAATCGCCATCAACGGTGAGAGAGAGCAGGTCATCCTAGCCACTGAGGCCTGGCTGACCAGCACCTTTGGTGGACCTCGGGCCCGCCCAGCTGGGCGAGGCCGCCCCGCGCGTGGAGTTGCGGGTTCGATGCCGACGCCTTCAGGATTCAGGCGGCGAGCTGCTGAGTTCAAGAAGGCCCAGGACCTGTTTGGTAAAAACCGCAGGCTCCTGACGGACTTGATCATCGGCGGCAAGCCATTGTGTAGCACAACAACGCTACCCAAGGTCGGCGACGTCGAGACTGTTCTCTGGTTTGTTTAGTCCGAGCCGAAAGACGACACGTCCCCCTATCTGGTCGGGGCCGAGGGTCTCCGTCATAACATTGGCGGCCCCATCGGCCTCGAGGAGATAGAGGCGGCGCGGAGAAGTTGGTCGCACTCTGCGGCTGGGCCAGACGGAGTCCGGGTGCGTGACGTGCAGGTGTGGAACGGCGTCGACCTCCTGATACTCTTTAATGCAGTTCTTAGCCACCAATTTACGCCAGTGTCGTGGTCTGTACAGAGGACCGTCCTTCTCCCAAAGGAGGGCGACCTCTCAGACCCGGCTAAATGGCGCCCAATTACTATTGGTTCTGCTTTGCAGACGCTACTGCACAGGGTACTTGCCAGGAGGTTAGTCGCCGCCGCAGTCCTTCACCCCACCCAGAGGCTTCCGTCCCGAGGATGGTTGTCTCACCAACAGCCTCCTTCTGGACTCCTACATCAGGTCCAGAACCACGAACCGACAGTCCCTCTGCGTCGCTGCCCTTGACGTAAGGAAGGCGTTCGACACCGTCTCTCACTCCTCCATTCTCAGGGCTCTTCGCAGGCATGGCACGGACGAGGGCTTTAGTAAGTACCTCGAAGCCGTGCTCGTGGCGGGCTCAACGGCCATAAGGGTTGGCCAGCACACTACAAGGCCCATAAATATCAAGACCGGGGTCCGACAAGGCGACCCCCTAAGCCCTGCTCTCTTTAATATCGTGGTGGACGAACTACTTACCCACCTCAATAGTTCTTTCCACGGCGGATCTGTCGGCGGCGGCCTGACCTGCTCAGCGATGGCCTTTGCCGACGATCTGGTCCTCATGGCCGACAACACGGGCGAGATGCATGACATCCTGCGATCAGTCGAAGCCTTCCTCCTCAATGGGGGCATGACGATCCACCCAAACAAATGCAGGAGCCTTGTGTCGCCCTGTCGGCGGGCAGATGGCCGTCGAGGAAACCCCCACATTCAGAGTCAATAACCAACCTATCCTCGCTCTCCACCACTTGGAGTGCTTTAAATACCTTGCGCATAACTTCCAGGCTAGTGGTGTAGAGCGTCCCACCCTCACCAACCTCCCCGAATGGCTATCCAACCTCCGTAAAGCCCCTCTGAAACCCCACCAAAAACTAACCATCCTTAAATCACATATCTTACCTAAGCTCCATTACTCCCTCAGCAATCCGACGATCACGGCCAGGGTTCACCGCGAGGCGGATCGACTGGTTCGTAGGTGTGTTAAAACCTTTTTACACTTGCACTTGCACACCTCCGACCAGTCCATCCACGCCGCGGTGAAAGACGGGGGCCTCGGGGTGGTAGAGCTTCGCTCCGCCATCCCGAAGTCTTTCCATCGGCGGTTGGCTGACCTACAGTCTTCCGCCACCGACCCCTACGCCCAGGCCCTGGTCGTCTCCAACTATTTCTCCAGTGTCTTGGGCCGCTTAGCCCGACTGGCGGGCGACGCCAGACCGTCCTCTCAGGTCTGGCGTGATAGGATCACGTCTGGTGTCTTCACCAGGGGGCTCGAGGCCACTGTGGACGTGGCAAGCAGGGCATGGCTCGACCGGCTGCCGGCTGGTTGGACGGGAAGGGATTTTGTCCGGGCGGTTCACCTTAGGACCGCCAACCTTGTGTGTCGAGGTATCCCGTCCAACCCCCCGGCCGCTCGGTTGTGCCGTGCCGGCTGCGGAAAACAGGAAACCATATGCCACGTCCTGCAGGCTTGCAGATCGGGCAACGTGCACGACCTGCGGATCGCGCGCCACAATCTAGTGGTCTCGAAGGTGGAAAATCACTGCCTGAAGAGCCGCAGGTCCGCCATAAGAGCGGTGAGCTCTTCAAGCCCGATCTGGTCATCCACATCGATGACAACACTTCCATCGTGTGCGACCCCCAGATCAGTTGGGAGGGGGCAGACACCTCTCTTCAGGGGGCCTGGGATCTCAAAAAGGCCAAATATGAAACTAACACCTTGTTCAGGGAGGCGGCAGCCCTACGATGGCCGGGCAGAACTTTGCAGTTCTTCCCGATTATCGTGGGCGCAAGGGGCATTTGGCCTAGGGCCAATGTACCTACCGCCGAGGCCTTGAGATTCCCGGGTCCACTGAAGACTTCCATCATCAATGGGGTCCTCAAATGGGGCTGCAGTATTCATGCGGCCTTCATGCGAGGATTCCATCGGAGGGTGGCCGTCCGTCCCCCCGCGCCCCGTGCCGCCCGATAAGCCGACACTCCACCTTCTGTAGGTGTAACGTGCAATATGCATTAAAACCTCTCCCTACCTACTACAGTACACCCCCCACACCATCAGCGGTGTGGCTCCTAAAAAACAATGCGCATTCATCTATAATGCTGCTATTTTAACATCAACATCGATCCGTCCGCGACCATCGGCGGGGAAAATGCGCCGTCATAACACCTCTAAGACGGCGTTTAAAATAGTATATATAAAAATATCTAAAGTCACACATACTTACAAGAACACATACCACTTAAGTAAATTTATCATCTTTGTCAATTGTTGCGGTTTAGATAAAATCGAGCAAAACTCTATAGAAGTTATTTCTTCTATTGGAAGAAATTCAATTGAATTTGCATAAAATATAATACACGTCTCGGTTCCTTAGCACATAATTCTTGTGATATAATCATTACTTTGAAGTGATAGATACATTTACAAAATGGCCAGTATCAGTACAGGTGAAATAAAAGATATTGAAAAGCAAATACGTGCTTTAGATGATAAGCTGGACATTAAATTGTTACTTGAAAAAATAAATAAATGTACGAAAAATGTTCAAAATACCCGTATTGAAAACAATGATGAATTCAGTGTGCATGAAAAATAAAAATATCAAAGTAAGCTCTGCACGTTGAAAACCGTACTTATCAAGTGCAAGTGTAAGCTGCAAGAACTTTCCACCATTCAACAAACTACAGGTCGTAGTTTACGTGCTAGAAAAGCTGCACCAACAACATTTGAAAAAAAACATAATATAAAAGTAAGATGGATAAAAATGAAGAATGCGTTCAAGAGCCGGATTCGACCTGGGCTAATAGTTAATATAAAACATACCGATTCGGAATTTTTTTTCAAAGATGCAAAAAATATGCTGCAGAGTAGAATTAAAAATGTTTTCAAAACATACACAGTATCAAAGATAAATCTTGTTCTCAACACAATTTTATTCATCCTCAAGACATTCAACAATATGAAACATCTCGATCTCTGTCCACAAAAAAATAAAATATTCAGTTTAACTATCACCTATACCAGAGTTAATTGAGGAACTACTTGGAGAGCTTGTTACAATGTTGGTTTGAAGAATAAATACATAAATGTATAAAATAGTTGAAAGTGAGTTTTCCTGTGAGATAACAGAGTCAAAATAGAGTCAGTAAAAATGGTTTATGTATAAATAGCATATTTAAACAACATAAACGTGACATTTATATAAACACAAGTGCAGAAAAATATAAAACACAAAAATACAAAGCACATAAGGTCGAGTCGTATCTTGCTAGGAGTTCGAGTTTAAACATTTATGGTGATAACATGTGATAACAGGATTATATAATAATAGGAAGAAAATAGGAGCTAATTTGTGTGAGAACTATAGGACCATTAGCCTACTATCACATGCATCGAAGATATTGTTAAAGATTATTTATAGGAGATTAGAAAATAAAGTAGAGGAAAGGCTAGGAGAAGATCAGTTTGGTTTTAGGAAAAACAGAGGGACGAGAGAGGCGATTCTAGCACTAAGAACGGTAGTAGAAAAAATAAATAGGGTAGGAAAAGTAACTTGCATAGCTTTTGTAGACTTAGAAAAGGCATTTGATAATGTAGATTGGGACATAATGTTTAGAATTTTAAAAGAAACGGGTATAGATTATAAGGATAGGAGAATAATTTTTAATTTATATAAACACCAAACTGCCTTAGTTAGAATTGAGGGGGAAGAAGAGGTAGCAAAAATAGGGAAGGGAGTTCGGCAGGGATGTACACTCTCACCGTTATTATTTAATCTATATATAGAAGATGCAATAAACAAAGTAAAAGAAGAGTATAGTGTAGGTGTGAATGTACAGGGAGAGAAAATATATATGTTGAGATTCGCCGACGATATAGCTATATTGGAAGAAAGCGAAAAGAATTTAGAAAGGGTATTGAATGGTATGCAGGCAGTATTGACTAGGGATTTTAACATGAAAATAAATATAGGTAAAACTAAAGTGATGAGGTGTGACAAAAAGGAATGCAGTAGAAAAATGAGGATCTCAATAGGAGATAATAGAATCGAAGAAGTGTCAGATTTTTGTTATTTAGGCAGTAGAATCACAAAAGATAATCGAAGCAAGGTCGATATAAAGTGTAGGATAGCACAGGGTAGGAAGGCATTCGTAGAAAAAGAACAGATTTTAAGATCAAATATTGACTTGGGTATTAGAAAAAGATTACTGAAGGTATATGTTTGGAGTGTAGCACTGTACGGGTGTGAGGCGTGGACTATAGGAAAGGAAGAGAAGCGTAGATTACAAGCATTCGAAATGTGGTGTTATAGGAGGATGATGAGGATTGGTTGGGAAGATAAAGTAACAAATGAAGCTGTACTAGAGTTAGTAGGGGAGAAGAGAAGTATCTGGAGAGTGTTACAGCGTAGGAGAGACAGATTAGTAGGGCATATTCTTAGGCATGGGGGGATTATGCAATTGATCATAGAAGGTAGAGTGGAGGGAAAGAGAGGGGTAGGTAGGCCTAGATTGGAGTATGTGAGTCAGATAGTTGAAGACGTTGAGATGAATAGCTATAGGGAGATGAAGGGATTAGCTCAGGATAGATCGGCATGGCGTGCTGTTTCCAACCAATCTTTAGGATTGCGGACTCTTTAACTAATAATAATCAATAACAATAATTAATAGTAGTTAAATATATATAATATTCATTAGTCATCAATTAGAGGCCTTCGTTGAAGTTACTAAGATGGTACTCACCGATAGAGTATAGACTCATATTATTTAGCATACGTTTGATTTTGGATTTGGACTGTATAAAATTTGGTTCATTTTTTAAATATCTTGGTAATTTGTTAAACAGTTTTATTCCGCTGTTGAACAGGCTCTTTTGATATAAGGATATCTTATGTTGAGTAAGTTGAAGTTCTGATTTGTGTCTGGTGTTATAATTATGCGTGAGTTCTAAAGTATTAAAGCTTGCATAAAATGTATGTACAAAACATAGTACTTCATAAATGTACAAACCATATAAGGTGAGAATGTTGTTAGTTTTAAAGGTTTCTTTACAAGAGTATCTGTAGGGTAAATTAAACTAAGTACGTAAAGTTCTATTTTGAATTAAGAACAGACGTTTCAGTAAGGTCGAATTGCAGCTACCCCAGTCAATTATACCCAGTGAATTATACAAGGTGTTGTGGTTCCAACATAATCAAAACTTATCAGTTGCCTTAGTTATTAATTTATATTGTTTTAAACGATTTATAGGTCATGTTATATGCCATTTTTGAAATACTTCCGTCATGTTGACTTATTTATTTAATAGTATATCAATCACGATTTATGACAGGTATTTTATTTTGTTTTTATCTTGTGCTACTGAAGATGGGGGCATAGCCTTCGAAATGTACATCCAGCTACTTAATGCTTGTTACGGTATTTGGGTGATATTATATACTATTGAATATAATAACAAATATCACGCCTCGTGATATTTAATTAATCCTGTATCTGTAAACAAGTAAATATTTACTACACAATGTTTTGCAAAAATAAATTCTGCTGACTCACTTCTGCTGTTGCACTTCATATAGCACTAAATGCAAAAATCACTAAAATCTTTCTATATTACAGTTTTCAGTGGGGTAAAATATAAGAATGTAAAAGTGGAGAATATTGTTTCAGTGTATTTCACAAAAATAGTCAACTTGCTAAGAAATTAATAAAATATATGTAAGTGCTGGAAGATGCTGAGAATTGGATATTGTTTAAAATAAGTTTAACATACAATATACAAAATGTAGAAATACAAGGAATACCAGAGTCTCGCGATGAAAATGTTCGTTCCGTTGTTCTAAATCTAGCCAAAGTTTAAAAAACCGACATTCAAGAAGACGACGTTGAAACATGCCATCGAGTGCCAAATCTAAGCTCGTCCGGTGGAAAAGCCATTATCGTGCGGTTCTTCTCTCATGAGAAAAAGCAAGAAATTGTCGCACAGCCCGGTTGCAACGTGGACGTGGAACTGTTGCTGGTCAAAACCAAACCCATACCGAAAAGTATAATGCTGATATTTCTGCGAATAGAATTTTTATCAATGACCATCCTTCACCCCTGAATGTGTTTACTAAATGCCTCCAAACAGGCTGAAAATACAGGTCATGATAATGAAATTTTATCGATAGTCGAAGAACTACGAGAGGCCAAGGTTATTTACTAAGAATGAGCGAAACAAAAAGAGGTATACGCATACAGTTCGCTTGTAATCGATGTAATCGATGATATACGTATTATACATAATACGGGAAAGGTATCTGGTAATATGGCCGACAAGTTTATTTGCGGCAAATGTAAGAAGAAAGTCGGAAATAACTCGATACAATGCTGGAACATAACGTGCAAGCAATGGATTCACCAGGAATGTTCCGGCCTAAGAAAAATTCAACTAATAAACCAATAAAAAACACGAGAAACGTGGTACTGTACGGAAGGTGAGGTTATGTATGGGTATGGGCAACATCCTACATATATGACGCGCTAGGCAAAAAGCAGAAAGAGATGAGTCTTTATTTTGACTTTTCCTCGTCGTTTGAATGCGTCGATCACGAGCTGCTCCTAGTGAAAATGTCGATTACGAGGTATTGGAATACGAGGCTTATCCAATAACTGGGTGCAGAGTTACCTGACACACAGAAGACAAACCGTTCACTGGAACGGCCTGATATCAGCTTATAGAGAAAACAAGATCGGTGTGCCACAGGGGACCAATCTAGGGCCCCTGTTCTTCCTCCTATTCATAAACGATCTACCAACTTGCCTACAAGGAAATGATCTGAGGGTTATACTATACGCTGATGACTCAAATGTACTCATCTCTTCCGACTCGGGAACCAAGTTACACTTGAGAACGCAAGATATCATGGGAAAAATGACGATTTGCAGCGAAAGAAACGGACTCCTCCTAAATGTTGGAAAGACTAACGTGATCAACTTCATTCCAAAAAACGCTACACTTAGTAGCAGTCTCTATATAAAGCTCCAGAATAAATCTGCGCAACAGGTGATAAGTAACAAATTTCTTGGCATTTACATCGACCACAAATTAATATGGAGCAACCATACTGATTACCTAGCTGCCAAACTAAGTTCGGCATGCTTTGTTCTCAGAAGTCTGAAGGGCACATGCACCGGAGCAGTCATCCGTAAGACGTCAGAGAGCAACTCACGTCAAGCCAAAGCCACAACACCAGACAACACCGGAGAAAGACACGGAACTCGTTTGACACTCCAAGACACCAGGAGAAATACTACACATACCACCGGAATTGGCTAATAAAGATAAGTAATTTGCATTTTTTTATTTTTTTCATATATTTTTTATAATATGAATAGTACAATTTATAATGAAAACTTTACAACAGTAATCTCCAAGCTACCCATTCAAATAAATTTGAATACAAATAATGTATTGAAACTACAAAAATATAAACTGCTTATACAAAGTAAAATATAATTACTAAATAAATTAAAAAAATGTAGAACTGCAGACAATAATACACAAACAAAGTTTTTGGGTGATCTAGTAAAACTAGAAAGAATCAAATTAAAATGCTGCGACAAATTAAGCAATTGTTATCAAGAAAATAGGAAAAATGGAGTCGCTACATCGTATGTAGCTAGAGTTAGCTTAAGACCTCGCACAAATTTCGTTTACAAAACTCGTAAACGAAATAACAATAACTTCAATGATACGCTTAGCGAAAGGATTTACTGGAAAAATGTAAGTTTACATTTATTTTACATTATAATTAAAATACGTCGACATGAAAGAATAATTTATATTTATACATATACTTTTATTATTATTTCAGTTGCAATCAGCATTTAATAGTCGAATAAGTACCGGTGTAATAATAAACATCACCCATAATATTGCCACTTAGCGGATTACAATTCCTTTTCCATCTTGCGTAATCGCTTAAAACGGGCTATCTACAAAAATCACACGGACTGGATGGCGAAATTAGAAAACAATATTAAAACAGATCCCAATGCCTTTTGGTCATTTATAAAAAGTAAAAAGCAACATTCCTGATACTGTATACCATGATTTAATTGCTAATGAAAATCAATCAATTTGTAATATGTTTAACAACTATTTCTTATCAGTTTTTGAGAAGCCATCCAGTCCCTATGATCCTCCAGATAACTGCAGTTCTTACTCCATTACTCTAAATTTGATCACTCCAATACATAAAAGCGGCGCCTCTAATAAGGTCGTTAATTACAGGCCTATTTCAAAATTATGTGTTATCTCTAAAGTATTTGAAAAAATAATCTCTAGATCGTTATCAGCTTCTTTAAAATCACTGACTATACTTGAACATGGCTTCAACTGCGGTAGATCCGTGGTCACTAATCTAATACCCTATGTGGAGTACTTGACTCAAGCAATGGACGACTTTCATCAGGTGGATGTTGTAGTAACTGACATTAAGAAAGCATTTGATAAGATAGATCACATTATTATGATCAATAAAACGATAAAATTTGGTATCCATGGCAACTTATTAAAACTACTAACATCCTATTTATCTAACAGATTTCAAGCCGTAACAATGAATGGTTCTATGTCAGAGTTTGTTCTTGTTGAGTCAGGGGTTCCCCAAGAGAGCATATGAGGACCACTACTATTTAATATTTATATTAATGATATATAGGATTGCTTCAATCAGTGTCGTTATTTATTATTTGCGGACGATTTGAAAATATTTAAGTATATATCTACAATAAATGATGTTATTACCATGCAACTTGATATTGATAACTTTCATAATTATTATGTGATAAACAAATTACATCTAAATTTATCGAAATGCAGCATCATTCAATTTACCCGAAAAATAAATCCAATAAACTTTACTTATTCTCTAGGAACACATGAACTAGAATATGTAGATAATTATAAAGACCTGGGTGTGATATTTGATAAAAAACTGATATT
Source organism: Leptodirus hochenwartii (assembly GCA_947310635.1). NCBI lineage: Eukaryota > Metazoa > Arthropoda > Insecta > Coleoptera > Leiodidae > Leptodirus > Leptodirus hochenwartii. The sequence continues at coordinate 853,037 of CAMZJO010000001.1, forward strand.
TGATTTGCAAATTAATAGCATCATGAAAAAGAGCTACAAAAATTTGGGTTTTATTAGTCGTGCCTACAAGGATTTTAAACAAATAAATAGCTTTGTTGTTATTTAAATCATTAGTCCTGTGTCACTTAGAGTATGCTTGTAGTATATGGTCCCCACAATATGTAATGTATTATTCAAAACTAGAGGCGGTACAAAAGAGATTTATAAAATTCCTCGACTTAAAATTGAATAATAATAGATCTGCGAGTTATGCTGAAGGTCTAAAGCGGTATAAACTACTATCTTGTGAAAATAGACACATATACCACACCGTTCTCCTGTACAAAATCATACATAACAATATCGATACCACATTATTATTACATTTAATCTGTTTTAATGCGCCGTCGTTTAATTCAAGAAATGTATTGGCTTTTAAATCTACGTAGTCGGACATCCTTGCGTGCCAATTCACCGATAAATAGAATTATGACAAATTTTAATTGCAAGTTTAATGATTTGATATTAATATTTCATTATATGCACTTAAAAAAAATGTAACTAACACGCTTAGGCAATAACCAGGAATGTTTTCTAAATTATATTCTTATATATCCTTTAATTTATTTTAGATTATTAAGTTTTTCTCCTCTCAAGAATATGTATTTATGGTATTTATAAAAGACTTATGTTTCTGTATAGCAGATTATCTATACTTATATCTTCTCTAACATATAAAATATACGTGAAATAATATTTAATTTTGTAATTTATATTTATTTTTGTAATTCATATATAGCTATTCATATTACTATAGAATGTGAACTTTATTTTATCTTTGTTTAATCACGGTATTAGGCTTAATCTCTTTCATTTATATCAATTGTTTCATTTGTTATATTTGTTAATATAAGCACATGATAGCCGTACTTTCTCTATTTTGAACTGTATATCCAAAGAATGAATTTGTAATTATAGTTCCTTCTAATTTTAATTTTAAGAAACTACCTACTGAATGTATAATTTGTGGGATCCGTATTGGTACACTGTTGGATCTCCTAAAAGAAATAAAAAAAGAAATAATTCATATTAGGACTCTAATAAAACCAGATTAAGAACAGAATTAAAGTCATTTACTCGCGTCCGGATTTTTATCAAATAATTGGAGCCACAAATTTTCTTTCATTATTGCCACAAAATAATTTCAGTGAAACTTTCCCGGAAACTATAAATATATTTAAAATTATTTTAACAACCACCGATGACCACTACTGAATCAGAGTGTTGTTTTTCAACACTTAAAAGAATCAACACTTTTTTTGCGAAATAGTACGATCGTTTAAACGCGTTGGCGATGATGTGTATTAATAAAAATGTGGTGCGAGATATTTACAATTTTAACGAAACAGTTTTGGGAAAGTTTATATCAATGAATGATAGACGAGTGGAATTCACTTTCAAGAAATAATTGAATTTAATCATTTTGCATCCATTTAAAGATTAAGATAAGATTTCTCACTTGTTATTTTTTAATAAATGCGCCCTACCCGATTGAAATGTCACGAGCCGCCACTGGCAGGGACTCTGCCAAAATTCAACCTAATAAATGTCACACATCGGCGTCGGATCAAGACAACCCTAAGCTTCCAAATAATCATATTGAATACACATTAAAACCAAGTGGTGTTTAAAACTTGTACTGAATTTAATTTCAACAACCTTTCAATATACCCTCCATCATAGCTTGGTTTGGCCTTCTTCAACTCAGCAACTCTGTATATACCGCTCGTTCTCCTCGTAAAAAAGAAACCAGCATTACACGTGATGTATTTGTTAAATTTTTACGAAATAAAGTTTTCTTTACGTATATTGGTAATGTGTTCATTTTAAATCAATAGCATGTATGTACATGCTATTTATTTAAAAATTTCACGATTATAGCACGTTGCAGTTTCCTAAAAACTATAATAGACAACGTGTACTTCGGCCACATAATATCCAAAATAAAGTATGGCATAAACATTTGGTCTATATGCAACAAAAGTTCATATAATAGTGCTGAAACAACTCAAAATAAAGTACCAAAAACTTTGTATAAATTAGGCGAACTCATACCAATGATGTGTACGAAATTACAAATAAATTACCAATTAAAATGATAGAACACATCGACGGCAACGTATTTATCTACAAAATAAAAAACGAACACCAATCGAAGAAAAACAAACTACAATCAACCGCGGATATCTATAGTCGCCTAATAAGTAAACATTACCTTCATCTAAACAAAACATGGGAAAGAAAAAAACAACCTCTTCGTCCAGTGTAACCTTCAATAGTTTACCCAACCATATTAAATTTAGTACATCTACTAAAATCTTTAGAAAAGGAATTACTGGCACGTAAAAACCTCGTGATTTATATTTTTTTATACTAAGTCTCCTTATACTAACTCCTGTATCTACAACACTTGTTTATACCAGCGAAAACTACCTCAATGACGTTTTATTATTTATTTGAAATTAGATTTTATACTTTAGTAAGTTTTGTTATTTAAGAAAAACTTTTCAATAATTTTCTTTTACCCGTTATAGGGAAGTTCACTGTATTTTAAATAACACCTTATATTTTACCCTTAGTTTATTCCTATTTTATTTTTATATATTATTTTTATTCAATTTTATCTTCACACCCGAGTCATTTAGAGTTTTCTTTAATGTTTTTGGATGTATTATTTATTTCAGTTACATTTATAACTGTAGTTATTTAAATATTTAATGTTTATTTTTCAGTTTTTATTATCGATTTTTATACTTTAGATCGCTTCAATTTTATATTTTGCTGCGGTTTATTTATGTATCACTAATTGATTATTTCGTACGTGGTCACTTTGTTTCCGCTGTGGATTGTTGGCGATTACGAATATCAGCCCTGGCCGTCGCTACGCTCTGCCGTGCGGTACAAATCCGTAAAAAGATTTAGCATCCGACATTTTGGCTGTATTAAGGGACATCGAATTGTCTTCTGTACTTCACGTGGTTAACGTTTTGCCCTGCAATTTGAGAACGAGTATTGTTAGGAAAGTTTTAGTTTCGTATGTATATTTTTAGTATCCCTTACCTCTGCAATATATTCCTGAGCTAAAAGTTATAATTTTATTTCGCCACATTTCAATGTATCTTTTGTTTTTGATTTCAATATTATTACGTCCGTGACGTACGTCGCTCCTTTCTATTAATATTGGGTTAGCCTCAAATAGCCACTGGAGGGGAGTATGGCAGGATAAACACTATTCAACCTAATTTTGTGGACCAATACAAAATACACAATATTACGTTTACATTATTTCTATAACAATTAACAAGTTAATACATAGACAAATGCTTGTAACTTTTAAGGATCAACAACCAAAATACAGCAGTATATAATCAGTTTAGTGCATAAAATTACTTATTAATAACGAATGAAACTTAGTCTATGAAATTGCATGTTACTAAAAAATCAATAGAAAACTCCAGCAACAATAGCTTTCTTTAAACAAAAATAGAAATCTCAATTTTTTGATATTTTGTTTATCAAAGTCTGTTCTATGAGAATGTATCAACAGTACGCTATGTTATGGGGTGGAAGGTCACCAATATGGACTTTGAATGACACAGTGTATAATATGAGAGTGCGGTAAATGAAGCAATTATTAAAATTATAATAACTTTCCTTAAATAAAATAGTATACGCAATTTTTGAAACTTTGTTTACCAAAGTCTCCTCTACGAGATTGTATTAACACTACGCCATATTATTGGGTGGAAGGTCACCAATATGGACTTTGATGACACAGTGTATAATATGAGAGCGCGGTAAATGAAGCAATTATTAAAGTTATAATAACTTTATTTAAACAAAAATAGTATTCGCAATTTTTTGATATTTTGTTTATCAAAGTCTCCTCTATGAATTTGTATTAACAGTACGCCATATTATAGGGTGGAAGGTCACCAATATGGACTTTGAATGACACTGTGTATAATATGAGAGTGCGGTAAATGAAGCAATTATTAAAATTATAATAACTTTCTTTAAACAAAAATAGTATTCGCAATTTTTTGATATTTTGTTTATTAAAGCCTCTTATATAAGATTGTATTAACAATACACCATATTATGGGGTGGAGGGTCACCAATATGGACTCTGAATGACACTGTGTATATTATGAGAGCGCGGTAAATGAAGGATTTAACCAAGAATAGGAGGAGCAGTAAACTTATAAATGTACCTATGACGTTGCGTCATCACTTATGGAAGAATATTCTAAAAATCAGAACATCTAGTATGAAAGCAACCGAATATAGGAAGAATGGAGATTTAGCTGTACACATACATATCAGAGGGCCGGCAGATAACATTATAAACTGTACAAGTCACGTTTTCAGCGAATATTTAGATTCTGCTAAATTTCATTCGGTTGCTTTCATACTAGATGTTCTGATTTTTAGAATATTCTTCAATAAGTGATGACGCAACGTCATAGGTACATTTATAAGTTTACTGCTCCTCCTATTCTTGGTTAAATACAGGTATGGGAAGAGTGCTCGAAGGCCTGCCAGTTGTGGCATTGCGGAGTGTTGGTGTTGTTATATGGTTCGGCCTTGACTACCAATCCGCATAAGCGATTCGTTTTCAAGGCTTTCTCCAGTGTTTCCTTGCGGACTGTGAGGAGGATGCAGGTGGTTGGTTTTGTTGTCTCGCTTGACGCGAGATGCGGAAAGGAAGGGGATATTGGCTTCGGTGATGGCGGTTTTGATGTCATTTATATGTATGTCGGCGGGGATGGGCTTGATGATTAGTTTGGCGGGTCTGTCAATAGATCGGGCATAGGTGAAGTATTCAATTTCTTCAGCCTTGAGGTGTTGGTTGATGGCTATGGCATCTAATAGGTTTTTGGGTTTGAGGGTGAGGTGATCTAGGTGATGTTTGATTGTATATTCGTGACGGACGATGGAGTTGATAATTTGGATGAGTTTTACTGTGTTTTTTGTGTATATGAAGACGGGTGGGAGGTTGGCTTGTTTGGTTTGTTGTGTTTTGTTTGTGTTCGTGTCGTTTACTTGGTTGGTGTCGTCTTCTTCCGATTCAGAGTACTCATCGCTGGACAATTTTTCACATGTGTTGTTGGTGGTGGTGTCGGTTGTTGTTGCTGATGGTGGTGTCGGCTTCCTCTTCCTCTTCTTAACTTGCCCTTCTGGATGGCAAATTCTTCGATTTGGCCATCCATGGGCGTGGACATGGCGGCGTCGCGGGGGGTTTGCGTTGCGGTGTCGGGCACTATGCATTTTGGTTTGTCAGTTATTCGCTTTACAAGTATGTTGTGTGGAGTTCTTTGCTGCGTTGATACACGTACCGGAACTTGAAGTACACTTGGCTGTATTACACGTACCGGAACTCGAACTACACTTGGCTGTGTATGCTCTATACCAGGGGTCCCAAACCTTTTTGCACCCAAGAGCACATTCTAGAATGCCGTCGGGCGGCGGGCACCATTTATTTTTTCAAGGTATATTTATAGTTTGGACATAATCAATAATACATATAATGCACAAAAAATATTTAATTACAAAAATATAATTATAAATTATAAAAATTATTCTTTATATTTTTATGTAAAATAAATAATAAGTAGTAAATAATAGTATAAAAATTTTTGTAATTGGGTCGAATTGGGGCAAATATGCAACGAATAATTATTTTTAATAGCAACTTTAAAATGTACATTTATAGCTAAAAATTGCAAACAACGGGTTAGAATACGAAAAATATCAGTTAGGGTCCGGACTAAGTTTATTAAGATTTTAATGTTCCAACAATATTTAATTTAAATTTTAATGTTTTTATTGGCTGATTTTAAAAAAAATTGACCAATCAGAATTGCCCAAATTCGACCATATTACCAAAATTCTTTTTAAAAAAATAGAAATATCAAAGTCAATGTGAACGTTGGCATTGCATTTCATTGACCATTGCTTCGTAATTAGGAGAGTATGATGATATTCCTGCTCGTAAGCAATCATCAAGATGTTCATCTGTAAGTCGAGATCTGTACTTTGATTTTATGATATTCATTGTTGAAAACAATGATTCACACAAGTATGTAGAACCGAAAAACGATTTAATTTTGTATGCTGCTCTTTTCAAGAATGGAAATTTGTTTATGTCAACTATATTCCAGAAGTCCTCATCTGATACATTGGATTTTAGGACAATGTCGTTTTGAAGGTCCAAAATTTCTAGCTCCAGTTCTTCTGTCTTTACTTGAATAAGCTCTGCAATATATGCTGCTATTTCGGTTACGTTTACTTGGTAAGTAAATGGATTGATAAAAAAGGTGACAATTGGCTCGATGATATTAAACTGTTGAAATCGCGTTTCAAACTGGTCTTGAAGTAATTGAAGGTTGATAACAAATGATGACAAGTCAATGTCACCGTCGCCTATCATTTTTTCCATATGTGGAAAATGCACAAGTGACTTCTTCTGCAGATGTGATATCCACAAAACCAGTTTAGCTTTAAACGAGTTTACAGACCCTATCATAACAGCTATATGTTTGTCTTTTCCCTGCAGCTCCAAGTTTAAATAATTCAATTTTCCATTATGTCTGTGATGAAGCCCAAATCCACCAGCCAGCAACGGTCCGTTAGTTCAATAAAATTTTGTTTTTTAGTATTGAGATAATTTTTTATTTCTTCAATTAAATTTACAAATCTTGCAAGAACTTTGCCTTCACTGAGCCAACGTACTTCATTATGTAGAATAAGATCAGGATCAGAATTTTCTAATAAGGCCTTGAAAAGACGGTGTGGCAAAGGCGCTGCTCGAATAGAGTTGGCAATTATTGTGACTATTTTTATTACATGTCCGAAGGGTAGTATTCTACCACACAAAACTTCCTGGTGGATAATACAGTGATACGACAAAAAAATTGGAAATGATTTATCTTGCTTGCAGAGGAAACATATCCATAGATATTACCAACCATTGCTGGTGCTCCATCAGTGGTTATCGCAGACAACTTGTGCAAAGGGATATCTATTGACTTTGCATATGTCCTAAATGTGTTATAGATATCCTCACCTGTTGTTCGTCCTTTCATGGGTAATATTTTCAGTAAATCTTCTTTTACAGTAAAGTTACTAAATACCATTCTCACCATAACTGCTAAATGTGCTGTGTCTGATATATCTGTAGACTCGTCAAATTGTAGTGGAAACCAGTCACATATTTCCAAGTCACTCTTTAATTGAGTTTTTATGTACTTTGAAATGTCATGTATTCTTCTTGTGACGGTGTTATCTGACAACTGTAAGTTTTGTATTTTTAACGAGTTACGTTATGTTGCGGATGTGAACATAAATAACTTCGTGTGATATGATACAGACTTAAGTAGTAGAATAGAGCAATAATTAGAGTACATTAGAGTACATATAAACATCGCCATAATAAAAACTAAAATCATGGTATCAATTGTTAAATTATTTAATAAATTATTTCGCAAGAGATTTTACATTATATTTTATAATATGAATGTAGACATATTTATGCGAAAATTAAAGGAAGAATCAACCTAGGGTGTTTTTTTACAAACACTCGAGATTCTTTTTATAATTCTGTTATACAGGAGATTCCAAAAAATATCAATAGTACTATCCTCAGAGCGCATTCCTTAATAATAAAAATCAAAATTTACACATATTTATTTAAAAAAAGAAGTCTCTCTCTTACACATATATCTCTTACATATATATCAAATTAGAATTATTTTAGAACAACAAGCAATGACAAAATTAATGCGCGAAATAGACCAATCAGAGACAAATGTATCTGAGCTAAAGAATCAGTTATGGCCTAAGTTGGAGGAAGATCATACTCCGAAGCTAATGACCTTCAAGAAACAATTACTACCAACGGTAGAATATTTTCCAAACGAACAATTTCGTCGAGGTAATAATTTAATATTTTATTATTTTTTTAATTATTATTACTTTAACTTCGGCAATTTTTCAAAAATACTCTATTCTTAGCTCCCTTGTTACAATTAACTGAACATATTAATGTATACTAAACGAAAACTTGAAATCATCGTAACTTTAAACTCATTGAAAAGCGGACACGTGTTTATATGAAAGAATTAACATTAAAAAACTTTGAAAAAAACATTTTCTATAGCAGACATGGCCAAACTGCGGCTCTTTGGATGATTAGTTGTGGCTCGCGTTAAATTTTTGGATTTTTTAATTTTTTTCAATGTTTTTTTAAATTCTTTCAATTTTCCATTTTTTTGCTGCAATTGTGCAACGTAGCCTAACGACAGTATGCGAATCACGTTAACGCTGACCTTGCTGGCGCATGGCGCACATCAGTTGAAATCGTTTCAACTCGCAACTTTAGAAATACGCAAGCGCATTGAGCGCAGAACCAAAAAAGTCGGTGATTCCCAATTTACAACTGACGCTCTTGTCGAAACTGTTTGGCTCTGCATTCCGAAATGTTTGCAAACATTACTTATTCCTATTTTCAACATTAAATTTGTTCTCTTCCGTGTCTTAATTTGTGTGTAAATAAGTGACTACTAATTCCAAAATCCGTTCAACTACATTACTTCAACTGAGTAAGTGGCACATGAACGTAAATATATTTACGAGTATATAAGTATCATACGTAAGATTTATTATTCCTAGGCTTTAAAAGATATGGCAACCCATCAGAAGAAGGCTACGAAAAGAAATTACGAAACCGAAAATCGGACATTTAATAGTAAATGGGAAGAAAGCTACTTTTTCATCGAAAGTACCGGAAAGGCAGTATATGTCTTATTTGCAAATCTACTGTGGCAAATTACAATGTGGGTAATTTACAACGTCATCACGAAACTACTCGTCCTCAATTTTCGTCGCAATTCCCAGAAAATTCCAAATTGAGAACGGACAAACTAACAAGTTTAAAATCTTCTTTGAATAAATAACAGTCCATTTTGTCTGCTTTTAGCAAGCAAGCCGACAATGTTTTGGAAGCTAGTTTTGTAATTTCCTGGAACATAGCCCGAGCAAAGCGGCCGTATGAAGAAGGGGAGTTTATAAAAAAAAACATCGAAGAAGTTGTAAGAATTTTAGATCCGAGTAATGTAAAATTGCACAAAAATATTTCGGAAATTCCGTTATCGAGGCATACAACTGAACGACGAATAACGGAAATTAATTCATATCTGGAAAGTAATTTAAAAAATGATTTAAAAAACTGTGTCGCATTTAGCTTAGCACTCGGCGAATCAACAGATATCACAGATGTACCTCAATTGGCCGTTTTCATACGCTTTGTTTTATCTGAATTAATTGTAAAAGAGGAATTATTAGATTTAGTGGCGCTCAGGGAATCAACTCGTGGTGTCGATATAAATAACTCATTAGATTTAGTGCTTGACTTTTTTGACGTACCATGCGAAAAGCTTATTAGTGTTACGACTGATGGAGCTCCAGCAATGCTTGGCAAAAATGTTGGTCTCATTGGACTTTTAAAAACGGATAGCAAAATTCCGCCTTTCATTGCTGTACACTATATCATTCATCGTGAACAACTTATTGCTAAATATTTCAAATATCCCGATGTGATAACAATTGTTCTACAGATCGTAAATTACATCCGAACAAGTGCAAAAACTCACCGCCAATTAAAAAAAATTCTGGAAGAATTGGAAGACGAAGAAGTTCCAAATGATATTAATTTTTATTGTATTGTCAGGTGGTTATCTAGTTCCAATGTATTAAATAGACTTGTAGATTTGCTTGAACCTATCAAGATATATTTGCAACAAAAGGACAAATCGTATCCACAATTGCATAATGATCACTGGTTACAAGATTTAATGTTTCTTACTGATACAATGCAACATTTGCAGACGCTCAATTTAAGACTGCAAGGAAAAGATAAGACAATACCGGATCTCTATCAAATAATATTTAGTTTTCAAACTAAATTACAACTTTTTCAAAAAGACATTAAAAATAGAACATTACTCATTTTCCTCGCCTTAAAAAAATCAGTGCAGATATGACGTTAGAAAAACTTGAGGAATATGAAAATAAGCTACAAGAATTATTCTTAGAATTTAATAACAGTTTTGAAGAATTCAGAGAATTTAAGACAACTCTTGCTTTTTATTTAATTGCTTTGTCAATTGACGTTGTTAAAGATGGGTTTTATATATCCAGTATTATACTTTCCGCAAAAGCAACAGCAGAATTAGAATTACTAGATATGAAGGAAGACCCAGCTCTACTTAACCTCTCGCAGCTAACTCCAATCAATGAATTTTGGGCATCAGTACCGGAAACAAAATACCCACAATTAAGGAAGGCTGCAAGTCGCATTCTTTCGATTTTTGGGACAACTTATTCCTGTGAATCTCTTTACTCGACTATGAAATTTGTGAAATCAAAACAACGTTCACAACTAACAAATCAGCATCTAAAAGAATTCTTGCGGACTAGCATAACAAATTATACCCCAGATTTTAAATATTTGTCGTTAAATTAAAAAAAAAAACAAAAACAAATAAATGTATTCAGTTTTGTAAATACACTTGAATTAATAATAATAATACAATTTAAACTTTCAAGTATTTTTTCATGGCCTAATTTACCCAATTATAGTTACCTAATACTCGCAAATGTAATGAATACTCTCACATGCGAAGAACTTGGTCACCCCTGTTCTATAGCATGCTTCATTATTGACGAACATTTCCGAAACGCCTGCATTTCTTTTGTAAAATTGAAAATTTGAAATGAATAAATTGTCAATTAATTTTATTTATTTTGTAAAGATGCATCAACTTCCGTAACTCCATCACAATCTCCAGAAAGAGAAATAATTTTAACAATTACCTCAGCTTCACCTGAAAAATCTCGTCAGCTGCAATCAGTCAGCGAATCTGAGGTTCAAGTCTATATCGCCGATTTCTCGAACATTATCTTCCGAAAAAAGTCTTTCCCCTATTTACAGTACACTAACAGCATCTTCGAAAAGATTTCCTATAACGCCTATTATAAAATCTCCTACAGCTTCTTATAGAAAATCTAGTAATAAATCTCCATTGGTTTCTCCGTCAAGGAAAACTCAGTTGCCGATGATTGCTGCCGATGACAAAGGCAAGAAATACTTTAAGACCATTAATGCTTCTTTACGGATGTTTTTACTCTTTTAGAGAATTCCTTGATTGTAAGTTTCAGCCTTTGCGGTAAACGTCTGGCAAAATCAGTGGCTTAAAAATTAATTGTACTGTATAATTTATTATACTTACAATCTTACAATCTGACAAAAGGGCCATGTATATCAAGGAATTCGGCTTTTCAATTGTTTAAATATAGAAACAAGGCAACTAACTATTAATGAGTTCAAACATAAATTGCAAACATGGCTTGTAAAAAAACTTTCTATTCCATCGACGAATTTTTTCTCTTCACGAATATGATCTTTAAGATTAGCCAAGGTAGTTTCTATTTGTCAGACCTACGTTATTTTAACATGTTCACATTGTTGTATTGTTAATAAAATATGTATTTTACTTTGTAACTCATAAATAACTCGTTTAAAACTGTGTTTATATATGTTCGTGGAATTAATATGAAACTAGATGGAATTATTTATGTATCACTTGTGACTTAACTGTTTTGAAATGTAAATAATTATTGTTATGATTGTAACAAAGATTAATAAACTACTACTATTAATAAACTACTATACTACAATACTACTAATAAACTACTACTACTACTACTACTCTGCTAAGAGATCCCTATTACTATCAAGTGTGTATCATATTAATGCTGTGGACATCGCTTTAGCACGAAAGCGTATATACTATGGTGTAACTTGAGACGCGATAGTTAAATCTATATACATCACGTTCCAGAGTAGATAAACTAGATGAGGGAACAAGGAACAGGGAACAAGAGTAGAAGTGATATACTAGATAAAATCATATTCTATACTCCACCCAGGCAGAGAACAGATCCCTGAACGAAGGTGTGGACGAGTGGAAGAAGAATCATGGAGGCGATGAGGTAGTAGACCTGACTGAAGGAGGACTAGATAAAAATACTGGGCCCGCTAAACCAGGAGGAAGACCCATTCCGCAAAAGAGGAACAGTCGCGAGGTCCCCATTAGACGGGACAATAGCGCACCTAGCCATGAAAAAACTAGAGTTGAGAAGTTTGGAACATTCGATAGGGGGGACAAGTACGAAAGCCATCAATCATTAAAAGGGAAAGCTTCCTCCCCGCCCGTCATGACTGACAGAAAGAGACCAGTCGAATAGATCGAAAACAGAGTCTAAAGCGGACGAAGCGCTTACATCATTAAACAAGAAGATAAATTACCTCTGTACTTTCAGCAAAGAAAACAGCAACGTGCACGTCACGGTTAAAAATATTTGCACAAGACTTAGTTGAAACCATGCGCAAGTTAAGCAAATTCCAAAAAACTATTAAGGAGATAAACACATTCGAGGGCAAGACGCTAAAAACAGCGGCGGAACAAACGGAGGCCCCTTCAGACGAAACAATCAGCCACGACAAAAAACAGCGAGATAGGGACACAGACCATAATGGAAGCAACCCCCGTACTAAAGATTGAGGCAAATGGAAGAAGAGAAATAGGTACCCAGACCCTACCAGCAATCAAACACTAGGAGATGGAAGCGGTGACTAACATCGAGGAAGAAATTGCCGTAGATAGCCCCCAACTCTTTCTGGTACTATAATTATAATTATAATTTTAAATGTTTGTGATTGTTGTTGTTCCATATAAAATAAAATAATTTTATACTTCAGTTTCAGTGATATGTACTAAACATTTTAATACTTTGACAATTGAATAATGTCGTCATTAATTTAACTAAGGGCTGCTTGTATAACAATCAGTTAAACTGCCAGTTAGTTAAACTTCGTTTAATTTTTAATCGTAGTTTAAATGCAAACTGGATTGTTTAAACTTCAGTTAACAATTGGTTACTTAAGCCAAATTTACGAAAGATTGGCAACAACAAAATTTCTAGTTCTGGTGACAAAACACTTAAATCAACAAATAATGACAGAATGGGGTGACAACGGTTGAGTGTAAAATAATATTTATACCAACACCTTATTTTACGAGCGATATATATTTTTTGTAAAGTGCGCTGATAGAATTCTTGTCGAAGGTAAGTTTAGCAACATAATTCTGTTAGTATCTGTACGTACGAACTACAACAGTGGAACTTCTTCCGCTAAATTACAATTTCATCAAAATAATACTATTTTAAGCACATGAACTGCAGTAGAAAACGGGCCCCAAATTTTCCGTCCCAGGAACAGACTTGTCTCCTGGAGTTAGTGGGGCGTAAATATAAAATATTATAGAGTGCCGAAAGAATTTGATGGGAGTAAAGGGATTGCTATCTTAGTAAAAAATAATGTAATTGCGGATGAAATTTGTTGTAGTAATTTTACGATAGAAAAACGATTTGAATGCAGTGGTATATTCATCAAACAGGGTAATTATTACATATTTCAATTTATCGTACACCTGAACCTAATATAGATGTATTTTGTCAGCGGCTTGATGCATTGCTTAACACATATTCGCATTGTAAGAATCTAATAGTCTGTGGTGATTTCAATATCGATCTTTTGCGCAATTCTAAACAAAAACTACTATTTTTGAATACATTATATATTCACTAATTTTTCGCTTAAGGATATAACTTTATGTAATGAAAGCATTGATTTTTCAGATCACAATGCTTTCGTCTTAAGGATAATGAGTAGTGATAAAAGGCGGTAACTGGGCAATATTTTCCTATTCTATTTTAAATGCACTTCCGGTGATCTTTTCTGGCAATACTAATAGCATTGTCGTGGATAGCGTATAATTTTCAATGCAATTTTAAATGGACTTCCGGTGATCATTTAGTAGGCAAATGCGAAGCATAGTTGGGGCTAGCGCGTAGGGCGTCCGTGCGTTTAGCATGTGACATCCGGTGTAAGTATTTGCGACGGGTAAGAATAGAGTTTAGGCCTAATTTGGGGGATGGTGGTTGTGGTGGTGAGTGTGTGCATCATCATAAAGTGGTAGTGTATGGTTGAATGATATCGTTGGAGAGGTCTTGAAGAATGCATAGAATGGGGGGGGGGCGGCATTGCGGGGGGGCGAGTTGGGGTTGGGTTTTGTGGATGGTTGTAGTATATGGTTGTTTGGTATCGTTGGATAGGTATTGAGGAGGGTAACAAAATGGTGGTAGTGTATTTTTGGTTGGTTGGATAGTGTGAATGATAAATTGTGAGGTGTGGTTTATGATTGTTTGTGTTATATGATTGTTTAATATTATTATTGGGTGGGGTTTTCGTGAAGAGTGTAACAAAATGGAGGGTAGATCGTTGTGATTGGTTGATAAATAAATGTGGTATGACATTGTTTGTTAGAAGTTATAAAAACTAGTCATAATTTATATTGTTCTTATTACCTTAAAAGGTATGGCAAAGAATTGAAATAACAGTTGATAAATTTGGTCGTCACTCTAAAGCACATTATTCTAAGTATGTAAATAATGTTAGTAGAGGGCCGGAGGTGTTGGATTTAAATTAACTGAAGATGGAAATTATGATATGCAGACAAAGGTACTGAGACAAATTGGAATGCCTACAGAAGAATCGGATGCAGTACCACTGTGTAAATTAAATACTGAGTTACAAGAGTTTGTAAAACAACGAAAAATTAATTGGAATAGCAATTCGGTACGATTTAAAACTTTAAATGATAAATTGTTGGAAATTCAGAATGTGCATATAAGTAAACTTAACGAACATGTTTTTAATATGAACATAAGACTATATGATAATATCGAAGTATATAAAATAGAATCGAAACGTTTTGTACAATTGGAACTAGATGTAAACGAGTTAATCATACATAATTTAGATCTACAAGAATCAAACCGAAAGCTTGAATTACAACTAAAGGAAATGGAAGCATTTATTAACACTTCTTTAAATAATATAAATGCGTCAAATTCCATATAAATAGCACGAATTAAGGAAATGAAAGTGTAGTATTAGTTAGTATAAGTGCTAGTGAATATGGCAAAAGCAGAAGAAGCAGACGTAAAAATAGACGGGATAAATTTAAAAGAGATCAATATAGATATATATCAACAAGTTATTGAGAAAAGTTGTAGTGCCATTTTTGCCTATCTGTGCAATGAATTGAAAGAAGAACATTTAAAATATCTACCAATTCATTATTTATTACAAATAAATGGAATTGCTTTGCAGAAGATCTGGGCTTATTTACCTGATGCTTTAAGGAATAATGAGTATTTTCAAGATAACTTACCTTGTAACAATTCAACTCATCGATTGCATAAGATGACTTGTGATTGTGCAAGATCACATGATACACTCAGGAAAAATTGTAATATTTGCATTACGAAATCTTACGCTTCATATGACAAACGAGTAAAATCATATGCATCTTGTCCAGCGTTGATGAAGCAAACATCAAAAGAAATGGCTGAAACAGGATTTTATTATAGTGGAAGAGATGATATAGTCGTATGCTTTGAATGTAATATTAGTTTATGTAGATGGGAACCTGATGATAATGTATGGCAAGAACATATGAGATGGAGTCCATCTTGTGCTTTCTTAAAAATGCGAAGAGATGTTAACAGACATATTCAGCAAGAAAATGGAAATAATAATATGATAAAAAAACACCATGACTGTTCCTATTGTTGTCGTAAAAAGAGTTTCGATGTAAACGATAGTACCAACCAAAATAAATTTATGAAAAACAGCTATCCAGAAAATACGCAATTGTTACACCATCAATGTCAAATAAAATAAAATATAGGTTGTGCTGAATTAATGTAATATTAGAACTATATAATATTATTGTTTAGAAGTAGTTAGTTAGTAATAAAGAAACTCCCGTTAATTTACGAATATTTAATTTAACCATGGCTTTTGCAACCAACTCAAAAAATTACCAAAAAAGTTTACTTGAACAGATTAATCAAAACGTAATAAACGAGACGGGTTTAATAAATGAGTTAATATATACTCTTAACTCCAGTCAAAAAATTTCGGTGGGATTTTCTCCATCAAGATTATACAAACCTGTGGTACGTATAGGATGTTTAAAAAGAAAGTTCCACTTCATCTCGATGACTAAAGAAGGATTTAACAAGTTTATTAAATGTAAACCTGATGTACTTGACTATTTTGAACAAAATTCAGTGAAAAGGAGCTCATCATGTAATTTAAAATGTTCTTGTTGTGTAAAAAGTGAAGTTCCTGTTGATGAAATCGAGCGAATTCATTTATTTGATACTAACTCTACAATAAATTATTCGTTCGATAAAAATAAACATCGAGTGATAATTTTGTGCTTTAATGGGGATAGAGTTCAGGTAAAAATAAATAAAAGTATATATATTAAAATACAAGAACTAACAAAATTAGTGCAATTGCGACTGAACCTATTGGATACTCTGAATTAAAAAAAATTTTATGATCTCGTCATACAGAAAACAATTAGTGAAGGAGGTCAAGATACAATTGGGTACATTAAAACCATTTTATGTAAGTCTTCTGAGGACATATTTGAAATATTAAGGCAGATTTTTTTCCTAGATTATGTAGCAAGTTTATTAGAAATAGTAAATTTTCATGAAAAAAAATTACGTGAGGATATTAGAACGGCACAAGTACTACAGAGTATCATCATTCTAAATACCTGTTTGGAAAATAATGAGGAAAATCATGAAAATGAGGAAATTATTTCTGATTTAATAGAATTAGCAAATAATTAGTTTAAGTATGCATTTCTACAAGTTAGAATAAAATGAAAATAAATAAAGAATTATAATATACGTTGCTCGTTACATATTATTTTTAAACCGTTCTTAAAAAATAACGGATATGTGGTTTCCTGTCAACAATTTGCGGAGAAAGTAAATTTAATTAGTACACACAATATAAGAAATATATTGTTATTGTAATGAATGTGCATAAATAATTGATGCAATCTCTATCATCTGGTTTTCCGTAACTTGATAAAGAAAGCATACAATTATCGAACTAAACGGAATACGTGGTTTACACAGTGTTAGGTACATTTATATAATCTGTAAGAAGACTTGCTATATGTTCATAGTTCACAGTCTACTATAAGAAAGCACACTGTACGTGATTTACGTTATCGAATAAAGCTAAGGGATACACCTTAAAATCATGAGTCAATATCTCTCAAACGTTTGCGACAGTGACGAGGTTATTATATGTACTCAAAATTTAGTTACACCCAGTGCAACTAAATTAAATCAATTAAATAAAAAAACAATTCGGGAACAAGTGCAAAAAGTTCCTAAAAAATTGGTGTTTAAAACAACCGGTCCTAAATTTGTTGCTGCATCAACATCCGGGAAGAGGCCACTTACGATCAATAATGACAGGGTGAACAAGAAACGAGTAGCCCGATCGATCAATCAAGAATTGGATAAAATTTGAAAGATGGCGCCGTCAGACGGCAATGTTTATTGCCCCCAATGTAAAAACACAGTAAACACAGAAGATAATGCATTAAACTGTGAAGGACTGTGTGGAAAATGGTACCATAGTGCGTGTATCAAGATAAATCAGAAACATTATAAAATGATGATGGAATTAGGAGCGACGATAGTTTGGCTGTGCGAAGAATGTAAAATGTGGTTGTGAGAAAAAAGTGGAGGCGACCATTAAGACGGATGTGGACATTATAAAAAGTGAAATAAACACGGCAAATATAAACATTAGTAATCTAACTAGTGAAGTGTGTATAAGATTAGACCAAATAAAAAATTAAGTTGATGTTATAAAAACGGACAATAACATAGGCAATCGAACATACGCAGACATTACAAAAATAGAAAAAAACAAAAGTGGCAAGAAAATATAGAACACTACAACAAAACCAAACAGTCTTCCAGGAATCGTCATAAAATCAAAAACCCGCGAACAAGAACATCAACTTACCATGGAAAACATAAAGAAAACAATAGACCCCAAAAAAGCCAAGGCCCCAATAACATTCGCCAAAAAACTGCCTTCGGGAAATCTGATAATAAAAACGGACTCAACAGAAGCCCTTGGGCGATTGAAAACACTAATATCGAATGAAATGCCGGATTTCGAAGTTGAAATGACAAAGCAAAAGAACCCAGCAATAATTATTAGTGGTTTGCCGAAACAATACTCCGATAGTGAACTAATGGAAGAAGCTACAGCATTAAATCACAACTTAAATGAACAAGACAAACTCAAAATAGTATACTTAGTGCAATCGAAGAAAAACTCCACCTGGACTCTCTTCATTGAAGCAAGTGGAAACACATACAGCAAAATTATAAACAACTACATAAACCTTGCTTGGAACTCTTATTATGTACGACCAAATTATAACATTAAACAGTGCTACAAGTGTTACAGATATGGTCATAAAACAAACAAATGCATAAATATAATAACGTGTTCAACCTGTGCTAAAAACCATCAATCTAAAGATTGTGCAACTGAAGAAATATGCTGCACAAACTGTAATTATGTAAATATGAAGTTCAACAAGTCAATTGACTCTAAACATAAAGCGAATAGTGAAAATTGCCCAGCACACATCAGGCAGATGCAATATAGTATAGAAGGTACAAATTATGAAGCAACAAATTTATATTAGATATTAAAATATTAGAAGTCTTAGAAATAAGATAAATCTCTTGGAATTAGAAACTAAGTTAGATCCAGCAATTGATTTATTAGTATTAAGCGAAACATGGATCTATTCTCCAGAGAAAATGTTTGTAAACCTAAAAAACTTTGAAGCAACACATGATTGTAGAGATACAGCTCGTGGCGGGGGTATAGCTATATATCTACGAAAAGATATCCAATACAATATCATAGAAGTAAAGAAACCCCCTAATATTATATCGAATTTTGTCCTAATTTCTATAAACACAACCCCCAAAATGCACATATTAGCGGTATATAGACCACCACATGAAAAAATTGATCCATTCTTAGACTTACTTGAACAAGTGATAAGCAAATATAAAAATTTAATTATCATAGGCGATATTAACATTGATCTTTTAGACACTAAAAATATAACAGTTGCACAATACATTGAAACATTACAACTATATGGTTATAGAATCATAAACGAACTATCGACAAGTAACGCTACCAGGGAAATATCAAATACGCATACAATATTGGATCATGTTATTACAAATGCAGATGTCATTCATGCAAATTCGATACAACTAAGAGATACTTTTCTATCAGACCATAAACAAATAGAATACCAATTCACAATAAATGGAAATATTAATCGAAAAAATAAATTTATTTTCAAGGTTGTGACGTATTTAGATGAAGATAGATATGTTAAATCGGTTAGAAAGGAAATAAGCAAACTAAATCCAGAAAGTTTTGAATCAGTTATAAGTATTTTATCAAGATGTAAAGAAAGATACACAAAGACCAGAAGATATAAAATTAGAGATAAAAACTTCTGGATTAACAAGGAATTAATAGACCTGATGAAAAGGAAAAAACATTTTTATGACCTAATAAAAAATAACCCAAATAATAAACATTTTGACACTCAATATAAAAATATAAAATCCGAATTAAAGCGACAAATACGGCATGCAAAAGATTCGTATTTAAAATCTAAAATAGAATCATCAAGTGAAAATATAAAGAAAACCTGGAACATAATAAATTCGATGATCCTGAAAAAAGAAAAAGCAGATCGAAATGATATTGAACAAATTATTATGGATGGTATAGTTATAAAAAATGTCGAAGGTATTGCGGACGCCCTAAATAATTATTTTATTGATTACAAATTTGATCTCGGTAAACAAATACCACCAGCAACAGCAGAGGTAAAAAACAAAACAAATGAAAGGTCTATTAATCTACAGCAAGTTGAAATCGCAGATGTAAGAAAAGAATTCCAACAACTAAACAAAAAATCTTCGCCAGGATTTGATAAGTTAAAATATGATGACATCAATCTAGTACTAGATAACATTATAGAAACGTTAACTAGAATCATAAATACTCACATACAAATAGGCTCCTTTCCAGATATCCTAAAGAAAAATATTATCTCACCTATATTCAAAAAAGGAAATATGCAAGATCCTTCCAATTATAGGCCTATTGCCTTGACTAGTATATTCGCAAAACTTTTTGAATCTATTCTAAAAAGGCAAATAGAAAACTTTATAGAAGATTCTATTGGGTTCGATCGCAAGCAATTTGGTTTCCAAAGAAAAAGCAGTACACAATCTGCAGTATTAAACTTTCTAGATAATATATATGAAAATCAAAATGACAGCTTATATTCAATAGCAATATTTATAGACTTAACACAAGCCTTCGATGCAGTAGATTATAGTATAATTACAAACTCTCTAGAAGATTTAGGAATTAGAGGCAAATGTAAAGACTTAATTCAAAGTTATCTTAAAAATAGATATGTATGTACAAAATACAAACAGACTTTAAGCACAAGTAAAATAAAAAAAATTGGTGTACCCCAAGGATCCATACTTGGTCCACTTCTTTATCTACTATATATTCAAAATATGCAAGAAATAGAACTGACAGCTAAATATACAGTGTATGCCGATGATACTGTACTTGTATATAACGCAAAATAGATAGATACCTTAGAAAACATTATAAACAATGACTTAGAAAAATATGCAAACTGGCTACATTTCAATAAATTAACTATAAATACATCAAAAACTCAATACATTGTATTTAAAAATAAAAATAAAGAAGATCATGATTTTAACATAAGCCTAAACAAAAATCATATAGGAAGATTAAAGAAAACTAAATATCTAGGCATTACAATTGATGAAAATCTAAATTGGGACGATCATGTCAAAAATATTAGGAAGACTTTGGTGCCACTTCTAGGTTCCATAAAACGCAATGAAGCCCTATCTCATGACACAGCAAATCTAATATACAATTCAGTTGTACTATCAAAATTCCTCTACTTAGCGACATGTTGGAGTGAATGTTCACAAACTAATTTAAATAAGATGTCGAGATTTCTTAGTATAAGTATAAAAGTGTTATTTAATATTCCGGGAAGATTCCCCACGGATGATCTATATCAAATGTTAAATAAGCACAAGCTAGAAACCCTTGTCAAAATCGAAGCCAATAAGCTAATGTATAAAATATATAATAATAACATCAAACATTCATTTGAGTTTCAAATAAATTCTGTTATTCATTCGCATGATACTAGACAAAAAGACAAAACACACTTATTACAAATAAACAATAACTTTGGTAAAAAGCGGTTATATCACAACTTCTCTATTGTCTACAATAATCTACCAAAACACATAAAACTAAGCGAAACACCAAAAATATTCATTAGAAACCTATTGAATTACTACAAAAACAACTCATAAACCCTATATTACACATGTATATATATGTATATCATATGTAAATTTAAAATAATTGATGTTTGTATAATCCTTCATCACATTATATTAAGATAAATGCTCTTGAACAAATGTTTTTAATACGTATGTTAAAAAATATATATGTTTTACTATGTTAATTTCATGTAAAACAACTAAGATTAATATCTCATTCTCCCTAGTACTTTCAAACCGGTCATACTGACTGTCTAGTGCTAGGTAAACAAATTACTATCTTAAAAACAAATGTAAAACTTAAAAAAAAACAAAAAACTACACAGGATGTTTCATTATCGCAATACAATTATAAATTAACTTATTTATATTACAATTATTATAAATTTATGTATGAGTTGGCCTTATGTATAATTCTCTCGAAAATCAGTAACTTGCTCAATTCTTGCTATAAATGAAAATTTTATTATAATTACATAAAATACTTCAAAAAATATTAATAAAATATAGAATATATAATAATTACACAAATATATAATATAACCATAATTCTACTATTTTGTATATTCAAAATACATAAGGAATGGCTTGTATATGAAACGTGAAATAAATATCTGCTTTGAAATGAAAGACCTGAAAATTGATGATTTAGTTCGTTCAACAAAAAATGCGACATCATACTAACTTCTACAAAAAAAAATTATGTGGAGAGATTCTTTGGAGAAAATGACCATAAACAAATTAATACAAACTAAAAGTTTCGGTTTAAAATCGATTTCAATTAAAAAACGCTAAGTATAATAACTACTTATACCCTTCTGTTATAACAACAGCCGGATAGTATCTGCCATCATCAAATTTTGCGCAAACATAATTTTTACCATAAATAGTTGATTTTTCTTCATTACGCGCAATATGGACTCTTCCACAAATTTAACGAGACAATACATTTTTTTAAGTTATTATATACCGCACTACGCACTAACTTAAAAACACGATTTTTTTAATTATAAATAAAACAAATTATTTTTAATTACAATACAAATTATAACAAAATAATATCATTAACAAAAACTGAAACTATTCTGCTAATATCTACCGGAATCAGAATATATTATAAACATAGGATGGAAATCGTGATAAAGACGCATCACTAATGATCGCGAGCATCTTCAGGGGTTGTATTTATATGTTTCATTAGGCAGCAGCTACTTAAGTACAGTCTAACAGTTTTAAGAGGGGTAAAATTTAATATTATACGTAGCGTATTCCTAACTTTTTTTTAGCTTTGCACTGTAGTAGTATTTCACTAGATTGTTAAAATTGTCGAAATTTTTATATATTTCAGGCCAATACGTCTAAATCATAAAATTATTAAACGCTATAAGATCAATTATTTTCGATTATTCTTATTATATCGTTTTATAAAATTATGGTTTTTGAGAATTAGCCGCAGGTTTGCAATTGTTTTCCATTGAAATATGGAAACAAACAAAAAGAAGCGCTAAATTTCGATCATTATCCCTTAAAAAGGAATTATTTCACCAATGCTTATTCCAATATAATAAGAATACCTTCAACTTTGCAGTGCATATTTTGCAGCATGTAATTTTCATTTTGTATTAATATTATCTATCAATTAACGGTAAAATGACATAAAGTATGTTGATTCTCATTTCTTAATATATCGTTTATTGATTCTTAAAAAAAGAGTTTCCATGATACAATATCTTCTGACGAAAATAATAGGAAAATACTTTGGCACTGCACACTACTCAACGTCCAATTTTCATTTCAAATTAACATTATTTAGAAAAATTAATGGTAAAATGACATAAAGTATGTTGATTCTCATTTCTTAATATATCGTTTATTGATTCTTAAAAGAATTTCCATGATACAATATCTTATGACGAAAATAATAGGAAAATACTTTGGCACTGCACATTACTCAACGTCCAATTTTCATTTCAAATTAACATTATCTAGAAAAATTAATGGTAAAATGACATAAAGTATGTTGATTCTCATTTCTTAATATATCGTTTATTGATTCTTAAAAGAATTTCCATGATACAATATCTTATGACGAAAATAATAGGAAAATACTTTGGCACTGCACACTACTCAACGTCCAATTTTCATTTCAAATTAACATTATCTAGAAAAATTAATGGTAAAATGACATAAAGTATGTTGATTCTCATTTCTTAATATATCGTTTATTGATTCTTAAAAGAATTTCCATGATACAATATCTTCTGACGAAAATAATAGGAAAATACTTTGGCACTGCACATTACTCAACGTCCAATTTTCATTTCAAATTAACATTATCTAGAAAAATTAATGGTAAAATGACATAAAGTATGTTGATTCTCATTTCTTAATATATCGTTTATTGATTCTTAAAAGAATTTCCATGATACAATATCTTATGACGAAAATAATAGGAAAATACTTTGGCACTGCACACTACTCAACGTCCAATTTTCATTTCAAATTAACATTATCTAGAAAAATTAATGGTAAAATGACATAAAGTATGTTGATTCTCATTTCTTAATATATCGTTTATTGATTCTTAAAAGAATTTCCATGATACAATATCTTCTGACGAAAATAATAGGAAAATACTTTGGCACTACTTTTCTTATTTGCTGTAAATGATTCTTGTAAATTTACAAATTTCATTTGCGCCATTTATTTCATAGCGAAAATCATTGTGCCACTGTACATGGTTTTTATTAATTAATATATTGCTTTATTTTACTATACATTGAAGAAGTTCAAAATTCAATATTATCATGTTTACGAAGAAGTATTTGCTTGCTTTTTATATATACCATTAGATTTGAAAGCAGCAATACCACGTTCATATGGCTATATTTTCCTAGAAAATTGAATCATTCTGTATAAAATTAAGTTTTAAGTAAATACATTGCCGCGAATTTATTATAGATATTAAAATATAATTGGGTCACGCGCTATACACTTTAGATTTTGTTGAACATTATGTTTCTGCGCGTTTTCAGCCATTTTAACCACTTTGTGATTTATTATTCCGTAAAAATAGAATCACTCTACGTATAGTTTTTAAATTAATATATTCGCGAATTTTTAGTGTTCCAATCACTCTGTATATACTTCAGTTATTTTATTATTTTATTCCAATAATTATTAGTAACTAATCCTAAATGTAGTTTTGAGAAATTCTGCGCTGATATTGTTCACTATTCTAAAGTGGTTGAATCACACTGTATATACTTAATTTTTTAAAATCAATATCAATATTCCTGTTACTTTTAATTATCGAATCTAAAGTAGGAAGTTTAAACCACCATTATTCAAGCGGGTGGGTACTTCACCCCGAGCTTCACTCCATGTGCATATTGTGTGTGTATATATATATAATTGGTGAAAATTTTAATAATTTCTAGAATATTTGTATGTTTGGTATGATATGTCTTGTGTAACTTGGAGCACTTTTTCCTAAATTTGGTAAGGAAACATTCATTGGCTTCAAAGTGCATCAAATATCTGTGTACAAAATTTATCAACCGTGGCTTCAAAAGTACATGGCCTCATAGTGTGGTGTGTTCGAAAGTACTGGCTCCAAAGTGTGGTCTAAATCAATAATAGTGTGTGTGTGTGCGAAACCGCAGAAGTGATAAGGATTGATAAGATGAGCGCCACTTAAAAGCCACAACTTATGAAAAAGCCTCGGACGATGGTGCGGCAGGTCCCGCCGCACCTGGTGAGCTGACCCAAGACGGGCGGCTCCAGGGGACCATTTATGACGAACCTGGCGAGTCACTGACATTCATAGTCCATCTTCCCATTGTTCAGAGGGCGTGTTACGTCTGTCTCAACTCTGGACGGGGTAATGTAGTGGCAATCGGGATTAAGGACGAGATCAGGCATGCCACTGAATACCATAAAGAGCGAATCTTAGAATTTACGTGCACGAACTGCCAAAAATCGTTCCGCTCAAGGCATGCCGGCGATTTCCATAGTCCCAAGTGCACAGGGCCAAAGCCTCCACCTCCTGGCGACGCAATTGTTTTTAGATGCGCGGAGTATGAGAGATGGTTTACATCACAACGGGGTCTGACACAGCACATCAGTGTCCGGCATCCGCTCACCCGTAACGCGGACAGAGCAGCGGAAGCAGCACCAAGGATAAGAATTCCAATTAGAGGGGCATCAGTATTCACCGATCAAGAGGTGGAACTGATGATAGAGTTGGAGGTGCGCTTCCAGGGTGAGCGATGCGTCGCCAAATGCATGCAATCCCTCTTACCGGCGCAGACCATCTGCCAACTTAGGTCAAAGAGGGGAGAACCTGCCTATAGACGCAGAGTTCAGCATAGGCTCAACCAACTCGAGTCCGATGATGATGTGCTCCGGGAAGAGGAACCTGAGTCTCCTACGGGGAGGATCACGCCTCCCAAAGACGAAGTCTTTGTTGAACGAATCGCGTTCCCCAAATTGAAATAAACATACACGCCGCGACCAGCGAGGTCATATCTCCAGAAGATGCTGGCTGGAGAGAAGGGTTGATAGAGACTGCTCTGTCTCACCAGTTACCCGCAAATAAGGCCTACCCCGAGACCTCGCTGCCAGTAATCCAGTTACTGAAGTACGCTTTCCAACATATGGGCTATTGGGACGGTAGGGTACCGCCGTACTATGTCGATAACATTTATGAACGAGTCATAACCCACATAACTAGGGACCAAGGAGAGAATAAGCAAAAGCCACCTGAAAGAAAAAAGGGTCGTAGCAAGCGTGCTCGACGGCAATACGTCTATGCACGGATCCAAGAAATTTTCAACAAGAACCCAGCTCGGGTTGCTAAGGCTGTCAGAGAAGGTGTCGACTGGATAGAGGATTCTGAAGCCACAATCTCTACAGTCGACATCAAGGAGCTGTATTACTCCTTATGGGGCACCATGCCGAAGATACAGACTCCAGTGTTAGGCGAAGCGGGCGAAGAGAACCCGCCTCTACCGCTCAAGGATCTTGCCCTGGTCCTTACACCATTCTCCGTCCAAGAAATTAAGGCCAGGGTCGCCAACACAAAGGCCAATACTGCGAAAGGGCCCGATGGATTGGAAAGATGGCACTTCAGCCATTGGGCCATAATTGAAATTCTCCACCTCCTCTTTAACTATATAGTGGCAAGTGGGACGCAGCCCACGAGGTGGAGAGAGAATCGAACGACATTAATTCCTAAGGAGGGGAAAGATCCTGCAAAAGCAGAAAATTATAGGCCAATTACTATCTCCTCCCTTCTGAGTCAGATATATTGGGGAATATTCGACCAGAAGCTCCGCAAGTGCGTTCGATTCAGCTCCCGACAGAAAGGTTTTACCACCGAGTCAGGATGCTTCAATAACATACACATCCTAAACGAGTTGCTGCGGCACTCGAAGGGTAATGCCGGGCTGGTCGCAGTGGTGCTGGACATCAGCATGGCCTTCGACACCATCCCCCATCAGGCGATTGGTGTCGCACTGCGTAGATTTGGTCTTCCAGAGTTAGTGGTACAACTCGTGGAGGATAGCTATAAGGATGTGTATACCAAAATTAAGACGAAAGAGGAACCGATCAAGATCAACCTCAAGCGGGGGGTTAAGCAGGGTGGTCCCCTATCCCCCTTTATATTTAATGCAGTAATGGAGCCACTGCTATTAGCGCTTGAGCAACAGCCCGAATATACAATAGACGGAAACACGGCCGTCTCATGTTTAGCCTTTGCCGACGATTTGATTTTGACGTCGGACACAGTACCACAGGCGCAATATCTGCTGGATTATACGGAACGATACCTATCAGGGTTAGGTATGAAACTCTCCGGACCAAAGTGTTCCGCGTTCTGTATAACAATCACTAGAGACTCTTGGTATCTAGCAGATCCGGGCTGAAACTAACATCAAGTGGAGACAGTATAGCATCCACGGATGCTAGTACTGAAATAGTATACCTCGGTGCGAGGCTCTCACCTTGGGGAGGTCTACAAATAGAAGGGCTACTGGACGATTGTCCAGGTAGTTTTTGGACATGTGCAAGTGTTTACTTTGAACATTGGTTGTCAGTTTATTGGTATGACTATGGGATTGGGAATTTATGACTGTTAATGCATTTCTTGTAATTCTGTAAACCGTCTATTGAAACATTTGGCGCCTGGCGTATAACAACTTATAGTTATGTCTCTGTCTCCTGTATGTCCTTGTTTGTGAGTATGTTACATTGTATCCCTCCTATCTATGATCAACTCCCTTTGACCAATGGTTTTTTGTTTCCTACCCTGTCATTTTTATGTAAGCAGGGTTATGTTTCTGGTGGAAGACCACATGTAGAGAGTTCAATTAGAGAGATCATCATTGTAACTAACAAGACCTTGATTAAAATATTTAGTGTGAAATATAAATTGTGGTTTTATTTCCCGTATAGTGAAAAAGCTCACTGTACGTAAGTGTGTACCTTGCGAGGAATCACGAATTGCTAAAATTTACAGCTACAAAAACAAATATCCGATACTTTACAAAGATCAAAGAAACTAGCCCTAAAACCGCAACAGAAGGTATCCCTGATCTCTACTTACCTAGTCCCACACTACCTGTATCAGCTGGCGACGGCAGTTCCGTCAAGCGTGCTACTTAGGCAACTAGACCAAGAGCTACGGGTAGTGATCAGACATTTACCATTTGCCACAATCAACTGCAAATGGATTAATTTACTGTGGCAAGCGTGACAGGGGACTAGGCTTTCCCAAGCTGGAAATCGTAGCACGTGCAGCCAGCTTGAGGACCGGTATAAAATTCTTAAAGAGCGAGGATCCGGTAATTCGAGCTCTCGCGGAGGGAAACGGCTTGGTAAACCGTCTCCAGCGACTGGCAAACTCCGCTCGTCTAAATTGACCCCTCACCGCTAAGGAAGTCGACGCCTTTAAGAGGAAAGCCAAGAAAAGAGAGTTCGAAGAGTGGGCAACACTAGGTTCGCAAGGCAAGTCAGTTCAGTCTCTCGTTGGTGACAAAATTGCCAATGCACGGCTATACAACGAATCGCTCCTGAATCCATGCAGAAAAATTACCGCACTAAAGATGCGATCAAACACAGCCCCCACTCGAGTGGCATTAAACAGAGCCACGCCACAAACGGATCTGAGGTGTCGCAAGTGCACGACCCAGCTTGAGACACTGGGTCACATTCTTGGCCAGTGCACTTATACAAAAGCCAGTAGGATCCGCCGACATGACGATATCAGGGATTTCGTTATGTCGGAAACAATGAGAGACAAACGGGTAGTAGTAACGAAGGAGCCGACTATCACGGCGCCTTCGGGCGGCAACCTCCGACCTGACCTGGTAGTACAGAACCAGGGAAGGGTCTTTGTGGTCGACATTACAGTTCGCCACGAGGATGGCGACTACCTTGCTCAGGGACGAACCGAAAAGCTCAACAAATATAGCCAACTACTACCCGAAGTCCAGCGGTTGTATGAAGCGACAGCTGGACAAGTCCTACCGATAGTGGTAGGCACGCGAGGGGCAATGCCCAAGGAGACTCGACTAGCTTTGGCGGAGCTAGGCATTCGAGCGCGCCGTCATCTTCTAACTATCTCGATGATGACGCATTGTAGTTGCATAGAAATATTCCACCAATTCATGGACTACGACGCACCTCGCGGAAATAGAGGACCACCTGTGGAAAGAGTGCCCCACAGGTGAGCTCCGAAACCCTAGGCCAAATTAGCCAAGTGATCTTGTCCACTATGTTACCCCTGAGCCTTATTGGCCAGGGGCTTTTATAAACTGACTGACCAGATAATATATTTTATTTATACATATATATTTATTTATGTTACTATATTTATTTATTTTATGTATATTGACCATTTTTATCTATACACTGTGCAGTCCTAACTTATTGATTTATATTTTTGTCTGTCACATTCTTTTTAAAGTGTATTATTGTCCGATCACTGGTGCGAGTCGTAAGGCAGGTTCCTGAACATCGAGGGACCTAGCCACGGCGGCGGAGCTGAACCGTTGTCCTCGGTTCAGGCGGCGACCCCACGTGGTATCTCTGGAGGCTGCAATTCGCATCCACTAACAGCCGTTTCCTCATATAAGAGGACTCCGTTAAATACTAATTTTTCCTTGCCAAAATGCACTGAATTCCCCTGGCAGAACATCAGTCAGATAGATTTCCTCCTTCTATAGGGGAATTGGTCTAGGGTGCAAGATAGTAGGGAAAGAGCAAGGATGAGGCACTCGGCTAATGGAAGGGCCAATAGATACAGTGCGGCCCTCCTCGCGCCAGTGCCTCTATAAACACAATAATAACATGTGTAGGGCGACCACCCCAAACAGAAAGAGGAAAATGTGGAGATCATCATGCGATCTCTATAGACATAGTATATATAAAAATATCTAAAGCCACACATACTTACATAAACACATACCACTTAAGTAAATTAACAAATGCTAAATTTTATCGTCTTTGTCAATTGTTGCGGTTTAGATAAAATCGAGCAAAACTCTATAAAAGTTATTTCTTCTACTGGAAGAAATTCAATTGAATTTGCATAAAATATAATACACGTCTCGGTCCCTTAGCACATAATTCTTGCGATATAATCATTACTTTGAAGTGATAGATAAATTTACAAAATGGCCAATATCAGTACAGGTGAAATAAAAGATATTGAAAAGCAAATACGTGCTTTAGATGATAAGTTGGACATTAAATTTTTAAAAATAATCACTACGGTGTTAAATTATAATATAGAATATCACCCAAATACCGTAACAAGCATTGAGTAGCTAGATGTACATTTCAAGCGCTATGCCCCCATCTTCAATAGCACAAGATAAAACTAAATAAAATACCTCTGTCACGAATCGTGATTTTGTGTGTATATATATATATATGATATTGATATTTTGAGGATTTACATTTGTAAGATATATTATTATTGTTGGTACGATATATATATATATATATATAGCCGTTGTGATAAATAAAGATTCTATTCTATTAAATACCAACGTTGGCACAAAAATTGGTTGGGGTGAGGTTTGATGATATAAATCACGATGTTTTCGAATTTATCAACAATGAAGAGTTAAAACAATTAGAACTTATGAAATTATTAGAGGATTCTGAATTAAATATAAGAGTCACCAGGAGCTAACCTTGAGTTTCGAGGAAACAACACACAAATTTTAATCGCGAATACAGAAAATATAAACAGAGAACTTGAGTTGGTTAAAAAAGTGGAAACGTATTTCACAAATATGGATCCATCATTGGAGCGTTCTATGCAGTTTAAAAGGAATTTACAAGACCGTCTAGCTGCATATCTTAAACGTCAAAGAGAACTGGAATTAAACAATGAAAAGCTGTTAAAAAATGACATTTCAACAGATAAATACACCAAGACAATAAATTCGTTGGAGAGATTCGTTGATGTTGAAAGTGAAACTGAATCTAAATTGAAAACGAACAGCTAATTGCATTGATAAGAAGACATAGAAACGTAATTCTAGACGACTCAGACAGTGACGAACGATCAACACTACAAAAGTATTTTTCGGCTTTTGTTTAACTAATTATAATTACGTGATAAATTTATAAATTTATTTCTTTTGTTGAATTTACATGAAATATAAAGTTTTGTTTACGTACATTGGTAATGTGTTCTTTTTAAAACAACAGCATGTACGTATATGCTATTTATTTAAAAAATGTCACGCTTATAGCACGATGTAGTTTCCCAAAAACTATAATAGACATCGTGTACTTCAGCCACATAATATCCATCATAAAGTAAGGCAATAACATTTGGTCTAAATGCAACAAAAATTCATATAATAGTGCTGAAAAAACTCAAAATATAGTAGCAAAAACTTTGTATAAATTGGGCCTTCAAACTTATACCAGTGATGTGGACAAAATTACAAATAAATTACCAATTAGAAAAATAAAATACATACATTGAAGGCAGCGTATTTATCTACAAAATTATTTTTTTTACAAAAAACGAACATCAAACTACTGTCAAACGCGGATATCCAGTCACATAAGAAGTAAAGATCACCTTCATCAACACACCCAAAACAACATGGAAAAGAAATAAACAACCGTTTTGTCCAGTATTGCCTAAAATAGTAGGTAATACTTAGACGTAGAAACTTGCCATCGAATCCGAACAGAAGCTCGTCTGGTGGTAAGGCAATTATTGCACGTTTTTATTCTCGTGAAAAGAAGCAAGCAATTGTCAGTGCGGCCCGATTGCAACGTGGAGGAAGAACTGTTGCAGGTCAATCTTTGAGCCAAAATGGGAAAAATACTTCAGATGTCCCCAAGAAGCAAATTTTCATCAATGATCATCTTTCTCCACTAAATAAAATCCTTCTACTGAAAGCGAAGCAGTTGTGCAAAGAGCATAGTTTCAAGTATGTCTGGATAAAGGATTGTAAAATTCTAGTGCGAAAGGATAATCGCACCAAAGTTTTTAGTATTCGAAGTGAGAAGGATTTACTTCGAATCGAGTAAAATATAAATTAAATACGGGACTGCACATTATTTTTATGTCATTGCCAAACAATATATCTATCATTTATCAAAACGTTCGTGGTATCCGAAGTAAGACTCCAAATTTCTTCGTCAACGCTATAAACTGTGGAGCCCAAATTATCTGCTGTACGGAGACGTGGCTGAAGGACACTGTTTGTGATGCGGAACTTTTCGATAAACGGATGTACAATGTATATAGGCACGACAGAGACCACACGACTTCCAGTAAAAGTGATGGAGGGGGATGCATGATCGCGGTCTCTAGCGATATACTGTCCATACATAGGCCGGAGTGGTCCACCTCCAACGAAGATATCTGGGTCTCCTTAAACTCCTCATCTCGCCAATCCATTCACATTTGTTGTATATATATAGTGCCACAGGTATCTCAAATTAAATTTAATCTATATTTCGATAACTTTGCAAATATTGTAGTCGTTCGAACGTTCATTCGCTCACACGTCTAAACGCTCGAGCAATAGCTAAGTGAAACAGAGTTCAGTTTTCGGTCCGTGTACCGAAACGTCGCATATCGCGTGCAACAGTGCCATGTCCGACCCAACGGACTCTTCAGAGGAGGATAATGGGGGCTTTACGGCCCCCAAGGTAAGAAAGAAAAGAAAACTCACAACCACAAAAAGACACGCTACCCACACACAACCACCACCTGGCGCCCAAACCCCCGTACCCACTCACAACCGACACCTAGCCCTATCAACAGACGACGAAGACGAAGAAGACGACCACGACATGCAAACGGACACCACCAAAACCAACAACAATAACTCGAACAAACCAAAAAACAACAAAAAACTACCACCGATATACGTCTATACAACAAATACGATCAAGCTAACGAAGGAAATACTGAACATAACTAAATACGACGTCATCATTAAACACAATCTGGACCATCTAACCGTCAAACCCACAGACATAATCGATGCACTTGCCATCAACAACCACCTTCTAGCAGAGGAAGCAGAGCACTTCACCTACGCCCGCAAACTCGACCGACCCGCCAAAATCATACTAAAGCCAATACCTACCGACGTCGACATCGAAGACATAAAAAACGAATTAACAAACAAACACGATCTCCCATTCCTAGCCACATCCAGACTCAGACAAAATAACAAACCGACAACCTGCATCCTCATCACACTCAGAAAAGACTTCTTAGACCAAGCCACAAAAATAAACAGACTATGCGGACTAACAATAAAAACCGAGCCATACCACAATAATAATGTTCCGCAGTGTCACAACTGCCAAAATTTCGGCCATTCCTCGCACACATGCCACAAAACACGCGACAAAAACATGCACCAAACCCAAGGACACTCCTGCAAAATGCTTCAACTGCAAGCAAGCCCATCCCGCACTATACAAGGGCTGCGAAGCCCTAAAAGCATACAAACGCAACCGAAATACATACTTGACAACCAAAAACCAGACTAACAGCAAGAACCACCAACAAATTCCCAGCTCCTCCACCTCCACACACAGACAGCCACAACCTGCACCACGGGTACACACACACACAACAGCAAAAACATACGCAGAAGCAGTAGCGTCCAAAAACAAACCCACAACAAATACGCATGAACCTACAACTGACAAAGACAACTCGCTAGGAGAAATCTTCGAAATCTTCACTCTCTTCAAGTCATTTGACTTCACAAAAATCAAAAATACCCTGACAAACTTAGGACAGAACCTTAAAACCAAAACTAACGCATTCGACAAAATCCTGCTAGTTGCAGAAGCCATCATAAGCTTATTCAACTAATGACAGGCACCCTCAAAATAATAACATACAACACCAACGGTCTACGAAGACAAAAATATGAACTCATTAACTACATTAACGAACACAACCCGGACATACTAATGCTTCAAGAAACATTCCTCAAACCGGACATAAACTTTACAATACCGAAATACATTACATACAGAAATGACAGAATAGGCCTCAAAGGCGGCACAGCCATACTCATCAAACGGACACTAGAACACACAGAAGTATACACACCCGAACTTAAGACAATAGAAGCAACATCCATACGAATAAATAACCTAAAACTTGTCTCCGCCTACTTGTCACCCTCGAAAACACTGGACATAACAGACCTAGAAACCCTAACAAAAGACGCACCCAGACTGATAATAGCAGGTGACCTAAACTCAAAACACTCTTCCTGGAACTGTTACCACAACAACACAAGCGGACGCCTACTATACAACCTAACACAACAAAATTCAAGCTATAGGATAATCGCACCTAATTCTCCAACAAGACTAGCTACACCCGACAGCGGACAATACCCCTCAACACTCGACATTGCCGTACTTAAAAACATCAACAACAACACTAACATAAGCACACTTCCTGACCTAAACTCAGACCACCTTCCCGTCCTCTTAGAAATCGACTTCAACACAAAGCATACGGACACACACAGAAACCACAACATCAAGGACTACAACCTTGCCCTTTTCCATAATACCATGCAACACAAAACAGAACACACACCCAACACGGAAATAACAACAACACAAGACATCGACTCGTTCACTGATCTACTCACGAAACAAATTCAAGACTCTATGCGCGAATCACTTATAAACAAAAAGACAAAAATCACATCCTACTCAATCACACTTCCACCACACATAATCACACTAATAAAACAAAGAAACAAGACAAGACAAAAACACAAAGACACTAGACACCCACTACTAAAAACAAAAATCAACAAACTCACAAAACAAATCAAAGAACAAATCTCTGACTTCAGCACAAAACAATGGACAACATTCGTAGAAAACAACTCCGATAACCCATACAAACTCCCTAGAATACTCACCAAAAAGCGCTCAAGAATCCCGGCTCTGATGTTCCACAACAAAATAGCAAATTCAGACAAAGACTATCAAAAGATTATCAAAAGATAATCTGTGTATATGACATTTATGACAAAGATAATTAAAAAAGATAAAGTGAACCATTCTATATTAATAGATAAATTAGAGTCGTTTGGTATAGATGGAAACTTGTTAAAACTGTTACATTCTTATATACAGGGTAGAAAACAATGTGTAGCATTATGTGGTTCTGTGTCTGATCCGATTCTTGTGACGTCAGGAGTACCACAAGGGAGCCATTAGGGCCTATCCTATTTAACATATTTATAAATGATGTATCTTCCTGCTTCGTAAACTCTCATTTCGCACTGTATGCTGATGATTTAAAAATCTTTAAAACTATCTCTTCTATTAGAGATGCTATAGAGCTACAAATAGACATCGATAATTTCTATAAGTATTGTACTAAAAATAAGCTTTTCCTGAATATTTCAAAATGCAGCTGCATATCGTTCACATGTAAGAAACTCCCTATTAATATAAATTACTCATTAAATAATATAGATTTGGAACATATTTCAGAAATAAAAGATTTATGAATTTATTTTGAATCCAAACTAATATTTAACTCTCATATAGATTTCATCTGCAATAAACTTTATAAAACCTTAGGATTTATATTGAGGAGTAGTTATCTGTTTAAAAATCAAAAAACAGTTATATACTTATATAAAACTTTAATATATAGCCAACTAGATTGTGGTTCGGTTATTTGGCATCCCTCATATGCAGTTTATGTTGATCGGGTTGCAGGCATATAGAAACGTTTTACTAGATATCTTGATAGAAAATTCAACTCAAATAACCCTTGCACTGATTATGCAGCTGCACTGTTGATATAGATTAAATTCGTTAGAAAATAGAAGAATATATCATGATATGTGTATCCTGTATAAAATTATTAATAACAGTTTCGATATATCTCTAATTCACTTCATAAAATTCTATGTACCATCGTTCAATATTAGAGAAACGCATACCTTTTTCATAAACAAATCTAGAACATCTTTAGGTTTTAATTCTCCTTATAATAGAGTTATGCGTACTTTTAATGAAAACGTAAATAATATTGATGTATTTAATTTAACTTTACGTAATTTTAAGCAATCTATAAATTTTACTTAAATGTTTTAAACTTTGTACCATATATTATTATGAATAACATATAATATGTTCTATCAGTGAGAGACTATTTGGATATACTATCTGTTGTCTCTCCATGTGAGATAAATAAATAAAAATAAAAAATAAAAAATAAAAATAAAATATCAAAAAATTCTCTATTTATATAACTTTTAGAGTCTCCTTTACCAAAGTTTCTTTTTAAAAACCCTCTTTTAACAGAGTTTCTTTGAAACAGAGTCTGTTTTGAACAGGCTCTGTTTCTAATAAGGTCTGATTTAAACAGAGTCTCTTTTAAACAGAGTCTATTTTAAACAGAACCTTTTTTTATAAGTAATTATTTGCTCTTCGTTACTTTAATTACAAATGATAAATGCATCAAACTTATTCCTATATCTACCCTCATTTAATTTTCTGAACTTATCAATAGTAAGAAATCCATAATTATCATTTTGCCAACATTTAGCACATATTTGTTTGAATGTTTCAAACTTAAAATCGGAAGTGCAATGATTTAAATAAATGTGTCGTAAATTCGTATTATCTTGTTTAAAAACAATAATAAAATTGCTATTATCACGAATCAATTGTTTCGGTATACGTGAATAAGTTTGACAGAGGTAAAAGCAATCAATTGCTTTGTGTCGAGACATACTAAAGTATTCTCTAATTTTTTCCTGTCCTGTAGTAGTTACATCATCAAAAATAAATACACTATTAGTTCTCGCTTTAGTTGGTTCCATTATTTCCTTATTTTCATTAAATTTAAAATACCCCATTCCTTTAATACCCTTCAATACGTATTCCAACAGTTTGTATTTTGACTGATATAATGATTTTGAAAATATGTAAACATTCTTAAATTTCAATCCATTTTTATCGAATAGTAAACTGAACATGGTTGTAGTCTTTCCGCATGCTGAGCTTCCTACAGTTAAACATCGTACTGACGAAGGTAGAAGAGGACCATGTTTCACCGGATTAGTAAAACTATCATCACCATCAAGGAAATCTAGATTAACAATTGGTAGTTTATTAAATTGCTTTGTTATTTTCATATTGAGAATATTTTTAATATAAATAGAACTAACGTCTGACTGAAGCTTTATACATAATACGTAAGTACAGCATGTAAATGAAACGCGGTAAAGGATTAATAAATACACTTATTAATAAACTACCAGTAGAATTGCACCGACGCCAAGTTATAATTACTGTGGGCCTGGAACAAAACTTGAAAAAAGACTTCTTCGAAACGATAAGGGAATTAATCCTTTAGACGAACATTGTAAATTACATGATATTGCATATTCAAAATCTAGTGCAATAACAGATAGACACGTAGCTGATAAGATATTGCTACAAGCGCCTTGGTCTAGAGTTAAAGCAAAAGATTCAAGTTTCGGGGGGAAAGCTGGTGCATTAGCTGTAGCAGCTGCAATGAGTGCTAAACGAGCTCTCGGTTTTGGGATAAATACCAGAATAAAGAAACGTTGTGCAAAACGACATGGTAATGGATTACGAACACGTGTTTTAAAGAAACAAAACAATAAAGGATTACAAACAAACAAACAAAAATTTGCGCTCCGACCTCATATTATAATGAAAACAAAAAAAGCATTAGGGAATAAATTAAAAAATATAAGCGATAAAGATGCTACAAATTTGGCACTTACAGCATCACGTATGGCAGTTAAGAAGTTGGGAGGACGAAATAACATTCGAATACCTCGTATAATACCGATTCCTAAAACTGGTGGTATATTACCAGCATTTCTACTACCCTTGTTTGCAGGGCTATCTGCTGTAGGAGCACTCTCCGGAGGTGCAGCTAGTGTAGCAAAAACAATAAATCAATCTAAGGATGCTGTTGGAAAACTTGAGGAAAGCAAAAAGGATAACTCGATGATGGAATCTATTGCACTCGGTAAAAAAGGTGATGGTTTATTTTTGAAACCGTACCGTAAGGGATATGGATTATATTTGAAATGTGCAAAAAACTAATTAGTGCTCCACCGAAAAATCGCGCCTTGACTGATTATGATTTGCAATATTATGCTCGTTTGTATAAAATACCTTACTTTCGTGGAGTCTACATGCGTACGAATTTACCAGTAGGAGGTCCACGTTTTAATGAAACGGGGATTATTAATCTTGATGATACTAATGGTCCTGGTACACATTGGACTGCTTATAAGAAACATGGTGTCAATGTGCATTACTTCGATTCTTACGGTCATTTAAAACCACCGTTGGAATTACAATTGTACTTCAATGATTGCAACATTAAATATAATTATAATAGAATACAGAAATTTAATACTATTATTTGTGGACATTTATGTTTAGAATTCTTATTAAATGTATAAATAAGGGGTGATTCTAATAAATATTTTTAATTCATCTGAATTTGACAATCGGTTAGGTATAAAATGTCTCAAACATTTACACTAAAAGGACAATCTTCAACTATCACTCAGAATTATTACCCTCCAATTTTATTAGATGATGATCGAGAATATTGCATCGGTCTTCTAGGTTTATACACATATAATACAGTGCCAAATATTGAGGAAGGTTGTAATAAATTATACTATTATTTTAATGATAGTAAAGCGAATCCGGCTGTAAAAATGATTACCTTACCTACTGGTTCATATGAAATAAAAGACATTGAAAAATATATTCAAAAGAAAATGGCTAGTAACAACCCATTGTACAATAACAACGTACGTGCAGCAATAATTGAAGCTTACGAACATGATAAATTGGGGCAAGAATTATTTTCACTTAAACCGAATAACAACACTTTAAAAGTAGACATATTTTCTACATACACCATTGATTTTACACCACCGGATAGCATAAACAAAATATTGGGATTTTCGTCGAAAATGTTACCCGCAAATGAATTACATGAATCGAACTTACCTGTATCGATAATCAAAGTTAGTAGTATACGTGTTGAATGTAATTTAGCAACTGGAGCATACTACGATGATTCATTATCACACACTATATTTGAATTCAGTATAAATACGGAGCCGGGTTATAAAATATTAATAGAACCGCGGAATATTTATTATTTACCAGTGAATGTTCGTAAAAGTATCGATAATATATCTTTACACTTATTGGATCAAAATAGTGAGCTAGTGAATTTCAGAGGAGAGGAAATTGTGATTCGACTTGAATTAAAAGAAATTAAATAATATTAATACATTGAATTAAAGATAGTAATAAAATTACAACATGGGTATTGAATTTGGAAACCGGTGGAGTAATCATATAAATAGTAGTACGAATAATGACAACACTACTATTAATAACGATTTCTCAAGGAAGGAACTAGGTGAATTAGGAAAGAAGCTAATCACAAAAAGTGACAAGAAATCACCTAATAGTTATAACGCATTAACAAAAGAAAAGAAAATATTTTTATTACAAAACGGATTCCGATTGAAGGAAAGAAATAATATCAAATAACATAGTTATGTTATCCATATTAGAAAAAGTTGGATTTAGTGATATTATAAATGAACAATATCATACCTATGTTCCAATTTCACAGAATTACAATAACAATGATGAAGTAAGAATAACGGTATCAAATCAAGATATGTACCTGAACATTAGCAACAGTTTATTGATGTTTGAAGGAACTGTCAAAGCTAAAGAAAAAATTGATGCGGTAAACTTCAGAATTGTGAACAATGGATATATGCATCTTTTTGAGGAAATTAGTTATATGTTGAATGGTATGCTTGTGGACTTTATAAGATCACCAGGTATAGCAACTACTCTTAAAGCACGTGTCTCTTACAGCTCTGAAGAAAGTAAGTCATTAGATATGGCTGGATGGCATTCTGATCTTCAACCTACACACAGCAACTTTTTTATTAATGCAGATGGAACAGGATCATTCTTAGTATGTATCCCTTTGAAATTTATTTTTGGATTCTGTGAAGATTATAATCGAATTATATTAAATAGTAAACAAGAATTGATTTTACTACGAGCACGTACAGATATGAATATATGTCAATCTACCTGTACAGAATTATCCATCAAGTTGGATAAAATTGAGTGGCGTATTCCACATATTACGCTTAACGATGAAAATAGATTAAAGTTTTTGAGAACTTTAAATGCAGACAACACAATTCAAATGGGCTTCAGAAAATGCACTTATATTGAATTACCTTCACTTCGGAAAACTGATAATGACGTATGGAATGTACGTACGAGTACCAACCTACAAAAACCTCGTTATATAATAGTTGCTTATCAAACAAAACGACATGATGATGCAAAGAAAGACGTTAGTCAATTTGATCATGTTGATATACGTAATGTGAAACTGTATTTAAATGAGGTAGCTTACCCTTACACAAACCTCAATATGTCGTATGATAAAAATAGTTACGTAACAGCATATTGGATGTATACAGCATTTCAGTCAAGCTACTATGGGAAAACGTATAATGAGCCTATTATGAATTACAACAATTTTAAAAATAGCCCTTTATATGTATTTGATTGTTCCAAACAAGCGGAAGCTGTAAAAACTAGTACAATTGACACTCAAATTGAAATAAATTCTAGAAAAGAATTTCCTGCAAATACTAAAGTGTGTTGCTTAATAATTTGTGATAACTTATTTGAATATACACCTTTAACTAATACAGTTCGAAAAACAATATAATCAATACTAAGTAAAATGTAATTAAAAATTGTATTGGGCTTAATTTGGTTTGGACTTATAGAAATAGTAGATAAGGTAGCATATATAAATGAAATTAAATTACTTCGTTTCATTCAAGCACTTAAAACGAATGTTCACGTTTGAGAAGTAAAGTGTATCATTGTATCAGTGTATCATTGTATCATTAAAGATATATTCTCATAGAGATATTTTTATAATGACATCTATAGTTCTGTTGTTTTTAAGTGCGCTAATTATTTTTAATGTAGTAATATGCCAAAATCAAGTGCATGACATTAATCAAAATATTACATACAATCTAAATGGGGAAGTATATGTGAAACACAAGACAAAGAATGGTACATTTCATGCTCAGTATAAGCCAGTAGCGCAACAAATATTTAATTTCAATTTCGTCGTAGAATGCGTAAAAGAAATCAAACTCGTCTTAATGAGAATATTCCGTCAATTATTGTTGATAACACATCACACATGAATAAAATAGATTCTTCATTAGCTAGCATAGAAGTAAATAAAGTAAATCGTACTAATAATGTGCAAGAAATTGATTTAATAGCAATGACAACAGTAATAATACCGACATCTGCGAATACAACACCACTAATACAAAAGCAATATAATGTGAATAATATGGATAATACTAGTACATCATCCGATATTACATTAAATCTTCAAATTCAAATGAACAAGATAGAAAATATAAGAAAAAGATTAAAATATGTTCAAGATCGCTTAGATATGTGTACGGCAAAAATGACTGAATTGGAAAGTAGAAATTTATTATGTGCAAGTGAAATGAATTATTTTCAAATCGATTTGGAAAGGTGTGCCCGTACACGATCATCGTTAGAAAGAGGTGAAGCGAATTCACAAACAAAATTAGAACTGCAAGATTGTATTGATGACACTATTGAATTAAAAGTAGATTTTTCAAATTGCATGGCTAAAAATAATGGTTTACTCTTTGAGAATATGGGTCTATTTGATAAATTAAAGAAATATGAGTTGTATAATGATATATATAATACACCACCACCAACAATTATATCAGCAGATAATCTTGATTTTCAATCATTGTATAATGATTTATGGCACAAGTGTAAAAATACTAGTTCATTACAATAATGAAATCGCAGGGAATTGCAAGATATAAAAGAGTGCAATTTAATGATGAACTTACAGTTTACTTTGTACCACTAAAGTGTGAAAGTCGGTCCGGTCTTATTTGGCAACAAAGTGCACTCGATCGTCATAGAATTTCCAAACGAATTGAAGATATACGTATATTACTGGAACATATTTTAATAGCGAGAATAAAGATTAATTAATAAGCATGGTCTTTATAGTAATTGACATACAAGGTTTCTTCGTCAACGAAATATTCGAAGCCAAAGAATTATCCATATGTTTTGGAGATGACAAAGTATACACCTATCTTATAAAACCAATTTTTCGATTTGCTCAATTAAGTGAATATTCTAAGAAAAATATAATCTGGATTGAGAAAAATAATCATAATATACGTTATGGTTCCGGTTACGTATTATCTTACTATATTAGTAATATTCTACATACCATCATCAAACACACAGGTTTCAAAAACAATATATGTGAAAGGAACGGCAAAAAGGGATTTCCTCTACAAGTACATAAAACCAGACGGTGATGTGAAAATTTTAAACCTGGAAGAAGATACGGATTGCATTAAGTTGGATAAATCATATCATGATTGTATTCATCACACAACTTCATTTGCTCATTGTTTAGCAGTTAATGTAAAAAGTTTATATAATTACGTTAAATGTACTAAACAAATTTGGTAAATACATATTTTTCAATATTAAAATATTGTTTGCTATTTATTATTAATCCAATCCCAATTCACTCACTATTTTTATCAATAACATAAATATAATAGTCCTCTTTATTTCAACTATTCAAACCAATCACAACGATCTACCACCATTTTGTTACCCTCCTCAATACCTATCCAACGATACCAAACAACCATATACTACAACCATCCACAAACCCCAACCCCAACTCGCGCCCCCCGCAATGCCCCCCCATTCTATGCACTCTTCAAGACCTCTACAACGATATCATTCAACCATACACTACCACTTTATGATGATGCACACACTCACCACCACAACCACCATCCCCCAAATTAGGCCTAAACTCTATTCTTACCCGTCGCAAATACTTACACCGGATGTCACATGCTAAACGCACGGACGCCCTACGCGCTAGCCCCAACTATGCTTAGCATTTGCCTACTAAATGATCACCGGAAGTCCATTTAAAATTGCATTGAAAATTATACGCTATCCACGACAATGCTATTAGTATTGCCAGAAAAGATCACCGGAAGTGCATTTGAAATAGCATAGGAAAATATTGCCCAGTCACCGCCTTTTATCACTACTTACTCTGATAAAAAGAGCATAAAATTTAACAGCATTATCCACTTTAAATATACGAAAAAATCAGAAGTTTAATCTTCTGAATTTAAAAGTACATTAGATAATGATTTTCCATTTTCCAAATGTATTATTGCGCCTACTGCTGGTCGACCGCCAACAAACTTGAATATGTTTTTTTCTAAGTTGTCAAATAACAGCGCCTTAAAAATTTCTCAAGAAAAATGGAGTAATCTGCAAACATTATAGGACTATGTGCCACCGAAATTTCACAAATTTTATAAAGACATGGAGCATGGATCCAAGGCTCGCAAAAAGAAGAAAATTACAGAAGACGAAAACATCATTCCTACGGCTTCTGCATCTAACACTGAAACTCAAGACTCTGATCAGGACTCGGTTGTTGAAGAGGATATATTATTAGATTCGGATTATGAAATTTAGCTTGTAAAATTACATTTTTTTTTCTAAATAAAACTGTTTTTGATATTTTGGCTCTATTTATTTTCAATGTATGTTGCATTGATTTAGAATAGTATAGGTTTAAGTGCAATTTAAAAAAAACTTGTATATAATCAATTATGGATAAGTTTTATACTTATTACAAGAAATATTAGCCTTTTCA
This sequence comes from Leptodirus hochenwartii, assembly GCA_947310635.1. Taxonomy (NCBI): domain Eukaryota; kingdom Metazoa; phylum Arthropoda; class Insecta; order Coleoptera; family Leiodidae; genus Leptodirus; species Leptodirus hochenwartii. The sequence goes on from CAMZJO010000001.1 coordinate 896,979, forward strand.
GACGCTATATGTGTAAAAAATTTTTTTATTACGTAATTCAATAATTAATAAAGTCCAGTCAACTTTCATGTTAATTATTTCAAAACTATAAAAATGTTACTTATACCCTTTCTATTCTAACCCCCTCAATTCATTTTATGTCATATGTGATAACACTAAGGCACAACTATCTCAACGAGCTCAGAAGTATGAAGTTGTTCTAGAGCCTTTTAGTATATTTTTTGATTGGAAATTGTCAACAGAAGAAGGAAAGAAAGTGTTAAGAAAGTTGAAGGATATGTACAAAAATGACATTGACGTTTGTACTTTGGAAGATGAATTGGACCATTTCTTAATATTTCTAAAAGAAAACGAGGACACCATAAAAACCACACCAGACAATCCAGATATCTTAGATTTCTCGTGTGATAGTGGTGTCGATAGATATCACATCTATCGAGCCGCCAAAGAAATGTCTTGCACATTTCCGAATATTGAAATATTATTGAAGATTTTTCTAACAATTCCCTTATCTAATGCGTCCGGAGAAAAATCAATTTTTGTTTTAAAGAGAGTAAAAAATGATTTAAAGAATACAATGGGAGAAGAAAGACTAAATAACTTGGCCATTTTGTATAAGAGCAGGAAATTTTAAACCGCATTGACACTGCCAAAATAATTGATAATTTTGCAAGAAATAAAGCAAGACGGAAATTTATATAAAAATATTTTTTAAATAAATTTATTTAATGTGTAACGGTATGAATTTTTTCTTTACTTTTCTTTTTTGTTAATATGAGAGTTTTCTTGCAACTTCTATTTCTAACTTGAGTTTGAGGGCTCCGAAATTTTTACCGCTTGGGGCCTCCACTTGACTTGAGCCGCCACTGATCAGCCAGGGAAGTTCGACATCGAGATCAACTCCTATTGGAACATCTAGCCTTAAGACAATCAGATTCACATGGAATTCATCATGATAATTTGCTTAATGTCACTGCCGTTTAAAGTGCGAACTCGAGAATAACGCAAAAGTTCAGTTTTTCGGTACGTGTACCAGTTTAAGTGAAAACTATCCAACCGATACATCACCCCCAGACACCGCATGTGAGCCTAGAGCATAGAGCAGTGGTCCTCAACCCTATGCCCGCGGGCACCATGGCGCCCGCCGTCCGTTTTACGTGTGCCCGCCGCAGTGCGACCACGATAAAAAATAATAATATTTAGTAATTAAACAGAGAAATATAAGCGAAAATAATTATATCGTTATAATTTTCAAAATAATAATTCTTTCCAGAAAATCCTGTTGAAATAACATCTTATGGGTGTAGTTTGGTTTGTCTCCGTCTCTGTAATAACGCCCTCTAGTAATGCGTTCATGATATTGTTCAGATACTTGATGGAAAAGTTGCTGAATAAATATAGCAGTGTCCTAGAGGTGGCTATGTAATGTTTACGTCGGCGTGAGTGGTGGGGTTAGCTAGGTTGGTTTGTGCTGTGTAAGATAAACGTACATTCGACCTGTTTATTATTTTTCCTTGTTTTTAAATACTTTGTTATTTTATCCCCAAAATGAGTGGATCAAATAAAAGACAACGAACCTACAGTTTTAACACTGACTGAGAGGAATCATATTGTTTCGTCTATTTAAAAAATAATTGTTTTTGTTTGTTGTGCGGCAGTATTGTTGCAGTGCCGAAAAAACATAATGTTGAACGCCACTTCCACACAGTACATGCCACTTTTAATACGAGCTATCCACTTAAATCTGAATTAAGAAAGAAGAAAATAAATCAAGTAAAATCAAACCTGAATGCCCAACAATCGGTATTCACTAGGCCTGTAGTAAATTCTAAAAATGCCACGATTGCTTCTTTAAAAATTTCTCACCTGCTCGCAAAGAAGAAAAAGCGTTTCCAAGATGGTGAGTTGTTAAAAGAAGCATTTCTGACTGGCGCTGATTGCTTATTTGAGGGATTTTCTAACAAACGTAAGATTATGTCAGCAATACAAAACTTACAGTTGTCAGATAACACCGTCACAAGAAGAATACATGACATTTCAAAATACATAAAAACTCAATTAAAGAGGGACTTGGAAATATGTGACTGGTTTTCACTACAATTTGACGAGTCTACAGATATATCACACAGCACATTTAGCAGTTATGGTGAGAATGGTATTTAGTAACTTTACTGTAAAAGAATATTTACTGAAAATATTACCCATGAAAGGACGAACAACAGGTGAGGATATCTATAACACATTTAGGACATATGCAAAGTCAATAGATATGCCTTTGCACAAGTTGTCTGCAATAACCACTGATGGAGCACCAGCAATGGTTGGTAATATCAATGGATTTGTTGCCCTCTGCAAGAAAGATAAATCATTTCCAATTTTTTTGTCGTATCACTGTATTATCCACCAGGAAGTTTTGTGTGGTAGAATACTACCCTTCGGACATGTAATAAAAATAGTCACAAAAATTGTCAACTCTATTCGAGCAGCGCCTTTGCCACACCGTCTTTTCAAGGCCTTATTAGAAAATTCTGATCCTGATCTTATTCTACATAATGAAGTACGTTGGCTCAGTAAAGGCAAAGTTCTTGCAAGATTTGTAAATTTAATTGAAGAAAAATAAAAAATTATCTCAATACTAAAAAACAAAATTTTATTGAACTAACGAACCGTTGCTGGATGGTGGATTTGGGCTTCACCACAGACATAATGGAAAATTGAATTATTTAAACTTGGAGCTGCAGGGAGAAGACAAACATATAGCTGTTATGATAGGGTCTGTAAACTCGTTTAAAGCTAAACTGGTTTTGTGGATATCACATCTGCAGAAGAAGTCACTTGTGCATTTTCCACATATGGAAAAAATGATAGGCGACGGTGACATTGACTTGTCATCATTTGTTATCAACCTTCAATTACTTCAAGACCAGTTTGAAACGCGATTTCAACAGTTTAATATCATCGAGCCAATTGTCACCTTTTTTATCAATCCATTTATTTACCAAGTAAACGTAACCTAAATAGCAGCATATATTGCAGAGCTTATTCAAGTAAAGACAGAAGAACTGGAGCTAGAAATTTTGGACCTTCAAAACGACATTGTCCTAAAATCCAATGTATCAGATGAGGACTTCTGGAATATAGTTGACATAAACAAATTTCCATTCTTGAAAAGAGTAGCATACAAAATTAAATCGTTTTTCGGTTCTACATACTTGTGTGAATCATTGTTTTCAACAATGAATATCATAAAATCAAAGTACAGATCTCGACATACAGATGAACATCTTGATGATTGCTTACGAGCAGGAATATCATCATACTCTCCTAATTACGAAGCAATGGTCAATGAAATGCAATGCCTACGTTCACATTGACTTTGATATTTCTATTTTTTTTAAAAGAATTTTGGTAATATGGTCGAATTTGGGCAATTCTGATTGGTCAATTTTTTTTTAAATCAGCCAATAAAAACATTAAAATTTAAATTAAATATTGTTGGAACATTAAAATCTTAATAAATTTAGTCCGGACCCTAACTGATATTTTTCGTATTCTAACCCGTTGTTTGCAATTTTTAGCTATAAATGTACATTTTAAAGTTGCTATTAAAAATAATTATTCGTTGCATATTTGCCCCAATTCGACCCAATTACCAGAATTTTTATACTATTATTTACTACTTATTATTTATTTTACATAAAAATATAAAGAATAATTTTTATAATTTATAATTATATTTTTGGAATTAAATATTTTTTGTGCATTATATGTATTATTGATTATGTCCAAACTATAAATATACCTTGAAAAAATAAATGGTGCCCGCCGCCCGACGGCATTCTAGAATGTGCTCTTGGGTGCAAAAAGGTTGGGGACCCCTGGCATAGAGCATACACAGCCAAGTGTAGTTCAAGTTCCGGTACGTGTAATACAGCCAAGTGTACTTCAAGTTCCGGTTTAATGTATGTTTTAGACATTTACCACAAAAATTGAGCAGATGCTATCCGTTGGTATAATTAAAGGTGTAAGGCAATTGTCTCAAGATGTAATATACTCGACGATAATAAATACCACTCACCGCATGAATAATTCAAGCACAATTACCTCAACCTTACAAACACAAATAAAAAATGCTAGAATATGGGGAAAAATTATAATTCCGACAATAAGTCAAAGACAGTGTGGAATTCCATGAATTACTTTTCAATATATTTCATCGATCATGGCCTATAATATTCATTAATTATGGCCCATAGTATTCATTAATCGTGGCTCTCGTAAATCGATTTGTAAGTGTTAAATATAGAATATAAACTATACTGTTGTCTATGCTGTTGAATATTAACTAAGCGTTAGCGGAATAGCGAACCGCTATAGTAAAAGGCTTCGCACCCTTCCCATATGTTCCTAATATCTCCCCAAGAACTCAGACATGCTTCACTGGCTTCGAGCTGTTTGCAATCTGATCCCAATCACAAACAATAAATAAACAATAAATAAAGGGATGATCTTGGCGAAAACAGGAAGTTCCTGCAGATAGCTCTAATATATCGGGGTGACCTAATTGGCGAATAGACTTAACAAAATAACGAAAATAGATAAAGTTATAAATAGGTATAACATTTAATAATAAAAATATTTGGTTATAATAAAATACAATATAATGTCGCAGGCCCAATAAGCGTGATTAACTACAACTACCGTAAAGCATAAGCGTAAATATTCTATTGATATTATAAGCGTAGTTATAAATAAGCGTAAGTTGCCCTATGTTCGTGCTGGGAAAAGGGAGCATAAACAAATGACGGTGCAAGACGCGTACAACAAAAGGTCGGTATTTATCGCGTATAAGACTGGCCAGCGTTAAACGTAATACACCACGCGCGTTATATGGTATGCAAAGCAGGCGAACATCCGGTATCTATTGCCCGTATAACGCGATAAAATTATAGGAATTATAATATTTAATTAACACTCGATTGTACTCGATTTAAACGTTTTGGGTAAATTGTGGGTAACTCTAGAGTAATGGATCTCATTCATGCGTTTTATGACAATGCCAAACGTGAAACTATTATTGAATTAGATTCAATAAAAAAGAATAGGAAAAATTTCTCTGTAAATTTAGACGAGTGGACTAGCAAAAGAAATCATAGATATTTAAACATTAATGTACACCACTTGGCAGAAGATTTCAATTTGGGATTAGTGCCAATAGCTGGTTCCTGTGATGCTCAGAGAACATTAGAATTGGTATCTGAAAGGCTACAAAATTTCAACTTGAATCTAGAAACTGACATAGTTGCAGCAACAAATGATGGTGCTGCTGTTATGAAAAAATTTGGCAAATTATCATCTATAATTAATCAACTATGCTTTTCACACGCCATCCACTTAGCAGTTACTGATGTGTTATATAAACATAGAGAAATGGCTGAAGCTGAAGCCGAAGTAAATGTTTCAAGTGAGGAATCGGAAGATGAAGATGAAGACGAATATAACGATTATGAAGATTCTCTTTATTATGTTTGTAACCGAGAACATCCTATTTTGTCTGACAATTACAAACAATCAGTTTCACAAATTAGAAAAATTTGTAAGTTCTTTAGAAAATCTCCAGTAAGAAACACCATTCTTCAAAATTATATCAAACAAGAAAAAGGAAATGAATTAAATTTAATTCTTGACTGCAAAACAAGGTGGAATAGTATAGAGGACATGATTGGAAGATTTCTGGCAGTAAAAGAATGTGTTGTTTTAGCATTGAATGATATTGGTTCTTCTTATATGTGGAATGAAGCTCAATATCCTAAACTTTTGGAACTTCATAAAGTCTTGGGACCGATTCGTGTAGCAGCTGAAGGCTTAGGGCGACGAGATGTCAATTTATTAACAAGTGAAGGTATATTTGAATTTCTGTTAAATGAACTAAAAAATTTAAACACTGAAATAAGTTTGAAATTATTATGCTTTAGAAGAACGAATTCAAGAAAGAAAACAAGTAGAATTAGCAACTCTTTTGCTGTATTTGCAAAATCCACAATACATTTACAGTTCAGCAAAGAAATCTAGTGTACTTTCTGTAGCTTCAAAAACCGAAATTATTAAGTTATCTGGAAAGATATTGTCTAGAATATTTCCAAATTATTATGTGGAAACCGATTCTGATGAAGAGCAAATCGAAGAAACTACTCATCAGAGTAATGCCTTTTTAAAGGAAGCCATGGAAAAATCTATTCATAAGTTTCTTGAAGACCCTGAAGAAAAACTTACAAATCCAAAGATACTGAAAGCTAAATTTTTATTATTTGAGGCAACGAATAAAAGAACCAAAAACTTAGATTTGTTATTTGATGCCCTGAAAACTATAAAACCAAGCTCAGTAGCTAGTGAACGAGTATTTTCAATTTCAGGCAATATTGTGTCCAAAATAAGAACAAGACTTAGCCACCGTTCAGTGGATATTTTATGTTTTTTTAAATCCAATTTTCTTAGGAGAAATTAAAATTAGTGAAATAAATATAAATATTATTTGAAATTTGAAATTTTTGTTTGAGTTTTCGTTATTTTGTGTAAATAATGCGTAATCCTTATTTTTTTTTTAATATTTTAACTTTGATATTGATTTCGTTTTTTGTTATTTTATATAAATTAAATTAAATATATTTCCCATTCCATTTTTTTGACAAAAATTCGAAAACCGGCTAAAACCGTTTTTTTTGGAAATCTGGAATTCGAAAACCGGTTTTTCAAAAAGTAGGTTTTTGTATAAACCCTAGACGATGGTTGAACGCGAGCTGCAGAGAGCATCGCCACGTCAGTCTGGCGTGTAATCGACCGATTTGATATTGGCATTACTGCGGTCAGTCCACTCTTGTTTGTTTACATTGTCTATAATACCTATTCGGTTTTTGTTGTGCTGTGCGATATCAGTGGTAGATTCACTATCACGAAAATGCAGCCCATTAAAAAGAATAACAAGACAAGTGGAATGTTGTATTAAAAGTTACCCAGGTCACTTTACAACTGATGGTACAGTAGTATACTGTACACTTTGTGAAAAGCGTATTCCGTCTTCGAAGAAGTATCAGATTGATCAACATGTTAGTATAGCTGCAAGAAATATCGTATATATTGTTGAGAAATAATAGAGAGGTGACCTACAAAGCTAGTTTGTTGGAATATCCTTATTATAAGTTAATATTTGTGATAGGGTAGAAAGAAGTATATTAGAAGAAGTATATAAAGAAGAAGAGGTATATCTCATCTGAATATGAGATATACCTCTCGAAACCGGTAACCAATATAAATCAAACAATCTTATAAGGACTTACTTCTTTCTACCCTATTACAAACATAGTGTTCCTTCATACATAATCCTGATATCCATCAGGCATCTGCCGTAAGACAAAGAGTCTCGTTACTTTATTACCAGGTATGTATCGTAGAAAGAGTCGGAACTTCTTGCCTAATCTAAATTAAATACAAATTTGATAATTTGTAAATTTAGTAAAAACTCAATTTAAAAAATTTGCTACTCTATTACATCACATGTCATTGTTATAATTTTTTAAAGTTATCCTACAATCACACAAATTCGTAAAGATTTGATGTCGCACTCTGGCATATTAATATTTAGTTTCCGTAAAGTTCAGTAAGGATACTATAAAATAAACATAAAATATTCGTAATGTTTCATTATAAAATTTGCATTAATTTTTATTGTGCTCTTCTGTACACATTGTAGAGCTAAAACTATTTTTAGAATGTCGATAAACCTTATAAAAGTGTACAAATTTCAAACAACATAATTCTTATTTAAACAGGAAGTGGTTCTTATTTGACTATCCTCTATATTTTTGTTTTCGTAGAATCATTCAAAACGAATTGATTTTTATCTATCAAATCAGTGTGCGGTCGTAGTCTAAGCCAGAATTTAAATTACAGACAAATTGTAACAACCAAAAAATAAAAAATAAATTATAAGTGGAGAAAATAACAATAAAAATTAATTTTCCATATCCCCGTTCTTGCGCTGCAAGAGTATGTATGCATGGCTTACCCCAATCTCTCGACTATGATGTTGGATGATGGATATATACATCATGGCATAATGGATATAGCTTGTTGTAAGAAGTGCGGAACTAATATCAAGAGATATGCAGAATCCATAGTGTGTAAAAGTCTGTGCGCGGGACAATTTCATATTTCATGTGCGGGTATATCCGAAAAATTATCGCAATCCAAGTGCACATACCGCTGAGACAGCATCGACCTCCACCAATGGCCTAGTCAGGCATAGAGTTCATACACCTGAGAAATTTGAAACCGCATCAAAATCCGCGGAATTAAAAATCGCGATACCTATTGCTAACCCATTTCAACCCAGGGAAGAAAGCAGTGATGCCATGTCGACCAATAACGTGCTAGATTCCACGTACAATAATGTAAATGCACAAACTACAAGCGCAGAGACGCAACGATCTGAAATAGAGAGAGAGACTTACAAATTTGCCCAAAAGATGACTGCAGAAGCCATAAATATAAAATGGATAATGAATAGACGGAAGTTGCATCAAGAAAAACTAAAAGAAATTCTCCTGAAGACCAAACTCGACACACACGTCAAAAACTGATTACTGATTATAAAATGGTAAATGCAACGAACAGATTTCAGTTACTGGAAGGCCTAAAGGAAAACATAGATACTACTGAGATTACAGGAAGTAGAAACACAAATATAAATAATAGCATCAAAGCTAAACCTCCACCTCTATTCCTTGCAAGTATAAACGATATAAATGGTTTGACAGCTCTGCTTAACTCAAATGACAAAATTAAAAACAAATACAACTTAAAAGTTAAGTTAATAACTGAAGATGAAGAAGTTTATCGCAATGCGGTCAAAGACCTTAATACAAATGATGTGACATACTTCACATATCAACTAAAATATCAGCGCAACTTTCGTGTAGTAATAAAGGGTCTGCACCATTTTACAAACCTAGAAGATCTGAAAGATGAAATTATAAGAAAAGGGCACTGTGTAAAAAATATCTACAATGTTAAAAGCAGACGCGATAAACAACCTATACCAATGTTCTTTATAGACATAGAACCTACGGAAAATAATAGAGACATCTATGAAGTAAAAAAATTACTTTATTGTACAATAAATATTGAACCCATACGCCAACCTCGACAAATACCTCAATACCCAAACTGCATAAGATTTGGCCATAGCAAAAATTTCTGCATAAGACAAACTAGGTGCATTAAATGCGGAGATCTTCATACCAGTATAAATTGCATCGTAACGGAGCGCAAAGTTCTAAAGTGTGTCCGCTGCGAACAAATCCATCCGGCAAACTACAAGGGATGTACAGTATATAAGGAACTTCAGCAGAAAAAATTTCCGACATTACGAAATAAGACCAGTCAACCAGATCAACCTAAAAACGAGCACCCAGTTCGATCTAACCATATCAGAGATGGCCAATCTTTTGCTTCGATCTTGCGTAATACAGAAACAACTACAAGCATCTTAGAAAACGGAAAGGTAAACTCAAACCCACCAGAAGACAGATTAAACAAACTGGAGAAATTAGTTGAGCAAATGGCTCAACGTATGGATACGTTAATGTGTATCATGTCCAAACTGCTTGATAAACTGAACTAATGAACTCTTGCATTAAGATAGCTGTATGGAACGCCAATAGTTTAGTGAACCACAGACTGGAAGTATCTGCATTCCTGAAAGAACATAATATTGATATAATGTTAATATCAGAAATACATTATACAAATCACAATTATTTGAGGATATATAACTACAAAATCTACAATACCAAACACCCTGATGGCAAAGTCCGTGGTGGAAGTGCAATCATTATTAAAAATGGTCTTTAATAAAACACCATGAAAGCTGTATGTACGAATCGAAACATATACAGGCAACCAACATTGTCATTGAGGAATTGCACGGACCGATAACGATTTCTGCAATCTACAGCCCACCACGCCATGTAATTAAGGAAGAATAATACAATGAATTTTACACAACTCTAGGAAATAAGATCTTAGCTTGTGGCGACTATAATGCAAAGCACACAAGATGGGGATCAAGACTAATCAATCCCAAAGGACGACAGCTGGAGAAGTGTTTAGTTCGAAATAATCTAAATACTTTGTCCACTGGGAAACCTACTTATTGGCCTAGTGACCGGAATAAAATACCAGATCTCGTCGATTTTTGTGTATATAAAGATATACCCAAAGACAATCTATTGATAGAAGAAAACTTCGATCTATCCTCAGACCACTCAGTTATTATAGTGACACTGAGTTCCAGAGTAATAAAAAAACAAACACCAATACGTACAACTTATAAGAGAACGAACTGGGTACTTTTTAAAGAGCATATTGAGAAAAACATCGGAATTAATATTCCATTAAAAACGGCTGAAGATATCGACAACGCTGTAGAACACCTGACAAACACAATACTGCAAGCAGCCTGGAACTCAACGCCAGAAATACCAGTGAACCTCAAAGTACATCATTGCTCCAAAACAGCTAGACTAGCCATTCCAGAAAAAAGAAGTCTAAGAAAAACCTGGTTGAATACAAGATGTCCCCGAGACAAAGCGAAACTAAATAGAGCAACAAGAAATCTCAAAGAATTGCTTCACAATGAGAAAAATCTAGAAATTCAAGAATACGATATTCGTTAAAGAATTGACTGTATACGCCGGCTAGAGCGCACTATCGTCTAACTTCGGACGTGTACTTTTCTAGTCAGCTGGTTGTAAGGAGATTGTAAGATGGCTTAAAAATCGAAGAAGTTCTATATTCAGCAATACGAGTTCAACAATTAAGCCAATGGTTGCGACCATTAAGTCACAACGAATTAGTATCTTATGCCGACGAAAATACTCTATAATTTCATGTTGGAGTATCGCAAAATATAAGATAAGGATGGTTCTGTTATCGCTATAATTACTAAATTGCACCTGCATTACAGATTTTAAATAAGTAAGAGTTCGCAATATTAATACATAACAGTAAATAAGGTTTTCTTTTTTCAAGGGACTCTGAGATATATGAAATATAACGAATGCAATAAATAAAATTGCTGCTACAGCGATAAACTCTCGTATCGATTTATGTCTTATGCCGATGAAAAGCCTCCACATAATTTCATATTACAGTACCACAAAAAGTGAGATACGACTGCTTTTGATACCGCTGTCATTACTCGATTGTACTCGATTTAAACGTTTTGGGTAAATTGTTCTATAGCAGCGATTATAAATTTGTAATGAGATTCATTTAGTGCATAAGCTATTATATTGTGTAATATTATATAATAATATTTAAACTACAACAGAATAATTCTGTTTGTAGCATAATAAATAAGATGTAATTGCTATGCAGATTCATATGATGATATAGTAAAGAAGCAGCAAAACCATATTTGATTTATATTTACTGTTTGTAAAATAGTACATAATAAAATAAAAAATTATGATATCCTGCGCAAGTTTATATTACAGACGTGGTCTTACTCTATAAATATATATAGTATTCATCGCTAAATATGAATAAATATTCATGTTCCAAGTGTGTGAAAAAATTCTACAATTACATGAGCTAGAAGTATTTAATTAAATTGTTAATTCAAAAAATATATAAATATATGCAACATAATAATATATTCAGAAGTTCTGGAGGCGACGGATACTTGGGCATTGTTCGGCCATGCGATGGAATATGAGCGAACATTTGTAATTTAATTTTAATGACTTCGTGCCTAAGTTTTTCATATTTAAGTAAAAAAAATTCTAAAAAGCTATATACTAAGTGTGGCCATATCCACCCAATGATCGACAGTAGGTAATCTTTAACGAATTTCGCAATAATTCTCTCATGTTTTTTTTTCATTCTCTCACACCGACTGTCAACATGGTTTTCGAAAAAACAGATCAAAGGAATCAGCTAGCATATCTTTCATTCAACATATTTTTGATGATGTTGAAAAAGGGAAGAGAAAATGGGTCTATTTTTTTATCTGAGTCGTGTTTTTGACACTATCTTGTGATTTTATTATTTATAAACTTGAAAAACTGGGGATTAGAGGTACTTTACTAAGTTGGACTCGTTCATATCTTTATGTTAGTTCTATGTGTGTAATTCTTAATGTTCAACAATCTTCTGACTATGTAAATATGGGTGTTCCCCAAGGTTGTCCTTGGAACCCTCATTTGCCATTTATATATTAACGATCTAACTTAGTTTATTACAAAAGGGGCAGTGACTATGTACGTGGATGAAACATCCATTATTGTATCCTTAGGAAACATCAATGACTTATTGGTGTCAGCTGATCAAACTATTATTGACTTTAACAAATGGTGTGATAAAAATTGTTTAATTCTAAATGTATAGAAAATGGAATGTGTTTATTTTTTCAAGAAAAAAGTACTAGATGAACCCATCAAACTTATCTCTTATGATATTGATCTAAAAACATCAATTAGTATAAAATTTCTTGGTACTATGATGGACTCTAACTTTTATTTTAATACGCATATTGATGCGGTATGTAAAAAAATAAAATCTGCCTATTTTGCTATTTATCAGCTTAACTCATGTTTGTCCATAAATCATTTACTCAATGTATACTATGCGTTAGTTTACTCGCATGTCTTATTATGGGGTTAAGCGGTAAATTGCAATAGGATATTTATGTTGCAAAAGCGTATCCTCAGACTTATATTCAATTTAAAACGTAGGGAATCCTGTAAACCAAATTTTCCAACCATGATATTCTGTTTTCCTTCTATATATATATTTTAAAAGCAATATCTTATGTATGGCAAAATAGTGAAAAATTCTGTGATAACTATGCATAACTATAACACACGTTATTACCACTTGTTACGGATAACACCACATACACGATCGTTTTATTAAAAATCTCCCATTTATGCATGCATTAAACTGTACAAGTTACCTATGCGTCTAAAATCAATAGAAACTTAGAAGTATTTTATTTTTAATGTAAAATGGTATCTTATTAATAAATGCTTCTACTCTATAAACGATTATTATAACTGTGATACTTAATTTTTATGTGTGATATTGGATGTTTATTAATAATATTTTTTTGAGGATTTACATTTGTAAGATATATTATTATTATTGGTACGATATACGTGTAATTGTATATGTATCTGCAACAGCCGCTGTGATAAATAAATATTCTATTCTATTAAATAAAACCGTTGGCACAAAAATTGGATCGGGTGAGGTTTGATGATATAAATGTTTTCGAATTTATCAACAATGAAGATTTAAATAAATCAGAACTTAGGCAATTATTAGAGGATTCTGCATTGAATATAAGAGCCACCAGGAAACCTTGAGTCTCGATGAAACAAACATAAATTTTAATCGCGAATACAGATAATATAAACCGAGAACTTGAGTTGGTTAAAAAAGTGGAAACGTATTTCACAAATATGGATCCATCATTGGAGCGTTCTATGCGGTTTAAAAGGAATTTACAAGACCGTCCAGCTGCATATCTTAAACATCATAGCGCTTGAAAGCTACTTAATGCTTGTTACGGTATTTGGGTGATATTCTATATGTTTCTTTTATATATTAATGACTTAACCGATCTACCAATCTCTGGTCACTTTACATTATTTGCAGACGACACAACTGTTCTCTGGACTGTTCCACGCCACCTCGCAGATTCACTTTCAAATATTATTAATAAATATTATTAATTCTCAAAAAATAAACTGTTTCTAAATTCAACTAAAACATCTTATATGGTATTTAAAAATTCAACACTTAATTTATCAATCAAAACCAATAATTCAGAAATTTTACCTGCAAATGGTATAAAGTTCCTGGGGTTAATTATAGATAAGGAATTAAAATTTGTGCAACATATAAATAACTTATCTAAGAAATTGTAAAACTGCAATATGTGTTTATTATGCGTTATTTGAATCAAGGCTACGATATGGGATTCACATCTGGGGAAGTTGAAGTAGTGGAAATTTTCAAAAAATATTCAAAATTCAAAAGAGGGCTGTACGCATCCAAAATTATGTATCCTCACTCTAGCTAGTAATATAATTATTGAACTTTGGGTGTTAGCATTTGAGAATCGTAACAAATTTGTATTGACTAAAGATAAACATAATTATATGACGCGATCGCAAAATAATATTTATTTTGACAAGCCAAATTCTGCATTTTATAAAAATTCATTCATGTATATGTCACGTGTTATGTACAATAAACTGCCTGAGCGTTATAAAATTATAAATAGTAAACAGAAGTTTAAAACAATGCTAAGATCCATTACGGGTAAAATGTGGTTTACGGTAAAAATTCCTAAAAATCCGGCGTTAATTTTTCTGTGTCCAGGAAGGTCCAAAAACCATAAAAACAAAAAAAAATCGAGGCGGTCGAAATTATTTTAATCCCAAAATGAACATCAAAAAGGACCAAAACAAATGTCCGTAAAAAATACATACAGTAATCTAACACTGGTTAGGTAACGTCAGTGCGCCACATACAGTAATCTTCCGTTAGACGAGTCAAGCCGTCAGGTGCACGTCGTGGGGGGGATGCGCGCCGTGTCGTAAACAATGCTGTGTCGTACACTGCCAGAAAGCAAGTTACTAGTCCTATAACAATCGGAACTACTACCTGCTTATGACAATCTGAAATAACTACAACAGGACAGTCACCATGTTTTTTCGTTTTTTTCTCATTCGGACGATTTTTTTCCATTTTTTGGTGGACTATACAAAAAATTCGTGATTATTTTTTTTTAGTATGGAATCCGATGGGATAAAAAAATGGCCGCTAAGCCTGTTGACCATCAACGACTTGTGTAGGCAGCCGAAAGATGTTGTTTTGGGCCAGTTGCAAAAATGGGGGTTGATACCGCCAGATGATGGGTCGTATCTGTGTCCGAAATGTAACCAACCGATGGTTTTAGGCTCAGATGATTCAAGGTAAACCTATTTTTGACTGAAAGATCATATTTTAAACCACATAAAAACACTAAACAAATAATTTTTGGATTTTTTTCACTTATAAATGTTGTAAACATGATTTTTCAAAAATTTGCATATTTTTGAAGGATTGACGGGTACAGATGGCGATGCCCACATAAAGTAGTACGTAACAAGAAAAGGGTTGCCTGTGGCCAGTTTGTGGAATTTCGAGCCGGAACGTTTTTGGCAGGGTGTCCCACTTGTCGATTTTTCAAATCATCGGATTTGTGCGACTCTGGGTGTCCAATTGTTTGTTGACCTATGCGTCTGAAGAGCTGCGCATTGGCAACCAGGCATGCGTTGATTGGGCGTCATTCTGCAGGGAGGTACTGGTCAACGAGTTTCTATTACATCCTCAGAAACTCGGCGGCAAAGATAAAGTGGTCGAAATCGATGAGAGCAAATTTGGCCGTCGAAAGTACCACAGAGGTCATCGTGTCGAAGGTCAGTGGGTGCTTGGAGGCTATGAACGGGGGACGGGACGAATATTCATGGTCCCTGTGGAAAAAAGGTAACTTGTTTGGCTTATTTTTTTGCTTAGCAGCTTTTTTTACAGTTTTTTGAACAAAAAAATGCTATTCAAGTGATTTTTTTAGAGATTCGGCGACATTGTTACCCCTGATAGAAACGTGGATTGAGCCAGGCACCACGATAGTCTCAGATTTTTGGCGCGCCTATGACGGAATGGATTCGGAAAAGTTCACCCATCTGAAGGTATAAAATTTTCTGTAAAAATTCAGCACAATGCTATATTTTCAAATTTTTGCATGTTTAGGTGAACCACAGTCTTCATTTCAAGGATCCAGAGACGGGGGTGCATACGAATTCCATAGAATCCAGCTGGAATGCGGTAAAAAGACTATTGACCCCCTCAAATCACAAAAAATCGAATATGCCCGGAAATTTGGCCCGCTACATGTTCAACAAGCGTTGCAAAGAATTACAACTGGATCGTACAGTAGAATTTTTGCGCCTGGCTGGTAAATTGTACGACCCCCGGCGGCCAGCAGCAGCTGCGGACCCGGAAAAATCAGAGTCTGACAGTTCACAAGATGACACAGTGGGCGATTTTTTATGAAGTAAAATATTTTGTTGAAAAATTTTTTAAAATAAAAATTGTGTTTTTGCGACTTTAATTTAAATATTTTAGGAAATGAGGGTTTTTAGGGTGGACACTTTGGCTGTGGATTGAAAAAACCATAGAAACATAGTAATTGCTGTGAAAATTGCAAATTTTCCTCAAAAGAAAAATTTGCATAAATTTGCATATTTCTCAGCAATTACATGTTTCCGCCTGGTTTTTTCAATTCAGTGTTAAAGTTTCCACCCTAAAAAGGCCAAAAAACCCTCATTCCTCAAAATATGCAAATTTACCGTAAACGTAATTCGCTCCTTCATTACTATTGATAAAGCGTACTATTCGATTGACGAGTTCTTAACAGATACTCTTACATAGTTATATTATATTTGAAGACAATATTTTTTTTGGCATTTTAATTCGTACTAAAATTTAATATATAACTATTTATAAAACTATTTAACCATAATTTACATAAAATTACCATATAATTAACCCTAAACATTGACACTGAAGATTCGCTGACACTTAGCAAACTAATTCTATGCTAAGAAGTGATCAGAGTTTTATTCAGAAGAAGCATTCAGAACATCATAGAATTACAACCATCTTAGAATCATTACCTATTGGAATGGTTTCACAAATTCCACTAGATTACATGCATTTAGCTTGTATTGGGGTGGCTAAAAAAATGTGTAAATTTTGGGTTCATGGCGAAAAGTTTAACAAAAGTTTGAGGTATAATATTTTTTTTTGATTTGATTTCAAATGGATAAATGGATGCACGATGCAATATTCCAAAAGAATTTGCTAGGAAACCTAGGTCAATTTTAGATATTGATAGATGGAAAGCGACAGAATTACGACAATTTTTATTATATACAGGACCTGTAGTTTTAAAATCAATAATTGGAATTAATTTATCTGGAGATCAAGTATACAAATTTCTTAGGTTTAAGTGTAGCTATAAGAATATTAGCCGATAGTAAGTTTTATATATTACATAACGAATTTGCAGGATCTTTAAATCTGTGGTTCGTTAAAGTTTCTCTAAATTATATGGCAAGGAGCATCTCTCCTATAATGTGCATAATTTAATTCATTTGTGTGCTGATGCAAAAGATCATAGTGCACTAGACCAATTTAATGCCTTCAAATTTGAAAATTATATGTATCATTTAAAACAAAAATAAAAATATCTGGTAATGCACTGCAACAATTACACAACCGTTTAGAAGAGGAGATTGCAATTGGCAGCAGCAGTAAGGCAAATATTAAGTCGAAAATATATCCAATTATAGTAAGGAAACAAAGTGGCGATGTACTAATGGATTTGTAGTTAGGGACATGCCACCTGATAAAGTTGTGATATTCGAAGACGGTAAATATGGAGAAGTTATAGAAATCACAGCAAAAGCAATTGTAACAGTCAAAATTTATAATAAATATAGTTATTTTTTTAAAAATTCTTGTAATTCTCAAATGCTCGGCATTATTGAAGTTTTAGACACTGACGTTGACATTAAGGATATAGGTTACAATTTAATAAAAAATAAATGTGTGAAACTAAGCTCAAATCGTACTAATTACAGTATTATGCTTCAGTTAATAAATTAGTTTAAAAAGCTAGTTAAAATTTAGTAAGTTAGTTCAGTTATAGGTAGTCTACATCTTATTAATAATAATTGCTGTTAGGTTGTTGCTAAATAATCCCGAGAGGGTATACGCAATAAATTAGTAGTCTTATTTACTGTTCGTTGCCAAATGACCAATGCCAAATGAGTTACCACTCGCGGGTATATATAATATTATGTAATATAATATACAGCTATTTTTTTTTTAATTGGCGGAGAATTTCGGTAGTCGTCTGCGCATAGGGTTGTGTTTAACGGGGTTATATAATACCAGTGGTGCCAGACAAAAAAAAAACTCTATGTCCAAGAATTTAAATTTGTCACTATTTTATAGCTATCGTTCAAATACTTATGACATAAATATGATACTATACTAAGTATTTATCAACATTTCTTATATTCTAGTATAACTTTTCTGCATTTTGTATTAATTTAAGAGAATTCATTCTAATTGCATAAAATGGTTACAACTGTGCGTGGTGATTTGTCAACATTGCAATACTTACAACGCACACCTTCTGCACTAGACACACCTACTTATTCTTTGGAGAAGACAGAGGCGTAGCATGTTTTGGTAGAATTATATTTATTGAAATAAGTTATATTTTTGTTCAAAAGCGAAATAATATTCTATACCCAGCTCGAAGTCAACCCAAAGCTAATAGGTAAGAGTTAATTAGTAATTATAAATTTCGTGCACTTATTTGCAATTTTCTATTATGTAACAATATAATTACCTATATGTTTATATTTCAGTAAAAGTACCTGTTTCAAAATGGCTGCACGAAAGCACTTACGAAGCCAAGCTCGTGAGATTGTTTATAATGTCTTTCGAGTATTTTGGCAACCAGAATACCCACAGTATGACCGATGTAAAAATACTGGTATCAGAAGTAACAAAAGTTCCCCATCATACCGTCGAACGAATTATTTCTGAGGTAAAAAAACCGCGTGGAGAAGTAAATCAACCAAGATTCTCATCTCCAACAAAGCGTACCCGTAAGAGAACAATAAATATGTTGGATTACGAGAAGAATGACTATCGGACCATAATTTATAATTAGCATTTAACGGAAGGTGGCCGTATTACTCTTGCTGGTCTGGACGAAAAAACTGAAGCTGGATTTCGATTGGGAAGGTTCTTGGGCTTTCCTTTGGAAAATGGTACATGAATTGGGTTTCCGATGGAAAAATTCAAGGGACAACCGTTCAGTTCTTATACAATAGAATCATATAAGATTGCAACGAATTAATTATTTGGAAAGAATATCCTTTTTCCGAGAACAAAATAGACCAATTATATTCATGGCTGAAACGTACATTCATAGTGGAGATACAACAGATAAAACTTGGTCAGATAATTCAGGCAAAGGTTTGCTAAACAAAATATCGAAAGGACAAAGGCTCATTATATTACATGCCGGCGGAGAGATGGGTTTTCTACCGAATTGCCTTTTAATTTTTAGGTCTGGTTTAAAAAGTGGCGATTAACCATGACGAAATGAATTCTACGAATTACGAGAAATGGTTAGAAGAAAAACTTATACCAAATCTGCCGGAAAGATCAGTTTTGGTCATTGATAACGCCCCGTATCATAACATCCAAATTGATAAGGCCCCAACGTCAAATAGCAACAAAAGCCAAATGGTGAAATGGCTACGGAAACGAAACGTGATCTGTTCGCTAAAAATGCTGAAACAGCAATTATATGAATTGATAAAAGCGAATAAACCGTATCACATTTGCTATAAATTTAACGAAAAATTGAAGCAATATGGACATACCATTTTCAGATTGCCGCCTTATCACCCGGAACTCAATCCAATTGAAATGATATGGGTGCAAGTGAAGAACCGAGTGAGTGCTTTAAATACGACTTTCAAACTTGATGATGTACGAAAACTTACTGAAGACGAGTTCAACAATGTTAGCATCGAGGATTGGAAGAAGTGTTGCATCATGTTTTAGAAATTGAGAAAACTAAATTTGGCTCGGAAATTCAGATAGATACTTTTACAGAAGATCTCATTATTAATATTAATGGAGATACAGATAGTGACAGCGATGGTTATGATGATGATTTATAATATACAAAATTAAAATATTTGTGTATATAGCTTTAATTTTACTTTATTTCTTTTTTTTATATTATGTTTTCAATTGATTCTATTTTGTAATAAATTAATTTTTTATATCTCTTATCTCTAGTTAATATTAATCCTTTTAAAACATAATTATTATTATATAAATATACTAAATATTCCATCGTTAATAAAAATACGAACATTGAACAATATTTTTAATAAGTGGGAAATAAATATATAAAATATCAGCTGAAGTTTAAGTGATTTTATTTCGAATTTATTTTCAAATTTTATTAAGTGATAAATAGGCGCCATATTTGACTTCATTAGTTAAAGAGTCCTCAATCCTAAAGATTGGTTGGAAACAGCACGCCATGCCGATCTATCCTGAGCTAATCCCTTCATCTCCCTATAGCTATTCATCTCAACGTCTTCAACTATCTGACTCACATACTCCAATCTAGGCCTACCTACCCCTCTCTTTCCCTCCACTCTACCTTCTATGATCAATTGCATAATCCCCCCATGCCTAAGAATATGCCCTACTAATCTGTCTCTCCTACGCTGTAACAGTCTCCAAATACTTCTCTTCTCCCCTACTAACTCTAGTACAGCTTCATTTGTTACTTTATCTTCCCAACCAATCCTCATCATCCTCCTATAACACCACATTTCAAGTGCTTCTAATCTACGCTTCTCTTCCTTTCCTATAGTCCACGCCTCACACCCGTACAGTGCTACACTCCAAACATATACCTTCAGTAATCTTTTTCTAATACCCAAGTCAATATTTGATCTTAAAATCTGTTCTTTTTCTACGAATGCCTTCCTACCCTGTGCTATCCTACACTTTATATCTACCTTGCTTCGATTATCTTTTGTGATTCTACTGCCTAAATAACAAAAATCTGACACTTCTTCGATTCTATTATCTCCTATTGTGATCCTCATTTTTCTACTGCATTCCTTTTTGTCACACCTCATCACTTTAGTTTTACCTATATTTATTTTCATGTTAAAATCCCTAGTCAATACTGCCTGCATACCATTCAATACCCTTTCTAAATTCTTTTCGCTTTCTTCCAATATAGCTATATTGACTTCATATAATTTTTAAATAATATTAGTGATACTTTTCATGAATTTGCAAAAAAATGTACTGCACTGGAATATTCAATGTGCTACACGACTTATACCATACTATTTTGAATAGCACTGCTATGTACTGTATTGGTCAAGCCATTATGCCGGTTTTGATTTATGATGCGTATACTTCTGTCATTCTCCGCCAATTAAAAACAAACCAGCCGTACCTAGCTATATTATATAATAATAAACTACAAAAAGCGTAACAAATAAGTTTCCTGAGTTTCATTTTAGCAATGTTAAATTCTGTTCATAAGATTTTTTTTCATTTCTGATCGTATGATTCACGTCCCAAATCCCACCCTGCCCATCAGCCCACAATATCTTGAGAGTATAGCTACCTTAAGCAAGCGGAAACTCAGCTCAGTTGATTTTATGAGAAGATAACAGATTATTACAATTCTCTACCTAATACTAAAAAGTTACTCCTCGGTGATTTTAATTTAGATCTCAGTTCTAATAACATACTAATACGGCATACCAACTTATCGCAAATGAATTTACATTATCACTTCTGTATAGTTTTTATCACTTCTATCAATTGGTACTGTGGAACCATACATACGAGTGGTTTTCGTGTAGTATTCTTTCGTCTAGTTTAGTTTAATTTCTATTGGATTTATTTTTATTCTATTTTTTTACTGAAAGTGTTCTTATTTTACGTGCGGATATTGACAATTAAAAGTGCAGGAAAGTGATAACGAACTCCCTTAGGGGGGGACTGGAGAATGTTTTATGCTTCACACAACTTACAATCTTTTGAAAACAAACTTTGTTAGTGGTGTATTAATATATATAAAAAAGTGCAATTTCTTGAGGACAAGGTAATGCCCAAATCGTGCTCCAAGTGCAACCAAGAAATCAACAGATATCAATGCTGGATATTCAATCGAACAATTTATTTTCGATAGAAATAGCGATGATATTGATATATGGTGCTCTGATTGTGCTAGTAAAAAATCACAAAATTCCCAAAAACATTTAACTAGTCCGCAAAAATGGAGCCGTAGCGCGTCCGATATATGCAGCTCCAATTTATAACCCCAAATACGACCAGCGTAGTGAACTCCAGCTGTGACCTACAAACGGTACGTGATAATATCGCAAACTTTGCAATAACAGAATATGCAACAATCAATGACAACAATATAGAAATGAGCGGCGCAAGAAGCTCCAATACTATTACTAGTATAGCGTCGACAATGTTGCCGCTACAAATAAAAATGAGCCAGAATCAAAGAATATTACACCTGCAGCGATAGCGACTAGCCATGAAGCCAATGTTGCCGGAACGAACCAGACCGCACAAAAACTAAACCAAATGGAAATCTCTCAACCAATACCAGAAAATCCGACGCAGGAAGCTGATTGGAAAACTGTAGAGAACAAGAAACGACAACGGTCTAGCACAGGAACATTAAACAAGCCAAAATGTCAAACGCTCATGGATGATTATTGGTTGAATAAACTAGTAAGTACCCGTAACTCATACAATTCTCTCAGTCAGGATGGTCAAGATGTTCAAGAGACTCCACATATAGAAGAAGCAAAACCACAGAAACCGCCACCCATGCTTGTAAGTGGAGTACAAAATATAATGCCTTTAGAAAACCTATTAGACGAGATAGCTAAGGAACAATACAAATTCAAAATACTTTCAAACGATCAACTGGAATTATAACCTAATTTTGCAGAAACGTACTCTCTGATTACAAAAGCTCTAAAAATAAGAAATACAGAATTTTACACTTACCAAAGGAAGCAGGATAAAGCTTTCAAAGTTGTATTAAAAATGTACATCCTAGTGTTCATATAAGTGATTTAACACTAGAAATTCAAAACTATGATCATAAAGTTATCAGAATATTTAACATTACAGCAAAGAATTACAAAAAGGCCACTTCCTCTTTTTTTTGTTGAATTAGAAGCAGCCAAAAATAATAAGGATATTTACAAAATTAAATATGTAATGAACTCGGTTATGTCTTTTGAGCAACAGCACAAAAAGAGAGATATACATCAATGCACGAGATGTCAAGCCTATGGGCCTAAAAGCTATTACTTTAAAAGTCCTCGTTCTGTAAAATGCGCAGGAAGTCATCACACTATTGACTGTAGTAGAAAGGAAAAGAACACTGAAGTAAAATGCTTCAATTGCAGTGGTAATCACCCAGCAAGTTATAAAGGATGTGTAGTACGCAAACAACTACTGCAAAAATTATACCCCAAGCTAAGAGTAAAAAGGCTAATTCAAAATCAGCAAATCCCAACAACAGAGTACAATCTCTGTATGGACAAACAGTATGGACAATCAGCGAATGAGATCAATGTCGGTACATACGCCCAGACCGTGAAGGGACATATTCATCAAAAGGATATAGAACTTTCAAATTCGAGCAACCAACAAGGTAATAAAAAGCTAGAGGATATGATGTGCCAATTAATGGGAAGGATGGATATAATGTTAAACCTTCTCACTATGCTTGTCTCTAAAATGCATTAATGTCTGCACCACTAAAAATATCAGTATGCAATTCGAACGGATTAGCATGTAGAGCAGACGAACTAAAATTATTCTTAAAAAACGAGAATATAGATTATTATGCTTATATCAGAGACACATTTCACAAACAAAAATTACATAAAAGTACCAAACTACTCCATATACGGTACACAACATCCTAATGTGCTTCATAAAACAGCTCAAAAACACGAATAGTGCTGGAATTGATAATATAACTGCCGGAATTTTAAAATCAATTTGTGAGGTGAAAGTATCTCCGCTAACGCATATAATAAATCTGTGCATCATGACGGCTACATTTCCTGACTGCCTTAAATATGGTCATATTTGTCCAAAGTGGGAATAGTAAAGACATCAATAATTATCGTCCGATAACTCTAGTTAATGTCTTGTCAAAGGTGTTTGAAAAAGTTGTAATGTCTAAAATAGTGAAATTTCTTGATAAATTTAACGTAATTGTCGATGAACATGGTTTTCGACAAACAAGATCAACTGAAACGGCTGTACTGCATCTTTTTAAATTTATATCTGATGAAATTGATAAAGGAAACTATGTTGTAGGACTTTCTTTTGATCAATCTAAAGCATTCTATCTTGTTGATATAGATTTTCTGTTAAATAAGCTAGAATACAACGGTATAAGAGGTCATGTAAATAGCTTAATCAAATCATTTGCGGAGAATCGACATGTTGCTGTTAAAGTGAATTCTTTACTATCTGATTGGCAAACAATAAATCAAGGAGTGCCGCAAGACACAGTCTGTTCCTGTTTTGTTTAGCAATTTTATAAATGATTTACGGAGAATTATATGCCAGGTTCATATTTGTATGTTTACGGATGACACTGTCATTGCCATATCTGATCCAACTGAAGAGGGTATTTATCGGAAAATTGAAATTACGTGCACTGATCTACATAGCTGGTGCCAGCAAAATAACTTTGTATTAAACGTACTAAAAACGAAATACTTACAATTTTACAATTCGAGGATAATTCCTAATATTAATGAACACATTATTCTCAAATACTGTATATTTTCTGGGAACTACATTAGATAGTAATCTACATTTCTTATTCCATGTACAAAATATATGCAATAAACTTAATTCTGCCTACTATGCGATTCTGAAATTGAAAACAGTGTTTTCCGTAAAAGAACTATTACAAACTTACTTTGCGCTAGCAGTAAGCCACATTACGTACAATATGGTGTTATGGGGAGGTCGTACCTCAATGAAGAGGATTTCTATTCCACAGAAAAGAATAATAAGATTTATTTTAAATCTTAAAGTAAGAGAAAGCTGCAAGCAGGCCTTTATTAAGCATAAATTGTTCACTGTACCGTGTATGTATATTTATAAGTGTGTTTGCTATTTTAAGCGCAACAGCAACCTATTCAATAAATTAAGCTATGGTAAAAGTTCACGGTACGGGAATATTATACTAGAAATTCCCAAACATACTCAAACGTTCTATGAAAAATGCGCATACTATCAATGTATTAAACTTTACACTAAAATATCTAATAGCATAAAATGTAGAGATTTCTTCCAATTTAAGCAAGCCCTGAAACTATTACTGCAAGAAAAGGCTTATTACAATATAAATGATTTTTTAGATAATGTTATATAATGTTTTAATGGTAATATATATATTTCATCTGTATATATTTATGTATAGTTACTAATGTATGGACCTCTAATGCATACTTTATAAATTTCTATAATTACGAGATGATCTATAATACAAGGAATTTCTAACACAAACAAAGTGCACGAATTAGACACACTACTCCACAATTACAACATATCTATCTGTATAATCTGTGAGCACTGGCTGACTCACCATAACGCCGAGAACCTTCAACTTACCGGATACAAAATAATAGCAAACAACGCTAGATGCGATTACAACAGAGGAGGAGTTCTCATTATCGCAAAAAACATGTTCCAAGCAGAGGAAGTACCGGTCAGCTCGTGCGCGGAGAAAAATTTCGAGGCATGTGTAGCGCACCTAACTATAGGCGATAGATATATATAATATAATATATAATATAAAATAATATAATAGATATAATCGAGGTATATACTACACCTAACTCGGACAAAAAAGAATTTTTTACCAGATTAGAAGCAATCTTAGTATCTATATCGAAGAACTGGAACCCATGTAGATAAACATGGGTTCCAGTTCTTCTGTGGGGATTTCAACATCAACCTCAAACAAGATTCGTACCTCAAACACCAATTTATCAACTTGATTCTACAGTACAATCTGCAACATACCGTCACTGACTTCACTAGAGTCACGCGCAGATCACAAACAAGTATAGACAATATATTTACAAACTCTGTGCAGTTAGTCTCGCGAACACAAGCAGCCCCTCAACAACGCAGAAACACACCATACTCCTATACAAAACATACATACAACCAATACTTACCTACGCCCCCGGGATACCGGGGCCCCAAATTCAATTTATTAAAAATAATTTATTTATTAAAATTTATTAATATTAAAATTCAAATTATTTACAAAAAATTAAAACAACTTTTTTCTTCACAGTAAGGAATGAAGACATCAAAGTGGGGCAGAAAAGCGAAAAAAAAAAAAGAAAAACCTGGAAATTGTTGAGAGCCAAAGAAATGCATTGCATAAGTTTTTTACAGTAAATTCAGAGACAGAGTTGCCATCAACATCTATTCTAGATAAATTGTCTGCGTTCAAAACTTCTTCTGAACCACACAGGCCTATAAGTGAAGAAGAGAAAAAAGAAGAACAAGTTCAAGCATGTTGAGCATCAAGAGTTTGAAAATGCTACTGATAAAAGGGAGTGTGAAGACGCAGAAGATAGAGATAGTCCAGACAAACTCTTGAATATAGACATCGAAGTAATAAATGATATAGCTTTATGGCCAACAATTTTTTCAGATGCTATTATTGACCATATTCTTAAACACAAACCAAAAAATATCGGGAATATAGAGAATTTGAAATCAGTGTATAAAGACAGAGATGAAGTTTATTACAGAGGACTTTCTTATAATCATTTTGACAGAAAGAAATCACATGGAATCATGGAAAAGAGAACTTGGCTGATATATTCAGAAACAAGCAAAAGTGTTTACTGCTACCCTTGCAAAATTCTTTTCAAAATCAAAGTCTAAATTAAAAACTGGTTTTCAAAATTTGAAATCAATTACTCTTATTTTATCGGACCACGAAGTTTCAAAAGAACACATGTCAGCCATGTGTACTCTGTACAAAACATCAACCAAATTCAATAGAATTGATACTCAACTATTACAGGAAAAGGAAAAAGAAGAATGTTACTGCAGAAAAGTGTTGAAAAGAATTGCGTCAACAATAAAATTATTGAGTTGCTTATTTATGACGAATTTGTAGGCGTTATTGGCAATCAAGTAAGAGCTGAAATAATTGAAGAAATGAAATCTGCGACTTATTATAGAATAATTGTTGACTCCACTCCTGATATTTCTCATGTCGACCAATATAAAGGAAAGATGTGTGGGATTCATTCCCATAGATAAACACAACGCTTCATACTTGAAATAAGAAGTTTTGGAAACTTTAACAAAATTATGAGTGGATATTAAAAACTGTCGAGGACAATCTTTTGATATAGCTTCAAATATGTCAGGAAAGTACTCAGGTTTGCAAGCACGCAATAAAGAACATAGTCCAAGTGCGGTTTTTATTCCGTGTGCTTTATTCTTTAAATTTAATTGGAAATTTCGCTGCAGAAAGCGAAAATAGAATAGCGCTGCAGTTCAATATTTTATGTTTGTGCAGAAGTTTTCAGATTTTTCTCTGCGTCAACTCATCGCTGGAAAAATTGAACGAGTAAACTAGAAATGTGTAAAGATAAACAATCCGTCTCACTGAAAAGAGTTTCTGATACAAGATGGTCAGCAAAAGCAGACGCTGTATTAGCTATAAAACTTGGATTCGCCCATATAAGAGGCTTTAAATGAAATTTGTAATGCAGAAAAAAACAACTTACGATAGTGGAGGCGATTTCACTTCTGAAGAAAACGGACAAATATGAAACCGCCCTAATGACAGTGATTTGGAATACTATTTTGCAAAGAATAAATGCTACTAGTAAATCACTGCAATCAAAAAAAAAATTTAAGGAATACAATGGGAGAAGAAAGACTAAATAACTTGACAATTTTGTTGTATATAGAGCAGGAAATTTTAAACCGCATTGACACTGCCAAAATAATTGATGATTTTGCAAGAAATAAAGCAAGACGGAAATTCATGTAAAATATTTTTTAAATAAATTGATTTAATGTGTAATGGTATGAAATTTTTCTTTACTTTTCTTTTTTGTTAATAAAGTTATGAGAGTTTTCTTGCAATTTCTATTTCTAACTTGAGTTTGAGGGCCTCGAAATTTTTACCGCTTGGGGCCTCCACTTCACTTGAGCCGCCACTGATCAGCCAGTGAAGTTCGATATCGAGATAAACTCCTATTGGAACATCTAACCTTAAGACAATCATATTCACATGGAATTCATCATCACAATTTGCTTAATGACACTGCCGTTTAAAGTGCGAACTCGAGAATAACGCAAAAGTTCAGTTGTACCAGTTTAAGTGAACACAATCCAACCGATATATCAGCCGCGAACAACTGGACCATGGAAACGGAGCCAGAAGAAGGCCTGTTCATCCCGCTACCAAATAGAAAGAGAAGGAAGAGAGAGAGACCCCCGCCTTCAGACAACGACGAGATCCGCACACAAAACAGGTACGAAGCTTTGTCCTCCTCCGAAGACGAGGAGAGCGAAGCGGAGACCGCAAATATACAACCGCCACCAAACACCACCACACGAAACAATATACCACCCATATTTGTCTACACTAATAAGACAGTATGGCTCCTAACTAACCCTAAACACTTCACCAAAACAGAACCCATAATCAAGCACAACCTAGATCATCTCACAATCAAGCCACACAACATTCACGACGCCATCGCCATCAACAGCTTCCTCAAAGCTGAAGACATAAAACACTTTGCGTACTCACGACAAAACTGCAAAACTCATAATAAAGCCACTGCCACGCGACATCACCATCGCAGTCATCAAATCTGCAATCACACTGTCGTGACAACATTTTTATAAACTTTTCTACAGGAAACTATGTAACTATTCCTGTAGATACCAAAATATCTGACCATATTGGTCAATGCATTATTTTATCAGATATATACAAGAATGTTAATTCAAATCGAGAAATCAAATCAATAGGGCCCATAAATCAAGTTGGATTATACTCTTTCTTTATGAATGTTT
The DNA here is from genome assembly GCA_947310635.1 of Leptodirus hochenwartii. Classification (NCBI taxonomy): domain Eukaryota; kingdom Metazoa; phylum Arthropoda; class Insecta; order Coleoptera; family Leiodidae; genus Leptodirus; species Leptodirus hochenwartii. The sequence continues at coordinate 925,863 of CAMZJO010000001.1, forward strand.
CTAACAGTTGTACAATGTTCTTAGGTAACAATAATTTAAGTTTTACGACCAAGTTTACGAACTATTTTAACATTATTTGTAATGCATATCTAATATCTTTTCCTACTCGTACTTTGAAATTACGTAAACGTGATGATGGAGTGAAGTGGTTCCATGAAGGTTTAAGGAAACTTAGAAACGAGCACGCTTTAGCTTGCGAACTTTACAAAATTTATAAATCTAATGAATTACTTGTTTTGAAAAGAACTCTGAGAGTTAAGCACATGGAAGAAATTATAAATGCAAAGATCGAGGCAAACAATAATTTTATCTCTAAGGCAACCAATCCTATCAAATCAATGTGGAAATTAATTAACTCTCACAGGTCTATTAGCGACTCGAGTGCTGTGTCAGTTATTGATCCAAATGTATTTAACAAATAATTTGCAAATATTAGTGCTCCCACAACTGCTTCCACTAGTAATGATGATGATAATCAGTTATCTCAATCATGTGATGCAATTAAAATATGTAATGTTCCAGTTCCGGATGGAAACATGTTCAAATTTCGGAATGTGTCTCAAGTTGAAACTAGATATTTTGAAATTGCTAAAAAATAGCAATGCAAGAGATTCGTATGGAATGTGCTCGATAGTCAACTTGATAGCAAGTGATTTTCGGCTGGCGCATTCAACTGTTTCGACAATCTTGAGGGATAAAGATAAAATAAAAGACTAAATAAAAGCATCAACAGGCAATGCCATAACTAGGCAACGAAAAGGCTTGATTCCTGAAATGGAAAAAGCATTGGCGATTTGGTTTGATGACCAGATACAAAAAATAATGCCAATAAAGCTGTTAATAATCCATACCAAAGCACGTAGTATTTTTGAGACTTTAAGCAGAGGTTCCGAACCTGGGGGTAATTACCCCTCGGGGGGTAAACATGCTAATCTTCAGGGGTAACAGAGAACAATTTGTTAACCGAAGGCTGAATCCTGAGTCACGGCGCATCACGCATGCGGAATCCGACATGTATAAACCTGTATAAACCTGTCCGAACTGAGAGGGGGCGCGCATAACATTTTAAAATTGGGGTAAAATTTGATTTCCTAACAGATTACGGGGGTAGCAGTATTATAAAGGTTAGGAACCACTGCTTTAAAGGAACGCGAAGGCGATAAAACTACGGAAACATTTGCAGCTAGTCATGGATGGTTCCAACGGTTTCGTAGAATATGTAATTTGCATAATTGTCCGGCAAGCGCGCGACGTAGAACCAAATAAAAAGTAGATGAATTCGATGAAATTATTGTGAAACGAGTCTGCTTTCACAATAATTTCAAGATCTACAGCACTTCGCTATACCAGCGAAAGCTGCCTTAGTGCTGTTTTTTTTTTAAATATATATAATATATATTTAACTTTAGTCTTTATACTTCAATAAGTTTTGTTACCTAAGGAAAACTTTTGAATAATTTTTATATAAAAAAATAGTTCAGTTAACATTTGTACTCAAATATACGCGGCCACACTGCCCGATAATAAGCATAGCGACCAAATCTTAAAGTACATATAATTAATCGCGCCTGCCTGACCCCACTCGCCCTGCCTACCCGTTACCGAACAGAAGAGGTAGCACAACGAGTAATAACACTATGAACAGTGTCAATATCCTCATCGGTAATCTTGCCGTTGATTATGGACCAAAGATTTTTCGCTATTGATAACAAATTCTCGTTTTCTTTCATAGGAATTCCTTGCAATATCAAATTGTTCCTTCAACTATAATTTTCGACACTGTGAATGTATTCCGTTGTTCAAGCGTCTTTGGCCTCAAAGCTATTTTTTAACAGGGACAAAAGTAACGGTTTCCTTTTGAAAATCCGTGATCTTATCATTGGCAAATTCAATAGACCGAGGTTCCTCTTCATATTTCCGCTGCATATCTGCATAGGACTGTAACGTAGCCAATTTCTTTTCGATATTCAATACATCCTTGGAATTTGACGTCAACAGTTTCGCCAAGCATGTCAGGAGACACCCCATTAGTTAAAGCGATTTTTTAATAAAGCGTTATTTGGTTTACATCAATACTAATACAGATTGATAGCGTGACTCACACGATCCGTTACAGGGGATAATGCCTAGCGAGTGTCGGTTAATCCTTTTGATACAAGCAGAAAATTCCACTGGCATGGTGAAAATTAAGTAAAATATTCAACAAAATGAACAAAACTCACAAACTCTTAATATTATTGATCGACCGCTTCACTAATTATACGTAAAAGGAAAGTATAGTGTTCTAACCCGTTCTATTAAAAATTGGGCAATTTCCAAAATATTTACAACAATGTGGATAGATGTTCAACTATAAACGAGAGATATTGTCAATTACGTAACTGCGGACGAATTTCAGAATATTCTAAACGCATTTGTCTGTTACTATGTTGTAGCACAAATTATTCATAAGTTGAGGATTTGTTACATAGCACGACGAATATATAGTTTTGATGAATAAAAAATAATTTCCCGATGATTTTGAATTCATGATAACTGAATAAGTAGCAACAAATACTTTTGTTACTAATTATAATAAATTATCGTTTTAACCTTTCCATTGCAGTAAGTTGCATTATCGCGCTAGTGCTCAAAGAAATGGCGCAATACCTTACATTTTACACAATTTAGTAATTTGTAGACAACTTATATTGTTGTTAAATAGTTAGTTTATATTGCAAAATGATATTGCAACATATTGAGTAAAAATGATGGTTTTTCAGACATTCTCAGACGTCGTGCTAACAGCAATGTTTTATAGACATTACAGCAGCACATGATAATGTGCATTTGGGTATATTGGTAGACTACATTTTAAAATGCCACAAATTTACAATAAAAGCATTTTTAATAATAGATTCGGTCTTTCTAATAAGAGAAACATATATTAGACTAAAGAAGACGACCACAACCAAGAGGAACCGGTATTCAATAAAATATTACATTTTTGGATCAAATATATAACCCAATTCATTCTTTGAAAAACGAAATATTTTAGATGTCTCCGAAATGGTGATGCAATATTCTCATAAAAGGATTGAAATTAGAATTTTAAAAGCCGTACCAATGTTCTATTGATCTAATGGAAATATTTCATAATACGAATACATCCTCAACAAACCATTCGCTAACAATCCCAGCACTGTATCGTTTTCCTTGCCTCGCAAAATATAACTTTGATTTAGACTTGTGCAATCACAAACTAAAGACATTATAGAAGAATAATTAATTGCAACTCTCTAAATTCTACTCGTAATGGATCGAAGCTCGTTGCTAGTTTATTTTATTTATTCAATTTAAGCTACTAATTTTCCGAAATCCTTTCATCAATAATTCTTACAAAAACTATCACAACAAGATTTAATTGTAGAAAGTTAGCACCTGTATAGACATTACGAATTGTTTGACAACCAACACTACCAATCACACTATGCAAACTTTGATATTTGGGCAATTTTCACACAACATCCATGGTACGGCAAAAAAATCCTTTCTACCAAAAAATCATGCGATAGTGGGATTCGAACACATGACATCCAGTGCGTTAGTATTCGTCCTAACAACGATATCGTCTATACCACGATGGCTCCCTTTTATTTCATAATCACCCCTTCCATGATGAATTTGATGATAGTTCACCTGGTCCACTAAATGTGGCACAATTTGCTTGCCATCAAATTTGACTGTTTTTCCGATTCCATTATTATTCGTTTGCATTCATAAATTCGGAACCGGAGCCGATGTCTGAGACTTCCTGTTGATATTGGACCGTATATTAATTGATTACGACCAACATATCAAGCAAGTTACACAAATGGTCACGGTTGGGCGATTCACAACATCTATGTTGATGTTTATCTTCTCCAAAAGACCCTCCGTGTGATTCAAACACACGATCTCGTGTGCGTTGATATTCGTCCTAACGACGAATGATATCGGCCACACCCACAGTGATCTCCATTCTTAACTACGTCTTCTTGATGAACTTGACGATAATGCTCCTGGTATTATAATTGCGGTACTTCGGTATTGATGGTTTTTGGAGCTTGTTGGTCACTTCATTCGATAGTTTCTTTTAATAAAAATTCACTTGTCATTAAATATAACTTTTACTGATGCAATAATTAACAGTATATATGTTCATATGATGAGGAGGATGATGAGGATTGGTTGGGAAGATAAAGTAACAAATGAAGCTGTACTAGAGTTAGTAGGGGAGAAGAGAAGTATTTGGAGAGTGCTACAGCGTAGGAGAGACAGATTAGTAGGGCATATTCTTAGGCATGGGGGGATTATGCAATTGATCATAGATGGTAGAGTGGAGGGAAAGAGAGGGGTAGGTAGGCCTAGATTGGAGTATGAGTCAGATAGTTGAAGACGTTGAGATGAATAGCTATAGGGAGATGAAGGGATTAGCTCAGGATAGATCGGCATGGCGTGCTGTTTCCAACCAATCTTTAGGATTGCGGACTCTTTTTCTAAACTTAAATGTTCATAGAATCGGGCACGTTTTGTAGATCAGCGGCCATTGAACATAACACCAAAAATCCAATAAGAGGGCAGTAGATCAGTATCACTCTGCAGACGCTAGTGTATAAATTCTGTTCATACATAAATAACATAAAACCTATAATCGTTAATGCGCCAAATACCATACCACCAATAAACTGAAACCGCAAATTATATACCGCGAAATAATATATTTTCTTTGGAACGCCTGTCATTTTCTATAAAATAATGTACTTTATCAATGACGATGTATATATAGATATTGCAAGTACACATAAAAGAGAGAATCAGAAGGGAATCACATTTCCAGAAAGTTCATAGGCGAGGAAGTGCTGCACTCTGTTGGTGATATATAGATTGTGGTTGTGTTGAAATATTTTCGTTTGTGAATGTTGAAAGCATCTATTATAATAATCTAGTTAGTTAAAGGACATGTATTGCGCATAAATAACTTCCGTAAATACCATAATGTGTGTTTTAGACATTTACTACAAAAATTGAGCGGATGCTATCCGTTTGTATAATCGAAGATGTAATATACTCGACGATAATAAATACCACTCACCACAAGAAAAATTCAAGCACAATTACCTCAAGCTTACGAACACAAATAAAAAATGCTAGAATATGGGGAAAAATTATAATTCCGACAATAAGTCAAAGACGGTGTGGAATTCCATAAATTAGTTTTCAATATATTTCATCGATCATGGCCTATAATATTCATTAATTATGGCCCATAGTATTCATTAATCGTGACTCTCATAAATGGATTTGTAAGTGTTAAATATGGAATATAAACGATGCTGTTGTCTGTCGCCCAGAGTTAAATTAATAAAGGAGATGGAAGTGTTTGGATGTTTATATATGTATATTTTTACATCTTTCTTTAAGACATTAGGTGACGAATATTTTGCGTAATTTTACATTTACAGAAAATAGATTTGATTCTCAAACAAAGATTTATAGTTCAACCATCCTTCTGAAAATAACAATTTCTTGACAAGCACTCGAACGCATTGAAATGGTCATCAAATATTCTATTTTTATCGAACGGATTATTAATGGAATCAAAAGGCGAATCAATCCTATCAATTATTTTGTAAAAAGTGTTTATAAGCATTTCGCTTCTGCCATTGAATTCTACTTCACCAGATCTTGAATCATCGAATTGTAATTTTGTAGTACGTATTCTCCAAGTGTCAAATTTATACTCCGAACAACTTGTAATAATTTTTCCCTGCTCCCCATAAAAGAAAACCGTTCACGTAGCTGAGTTATATATTTAATTAATGAGTCATATAAAGCGACTGCCAATAAAATATCAATATCTGTTGACTGCAATGTCTTACTTACTTTATTGAGTTCAATTAAAATATCTTTCCACAGTGTTAGTAGAATCCCTGTTTCTAATTCCTCAAATTTAATTCTGATTCCATGTGCTTGGACTCTAGATGCGTTTGGTTGCGTAGTATCATCAATAATTTCCTTTAAGGAATTATTGAAAGCAGAAAAACCTCTGAAAAAAGCTTGATATGAATCGGCGCGATATGACCACCTGGTAGTCGACAATTTCTTCGGAACTAGAGAATCTGCGATTTCCTTAAATTTCTCAATCGTGATTTGCCATCTGTATGTAGTAGCAGAGAAGAAATTTTACATTTCTTCCACAAACATGAAAAATGAAGTGGCCATATTACAGCTTTCAGCTGTAAAAGTACCCACCAAATCAAGAGAATGTGCAGCACATGGGACAAATAATGCAAGAGGTTTGCGTTTTTTTATAAGAGCTTGTAATTCAGAGTATTGACCTGACATGTTACTGTCATTGTCATACGATTGTCCTCGACAATTTTGAATATCTAGAGATAAATCCTCTAAACTCCTCATAATCCGAGCTTCCATGTCAACCGCTTTGTGACCACCGTTATTGATAAATGTAATGAATCTTTCAACAGGAACACCATAACATTTCACATAACTTATAATAATAGTAAGTTTATCAGAATGGCTTATATCAGGGGATGAATCAACGCTAATTGAAAAATATTTTGCCAATTTTGCTTCAGAACCTATAAATTCGCGAACATTATTTGCAAGCACTTTAATAAATTCGTTACAAATTGTGGAAGACAAATAAGACATGTTGCCACCCACGGCCTGCGTTACCAATCCTTTGAATGTGATCGTGCAAAATAGGATGAAATTGAGCAATTAGCTCCAAAATTCCCATATAATTCCTGTTATTACTATTTCCAAATAGCTCTGTTCTTCCTCTAAATGGCAGTCCTCGACTTGACAAAAATTTAATTCGTTGAAGAATGTCCACCCAGTATTTCTTTTCTATTAAATATTGTTTATGAAATTCTATATCTATTGTTCCAAAAACTTTCGAATGTGTAATTAATGTCATGATATTGGCTGAATGTTCTTGAGACAATGCATGCTTTTCAATTGGAGAAATATTTTTCCAATAATTAATTCCCTTAACAAAGGCACATTTTTATCACGATTGAAAAGCACACAGGGCAAACAAAACACGGATTTTTGTGACACAGAATACAGAAGCCGATCACGACGAACCACTTCACCATTCCGTAGTTTTGAGAAAAATATCTTCTTGGAAGCATAACGTGTTTTAGTATCATAAACTCGCTTAGAAGCTCAAAATGAAATTCACTCAAATTTTGTTGAATGGAATTTTTCACCAAGAAATCTATCATTTCTGAGTTGATTATTAATTAATGCAATTAACAGAGGGGAAGACCCTTAATTAAATTTTAATTTACAGGCTGGTATATCACTATTGAAAAATACAAAAATAAGCAAATTAATGGCTGTATATCATTGGTTTATATATTTATTTTAAATTATTTTGATTTTATCCACGTTTTTATCGTTTTAGATTTGCAATTGGACATGAATTTAGATTTTTTACATAAATAAATTTTATTATTTTACATAAAAAGCATCTTTGGGCCACAAAGTAGTTCGAATATTCCTATATATATATATGCTGAAAATCCTGCATTATATATAGACATTGACAAATTACTATAGACAGAGCAACTCTATATAAAAATGCGTATCAATTTTAGGTGGTTGTTTTACATCTAGCGACATCTGTCGTTATCCTTACTCATGTAGTCAGTAAGGATGTCGAAAGAGGACACCACTAGCGCAAAGAGTAAGGATAGCGGAAGATGGCACTAGTATCAAATACAATTAATGTTGTCAACAAAACATAAATATAACCTCAATTCATTCACAGAAAATACGCTATACATACAAGTAAATATAGGAATAAAACAACATTTGCCATAAATGAAGAGGCTTTCACTATAACAATCGTATTGTCCACTCCATATTAGTCAATAATAGAGTAAAATTATACAACACAAAATTAATTTAACAGGGATACATGGTGCTAATGATGCATAACGCTTGGTGCCTCCGTTTTGCTTTCGTAAAATACTCTACGATTTTGTTTTAGATACCTAAAAATAAATGGAATAATAACCGCATATGTACATGCACATAAAATGGATGTTCTTAAAATGGTATATTTATGAATTACCGCACCAATGCTTGTAAAAGTCGGAATCGTACAAATATAAAATTTGGCAAGAAACATCAAATTTATAAGAGCTATTTCAATATTAATATATGTAGGTAAAAGTCAATCCAAATGACACAAACTAATATACAAATTATATTAAAGGTAAACGTTGTAATCATTAGTTTAGGCACGCATTAAGGTAGCACATGTGAGAATTGATTTCGGTGATCTCGTAAGACTGTTATTGTTTGGATCATGAATATAAATAGCTATAATAGGTCCAAAATATGGTAATTAATCGTTCTCGAATAAAGTGGAAATGAAGACTTGGATATTTTAGTTCTAATGATGAGAAAATGTTATATATATATATTAAATCCAAGGAAGATCAATGTAGTACATACACAAACTATTCACAAAAAATAATTTTATAAAGCTCGAAACGTCTACATGCCTAAATTGTTTATTCCTTTTTATCGCATTTACGGGAACGAAGTATTTAAATAATGCGTATGACTGCTCATAAATTATACAAACTTGCCTTTGTATCACAATAAATAAGTGAAGGTAGCTGCCAAATGCGAATAATTGACTTTTAGTTCTGTTTTCGTGATCAATAAATCGTTTACCTTTTTTTGAACTGTTAAAAAACGTAAAATATTCCAGCTGTCGACTAAACCATGGCAAAGGAAGTATCTGACAACAAAAATTATGAAACTTATGTTTTGACAAACAATTCCAGACAGATAAAACCAGCCAAAATCTGCCTCAACTTGCTAACGAACTAAAAGTAAAACAACAATATTACGATATATCAATAATTGGTATAAATTAACACGTATCGGTGGATCTGTTCATAAATTTTAGCTTCATATCATGAAGAATTAAATTTGCATATTATTGCACAGCAGCAGATGTTTACGAACAGAGAATATAAATATCTATAACATGTTTCAATTATCTGCCCAACTTTACGGCTCAACAACCGATTCAATATGAGCAGACAATATTGTTCAGATTCTCAAGAATCATTTGATAGAGCAATGTATCTTATGATTATAATCGATTTGTTGCACCTGCTGGTAATCGCTGACGCTGGACGCTAGCGACAGGAACACCTTGCAGATGCCTAGATCGCATCACAGGTTGCGGTTCAGAGAACCAGGGCTTTTTGGGGGGAATTGGAAAACAACGCCAAGAATTACTTGTCCAAGAAATTGTGTTTTGTTTATTTAATATGCATCCAGGGATGTATTCTAGCTATTATAATGTACTAGGGTACTTTAACTCTTTAATACTCTGTGATGTTCCCTGTCTTACGCTCTTCAGAAGCACCTCGACCGTGCCTCTTCTTTTGCTGGGATTGCGATTTTCTTGGTTTGCTGTCAAATTCGTTCTTCGTTCCAAAGATCCACGTGTACCAAATTATTACTTTATCTATCATTATAAGAGTGCGTGATCAGTCTGGACGGCTCACAACGTCCTCTAGACTCGTCAATAGTATCACGACAGGGCTGGTCTAGATTATTGAGGCGAAAGTAATGAATGATTTGAAAAGTGGTGTTGGGATACAAAGATACACACATCAGACCAGAAAATAGATACGTAGCATGCAAATTTCAAATCCCAATGAAAGATATGGCATATTGAGACTTCGCATTTGGTGTTCAACATGCCGAAGGCGTATTTTAATTATAAATTATATGATTATAAATCTATTAGCATTAGCATTTTTTAAACGGGGCCCATTATCACATATATCATCAGTTACCCATCAATCCGAAGGATTGGTTGGAATTCATGTTGCAATTTATTCAAATTTGGATGTAAACATGTAAACAAATCAAAAAATAATAACGTAAATTAACAAAACGATTTCAATATCTGCCTTATTGCATTCATGAAAGCATACTGATCCAGTGCATATAGCTAATCAGTAGTTCTTTAAATATATATCAATCATGTCATACTTGACAGCAGTGTGCTATCAGATCGACTCGAAAAATCTCCAAATGAATAAAATAGTATAATTTCTTTTTATTAAATAACCGAAATATTACGAAGCAATACAATGAAGTACGAAAGAAATGACAAACATGCGCATCCTTGAAATTTGAATTGGCTGACATGAAAGTAGAATGATAAGAGAAACCTGTAAGCAAACTATAAAAAAGTGTAATACCGTTCGGACTCGCTAGATTCCAGCACTTCCTGGACCATGAATATTGCTCAAAAACGATTCCCCTCAAATACCCCTACGATTCTCTATTTCCTATACAGTTGCAATGTCTATTTATAATAGTCTATGATATAGATTCAAAAAACATTGCATAAAGAGAGGTTATGGACCCTATGCTATGTGAAAATCAGCGGCGTAGTTCGGTGATGTCAGTGATATTCTATTGGGAGTTAATATTGGGTCCTCCCAGTGGACCAACCAAATTGGTTATGTATTATTGCGCTAGGGATAGCGCAATTTGAAAGATATGATTGAAAATCAATAATTAATATCTTTGTTTAAACAAAAAAACATTCGCAATTTTTTGATATTTTGTTTATCAAAGTCTCCTCTATGAATTTGTATTAACAGTACGCCATATTATAGGGTGGAAGGTCACCAATATGGACTTTGAATGACACTGTGTATAATATGAGAGTGCGGTAAATGAAGCAATTATTAAAATTATAATAACTTTCTTTAAACAAAAATAGTATTCGCAATTTTTTGATATTTTGTTTATTAAAGCCTCTTATATAAGATTGTATTAACAATACACCATATTATGGGGTGGAGGGTCACCAATATGGACTCTGAATGACACTGTGTATATTATGAGAGCGCGGTAAATGAAGGATTTAACCAAGAATAGGAGGAGCAGTAAACTTATAAATGTACCTATGACGTTGCGTCATCACTTATGGAAGAATATTCTAAAAATCAGAACATCTAGTATGAAAGCAACCGAATATAGGAAGAATGGAGATTTAGCTGTACACATACATATCAGAGGGCCGGCAGATAACATTATAAACTGTACAAGTCACGTTTTCAGCGAATATTTAGATTCTGCTAAATTTCAATATTTTTGCAATTGGCCATATGAAGCTAATGAATGTGCATGAAGAATTCTGCGTTATGGCCAGATATTATGACCCAGATACATAGAGCAGCTCATAATTCTGCTAGTTTACTTTTAAATATGAATTCTAATATAGCAGATTGCTACAACACCATTGTTGAAAAGTTTTATGAAGGAAAAAGAGTAAATTTTACGAAGCGAGAATCATATCAAACTAGATGCGAGGCAGCATGCATCAAAATATATATATTTTTCTATTTAATTGCATCCTACTGGAAGTAGTAGATGCAGGGTTTACAAGAGGTCAAGATATTATAAGAAATCCACAAGAATTTGAAAATGCGGCATATTTTAAACAATTTCATATAGCATTATATTATACATTCAGTGTATATTTATACATTCGTTATTTACATCTCACTTTCACCCATATATAATCAGTGCTGACTTTATAAGTGCTAAGTCCAGTCTACATAAAACTCTGAAGGGTCATAAAATTAGCCAAAATTCTGAGCGCTGAAAACTTGCGAGATTCCAGTTCGCCCTTAAGGAATATTCTTTTTTTAGCAATACACTCGCGGTGGTACGTCTATGAGCTCATTCAAAATTCTTTGTAATATTATATACATACGGATTTTATATATTTGAACAAATTTTTTATTATTGATCATATACATCTTATGCTGGTAAAAAAACGATTGCATAAAAGATCACACACGAACCATTGTTATAAGTTCTGAATTTATTAATTTAAACATATTTTAAGGTTTCAACGTTAATGAATTAAATGAAATTAATGAATTAATATTTGAAAGCTGAGTACATATTATAAAATAAACTATAACTTTCAAAACTAGTATAATTCCAAATTCCATAATTTAAATATAATTAAGTTTTAACAATTAAAATACTTAGTTCAATTAATTAGGACATTATTCAACGAAGTATTATAGAACGAAGTAACATTTTTTCTATTTTGTTAAATCGTAATGACCTTGTATTTGGTAATAATAATTATGTGTTGTTTTGAGGTGTATTTGGCTATTCTTTATGTACATATTATTTATTTATTTATTTTTCGGTAGCTTTAATTGGAGGTACGTCTCTTGCGAGATTTCTGAATTTTTTAATGTATTTGTTGCATTTTATCTCATATAAGATGGAACTCACTAATTATTTAAGGTTTTGATACGGATATGAAGTCGTTAGCGAAAATTTTTTTAAAAGTTATTATTTCTGTAAATGGTTCCAATCCATTATATTTATAGGTTTTAATCTTTCGTAATCCGGTTGTCTTTGGAAGCCTCTCTGTGGATAACTGATATATTTATTAGTATAGAATATCACCCAAATACCGTAACTTAAAACATTAAGTAGCTAGATGTACATTTCGAAGGCTATGCCCTCATCTTCAGTAGCACAAGATAAAAACTAACTAAAATACCTCTGTCACGAATCGTTATTGATATACTATTAAATAAACAAGTCAACGTGACAGAAGTGATTAGTACGGTAATTTTTAAAATAGATATATTTATTATTGAGATATAATAAATTTTAAAAACGGTAAATTTCTATATATTTTAGTGGATTTATTTTTACATATTATTTGAGATTTGAATCATACTCCTAGACCCGAAAAACATCTTTCTCGACAATTACGATTTTTACGAAATATTATATTTAGGTCCATGTTGCATATATAATTGGCCCTAAGTTCTTAGATTTTTGTATTTCGATAAATTTATTCTATTAAAAAATGCCATATGTTTAGCAGCAAATTTTGAACTAATTAAACCATTAAAATAAATTAAATTTTTCTTAAAACGGCGAGCTTAAGGGCAATTTAACATTTATAAGCTGTTACCGCAAGAAATTTGAAAAAAAATCATCCAAAAAGGAAGAGTAATTAGTAGAATAAATTACACTGTTTTTCTTTTAGCATATAAAGGAGCTCTATCCCTTTAAGACAGAATTATAGCGAGAATGTACTTTTAAATACTAAATTGTGTCCAGTTTTTTCCAACTTATAAATAATAAAAGTAATAAATTGCATCGCAACGAAATACTTTTTTTATAAAATGTTCATACGTTTTTTAATAAGGAATAATTGAAATCTATATAGCTCAGTTCCTATATATATCTCATATCCTATGATATAAAGAATAATTATGTTATCAAAATAATATAATTAATACATTGTAATATATGATTAATACGTGATATTTCTAAATACATAACACGATGAAATATTATCGGTACACGTACAATTGAATGAAAGATGCATTTCTTCGAAAATGTGTTTAGATAAATATATGAAATCCCGCTTGAAATTCAGCTAATATAAATTATGTTCTTCCAGTCTTTGTTTTATTAGTACTTTGTTAATACTATTTAATGTAATATTCGGCGGAATCTTCTGAACTATGAATCTTCTGAACTTCTGAACTGAATCTTAAACTAATAAGGATAGAAATTTGGATTCATATACAGCTTCATTGGAATATTCTAAAATTAGCTGTAACTATACATGGTTCCTAGAAATTACAAAGTAAAAGAGTTTCAAAGTGATACATGGTTATAAACACACTTTTATGTAATATGAAATAAGTTACGAAAAACTATAAAACGTTAAAAAGTTTTTTGCATAATTGACTGGGTATGAGGACGTCGTCAGAAAATTCCGCTACGCCAATGGTTGTTCACGCCGTAGATCAAAATAAAGAATAGAAATAGAGTCGGTTTTATTAAATACAATATATAAGGGTGATGTTTATTAGTATTAGAATAAAATATAGAAATATTACTATTAAAGAATAGCATAAAGAAAATACATATATCCACATATTACTTAAAAACGTATTAATTACAATAAATATACAAAAAATATAATTATAATAAAATGTACATTTTAATGTTTTATTTGGATTCTATAGTAAAACAAGGATTTTTTTTATAACTTTGTACTTTTTGAAAGGATATTTTTGATAACATACAATTTGTAATGGTGCTGCCGTTACTACATGATCGACCATTCTTTTAAGTTGAAAAATCTAAGAAATATACTTTCATTTAATTGTACCATAATATTCCATCGTTTGCAAAATTTAAATGCTAATAGCAAGGGTATAAAATAAGGAAACCAAGGTACGTTCTTCGTGCGTTTGACAGCCGTGTTTGATGGTCAAAAGAAAATGTATAAAGATAAATTTGCAAATGTTTAATAGTACGTGCTTCCCTTATATTTTAGATATTGTAAAATATATTGTAATAAATCCAAATAAATAAAGTTTATTTTTCCTTTAAGAACTGACATCATAAAAGCATAAACTGGCATAAGCCATAACTGGCAACAAATAACTTTTGTTAATGTAGTCTTAAAATAAAAATTTCCGATGCTTTTAGTAGATTATGGTTTTTATTAGTTTCATATAATTTGTTTAGATCTACTACAAGAGGAAATTTTTTACTACATTTATTTATATGTTCAGAGAATTTTGAATTATTATTTCGAAGGTTGAAACACTATTAAAACCATTGGATTCGTTTTTTATTTTAAAGAAATTAATTATAACTTTAATAATTGCTGCATTTACCGCGCTCTCATATTATACACAGTGTCATTCAAAGTCCATATTTGTGACCCTCCACCCCATAGTATGGTGTATTGTTAATACAATCTTATAGAAGAGATCTTGATAAACAAAATATCAAAAAATTGCGAATACTAATTTTGTTTAAATAAAGTTATTATAACTTTAATAATTGCTTCATTTACCGCGCTCTCATATTATACACTGTGTCATCAAAGTCCATATTGGTGACCCTCCACCCCATAATATGGTGTATTGTTACTACAATCTTATATAAGAGGCTTTAATAAACAAAATATCAAAAAATTGCGAATACTATTTTCGTTTAAATAAAGTTATTATAACTTTAATAATTGCTTCATTTACCGCGCTCTCATATTATACACTGTGTCATCAAAGTCCATATTGGTGACCCTCCACCCCATAATATGGTGTATTGTTACTACAATCTTATATAAGAGGCTTTAATAAACAAAATATCAAAAAATTGCGAATACTATTTTTGTTTAAATAAAGTTATTATAATTTTAATAATTGCTTCAATTACCGCACTCTCATATTATACACAGTGTCATTAAAAGTCCATATTGGTGACCCTCCACCCCATAATATGGTATATTGTTACTACAATCTTATATAAGAGGCTTTAATAAACAAAATATCCAAAAATTGCGAATACTATTTTTGTTTAAAGAAAGTTATTATAATTTTAATAATTGCTTCAATTACCGCACTCTCATATTATACACAGTGTCATTCAAAGTCCATATTGGTGATCCTCCACCCCATAATATGGTGTATTGTTACTACAATCTTATATAAGAGGCTTTAATAAACAAAATATCAAAAAATTGCGAATACTATTTTTGTTTAAATAAAGTTATTATAACTTTAATAATTGCTTCATTTACCGCGCTCTCATATTATACACTGTGTCATCAAAGTCCATATTGGTGACCTTCCACCCAATAATATGGCGTAGTGTTAATACAATCTCGTAGAGGAGACTTTGGTAAACAAAGTTTCAAAAATTGCGTATACTATTTTATTTAAGGAAAGTTATTATAATTTTAATAATTGCTTCATTTACCGCACTCTCATATTATACACTGTCATTCAAAGTCCATATTGATGACCTTCCACCCCATAACATAGCGTACTGTTGATACATTCTCATAGAACAGACTTTGATAAACAAAATATCAAAAAATTGAGATTTCTATTTTTGTTTAAAGGAAGCTATTGTTGCTGGAGTTTTCTATTGATTTTTTAGTAACATGCAATTTCATAGACTAAGTTTCATTCGTTATTAATAGGTAATTATGCACTAAACTGATTATATACTGCTGTATTTTGGTTGTTGATCCTTAAAAGTTACAAGCATTTGTCTATGTATTAACTTGTTAATTGTTATAGAAATAATGTAAACGTAATATTGTGTATTTTGTATTGGTCCACAAAATTAGGTTGAATAGTGTTTGTCCTGCCATACTCCCCTCCAGTGGCTATTTGAGGCTAACCCAATATTAATAGAAAGGAGCGACGTACGTCACGGACGTAATAATATTGAAATCAAAAACAAAAGATACATTGAAATGTGGCGAAATAAAATTATAACTTTTAGCTCAGGAATATATTGCAGAGGTAAGGGATACTAAAAATATACATACGAAACTAAAACTTTCCTAACAATACTCGTTCTCAAATTGCAGGGCAAAACGTTAACCACGTGAAGTACAGAAGACAATTCGATGTCCCTTAATACAGCCAAAATGTCGGATGCTAAATCTTTTTACGGATTTGTACCGCACGGCAGAGCGTAGCGACGGCCAGGGCTGATATTCGTAATCGCCAACAATCCACAGCGGAAACACAAAGTGACCACGTACGAAATAATCAAATAGTGATACATAAATAAACCGCAGCAAAATATAAAATTGAAGCGATCTAAAGTATAAAAATCGATAATAAAAACTGAAAAATAAACATTAAATATTTAAATAGCTACAGTTATAAATGTAACTGAAATAAATAATACATCCAAAAACATTAAAGAAAACTCTAAATGACTCGGGTGTGAAGATAAAATTGAATAAAAATAATATATAAAAATAAAATAGGAATAAACTAAGGGTAAAATATAAGGTGTTATTTAAAATACAGTGAACTTCCCTATAACGGGGAAAAGAAAATTATTCAAAAGTTTTTCTTAAATAACAAAACTTACTAAAGTATAAAATCTAATTTCAAATAAATAATAAAACGTCATTGAGGTAGCTTTCGCTGGTATAAACAAGTGTTGTAGATACAGGAGTTAGTATAAGGAGACTTAGTATAAAATATTATAAATCACGAGGTTTTTACGTGCCAGTAATTCCTTTTCTAAAGATTTTAGTAGATGTACTAAATTTAATATGGTTGGGTAAACTATTGTAGGTAACACTGGACGAAGAGGTTGTTTTTTTCTTTCCCATGTTTTGTGTGGTGTGTAGATGAAGGTAATGTTTACTTATTAGGCGACTATAGATATCCGCGGTTGATTGTAGTTTGTTTTTCTTCGATTGGTGTTCGTTTTTTATTTTGTAGATAAATACGTTGCCGTCGATGTGTTCTATCATTTTAATTGGTAATTTATTTGTAATTTCGTACACATCATTGGTATGAGTTCGCCTAATTTATACAAAGTTTTTGGTACTTTATTTTGAGTTGTTTCAGCACTATTATATGAACTTTTGTTGCATATAGACCAAATGTTTATGCCATACTTTATTTTGGATATGATGTGGCCGAAGTACACGTTGTCTATTATAGTTTTTAGGAAACTGCAACGTGCTATAATCGTGAAATTTTTAAATAAATAGCATGTACATACATGCTATTGATTTAAAATGAACACATTACCAATATACGTAAAGAAAACTTTATTTCGTAAAAATTTAACAAATACATCACGTGTAATGCTGGTTTCTTTCTTGCGAGGAGAACGAGCGGTATATACAGAGTTGCTGAGTGAAGAAGGCCAAACCAAGCTATGATGGAGGGTATATTGCAAGGTTGTTGAAATTAAATTCAGTACAAGTTTTAAACACCACTTGGTTTTAATGTGTATTCAATATGATTATTTGGAAGCTTAGGGTTGTCTTGATCCGACGCCGATGTGTGACATTTATTAGGTTGAATTTTGGCAGAGTCCCTGCCAGTGGCGGCTCGTGACATTTCAATCGGGTAGGGCGCATTTATTAAAAAATAACAAGTGAGAAATCTTATCTTAATCTTTAAATGGATGCAAAATGATTAAATTCAATTATTTCTTGAAAGTGAATTCCACTCGTCTATCATTCATTGATATAAACTTTCCCAAAACTGTTTCGTTAAAATTGTAAATATCTCGCACCACATTTTTATTAATACACATCATCGCCAACGCGTTTAAACGATCGTACTATTTCGCAAAAAAAGTGTTGATTCTTTTAAGTGTTGAAAAACAACACTCTGATTCAGCAGTGGTCATCGGGGTTGTTAAAATAATTTTAAATATATTTATAGTTTCCGGGAAAGTTTCACTGAAATTATTTTGTGGCAATAATGAAAGAAAATTTGTGGCTCCAATTATTTGATAAAAATCCGGACGCGAGTAAATGACTTTAATTCTGTT
The DNA here is from genome assembly GCA_947310635.1 of Leptodirus hochenwartii. Taxonomy (NCBI): domain Eukaryota; kingdom Metazoa; phylum Arthropoda; class Insecta; order Coleoptera; family Leiodidae; genus Leptodirus; species Leptodirus hochenwartii. The sequence goes on from CAMZJO010000001.1 coordinate 944,298, forward strand.
CTTAATCTGGTTTTATTAGAGTCCTAATATGAATTATTATTTTTTTATTTCTTTTAGGAGATCCAACAGTGTACCAATACGGATCCCACAAATTATACATTCAGTAGGTAGTTTCTTAAAATTAAAATTAGAAGGAACTATAATTACAAATTCATTCTTTGGATATACAGTTCAAAATAGAGAAAGTACGGCTATCATGTGCTTATATTAACAAATATAACAAATGAAACAATTGATATAAATGAAAGAGATTAAGCCTAATACCGTGATTAAACAAAGATAAAATAAAGTTCACATTCTATAGTAATATGAATAGCTATATATGAATTACAAAAATAAATATAAATTACAAAATTAAATATTATTTCACGTATATTTTATATGTTAGAGAAGATATAAGTATAGATAATCTGCTATACAGAAACATAAGTCTTTTATAAATACCATAAATACATATTCTTGAGAGGAGAAAAACTTAATAATCTAAAATAAATTAAAGGATATATAAGAATATAATTTAGAAAACATTCCTGGTTATTGCCTAAGCGTGTTAGTTACATTTTTTTAAAGTGCATATAATGAAATATTAATATCAAATCATTAAACTTGCAATTAAAATTTGTCATAATTCTATTTATCGGTGAATTGGCACGCAAGGATGTCCGATTACGTAGATTTAAAAGCCAATACATTTCTTGAATTAAACGACGGCGCATTAAAACAGATTAAATGTAATAATAATGTGGTATCGATATTGTTATGTATGATTTTGTACAGGAGAACGGTATGGTATATGTGTCTATTTTCACAAGATAGTAGTTTATACCGCTTTAGACCTTCAGCATAACTCGCAGATCTATTATTATTGAATTTTAAGTCTAGGAATTTTATAAATCTCTTTTGTACCGCCTCTAGTTTTGAATAATACATTACATATTGTGGGGACCATATACTACAAGCATACTCTAAGTGACACAGGACTAATGATTTAAATAACAACAAAGCTATTTATTTGTTTAAAATCCTTGTAGGCACGACTAATAAAACCCAAATTTTTGTAGCTCTTTTTCATGATGCTATTAATTTGCAAATCAAATATCAGTTTTTTATCAAATATCACACCCAGGTCTTTATAATTATCTACATATTCTAGTTCATGTGTTCCTAGAGAATAAGTAAAGTTTATTGGATTTATTTTTCGGGTAAATTGAATGATGCTGCATTTCGATAAATTTAGATGTAATTTGTTTATCACAATAATTATGGAAGTTATCAATATCAAGTTCCATGGTAATAACATCATTTATTGTAGATATATACTTAAATATTTTCAAATCGTCCGCAAATAATAAATAACGACACTGATTGAAGCAATCCTATATATCATTAATATAAATGTTAAATAGTAGTGGTTCTATTATGCTCTCTTGGGGAACCCCTGACTCAACAAGAACAAACTCTGACATAGAACCATTCAATGTTACGGCTTGAAAACTGTTAGATAAATAGGATGTTAGTAGTTTTAATAAGTTGCCATGGATACCAAATTTTATCATTTTATTGATCATAATAATGTGATCTATCTTATCAAATGCATTCTTAATGTCAGTTACTACAACATCCACCTGATGAAAGTCTTCCATTGCTTGAGTCAAGTACTCCACATAGGGTATTAGATTAGTGACCACGGATCTACCGCAGCTGAAGCCATGTTCAGGTATAGTCTGTGATTTTAAAGAAGCTGATAACGATGTAGAGATTATTTTCTCAAATACTTTAGAGATAACACATAATTTTGAAATAGGCCTGTAATTAACGACCTTATTAGGGGCGCCGCTTTTATGTATTGGAGTGATCAAAGCCTTCTTCCAAAGATCGGGATACGTACCTGAAATTAGACATTTGACGAAAAATGTATATATGAGTTAACAAATCGAGGATGCACACATTTTAAGAAAACAACCTGGAATGCAGTCCGAACCTGTACATTTTTTAGGATCCAAAGAGGCTAGGGCTAGCTGAACCTCTTTGAGATCTATCAAATTTAGAGTAATGGAGTAAGAATTGCAGTTATATGGAGGATCATAGGGATTGGATGGCTTCTCAAAAACTGATAAGAAATAGTTGTTAAACATATTACAAATTGATTGATTTTCACTAGCAATTAAATCATCATGGTATACAGTATCAGGAATCGTGGAATGTTGCTTTTTACTATTTATAAATGACCAAAAGGCATTGGGATCTGTTTTAATATTGTTTTCTGATTTGGAAATCCAGTCCGTGTGATTTTTGTAGATAGCCCGTTTTAAGCGATTACGCAAGATGGAAAAGGAATTGTAATCCGCTAAGTGGCAATATTATGGGTGATGTTTATTATTACACCGGTACTTATTTGACTATTAAATGCTGATTGTAACTGAAATAATAATAAAAGTATATGTATAAATATAAATTATTCTTTCACGTCGACGTATTTTAATTATAATGTAAAATAAATGTAAACTTACATTTTTTCAGTAAATCCTTTCGCTAAGCGTATCATTGAAGTTATTGTTGTTTCGTTTACGAGTTTTGTAAACGAAATTTGTGCGAGGTCTTAAGCTAACTCTAGCTACATACGATGTACCGACTCCATTTTTCCTATTTTCTTGATAACAATTGCTTAATTTGTTGCAGCATTTTAATTTGATTGTTTCTAGTTTTAGTAGATCACCCAAAAACTTTGTGTATTATTGTCTGCAGTTTTACATTTTTTAAATTTATTTAGTAATTTTATTTTACTTTGTATAAGCTGTTTATATTTTTGTAGCTTCAATACATTATTTTTATTCAAGTTTATTTGAATGGGTAGCTTGGAGATTACTGTTGTAAAGTTTTCATTATAAATTCTATTCATATTATAAAAAATATATGAAAAAAATAAAAAATGCAAATTACTTATCTTTATTAGCCAATTCCGGTGGTATGTGTAGTATTTCTCCTGGTGTCTTGAAGTGTCAAACGAGTTCCGTTTCTTTCTCCGGTGTTGTCTGGTGTTGTGGTTTTGGCTTGACGTGAGTTGTTCTCTGACGTCTTACGGTGGTTTGGCTTGTATTCATGAAAACATATGTGTTTGGTTAGTATTTTCTGTTTTTATATAATGTTTTCATCATTTATGTGTGCTGTTGTTAGTTATTGTAGTGTTTGTTTTGATGTTTTGCGACGGTTTGATGTTGTTATTATGTTTAGTCTGTGTAATGTTGGGTTTCGTGTGAGTTTGATATTGTTGTAGAAATTAGTGTTTAGTTTATCGAATATGTCTTGTAGGTGAGGCATTGCTGTTTGCTGGTGTGGGGTTTGGATTGAGGTGTATTTTGGGAGTTTTGTTGCCAGTCTGAGTGCTATATTTTGTATTTTTTGTAGGGATTTTTTTGTTTGTGATTGAAGTGTTGCTCCAGGCCGAGGAGGCGTACGTTAATATTGGTTGTATGTATGCTTTGTATAGAAGAATAGCGCGTTTCTGCATTGTAGAAGTGTTGCTGATGATCGGGTAGAGTTTTGATTTTGATTTATGCCTTGTTAAGTGTGTCTGGTATGTTTATTGGAGGTGAGGTATGTGTCTAGATTAAGGCCTAGGTATTTTAGGTGATTTGTCCACTCGATCCAGTCGTTGTGTACTTTTATTTTGTTGGGTTTGGTGTATTTTCTTTTACGTGTGAAGAGTGCTAGTTCTATTTTTGTGGCGTTTACGGTGAGGCCCCACAGCTCGTAGTATTGTGTTATTTGTCAGGTTTCATTTTGTAGTATGTTGGTTAGTACTGTGGTGTTTTTGGAGGATGTTAATATTGCTGTGTCATCAGCGTATTGGGAGTAGGCTGTTCTGTGGTCGAATGGGTTGGGGATGTCTAATATGTTTGTTGAAGAGTATGAGTCCTAAGGCTGAGCATCGTGGTACTCCTCCGTGTATGGTGTGTGTTGGTGATAGTTTGTTGTTAGTTTTTATTTGGAAAGATCTATTTGACAGGTAGCTTTGTATTAGTTTGGATATGCGTGGGTTGAATTCGTGTTTGATTAGTATGAAGATGAGTGCTTTGTGGGGGATTTTGTCGAAGGCTTTTTCTGTGTCTAGTGAGAGCATGGCTGTGTGTTTCTTGTTATTGTATGCTGTTTGTATGTGGTCGATGATTTTTAGTAATTGTGATGTTGTAGAGTGTTTTGATCTAAATCCGAACCGGTAATTTGGAATGATGTTGTTTTCTTATGTGTGTTTTGTTATGTGGTCTAGGATTATGGAGTCTAGTATTTTGGCTAGTGCGTTTAGGAGACTGATTGGTCTGTAGCTGGTGGGTGAATGTTTGGGTTTATTGGGTTTTAAGATTGGTATTATTATGGCTTGTTTCCATTGTGTGGGTAGTGTATTGTTTTGAGGATGGCGTTGTATGTACTTGTTAGTGTTTTATTGCTATTAGTGGGAGAGATTTGACTATTTAATTTGGAATGTTGTCTTGGCCTGGGGCTGTTTTTAGTGCCATTTTGTTTTTTTTTCCTTGGACTGTGTGTTTTGTGATTGTTATTTCTTGTGTTTTTGTGGTGTCTAGTGTTTCCAGGGTGTTGTAGAAGGTGTTACAGTTGATGTTTGTGTTTTGGCTGTGATGATGTTGGGTGTGTATTGTTGTAGTAATGCCTGACTAAGGAGTTGTTATTTTTCTGTGTCTGTTGTGGCTATTATGTTTTGCTGGTTGAGTGGTGGTATGCGTGCGCGCTTTTTAGTTAGTATTCTTGGGAGTTTGTATGGGTCTTTGGAGTTGTTTTCAACGAATTGTGTCCATTGTTGTGTTTTGAATTCGGCTGTGTTTGTTTGATTTGTTTAGTGACTTTGTTTATGAATGTTTTGATGGGTGCGTGTCTTGTGTCCTTGTATGTTTGTCTGAGTTTTGGTCTTTGTTTTATTAGTTTTATAATGTGTGGTGGGAGTGAGATATTGTAGCTTTTAACTTTGGTGTTTTTATTTGTGAGTGCATCTGACATTGATATTTTTATTTCTGTTGTTAGTGTACTTACTGCTGTGTCGATGTCTTGTACTTTGTCTAGGTTTGTTTGTTTCTATTTTGTGTTTCATTGTGTTGTAGAATTTGTATAGGTTGTAGTCTTTATGTTGTAATTTCTGTGTGTTTCTGTGTATTTTGCGTTCAGATCTATTTCAATTAGGACCGGTATGTGGTCTGAATTGAGATTCGATTGTATGTAGATGGTAGTTGGTTGGTTTATATATTTTATTATAGCTATGTCTAGTGTGGATTGCGTCTGTAGCCTTTTACCTAGTGTGATTCTTGTGGGTGTGTCCGGGGCGATTATTTTATATTGGATGTATTTTTGTATGTATTTGTGTAGCGTTTTTCCGTTTTTTTTTGCGTTGTAACAGTTCCATGGGATTGGGGCTTGCAATTATTCCCCATGAACGAGGAATTCCCAGTAAGCGCGAGTCATAAGCTCGCGTTGATTAAGTCCCTGCCCTTTGTACACACCGCCCGTCGCTACATCCGATTGACGTTTCTTTGATGTACTGATAAGCCATTAATACCTATTTCCTAAAACTTCTAGATCTTTTAGTCTTCTTTAAAGCCCAAGCTCCCCTCTTTAGCTCTTCTATGACTCCTCCAAAACCAGGCACCGACTTATCTTTAGTCCTTTTCACTACCTCATCATTGTTTAGACTGAGTGGTGTTAGAGGCATAGGAGGAAGAGTTGGTGTAGTAGGATGGAACTCTGGAACTAAAGGGTTTAAAGAAGACTGTATCTTATTGATGAAAATTGAGGATGAAGTTAATTCACTCACAATGCAACTAGCCAGCTCAAATAACCCAGTTCTAAGAGCCTCTCTAGTTGCATTCTGAATGATGGAGGAGATATCATGGCTATCCTAATGGTTTTCTTCAAAACCCTGAGCAGGCCTATTCCCACCTGGTGGACTATTGCCTCCATGGCCTTGGCCGTTGTTGTTGGGGGCAGCTGTTCTTTCTCTTACCTCGAGTGCAAGGCCTTCCAGTGCTTGGGAATAGGTTATATTTGGTGACAGAAGCACCCGCTGAGCAACTGCAATGAGAGCCAGGGTTTCTCTCTCTGCACCACCTGATGCATTTAGCAACCCAAATTTGATAAGGGCTTTCTTCCTTTCTCCAGAGGTCATGTAGTTACCTTGGACTGAAGCATTAACAAACTTGCTGCCAGTTTCTGCTAGCTCCCCCACTTGGTTGCTCATAAGCATTCTCTTCTCTTTAGGGCTAGCAAATAGGATACTGGATTCAATGTTCAGGACAATTGCTACCCTTCGTAATCCTTCAAAATTTGGCTCATTTGGAACCAGAGGTGCAAAGATGGTGTGACTCATCACTAGTGGCAACTCACCCATACCTGCGGCAGCAAACAATGGAGAAGCAATCTTACCTCTCTTGTTCAGCTTGGAGACTACCGCAGCCGTGTTGGGGAGGAATGCCTGAGCAATCCGTGCCAAGGTCATAACTTCTGGACCTATTCTAGCATTTCTTTGCTTGGGCTGGGTGCTAATCCCATATGACTCGCACTTTCTACGATAAATCATAGAAACCTCTGCATTCATGCCACCCATGATCTTTCCGGTGTTGTTCCCTCTTTCAATGAAGAGTGTTATTAGTAGTGACAAGTGAAGTGTTATGATGCTTTGAGGCCTATTCTGTCATTTCTGTATGTAATGTAGTTCGGTATTGTAATGTTTATGTCCGGTTTGAGAAATGTTTCTTGTAGCATTAGTATGTCCGGGTTGTGTTCGTTAATGTAATGTATGAGCTCGTATTTTTGTCGTCGTAGACCGTTGGTGTTGTATGTTATTATCTTGAGTGTGCCTGTCATTAGTTGAATAAGCTTATGATGGCTTCTGCAACTAGGAGTATTTTGTCGAATGCGTTTGTCTTTGTCTTAAGGTTCTGTCCTAGGTTTGTCAGAGTGTTTTTGATTTTTATAAAGTCGAATGACTTGAAAAGAGTGAAAATTTCTCCTAGCGTATTGTCGTTGTCTGTTGTCGGTACGTGCGTATTTTACGTTTATTTTACGTCGAAATTTTGGCAGTTGTGACACTGCGGAATATTGTTATTGTGGTATGGTTCAGTTTTGATTGTTAGTCTGCAAAGTCTGTTGATTTTGGTGGCTTGGTCCAAGAAGTCTTGTCTGAGGGTGATGAGTATGCAGTTTGTTGGTTTATTGTTTTGTCTAAGTCTGGATGTAGCTAGGAATGGGAGATCATGTTTATTTATTAATTCGGTTTTTATGTCTTCGATTTCGACGTCGGTTGGTATGGGCTTTCATATGATTTTGGCGGGTCGGTCGAGTTTGCGGGCGTAAGTGAAGTGTTCTACTTCCTCTGCTTGAAGGTGGTTGTTGATGGCAAGTGCGTCGATTATGTCTGTGGGTTTGACGGTAAGGTGGTCTAGATTATGCTTGATGATGACGTCGTATTTAGTAATGTCTTGTATTTCTTTGGTTAGCTTGATGGTATTCGTTGTGTATACATATATTGGTGGTAGTTTTTTATCGTTTTTTGTTTTGGTGGTGTCTGTTTGCATGTCGTAGTCGTCTTCGTCTTCATCGTCTGTTGTTAGGGCTAGATATCTGTTATGTGTGGGTACGGTGTTTTGGGCGCCAGGTGGTGGTTGTGTGTGGGTGGCGTGTCGTTTTATGGTTGTAAGCTTACGCTTCTTTCTTACCTTGGGGGCCGTAAAGCCCCCATTATCCGCCTCTGAAGAGCTGTCCTTTGGGTCGGACATGGCACTGTAGTAATATATTGTTCGATGTTTTGGTACGCGTACCGAAAACTGAACTTTGGTTATTCACTTCACTATTTACTCGAACGTTTGGACGTACGAGCGTATGAACGTATGAACAACGACTAATAATTCAATTCAATGAATTGATTATTCCTAGTTTACAACCGTCTAGATAATTTGCTTTGAATTCTTTTAGTTTCACCTTCTCAATTGAGTTTTCGTTGTCTTCGTAATCCAAGTCATTAAAAATATTAGGTATATTTTGCATTAAAAAAAAGATGTGGTGATATTTTAATGATCTAGCCACAAAATAGGGTATAACATTGTACTTTGAAAAATTGAAATAGAATGAAGAAGAAATTGTTTCATTACGAATTGGGTTTATAGAAAATATTTTTACTTTAATGCATGTTTATTACACATTTCTATATTCTTCTCAGGTATATCCATATATCAAATTACTATAATATTTATAGTGTTTAGTTATTGTATCAATTTAACTATTTGTTATTAAACATTGAATTTGAGGCTTACCTGCGAAACATATAAAATTTATATTAATTTGAACTGTAATGTAGGCAGGGCCGCCGAGAGGACTTCTGGGGCCCCGGGGAATTACTTCTTGTGGGGGCCCCTGCCAAGAGCGTGAAAAAAAAAATTTCCCCTCGGACTTTGGGCCATTTATAAATGAAGCGGGAAACCGAAAAATATCCTAATTGTTATTGGAACAATGTATTCATCAATAATTCTCTTACAAAAATGAAAACGTTTACAACTAAAATTACAAAAAAAAAAAAAAAAATATTTTTTAGAATGTTGCTTTCCGAACCTTGCGCCTAGCAAACAAATTAATTACGTCTTGAAAATCAATTTTCTTAGCCATTTCAGATTCAATCGACAACATTCCTAAATCATTCAATCGGTGTTGTGACATTGTGGATCTCAAAACATCTTTTATCCTTTTTAAAACACTAAAGGATCGTTCTGCTTCAGCAACGGTTACAGGGATCGTACAAAATAATCTTATTGCTATTATTATGTTGGGAAACAATACATCCAGTTTCATTTTTTTAATGATGTTTAGTAACTCAATGGGCGAGAGAGATTTGTTTTGTAAATTGGCATCATAAATTGATTTTAAATGGAGTATTTCTTCACCAAGATTATGGTCAATATCATTTTCATATACTTTTTGTAATTTTTCGGACTTCTTTTGTATTTCTTCATCATTAAGGTTATGAAATAACCATAATACATTGAATAACGAATCAATTTCTTTAGCCGCATTAAATCTTCTTGTAATATTTCCAATAATACAATCTAAGAAAACATTGAAAACATTTGTTCTGAATTCGTCACTTGGTGTCATTTCTAATTCGTTCCCCCATTTTTTCCTTTTACTACGTTTTGTTTCAAAATCTGTATTTATCTCTAAAGATGAACCAAACAATTTACATTCATTGAAGAGAGTTTCCCAACTATCTCTTATTGTTTGTAATTCATCAAGAAGACTTGACAAATTCGCTACTTCTACATCAATTGTCGCATCACGAGCTTGTAAAACAATATTTCTATAATTTATAGCTTGAAGGACTTTGTACCAAATTTTAGCCATTACTAAGAATTCAAACGATTCCATATATTTTTTTATTCCGTTCAGATCTGAACGAATTTCACATGTTAAGTTTAATTCTAGAACAGAATCTATGGCACTTTTAATTGCAGGAATATTTTCAGCAATTGGTTTAATACATTCAATTCTAGCAGACCAACGTGTATTTGACATAGAGTGCAATGAACGTCCAGTATTATTTTTTAATATTTCCCATCTTTGAGGGCTACTGCTAAAAATATTGTATAATTTTTGTACCGTACCAAAAAACGTTACAACCTCATGACAAGATTCTGCTGCATGAACACCACACAAATTTAAACTATGACATGCACAAGGGGAAAATATTGCCAGTGGATTGATTTGCAAAATACGAGCTTGAGCACCTTTATATGAGCCACTCATATTGGATCCATTATCGTACCCTTGTGCACGACATTCGCTTATAGGAATATTATATTTTTCAAGCGTTTCGAGAATTAAATTTGCAATATCTTCTCCAGTCTTCTTATTGCAGTTTACAAATGCAAGAAATCTTTCCTTAATTTCGTATTCATCTGAATGATTATTTACAGAGACGTATCGTAAAATAAATGTAGTTTGTTCTATATGGGCGGAATCGGGAGTTGCATCTACAATTACAGAATAATATTTTACAGTTTCTCTTTCGCTCAAAATGCAAGTTCTCAAATAATCGGCACAGCATGATATGAATTCATTTTGAATGTCTGCCGATAAATAATGTACTTGCAATCTCTGTTTCTCGATTTGTGATTGTTTCACCATTTTTAAATGTGCTTCCAAAAGTGGATCATAACGACTGACAAGTTCTAATATTCCGAGAAAATTTCCATTGTTTGAATCTCCAATCAAATGTGAACTGCCCCTGAAAGCCAAACCTCGTTCAGCCAAAAATAAAGTTACATCTAAGAATCGTTTTAATAAATCTGTCCATTTTTGTATCTCATTTCGTATTTGTTGTACTAAAAGGCAATCAATTGTTCTATTTTTACTAATATTACTTTCTACAGTTCGCCACTGGATATAACAAGATTTATGGTGGGTTGATTTTTCATGCTCAGGTATTCTATCATATAGTTTTTTATATCCTCTATCAGGCTGCCAACCCAATTCCGTAGCCAAAACTGATCTTTGATCTTCTCGAAAATTGTAAAATAAACGACAAGGAAAACAAAACAGAGCATTTTTCGATTTGCTCCAAGCAAGCCAATCTCGAGCAACAATTTCATTATTTTTTAAACGCAATTTTAACAAATTTACTGGAAATTGATTGCCCTGTTTATCAATAGGAAATGTTGCTGGATGTGATTCTGGACCTCGTTGAATAGCCTCTTCTACATCCTTTCTCATTAAATTTAATTTCAACAATCCAATGTCGATGTTTAGTAAATTCACATCCATAGATTCACTGGTGGATGCTTCTTCCATTTCACAGTTGGCCGATTCTTCAGACAAGGGAAATGTTGTTTCTTCAGTTCTTGAACTTGAAGGATCCGCAACATACGTAGACAAGGAAAGTGTAGGAATTCCATCAGATTCCTTTGCATTTATTGATTCGGAAGGGTTTTGTTTTTCATCTTGTTGGGATTTCGATAAAGTTATGAAACCCAAATTTTCCAATGTTCTTCTTCCTCTAGCATTTTCTTCAAGCTTCTTTTGTCGTTCTTTACGCTTTTCGCATCCGGATTTATAACGCTGACTCATTATGCTCTGCACATAAATTAATATCATTTATTAATTTTTTTTAAATTTAAATAATTTTTTTTAATGATGCTGCATGTTGATAAGCAAATTATCGCTTTGCTAATAAGGTCGACACGTTTCACGTTTCAATCATATAAATCAGTGGTGTCCACTAATTTTTGACCGATCGACTTTTCGAAGATCGATTATAAAAATGTCTTGCCAAGATCGACTAAATGTGAAGACAAAAAAAAATCTTATTCTTCTTCCCACATATTTATCTTCATTTAAAGGTTTAAAGTTTAAAGGCTTCGCGAGCGACCGGTCGATCGCGATCGACGTTATGGACACCACTGCGTGGCCAGTTGTGCGGCGTAAGCTGACCGAAGTTCGTGTCAGCATGCACCGGCATGCAGGAAAGAGGGAACGGGACGTATCCCCCTAAAGTGCGACGATGCCCTTGGCAACTGCGACGTGCGACAGTCGCTTCAAGTCGCTTTTTAAGTCACGCGATCCACACGATTTAAGATTTAAAGATTTATGTAAAGATTGAAACAGATTGAATTAAGAGTTTAAGATTGTCGATGTAAAGATTGAAACGGATTGAATTAAGAATAAACCAATTACTTTTAAAACATCACAGGATTCGTTAATTGCGCACAACAAACCCACAATATTAAAAATATTTAAATTCACTTACCTTAGCGTTGGGCTACATTTTTTCTCCGGGGCCCCTAGAACCCAGGGGCCCCGGGTATTTTCCCCGTCAACCCCCCCCCCCCCTCTTGTCGGGCCTGAATGTAGGTAGGTATATTTGTGATTCGGCAGATATGGTGAGTGTGTGTGTCATGTGTACACGGTATATTGTGTTGTGTAAACCGTACGTAGATTCACTACAGAAGACAATCCAGAAATATGTTTAAATTTTCGGTACCATTGTTTTATTGTTGCTGTCGGCGTTATCCCCAAAGCTATAATTTCCACTTGTTTCCACATTCCTTTGACTTCAGCTCGATTGTGTTCTGGATCTGGTCCTTATGTAATGCGTCGCCCTTTCCTTCGCCTGGGCTTGTTCTTCCTTAATTTCTTCCGCATGCTTTTGACATAGGTTTATATATTCATCTTCATGAACGATTCTGTGTTTTAGGAAGGTTGAAGAAAAATACGAAGTTTTAATATCACGTAAAAATATTTTAAATATAATTAAATATTTATTCGACTAGTTTCGCTATAAAGCATTGTCAAGACTAAAGAATAACAAAAAAGGGGGGCAAGTATATATAAACAAACAAGATTTCATCTGCGCACAATATCGAATAAGGGACTATAGATCAAGTCTAATTGGTCGTTAAGTAGTGTATAATTAGGGTTTTTTCGGTACTTATGAATTTCCAATGATTCAAGTAAATTTAGTTTTGGGCTTTTTGAACAAATATGCAAGATCGTTAAATTATTCTGTGTTTTTTGCCATCTTTCGTTTTTATGTAAATGCTGCCATCCAACGTCCATGTGTTTTTATATCCGAAAGAATATCCAGCCTTCTTTTCCAGTTCATGTCGGACCTTCGTATGATCTTCACGGATTGTGGTTCTTGTACGTCGAAGATTTTTCTTGGAGGAGAAAACTGATTGCCTGTATTGGTAGTTCGCAAACTTTACTATTATGCTTCTGTTTTTAAAGTGACGTGGACAAACTCGATATATTCGGTCATCGCATGATTTGGCAAATCCTCAATTTTCAATTTCGGTGAGATAAATTTACGAATTATCTCCATCATATTTTCGTTTGGTATTTCCTTTATTCAAGATATCGGATACTATTACGGCGCGTGTATTGATCTTGACTTTCAACTGTTTTTTTCAGATGGTTCATTTCTGCCTGTAGTTCTGTGATTGTTGCTGCCAAACCGTCGCGTGCTTGAGCAATTGATTCCGTAATAATATTTTCCATCATAATTTTCAATGTGACTTGAAAATTTTCTCTTTTAACGAAACTGTTGATCACGACTTCAATATCCTTAGTTTGAATAGCACTCAGTACCATTTTTAGACAGTTTTCTACGACAACTTGTAATGAACTAATAATACTATTTTGTTATTTTGTGGAGCAATCGAGAAACACGTCCACCTAGTCGGCCATATGCAAATTCGCATATTTTATTCACATTAAATTCGCGATAGATTCGCGGCATTTATCAGCATCAATTTATCAGTAATTCAAGTGTCGAGGGCGCATACGTCTTGGAATTATATAAATTATATAAATATATACCAAGAATTATATAAATCTTGACTCTCAAATTATATTTGCAATAACGCAAATTATCTTTTTTAAAACTTTATTTATTTTTATTACATACAACTCGTAAGTATAGATTAGTGCTTTCTCTGTGAAGAGAATCAATAGAGTGAGTTAAATCTATGTTAGTTTCTTTATATAATGCGATTCTTATCAAGGGTTGAGTTCAGATAACAGACATAAGGTACATTGGTGGATACAATATAGTAGTTGTATTATAGTAAGTGAACTAAATATTATTTTTCCATCCTGTAAATCGAGACTCTGGAGAGATTATAGGTCTATATCCATTGGGATGGCTTGTAGATTGACATCTTTGTGGTTGTTCTTGTTCTTCTTGTATTTTATTAATATAAATGCAGTTATTACACTTAACAATGCAATGTATTATACAATCGTTCCAGAGAGGTGCCAGGCATTTTGTTGTAAGTAGTAAAGTAAAGTAGATTTATTCCAGTTATCTAGTACATAGCACAAGAATAATATATACAAGCATATTCGATAGTCACAAAATTTGGGGATATCATACAGATATAGACACGAGAACATTTTAAACACTTTCCATATGAACATACAAAAATATACATATTAAAATCATAGGTTTCAACATTTCATAGATTGTCAGAGCAATATTCAACAGTGGTGTAGTAAGCTTTTTGAGTTAGAATTTTTTTTATTACAATTTTTTATTTATTATACGGGTATATTTTAATAGTATTTGGTAAGTTGTTATAAAACTTAATTCCAATGTAATAAGACGACTTTTCGTACATCGTTTGATAATGCCTAGGAAATTCTAGAGACAGAAGACCATCCGTTGTATGAATGTTACCATAGTTCAACGGTGTAAATAGATGTAAATTTCGTTTCACAAAACATAAAACATTAAATATATAAATACATGGTACAGTGTACAGTAGTCGATTTTTACAAAGACGAGTTTACAGCTCTTCCTTAGTGGTAGGTCTAAAATTAACTACACTATACGCTTCTGGGCAATGAAAAATCTCCGCATCGAAGGACGACCACCCCATAAAGTTATGTTATAGTTGGCGTGGGACATAGCAAGAGCATAATAAACACTTAACAACTGATCAGAGATAGTGTGTCATTTAGTTTTAAGATAGCATGGAAAGCAGAGTTTCGTTTTTTTAAATACTTTATCCACATGTTCTTGGAATTTCAGCCTACTATCTAGGAACGTTCCCAAAAACTTTACAGAGTCCAAAAAGAAAATGTTGGCATCGTTAAAAATCGTGCTGTTAATTTGTTTCCTATTATAGAATTGAAGATACTTCGTCTTATAGTCATTTAGCACCAAACTATTACAATAGCACCACTGACGAAGTTCAGTACAAGTAGTTAGGATCTTATGTTGTAGCCCATCCTCGGTTTGATCCGATAGCGCAATTGCAGTGTCATCCGCAAAGATGCAGATATGTCTATTTGAGCTGTAATTCGGTAAATCATTATTTGTTTGTTTGTTTGTTTATTGTTTTTGCAAAAGTGGCAATTACAAGCGTCAATTGGTATAATACGAGGTATATATAATACTAAATTAAACATATAGGTAAAATAATATGCACACATGTACTTGGTTGTTATACCCCGGCACGAACATTTATATAACAAATTCACAATTAAAATATTCATCAAAATTATAAAATGCTTTTCTTAACAAGTAATTTTTCACTGTAGCACGAAATTGAACAGAGTCTAATATTTTTATATGTTGCGGAATATGGTTAAAAACTTTTTGTGCATTAAAAATGGGACTTTTTTGTGATCTGCTTAATCTAAAATATTTTACATGTATATTATCCTTGTCGCGCATATCATATTCATATTTTCAACTGTACAAATTGTGAATTACACTCATCTCTATAATTAAGGTTTGTGAGTATTCTGATTGCGCGTCGCTGTAATCTAAAAATTCTTGGCCATGTAGTACATGTCCCCCATACAGTTATCCCATATCTTAAATAAGAATCACACAGGCTAAAATATACTTGTAACAAAACAAAATTCGAAACATTGCATGCTAGTTTCCGAAGTAAATAAATATTGCTACTCAATTTAGAAGCCACTTGATCAGTATGATTGTGATACTTAAGCTTAGCATCTATGTTATAGCCCAAGAATTTCACAAAAGTAGGGTTTTCATAATTATACGTATCTCTGAGTGTGAACACTTGTGATTCCAATTTGCAATCATTCATGATTAGCTACGCTGATTCTAGCGAAAACAAACTTTGAATCAGTTATAGCCGTGTCCAAGATGTTATTCTTTTGAGTATCAGTAGCGTCATCAGCATACAAGAAGCAACTCACACTCTGCGGTAGGTGATTTGGCATATCATTTATATATATAATAATCAACAAGGTTTCTAGGATCGACCCTTGTGGTACACCTCTCACCAACGGTAGCTTATCTGAGCTAACCTTGTTTAAAGT
This sequence comes from Leptodirus hochenwartii, assembly GCA_947310635.1. Classification (NCBI taxonomy): domain Eukaryota; kingdom Metazoa; phylum Arthropoda; class Insecta; order Coleoptera; family Leiodidae; genus Leptodirus; species Leptodirus hochenwartii. The sequence goes on from CAMZJO010000001.1 coordinate 960,144, forward strand.
CACCGATTGAGAACGGCTATTCAAATACGACTGCATTAAGGATAAGCGTATGGTATCAAAATTATAAAATGTTTTGAGTTTTTCGAGAAGAATACTGTGCGAAACACAATCAAATGCCTTTGTTAGATCTATAAAATGTACTAAAGCGTATTGATTACTCTCAAAACAGTCAATGATATTATTGACAAAACTCGTAATAGCATCAGTGGTACTTTTATTTTCTCTAAATCCGAATTGGTTATCACTGAATAGTTCATATACTTCAAAATGATAAGATATCTGCTTTGCTAATATTTTTTCATATATTTTAGAGAACACTGGGAATAGTGAAATAGGACGATAATTTCCAATGTCAAGGTTATCACCTTTCTTATAGATAGGTATTACAGAAGAATACTTCAGAGCATCTGGAAAGGTACCGGTTTTGATAGAGTAATTTACAAGCTTTGTCAATGGTTCTACCAATAGACCCATGTTTCTTTTTATTACATTTGTGCTTAGTCAGTGAATATCCTTAGAGTTACTATTCTTCAGAGACATTAGGAAGGACATCCCGCACAATAACATTTGATACACATTTAAATGAGAATTTGACAGTCTCACACTTATTCATGTTAGATATATTAAGTGGGTCAAGTTTTCCTATGGGTAAGGTATTTAAAATGTTATTTGCAGCATTGATAAGGTATTCGTTGAAATTATTCGATGATAAGCTGCTAGGGATATTATTCTTTTCGCAAAAACTGTTTGAGTTAACGATAGACCATATTGTTTTTGGTGTGTTTGAAGAATTAGTGATAATTTTGTCATTGGCTTTTATTTTAGCATCTCTAATTGCATTCTTGTATTGTAATCGAGTTTTATCACGTTCTTATAGTTCTTGGCACAATTGAAACTTATTTCTTAGTTCATGTAATTCAAGGTTAAACCATCTAGTGTTGTTATCCCTAGCTCTAGTCTTCGATTTCTTCAAAGGATAGGCCATTAGGAAAGCATCATAAAAAGTACTAAAGAAAATATTATATTTTTCATTAGTGTCTAAATCATCATTATAAAGGAAATCCCAGCAGCATCCACCGAGCATGTGAAATAGAGAATTACTACCTATTTCCGTGATTGGTCGATAATACCCACTTAAAATATCAGTACCTAATCTAGATCGGGAGTCTACTGCAATTATGCCTGGGAAACTGGCAGCAGACCCAGAACCTCCTCGTGTCAGGTACAAAAAAAAATCAGATCAAACTTGTCTCCCTTTGGTCCAAACTCGTATTCGATCATTATTGGATCAACAATTTCTGAGCAGGTGAGTGGGAGCAAATTATAGTCTCTTTCAAGGTGCTCAAAGTCAAATTCTTTAAGCTGCCTTTCTACCTTTTGCAAGCCGATAAGGTTATTGATAATGACTAATAGGTTTTAGGTTGATCACTGATGCAAAGATGAATAACGCTAGGGCTATACCAGAAGAGATCAACACTCTTATGTAAGCGGTCGTTGTTATAAGTTGATTTTAAATTGTGTTAAATATGAGAAAGATTAGGGTGTTCAGTAGTTGCGGCAAAAACAGCAAAAAAGACTGAAAAACCTCTACAAAAAATTACCTACTAAATTAACACGTTAACATAGCATTACATATTTACAAACAAAAACTGTAACACAATAAAATCAACAAAACAATAAAATAAACAGAACAGCACATAGTCTAAACTCGGATAATTTAGTGATATTAAGAACTATTTTCATTATAGTATTCCTAAATTAAAAAGAACAAAAGGAAGTTTGTTCTGAAAAAGGTCTTCATCTGTTAGATGCTGTTAGCCCTCTTCTTTCTTTATTTGATCCAATTCGGATTTTCGTTTCGAATAATAATAGATGCTACACATAATATAACGTTTTTTCTCTTATCTTTGCCGATATTAATTTCCTTTAGGCTTTTAAGCATTTGATATACTTCTTGCCACTGTGTTAACTTTTGAATATTCTGAATATTCCCCTTTGAAGGTCCCTGAGTTAACTATATACTTCAGCCTCCATGCGAGATGATTGTATACATTAACTTTGTTCCAGGGGTTTTGGTCTGTCGTTTTCAGACGATTTGTTGCTGTATGTAGGTCCTCCCAGGTTCTTGTATCGTGATCGTGGTAATGCCTGTTTAGGAGTATATCTTTTTTGTTGGTGGGGGTGAAAACGCATACATGGAGTATATATAAGGCCGGCACCGTCAGCAGTTTCAGTTTGGCATATAGAGGCCTGCATGGCTCTCTGGCTGGCGCAGATGATAATAGCCGGATTGCCTTCTTTTGGACATACGTGCAAGCACTCCATGATAGTATGGCATAGGTAAGCGATGATTGTATTAATCCGAAGTATGCCACCCGGATGACTGCTCCGGTGCATGTGCCCTTCAGACTTCTGAGAACAAAGCATGCCGAACTTAGTTTGGCAGCTAGGTAATCAGTAGGTTACATGTCAATAGTTCGCCAACAATAGTTCGCGCGACAGTAGTTCGCCGACAATAGTTCGCCGTGAATAAGTTCGCCAGTGCAAACAGTTCGCGAACAATAAGTTCGCTATTAAATCAGTTCGTTACTAATTAGTTCGCACCGTTCATTTAATGAGATATTATTGGAAGGGGAATCGAAACATTACCATGTAAAATGAAGAACCGATTACTACATGTATATATTCGTACATACGTTTTCAGAATGAAAAATTGTGCGCTAAACCGCGAAGATAATCTAAAATATCACGGTTTCTGAAATCTGCTACTATCGTCGCAATTCTAGTAGCGCAATCGCGATACTTTTTTCTGCCCGGATTTGCTGCTTGCCCGGCAATATATTGTTCGATCTTGACTTCATTCATGCTCTGCTCCTGCTTCAAAGCGGCCAAAAATTTCCAGATAGACGGATGATGTGCTCCAACTTGTTGTAAAAAGGCGCGATGCCACCCCTCCACTGCATTATTGGTTTTCGGTTGACCCATTATAACACGATCGTGACAATTCCATAATTCCAGAGGAAATTTCGGAGTACGACGCTAATTACGACGATTCGGTCTTCCAATCCACGTATCTTCGAAATAATCAATTATAGGCTGCGCTTCGGCTGGTATAGGACTATTTTGATCATCTGTCAGCGTTTCAAAGGCTTCAATAACTTGACGAACTGGTACAAAAGCTAAACTTGGAAGCATTTTGATTGAAAGAGCGAAGTCGGCGTCGTTTTCGTAACGCTGTTGCAACCCATTACTCTGAACTTGTCTGTATACACATTGGCTAAGGTGAAAAAAACAACCTTCCAAAGTCGCATCCGGGAAAAAATCTGTAAACGCGTTTATGGCACTCAGCTCGAAATCAGTCATGATTGTTTGCGGATTCAAATTATTGTTCAAATTTCTAAGCATCTGCAGCAATCTCGAATATATCTCTTCCGATTTGCTCGGTAATAATGCGTAAATCAATGGGATAGTAGCATCGAAACGTTTGGTGTGCAACGTATATAATTGAGTAAATAAAGGAGGAACTGTTTTGAACGTACCATCCGCGTACCAATGTTCGGATTCGGCCAGCAGCCTCAAATTCCTTTCAGTACCGAATACAAGGATTCTCGATTGACCCGGACCACTGTCGCCCAAAAGAAAACGCTGATCGGCGTTTGTACGTAAATATTCATCCGGTATTGTAATATCTACAAGTGATGTCGGATCAGGTAACGGCGCATTGTTTTGACGCCGAACTCGCTGAACTGTGCGTTTCAAACTAGACACACTCGGCAATTGACCAGCTACTGCAGCGGTTAAGCCGACTGTGATATCGGCTATAATCTGATGAGTAGAATCCCTAACTGCAACGGCGTGCTCTTTCATTGATTCGACTGCTTCTCGAGCTAATAAATTAGCGCATTCTGCCGCGTGATTATGTGAATCGTGGTTATAGCTAATGATGCGGTCGTCTAAACTATGCGCACGAGCCAAGCAATGAGTTTTTTTATAAAACGTACATTTCCAAATAATTTTCCTATCGATGCATCGTTTTTCTTTCATGAAGACGTGCCCTTGCAATTTCAGAAGTGGGTTTCCACGATCGCTTTTAACAAAATCGAGCGGCATTTTTTGTTGAAAATTTATATGGAAAAACCAGCCCAGATTGTTGAGAAATTAATAGATTTCAATAAGAAGACACCAATGTGCTAAAAATATCCTAGATATCATCCTAGCAACTATAGTATATAAATGGCGAACTGACGTCGCTGCGAAACTATTAACATGACGAACTAAATGATGGCGAACTAAAACACCGACGAACTATTGTTAGGCGAACTGTAGTTGGCGAAATATTGTCGCGCGAACTATTGTTGGCGAACTATTGACGTGATACGAATCAGTATGGTTGCTCCATATTAATTTGTGGGCGATGTAAATCCCAAGAAATTTGTTACTTATCACCTGTTGCACAGATTTATTCTGGAGCTTTATATAGAGACTGCTACTAAGTGTAGCGTTTTTTGGAATGAAGTTGATCACGTTAGTCTTTCCAACATTTAGGAGGAGTCCGTTTCTTTCGCTGCAAATCGTCATTTTTCCCATGATATCTTGCGTTCTCAAGTGTAACTTGGTTCCCGAGTCGGAAGAGATGAGTACATTTGAGTCATCAGCGTATAGTATAACCCTCAGATCATTTCCTTGTAGGCAAGTTGGTAGATCGTTTATGAATAGGAGGAAGAACAGGGGCCCTAGATTGGTCCCCTGTGGCACACCGATCTTGTTTTCTCTACAAGCTGATATCAGGCCGTTCCAGTGAACGGTTTGTCTTCTGTGTGTCAGGTAACTCTGCACCCAGTTATTGGATAAGCCTCGTATTCCAATACCTTCCATTTTCACTAGGAGCAGCTCGTGATCGACGCAGTCAAACGCCGAGGAAAAGTCAAAATAAAGACTCATCTCTTTCTGCTTTTTGCCTAGCGCGTCATATATGTAGGATGTTGCCTCTGTTGCCGCGGTTGATGTCGATCTGCCCTTGATAAATCTGTGCTGGCATTCAGAAATTAGATGACGTTTGTTTAGGAATTCTAATAGTCTATTGTGAAAATTAGTTTCTAAGATTTTCGACAGTTGGTTTTGTACCGCTATGGGTCTGTAATTGTTGAAGTCGTGTCTGTGTCCTTTTTTAAATATTGGGATTTTGGATTCCTTGAAGTGCGTGGGGTATACTCCATTCGACAGAGAATCGTTTACTATATGTGTTACGATTTCGCTTAGTTCATCAGCCGCTAGTCTTAGTATCTTCGCTGGTATTCCATCAGCACCGTACGTGAAAGTCTTGCATTTGGGAACTATTATTTTCTTTATCTCCGCTTCGCTGGCTGGGAAGAGGTAAATACTGTTATTCTAGTTGCTGTCCTTTTAAGATTGATGTGAACATTTTTCACGCTATTTTCAATCATATCTATAAAGTGGTTATTAAAGATGTTGCATATCTATTCTTCGTTCGATATTTCCACGTTGTCTTTAATCATTGTGATGCTGCGCACAGGCCTTGTTGATGGGTTATTGTTCTTTATGATACTCCACGCAGTCTTGGCGATGTTGTCAGAACGACCGATCCTTGCATTATTGTTCGTCATTTTCGCGGTCTTTATGGCACTTCTGTATCTATGTAGGCAGCTTTTATATTGTCCCCGGAGTATGCTGTCTGGGTAGGCTTTCTGCAGTATATATAGATTTTGCAGTGTGTGGTATATATCTTTGAGGTTTCTATTATACCAATTATTACTAATGGACCTAGATTTCGATGGAAGTCGGGGGAAGAAGACATCGTGATTGCAAGCGATCGTGTCATAAGCTCCACCTTTTTGTTGATATTGCTTTCCTCTTTTACCTCGTTCCACTTCTCCGCTTTCACAGAGTCTTTGAAGCTTCGTATCGAACGGGCAGTGTATTTTCTTTTGTATTCTACCTCCTGATGGTGTTTCACTTTGTAGTTAATCAGTAGTATTCTGTGGTCAGAGATATTAGTGTCTATCGCTTGTGTTCGCGAGACTAACTGCACAGAGTTTGTAAATATGTTGTCTATACTTGTTTGTGATCTGCGCGTGACTCTGGTGAAGTCAGTGACGGTATGTTACAGATTGTACTGTAGAAGCAAGTTGATAAATTGGTGTTTGAGGTCGATGTTTAAATCTCCACACAGGAGTGTTTCTCTACAAGGGTTCCAGTTCTTCGATATAGATACTAAGATTGCTTCTAGTCTGGTAACAAATTCTTTCTTGTCCGAGTTAGGTGTAATATATACCCCGATTATGGTGATATATCTATCGCCTATAGTTAGGTGCGCTACGCATGCCTCGAAATTTTTCTCCGCGCGCGTGCTGACCGGTACTTTCTCTGCTTGGAACATGTTTTTTTTGCGATAATGAGCAGTCCTCCTCTGTTGTAATCACATCTAGCGTAGTTTTCTATTATTTTGTATCCGGTAAGTTGAAGCTTCTCGGCGTTATGGTGAGTTAGCCAGTTCTCGTAGATTATATAGATAGATATGTTGTAGTTGTAGAGTAGTGTGTCTAATTCGTGCACTTTATTTGTGTTAGAAATTCCTTGTATGTTGATAGACGCTATGGTTATCTCCGTTTCCTTCTTGTTTGGTCGCCGTAGGTGAGTGGTTGTTTCGTCTGGATACGCATTGTAGTTAAATTTTGCTAGGTTGTGGTCTCACGTTTTGGTCTGCCCGTGTTTAATGTGCGGCGAATGTTTATAATGCGGGGGGGGGGGGGGTTCAGTTACTTCTTCGAAGACTCTTGTACGGCTGAATCTAAAAAATCCTGGTTTGGCGATCTGTTTTCCTTCATTCTTCTATGCAGGTCAAAGTCGAAGCATTTGAAGGCTATCCAGACGGCCAGAAGAGGCCATCGTAGACGTCTTTTTTGAAGGCGAAGTCCACGCCGAACAAAAACTTTTATGGTGTGTATTCCTGGATTGGTTTTCTTGTACGGTAATTTCTTTGTTTAAGACTTTCCTTCCTCTTGATATACGCAGTGATTTTGTCTTCGCTGACCGTCGGCTTTCCTTTTGATATGAAGAACCATACTTTCTTGTCGGCGGCGGAGAAGCTGGTGTCTTCGGAGCTATCCCCATTACCAGCTACGTTTTTTCTGCGTTGGGTACTCAAACACCTTCGGCTCTTGACAGTGATGTAACCGTCTCTAATTTTCTGTGTTGATTCTTTCTCCTTGCTATCTGGAGTACTATGGCTGCATGTTTTGTGGTTGTCTACTCGTGCTTCCGCCCGGGGGGGAGCTCTGGGCTCCATTTATTTGCGGTTAGTTTTTATCTGTTTGTTCGCTCCAGTTATTATTATTGTACCGGTTTCTGCCCGGGTTATGTGGGATGTCTCGGGGTTATTTACAGTTGTATGGGTTTTGTTACCACAGGCTGGCTTCCTTACGATCTGGTCGCCTTCCCCATTTTTCGTGCTTGTTAAAAGTCTAATCAGGTCTCGGTTGGAGGCCTCTAGATTCTGTACATGATACTTCAGTTTCAGTATGTCGGCTTTCAGGGTGCGTGTAATTTCGGCAACTATGTTTGATACATATTTCTTGAGTTCATTCTGTTCCATTGTCTTTTCCTCTTTCTCGCAGGTAGAGCTGTGCTCAGGGATCCTTCCCTCAGGATTTATAGGCATGAAATCGGCTTCTTGATTAGATATTGCAATATTTTTCCCATACATAACCTCACATTCCGTACAGTACCACGTTTCGCGTGTTTTTTATTGGTTTATTAGTTGAATTTTTCTTAGGCCGGAACATTCCTGGTGAATCCATTGCTTGCACGTTATGTTCCAGCATTGTATCGAGTTATTTCCGACTTTCTTCTTACATTTGCCGCAAATAAACTTGTCGGCCATATTACCAGATACCTTTCCCGTATTATGTATAATACGTATATCATCGATTACATCGATTACAAGCGAACTGTGTGCGTATACCTCTTTTTGTTTCGCTCATTCTTAGTAAATAACCTTGGCCTCTCGTAGTTCTTCGACTATCGATAAAATTTCATTATCATGACCTGTATTTTCAGCCTGTTTGGAGGCATTTAGTAAACACATAAATGATTTACCATATAAAACCATAAACTGAATTTATAATCTAATTTTTAATTTATTCATATAATAGATTGACAAAGTTACCAACCATAGTTGCTTATTTAAATTTAAGTATATCATGTAAAATATATTTAATATCTATACACATTTATCAAGATTTAATATAAGTTTACTATAAAATAATGTAAAAATATAACATTTCTATTACAAAAAAAAATAAAAGACGGACAAATTAAGCATTATTATAATAATATCATTATGTGTTATTTATCGCATGAAAATTAAATAACAACGAATTATCTGCATTTTTTTATATAATTTATTAAAAACAAACTTAATAAGTAGTAGTAATATTACAATACATTTGATTTATTTATCCAAATATTATGCGATTTATCTAATCCAAGCCATTTAATTTTATTACACTTTATTATTCTTCTCAAAATTTTCTCCTGCAAATATATATTATTATGCTTTGTTTTCTGTAACTCTTCTTTATAGAATGCACCGATAATTGGCTTTTGATTCATATCCTCCAGCAGATAAATAATTGGGTTAGATACTTTAACTTGAACTAATTTAAAAATTTCAGTTGTCCATTTTGGTGTATATCCTTTCGCAAATTGAGCTTTTGCTTTGCTGATTCGCGGAGTTTTTCCATCCACTTCATAATGAACCCTCAAAAGACACTCAGTTAATGTTGCTTGTGTCTTTACTTTGGGAGTCCTTCTATCAATTTGGTACAAATTATTATATAGCTCATCGATTCTAGTTATTTCCTTCTGGAGCTTTGGTGTTTTCCTGTTAATCTAATAAATATCTTCATATATTTTGTCAATCCTAGGCAGTTGATTCTTTTGAATGGTTTCAAGTTTATGTATAGCGCCATCTTGTTCATTAAGCCGTTTAAGGTGTGCTGGTCTCGCTCTATCCAGTCGGCCTACTTCATTTTGCTGAAACTTTAGATCTTTTTCCATAAATTTTGATCCTATTTCTAGCGCAGACTTAACATCGCTCTTAATCTTTATTATATCCTCTTTTCGATTTTGGGAAAGGATGTTCAATTGACTATCCATGTTCTGAATAATCGCAATCTTATAATAAAAAAAATTATAATAATAATAAAGTCTTTATTCTGACAGAAATAAATAAATAAAATAAATACAATAATATATGTGCCAGAAAATACAAAAATTGCAAATAAGATATAAAAAGTAAAAATAAAAAACTGAATACATACAAAATGAAAAAAAATAATTGTAGAAGATTCTGCCAAAAACACAAGGCGAAGTTCAGGCCTCCAATCGGAACTGGAGGTTCTGCTCTTCCACTTAACCTTGATCATTTGAGATTTTGTTAAAAAGAAAATGAAAAAGAATCAATTATGAAGATCTTTTTGGAGTAAGTATTTAAAATCTGCCGATGTGAATAAATTAGTTTAAGGTTAACAAACGCTTTTTGGTTGTTCCTTAAATCTTAAATCAGAGTCCACCAAGACACTCAAATTACGATCGACATTAACTACTTCAATTTTAACTCCATCAACCACAATATTTAGTTCCTCCTTAGCACTCTCTAGCTTACTTTTGGGACCAAATAAAATGACCGATGACTTCTTGGAATTGATATTTAAGGAATGTTTTTTAGAGAAGTTAATTAACGTTTCAACATCATTCTTGATAACTTGATTTGCAAGTAAGATTTCTTCCGCCTTGGGGTGATGTAATAATTGCGTATGATCCGCATAAAAGTGTGTGGAACAGAATCGCAATGTGTAACCCAATTCTGAAGTATACATTGAAAAAATAATAGGAACCAAAATGGATCCTTGCGGAACCCCACCTCTCAGATTCAGAAATTGAGATGTTTTGCCATTTACTATAACACACTGCGATCGATCACTTAAATAATTTTTGATTAAATTCACTGCGTTGAGGTGAAAGCCCAGATAATGTAAAATACCAATCAATGTAGAATGTGATAATAGTATCAAAGGCTTTATGTGAAATCTAACAATACTACACTAGTTAATTCGTGTTCATCTGTGACTCTAAGAATAGTATCTGTAATTTCGATTAGTGCCGTTGCGCAGCTGTGACCTGTGCGGCAACCGGATTGCTTTTCAGGTAAAAGATTGTAGACATTTGAGTGGAGAATTTTTTTAATTCTCTCCACATATCATTGGCATTTCGATTTCTAATATATACTTCCATATAAGCTTTTTTTTCGAAGATAATAGTTCGGTTAGTTAAATTTCTTAGTTGTTTGTAATAATTCCAGTGTGTAATAATTTTAGTGGATTTAAATTCGTTTGATGCTTTATCCCTCAGCGACAGCATGAATTTTAAATTCTCTGTAAGCCATGGAGCAGGGCGTTTAGTTATACGAGTTGTTTTTAAAGGAGCAAACAAATTTAGTAAATATAAAATATTATCATTAACAAACTCGATCATACTATCGATGTCATGAAAGGAGTATATAAATTAAGATTCTGGTTCGACTGAATCTGTTTTTAAAAAGTTTTAATTTATTTTATAATTACACAACATTTGATTGTGATTTAATTAAAGAATATTATAAAAAGCGTTGTCTAATACACGTATGGTAAATTACAACGGAGTTATCTAATGCGCTAAGCTATAAGATTATAACTGAACTATTGTACATGTGTCATCCTCTTATATCTAATATGAACTGCTCACTTCAGCGGTTGTGGTGCCATAACATATATGAGACCAATTGATAAGTGATAAGTGCTTATTAAAATAATCTAGATTTATATTTTTGTAATTTCGTGTAGTTTTGTAAATTGGTTCTTTGAAGGAGTGAGATTGCTCTAATCTAGTGAAAACTGAGAAATGATCTGATACATTGTGCAGTACACCACAACCCGAATCAGAAACGATTGCTTCTTTATTTATTATGATGAAATCAATTAAAGTCTGGCTAGCAGCTGAAATTCGCGTGGGTTCTGTAATTACTTGAATTAAAGACAGAATTATGAATTGCCAGAAAATGTAGTATTATATTATTGGTATTATTTAATAAATTAATATTAAAATCTGCAACACATACAAATTTATCACCTAATGACGATGCAAATGAAAATGTATCTTCTAGATCACTTAAGAAATCGCCAGCACTAATATTAGGGGCCCTGTATATCACTCTCACTATGAATATAGTTTTCTTAATTTTTACCTTGATCCATAGTTGTTCTAAATTCGAAAGTTCTTAATAGTTTTGATGATATTATAATCAAGGTTAATTTTAATGTACAATGCTACTCCTCCACCTCTGCATGCTCTATCCATCCTGACTAGATTATAACCATCAATCGAAAAATGATGCGTCAATTGATCTTCTGATAACCATGTTTCCGTAATACCAATTATATCATAATTGAAATTCAAAATATGTTCTTTGAATTCTGCGAATCCTGTAAATATAGAGCGAATATTAAAATGTGCAATGTTCATCAATCCAATTAAGTTTAATACAAATGTCCAGAAACTATGTATTATATAATTCTATGCTTAAAATATGGCAATATATCCCTCTCAACACTAATGCAATCAATAATCAATAACAATAAACCCAAATTATAAACGAAGTTCACATATGAAAATGAGGGGCTATATAGTTTGAAAACATTACAATATGCTATTAAATGTGAATATTTAGATTAATCGAAAGTCAATAGTACACGATAAATTATTATAATTTTGTGAGACGATTATTCGTTTTTGATTGCTGCAATACAGGTACAGCTTCAGTGTCATTTATAGTAATACCATATTCCCCGCAAATGTTATCGAAATCTTTCTTGTTTCGAACCATCAGCTTCTCACCGTCATCCATCAGAATGAAAATTCTCCCCTCAGCTGTCCACGTCGATGATGTGCTGAAGGTGTTTTTTACTGACTTTAGCACCTGAGCCCTCGACGATGTCAGAGATTCGGAAACACCAATTTTCGTGCCTTTTATCAATCGTCTCATCTATATCAGGTGTACCAACATTCTTCAATATTTTCTGTTGAATGTCTATATCACCATATGTCTATATCGGACGTAAGAGAAAATCCTTTATTCCTTTTCACCACAGAGTTATTGGACGATGTAAAATTATAGTGGTGGTGGTGGTGTAGAGAGTATCTACTTATCGATACTCATTATAAAATTATAACAGCTTCCCGTAATTCTTATTCTATACACAAAATTTCGTTATTATACTACTTGTTATCACCTGAACACTTGGAAATAACGAGCAAACATCAAATGAAATAAGTATTTCATTATTTCATAGTGTTAGATCTTTAACAGTATTAATGAATTCTAAAGAATTTTTTACAGCGAAACTATCCAAATAAAAATCCAAAATTTGTTAAATTACCATTTGATCCTATAATTGCACGTGGTTTAGATAGTAGTTTAAATAAATATAATTTTAAAGTAAATATAATACTTCTAATAGTCTTGCTAATTTTCTATGAAATCCCAAAGATTTGATTGATTTCAATAAAAAATCGGGTATTTATGAAAGATCTTGTTCTATTTGTCCTAAAGTATATATAGGACAAACACGTAGACCTATTGAAACTAGATTTAAGGAGCATTTAGCTCATTTCAGATTGAATAGAAAAGATAAAAGTACTGTAGCCGAGCATATTTTTGAATCAGGTCATCCTATTCCAATTAGTTCACTTAAATTACTTAAAAGCGTTTTGAATTATTCCGAGTGAAATGCTTATGAAAATACATGCATAAATCTAAATGAAATTTAATGAATTTAGAATCAGGCCCAATTTCATCTTGTCTATTTAATTTATTTAATAACAACTATTTTTAAATTTATTTTTATTTTATTTATTTTTAGTTATTTTAGGTTGGACAAACTAATGTTTATTGTTGTTACTTGTCAGTTTCGTTAATTATTAATTTATATTCTTTTGAGAGATTTGTGGGTCATATTGTGTGCCATTTTTGAAATACTTCTGTCATGTTGATTTATTTATTTAATAGTATATCAATCACGATTCGTGACACAGGTATTTTATTTAGTTTTTATCTTGTGCTACTGAAGATAGGGACATAGCCTTCGAAATGTACATCTAGCTACTTAATGCTTTGAGTTACGGTATTTGGGTGATATTCTATACTATAATTTAACACCGTAGTTTTCTGGCAGTGTGACCAGCTTCACAAAAGCCATTATAAAAAAAAAAAAAAAAAAAAAAAAAAGCACCGTAGTGATAATTTTTAAAATTAATAAGTATACTTTCGAATTGCATCGTGCATTGCCTTCACCCCCCTTTGGGTCAAATGCACTCTGTGTCGCTTTCTGGAATTATAAGGAATTTGTATTTACATATTTGTTAAATATTATTCGTTCTGAAACAACTAGATTAATTGATATTCTAAGACATATACAAGAAATCTAAAAATAATCATTTATTATATGCTGCGTTACGTACTGTATGTGGTGTATCTCGACATGAGCCGCTACATCCACTAGAATACATTTTACGCCATCCGCTAATGGCTTTATGAGGGCGTTCAATATTTTGTCCTCATTTGTGCCCTTGATTGGGCTTAAATTACATATAAATATAATACAGCCCATTTTTTGCAAATGTTTTATTATGGTTATTATATTTATAATAATTATCTTTGCCGGTTTTCCCTGCAATGTAAATGGTCACATTGTATCTTATAATAATAAAAAATGTAGACAAACATAGTGCAAATTCTTTTTACATACATTTAAAATGTCGTTTGCTCCTATATTAAGCAAGACCTTACGACTGAAGGTTTTGCCTTCAAAACCGGCCCGCAAAATCTTTTTTCTCAATTGGTTGGCGGTTTGGCCACCAATTGCTAAATGCTTCTGCAAGTATATACATGCATAAATCTAAATCAATTTTAAAGAATTTAGATTCAGGCCCAATTTCATCTTGTCTATTTAATTTATTTAATAAAAACTATTTTTACATATATTTTAATTTTATTTATTTATTTATTTTTGGTTATTTTATCCTCACAAACCAATGTTTTTTGCTATTACTTGTTAGTTTCGTTAATTGTTATTGTTAATAGTATATCAATCTTACGATTCGCGACAGAGGTATTTTATTTAGTTTTATCTTATGCTACAGAAGATGGGGGCATAGCCCTTGAAATGTACATCTAGCAGCTTAATGCTTTAAGTTACGGTATTTGGGTGATATTCTATACTATAATTTAACACCGTAGTGATCATTTTTAAAATATCTATATAATTACAACTCATTGTCGTATATATTGGTTTTGAGTTTTTGTCAACAATAAATCATATAATCCCTCAGCCAGGATACAGTTTTCCTTCAATCATCAAATCCTATCCAATTAGTTGTATTTCAGAGTCACCAATTATTAATTTGAAAAACATCTGGTCATATCGTAGTCACTTGTATCATACATTAACGCGTTGATATATTATCTAGGTAAAGGATGATACGATTCCAGGTATTCTTGAATGGCTGCCGGATGTGATTGACCCATACTTCTCCTTATTTTTTCTCGATCTCTTTCAAAATCATTCACATTTTCGGACGAATCAATTCCTGCATGTGGTTCTTCTTCTTTTTCTTCTTCTATTTCAAATACTTCTTCATCATTGAGATTTTCGATATGGGCATATGTTGTATAGATGTATCCCAATAACTTCGTCTTTTTGGTGATGTAACCATACTAGCATCTTTTACATCTTTTACATCTTGATCATATTTGGAATCCCCCGATTTCAATTGCTCTGGTTTAATATTCATATTTCTGTAATTTCTAATTATGCCTTAAACGGTTCAATAATAGGTTTATAGGTTTTATTCAAAATTTCCTCTTCAGACCGGCCCATTCTAATGGCATTCTTTCTAATTGGTTTCATAACGTCAATTAATCGTTTGGAAATGGAGTGTCGATCTTCCTTTTTTTCATGAGGTGTTTCTTCTGCTGCTGCTGCAGATTTCCACGCTTCCGTTGAACTAATCTCTTATTTGAATTCATAGTTTGTAGTTATAATAGTAGTAGTTGCATACGCAGTGTTTATTCACTTTATACTCATTACTTGTTACCTTGACTTAAATATTGATCAATTCCGCAGCGATAACGGCCTGACGTAATGTCAACATCTTTTACAATTGTCAAAAATCCATATTTTTGCAGCTAGCACCATTTAGACATATCTTTAAATGTATCAAAACTCATCATTATTCACATGATCGTTTCACACATGTTTTAAATTTAAAACATCCTGTTTAAAGACACAGATCATGTTAGAATTATCTCAAATCAATATCTTTGGAATTTGACTATAAGTCTGACAGAGATAGAATGAATTAATATACTTATGTCTACCATATGCAAAAAAAAAATCATGCAAATATGCAATATGCAAAATCATAACATTTGATTTTCCATACCCGGAAGGACCACTAATTATCGCTCTTATTGTGTGAGGTAACAGTTTTCCATGATGACTAGTCTTTAACGAATCACTATTGCAGTCCGAAAAGCACTCATCCAAGTTTAGAATTGAAAGAGCAATGTCTTGTTTTGTACCTTATCTTGTCTTGTATTGTCTTGCTTTATAACGTTCACCAAAGATGTTGGTGAACGTCATAAAGATTATGTAGCTTTACAAGGGGCTGTCTGGAATAGAGTTAAATCAAAAGACGCTTCTTTGGGAAAGAGAGTCGGCGCACTAACTGTATCAGCAGGAATGGCTGTGAAGTGTAAAACTGGGTCAGGAATAAGGATGAAGAAGAAAAGGCTATCGCATGCGCGCACCATACTCGCAATTGCCAGAAAAGCAATTAGAGGTGGTAAAATATCGACTGTAAAGTCTGCATCTACGACTGCTCTTTCCTCAGCTAGGCTAGCTGTTAAAAAGGCTGGCGGTAAGTGTAAAGTGAAAAAACCTAGAATTATTCCGATTCCAAAACGCGGTGGCATACTTCCACTTATCCCTATATTCGCTGGTCTTAGCGCTCTGGGGGCATTAACAGGTGGAGCATCCGGTTTGCGAAAGCAAATGGTGATTCAAAGGCTGCGGTTGAAAATCTAAAAGAATCCCAGAGACATAATAAAATGATGGAAGCGGTTGCATTGCGAAGTGGAAAGGAGCTCTATCTAAAACCATACAAAACTGGTCTCGGGCTCTATTTGAAAAACTAATAAATCGAATACCTAATCATACTCTCTCTAATTTGGAGTTGGAAAAGTTTGCAAAATCTATACCTTATTTCAGAGGTGTATTTATGAGAGACAAACTGTCACTTACGCCATTCTATAACGAATCTAGGATAATCAACATGGATTCCATGAAAGGACCCGGTTCTCATTGGGTAGCCTATAAAAAGAATGGTAATCATGTTAGCTATTTCGATAGTTTTGGCAGTCTTCAACCACCAAAGGAAGTGATTAGTTACTTTAGAGGTAGTCAGATATTCTATAATCAAGCTAGACTTCAGAAAGATAATTCATTCAATTGTGGTCATTTGTATTTGAAGTTTCTAAGCAACTGATTATTATGTCACAAACATTTACTCTAACCGGAAATATTTATTATATAAATTAATATAGATTAATTTAAAAAAACATATCACAAGAACAGCCGAACATTACGATACCTATCGCCGCTGGTCCAACTCAGTTAAAAACCTAATAAACAAGTCCAGGAATGACTATATTAATAAGATTTGCAAAATTAAACACAAGGAATTTTATAAAATAATTACTCATAACACCCTCATATCAAAACTAAGAGGGTTCACAGTACGTCACCCATCAACGCTGTCTCAAACGAACGAGCCAAAGAAGTAGCTAATATTTTTGCTACAGAATTTGCCGTAAAATTTTCGATTAGTAACCTCGCCAACTCATTTTTGCCACCAGATACGTACAATATCCATGTATTAACTGACATTCAAATAACCACTAGCGAAGTAAGCCAAGAAATATCTCTTCTGAAGGAGACGGGTTCGCCCGACCCGGACAACATTCTTAAAATAATCCTTAAAAATTGCGCAAATATATTAGCTCCTCACATATGCAGTTTATTTAATAAAAGTATTAGAATAATTATGGTACCGGTACAATGCCTCCAAGCACAAGTTATACTAATTTATAAAAAGGGGGATAAGCTGAATCCTAATAATTATAGACCAGTGAGTATCACCACTCCACTTTGCAAATTACTAGAAAAGTTAATAAGCTAATCGAGTTTTCACTACTACATAATATCATCCCATCATCGCAGCACGGATTTTCACCAAGCAAGTCGATTTCAAGTAACTTAATTACTACTTTGGACCAAAGTACAAAGGCCATTGACAGAAAGTAACCGACGTATGTAGTATATATTGACTTTAGCAAAGCGTTTGACGTCGTAAACACGCGGGCCTTAATTCAGAAATTGGACCATTTTGGCATAAGAGGCAAATTACTAAAATGGATAGAAATCTTCTTAGGCAAAAGATCTTTTGAAGTACTAATTGAAGGAAACAAATCGGACAAAAAATTATAACATCCAGAAGTAGTCCAGGGATCGGTAATGGGACCCTCACTATTTTTGATATACGTTAGCGATCTTCCAAATGGGATTAAGTCATAAATTTATACCTTTTTATAAAATTATAAGTTTTTGTTACTTGATTGTTGAATAGACAGCGTATTGCAGCTCTTGTCAACTTCACGGCGGCGTTTCTATGTGCGCTGATAGATGGAGCTGCATGGCTTTCCGCAGCATTATTTGCACAAATTAACAATTTTTCAGATAGTAAATTGGCGTTTAAAGCATTTATTAATACATCTTCGGTACTGAGGCGAGATTTCAGATAGCGCACCTCTACCTTGAACACGTCAATATTCTCACTTACTGACTCGTCATCACATTCTGCCCGTTTACTTCTATGCTTTGTGAAGAACAGCAATTAACACTATCCTTGGTCAATACAGCAATTCTATATCTTGACACATGATGGGTGGTATAATGTATCACAATTGCAACATTTTAAGCCAGTTGCTGCCACTGATTTACATTTACACACTTTTGCTTGCGCATCGAAAAACTGATCGACTTCTTTGGTATCATATCAATCCCCGCTGCTTTGTTATTCCGTAAATCATTTAATGCTCTATGAAACTCTGACCTAAGTATGCTAGGACCTAAGTCATCCTCATCTATCTGTTCCACACTTTCTAGCTCCTCCTTGTCCTGCCTACCTTTATATAAATCTTCAAGATACTCCTTCCATCTTCTAGCTTTTTCCTTATTTTCTGTGAGTTCCTTACCCTGCTTATCACATATAATGTTACCCTTTGGTTTTACTTTAGAAAAATGTGACTTAATTTTCCTGTAGCCCAAATTTACTTTACCTTTTCTCATATCCTCCTCAATATCCTCACAATTTCCTTTTATCCACTCTTCTTTCGCTAGCTTGCATTTCCTATTAATTAAGTTCCTTAGTTCCTTATATTTTTTCTGTCCTGCTTCTGTGTTTCCAATTTTAATTTTCCTTCTTGCTTCTATCATTTCAACTATTTCTTCCGTGATCCATTCCCTCCTACCTGCCCTTTTCTTTGTGCCTAATACTTCATTTGCTGCTGTAGTTAACCCATTTCTGATTTCCCTCCATTCGCAATCTATGTCGTTCCTAGATGTTCCATTAGCCATGATTTCTACTTTCTGCTTGTACTTTTCACATACATCAGCTAATTTTAACCTATCGACATCTACTCTGACCTGTTTAGACTTCTGTAATTTCTTGAATTTGACCTCTGAGTCCAGGACTACTAAATTATGGTCACTATCAATATCTGCTCCAGGGTAACTCTTACAATTCTTAATCTGGTTCCTAAACCTCTCTTTAACCAGTATGTAATCTATCTGATACCTCCCTATATCTCCTGGTATTTTCCACGTATATATATATATATATCCTGCGCTTGTGATTCTGAAAAAGCGTGTTTGCTACCACTAGCTTATTCCTAATACAAAACTCTACCAATCTATCCCCTCTATCATTACGTGTTCCTATTCCATATTCTCCTACTATTGAAACTTCCTTTCCCTTACCTACTACGGCATTCCAATCTCCGGTTACAATTAGATTATCCTGTCCTTTAACGTTTGCTAACCTAGATTCAATCTCCTCATAAATGGATTCTACCTCCTCATCATCGTGACTTGAAGTTGGCATATATACTTGCACTATAACTGTGTCCGTTGGCTTCGTGTCTAATCTAATAGTTATAATTCTATCACTAACTTGGCAATAACTCTTTACTCTACATCCCAACTTTCTATTCATTATAAAACCTACACCGGTATGCCCATTATCTTATGCTGTGGTTATTAATCTATATTCTCCTGACCACGTATCTACTTGATCTTTCCCCTTAACTTCACTAATCCCTACAATATCCAGTTTAAGTCTCTCCATTTCTAGTTTCAAATTCTCTAACTTTCCTATCCTATTCATACTGCGAACTAATAATGATTATATCGCAAGAATTACGTGCTAAGGAACCGAGACGTGTATTATATTTTATGCAAATTCAATTGAATTTCTTCCAATAGAAGAAATAACTTGTATAGAGTTTTGCTCGATTTTATCTAAACCGCAACAATTGACAAAGATGAAAAAATTTAACATTTGTTAATTTACTTAAGTGGTATGTGTTCTTGTAAGTATATGTGGCTTTAGATATTTTGATATATACTATTTTAAACGCCGTCTTAGAGGTGTTATGACGGCGCATTTTCCCCGCCGATGGTCGCGGACGGATCGATGTTGATGTTAAAATAGCAGCATTATAGATGAATGCTCATTGTTTTTAGAGCCACACCGCTGATGGTGTGGGGGGTGTACTGTAGTAGGTGGGGAGAGGTTTTAATGCATATTGCACGTTACACCTACAGAAGGTGGAGTGTCGGCTTATCGGGCGGCACGGGGCGCGGGGGGACGGACGGCCACCCTCCGATGGAATCCTCGCATGAAGGCCGCATGAATACTGCAGCCCCATTTGAGGACCCCATTGATGATGGAAGTCTTCAGTGGACCCGGGAATCTCAAGGCCTCGGCGGTAGGTACATTGGCCCTAGGCCAAATGCCACTTGCGCCCACGATAATCGGGAAGAACTGCAAAGTTCTGCCCGGCCATCGTAGGGCTGCCGCCTCCATGAACAAGGTGTTAGTTTAATATTTGGCCTTTTTGAGATCCCAGGCCCCCTGAAGAGAGGTGTCTGCCCCCTCCCAACTGATCTGGGGTCGCACACGATGGAAGTGTTGTCATCGATGTGGATGACCAGATCGGGCTTGAAGAGCTCACCGCTCTTATGGCGGACCTGCGGCTCGCGCTTCACAGCCCAGCGGCTCTTCAGGCAGTGATTTTCCACCTTCGAGACCACTAGATTGTGGCGCGCGATCCGCAGGTCGTGCACGTTGCCCGATCTGCAAGTCTGCAGGACGTGGCATATGGTTTCCTGTTTTCCGCAGCCGGCACGGCACAACCGAGCGGCCGGGGGGTTGGACGGGATACCTCGACACACAAGGTTGGCGGTCCTAAGGTGAACCGCCCGGACAAAATCCCTTCCCGTCCAACCAGCCGGCAGCCGGTCGAGCCATGCCCTGCTTGCCACGTCCACAGTGGCCTCCTCGAGCCCCCTGGTGAAGTCACCAGACGTGATCCTATCTCGCCAGACCTGAGAGGACGGTCTGGCGTCGCCCACCAGTCGGGCTAAGCGGCCCAAGACACCGGAGAAATAGTTGGAGACGACCAGGGCCTGGGCGTACGGGTCGGTGGCGGAAGACTGTAGGTCAGCCAACCGCCGATGGAAAGACTTTGGGATGGCGGAGCGAAGCTCTACCACCCCGAGGCCCCCGTCTCTCACCGCGGCGTGGATGGACTGGTCGGAGGTGTGCAACTGCAAGTGTAAAAAGGTTTTAACACACCTCAGAACCAGTCGATCCGCCTCGCGGAGAACCCTGGCCGTGATCGTCGGATTGCTGAGGGAGTAATGGAGCTTAGGTAAGATATGTGATTTAAGGATGGTTAGTTTTTGGTGGGGTTTCAGAGGGGCTTTACGGAGGTTGGATAGCCATTCGGGGAGGTTGGTGAGGGTGGGACGCTCTACACCACTAGCCTGGAAGTTATGGCCAAGGTATTTAAAGCACTCCAAGTGGTGGAGAGCGAGGATAGGTTGGTTATTGACTCTGAATGTGGGGGTTTCCTCGACGGCCATCTGCCCGCCGACAGGGCGAGACACAAGGCTCCTGCATTTGTTTGGGTGGATCGTCATGCCCCCATTGAGGAGGAAGGCTTCGACTGATCGCAGGATGTCATGTATCTCGCCCGTGTCGTCGGCCATGAGGACCAGATCGTCGGCAAAGGCCATCGCTGAACAGGTCAGGCCCCCGCCGACAGATCCGCCGCGGAAAGAACTATTGAGGTGGGTAAGTAGTTCGTATTAAAGAGAGCAGGGCTTAGGGGGTCGCCTTGTCGGACCCCGGTCTTGATATTTATGGGCCTTGTAGTGTGCTGGCCAACCCTTATGGACGTTGAGCCCGCCACGAGCACGGCTTCGAGGTACTTACTAAAGTGGCGCTCATCTTATCAATCCTTATCACTTCTGCGGTTTTGCACACACACACACATATATATAATATACACATATATATAATATACACATATATATATATATACATATACGTAGAGGTTTGCGGCATTTGTAGGACCATGTTGTAGGACTTAATTTCCATTGTAGGACTTTAAAAAAGTCCTACAATTGCCCCATAAGATTACACTATTTTCGGCTGTAAACTACTTGGATAAATAAGTCCTACAATTGACGATCGATAATAGTGTTACAATTGACGAAATTATAACTAATATATCATACTACAATCTATAATTGCATTCAAAATCATATTTGTACATCAAATTATAAATTTGTATATTCTTCTAAAATATTATCAATGACTAATTTACTACCGCCATCGGGCATACTTTTTCTTTCTTTCACATGTTTAAAACATCGAAGAATCTATTATTCTCTAGACCCATACTCTCTCCAAGAACAAAAAGGATCGTCTTTTAATTTTACTTTAAATAGATTCTCTTGTTTAAAACAATGGTTACCTTTCAACCTGTTCATTACTGTTATAATATGCAAACACAAGTTTTGTACTTGAACCAAACTGTACCATAATAATTAACCAAGTATCGTCGTTCTAGTGTTGATGGTATGCCAATGCACAGCATATGCCTCCTAAGATACGGGTAACGACGCTTTGGCCTTTAGAGAGGTCCGTATAAAGCAGAGGTTCCCAAACTTTTTTGTCCCGGGTAGATTATTTTGGATAGACCCCGTGCTTTCCTTATATTGATTTTTTTCATAATTCATCAACTTTAAATGTGTTTTTGAAGCTGACACAGAGCTACTCACTTTGATAGGGTTTACTGTAGAGTGGAAAATTTTAAAATAAAAAAATATGTTAAGTTTTATAGTTATACATTTATTAATTAAAACGACACAAAATGCAAATCTAGTAACATTTTTACATAAAATAAATACACAAAAAATCAATGCTTTTAATGGGAGGGATGAGCCTGATGCTTTGATAGCAAAATTTCAATATTTGGCTTCAATTTAGTCAGGTTTAACCTTAAATCCTCGGCGAGTGATTTCCAATCTGTTTATTATTTTTTGTAAGGAGATTGACAACCGCGCTGAAACTCCTTTCCACGAGGTATGAAGATAGAAAAGCTATCAAAAACTTTCTCGCGATAGTCCATAATGCACGATATGTACCTGTCTCTCTGAATCCAGAATTGCTGATATCCCTTTCTAAACTGCACCTTAAGTTCTTCGTTGGTGATTATTCCGATCAGTTCTTCTTGTAACATGACATCCGTTTCTTCAATGTCACTATATGGATTGATAATCCACTGTGGTATTTCCATAGTCAATACATCTTCAAACCTAGTTTCAAAGTCTGTGTGAAGAACATTTAAATGTTGAACGTCATCATCCTGGCCGTTTGTCTGCGCCAAATTGGGAAACTCGGAAAATTCGCGCCGTCCAATGTTTTGCTTCATTAGTTTCATTCTGGCAAGAAAAGCTGCAATGATGGAATTTGTTTTTATCAAATTTAGACTGCCACCATGTAACTGAACGTTAACCTCATTAAATTTAGCTAACAAATCTGTTAAATAAGCAATGTCTGGTATCCATTTGATTAATTTTTCTTTTAAAATGGGATCTCTAGGATCCAAATACTTCAAGGACTGGATATTTGTTCTCAATACCTCGCATTCTGCCAACGGTGGTAAATTATTACCGAGCAAATATTTATTAATTTCTGGTCGAACTACAGACTTCTCTGGAGTAGATCATGTGTGCTTTTTAAAATCTGTAAAAGAAATTAAATTATATATTTTAACAATTGGTACGCACGTCCCTTTTTAGAGTCTCAACTTAGTGACTTTATTCCAATATTTTTTTTATTTTGACAGTGAAGAAAATTTAACTAATATATACAGGCTAGTTCAGAACCGATGTGAGGGAATTTTCTGTCTAAGCAATTTTTTTTTACAAAAGTTAGATACCCATATATATATATATTGTAGCTCTATATTCTAAAAATACTGTAAAAAATATAAAAATGTTCTAAACATACTGAAAACTATAAGTGTGTACTATTTTCTAAGTGTACATGTCGATTTTTTAAATCTTGATTGCAATTTAATATTTATCTATCTCATATCTGACTACAGCTCTACAATATTGACCCATTTTCAGACTACATACGTAAATATATATATATATTCAAACGGACATAATATGAATATTAAGCTAAATAAGCGCATAGTATTTATGTATTTTGTTAAATTATTATAACTATATTATCAGCAAGATACCTGTTCTCTTAGACGATCTTGTTGGTTATATATCCAGGCCTTCATCATTTTCGCAGTCCTCCTTTTGAGAATCGATTCCATGTCTCTGATAATTTGGCATTCTCCGATGCTCGGAAGATTATCACCTAATAAATAATGAGAAAACTGCTTTCTCAGAGCGTTTTTTTCTGGAGTGGACCACGTAATTTTTTTTAAGTGTTCTATAGGGAGAGATACATAATTATTTTCTTAATTTTTTATGAGTTCGACATTTTATATGCAAAAATTAATGATTACCTTCTTCCGTTCTTACTGAATCGTCCTCATCTGAGCTTACGCTTGAATAAGGTGATTCTGATTGATATTGCTCTTCGGAATCAGACAATTGATCTAGAAAGTCAAATTAATTTATAATATTTATTAAATATTTATTAAATTTATAATATTAAACTGCGTAACTTAATGAGATTTAACTTTAAGTATAAAATTTGTTTCTTTCTAAATCAAATACATTTGTTTTTTAATTACCTGGTCGATCAGTAGATTCTGTACAAAATATTAATTTTCTGTTAACCTTGCTACCTCCAGCATGTGACCTAAGGTCCCTTTCAGATTTAGTGGGTGTTAAATCTTTTGTGGGTGATACTGTAAAAGATGTTTGATTCTGAGTCGAAATAGTTTGCTGCAAATCTGAAACAGATGGATGTCTGAAACAAAAATCATGAACATTTATTAATCATTGAAATTTATCCATGAAAAATATATTAGCGATTTGAGGTTTGTTTATATTTATTGACAGTTGGACATATATTTCTTAATAAACAAATTTTCCATTTATATTTTCAATAGCCTTTTGATTATAATTTCTATATATTCAATTTTTGAAATAGTATACATACCTTCCTCTGCATCCACATCAATATCATGAAAATTCTTGTCTTGCAACTGATTCAATTTTCCTTGCTCTAATGCTATTAATATTTTCGAAATCTTAGCTACCAGGACCACATCGCTGCTTTGTCTATAATGCGACATGTGGATGTCTATATGATGACCCATGAACGAAGCTATCTGTTCCATTTCGCTGCTGCTAAACGACAGTGACTGTGTTTGCGTAGCCATTTGTTTACGCAAAAGAGTGGATTTTAATAATTCTAGCTTTCTCGCTCCACATTCTACACTGAAATGTTTTAGAGAAGATCCTGCGAATATGTGGCTAGTTCTTCCTACATAAGGATTATTCCTGTGCACATCAGCTTGATATCTGTATTGAAGTATGAGATCAAGCATTTTTATTTGTTTAGAATGAATTGGTATGGGTACGCCTCTATGCAACTTTCCACGAAATTCTACACGCCAATAATTTTTGGCTAGAGCCTTCTCCAATGGCTTCGGAGAATCAAAAAAAAAAGATTGTGATGTAACTTGTCTCTTTTTTTCATAGTGTCTAAGTTCTAATCTCTCTATCTCTCCAGTTCCTTACGATTAAATATCATTATTTTAACAAGAATTATTTTCCCTAGTGTATACAATACATTATATGAATATTTTTGTTTTAATGCTTCATAGAGTTTAACCTCCTCTTTCATTAACAATTCAGAGAGTATCTTTATATCTTCGGTCAATTGCAGGTTTAATGGTTTATTCCATTTTCCTTCTGCCATACTTCGATTTGTTCTTTTTAGAAATATTTTTGCTTGGTCTTAAAAGCATGGGCAAAATTGTTTATTTCAGTTTGTGCAATTAGATTGTTTTTTGAAATTGCCTCTCCTATGGCTAAGTTGATACTCACTAACAAGGAATTATATGCCATGCCTGGCATTGAGGGCTTTTTGTAAATATTATCTGTTAGTTGTGCGAATTTGTTAATTCTTTCAATTACTAATGTTACATTGCTAGCTCACGAGGTATCTGTCAAATGCATTATATTTTGGTTCTTTTCACGAGCAGATAATAAATGTAATACTCGTACATCATATAATCATTATTTTCGGGTCGTATAAACGATTGAGGTACAACATTTAAGAATTGATTCCGAAGAAGTAATACGTAAATAATGCTATTATTTAATAGACAATTGTATCTCAAATGAAGGAAAACAGAAGACTTGCGAGTCCAAGACTGAGAAGAATGAATTATTGCTTAGATGTCAAAGTTTCTAATATTAAGTCTGCAATATTATCAATGTATATTGAAATTAAAACTACATTCATATGTATGAAAATAATTTATTAAGATAGAAGTGCCCACATGCACACAGTATTTATCCCTTTTCATCGTATATATACGAACATGGGAAAAATGTGGGGAAAAAACCCATAGGACAAACGCTGCTTCTAACCGTTTGTTATGAACACATTGATGAATACATTCATTTTCACATTAAGATACATTATAGTTACATAAAACCACAAACATAATAGATCTGAAACTTAATTTTAATACCTTAAATTAACTTATAATGTATGGTATCTTCATTGTTTATTCAACAAATAATAATCCGATAAGTTATGAAATATTTATATATACTTGTATTTATTTATTTATTTATTTATTTATTTATTTTCAATATACATGGAAATCCACAGGACGGTTTAAAGGTCCCAATAACGGACGACCACTAAATTAATGAGAAAAACATAATATTAAAGTTCTATACAATAAAATAAATTAAAATAAACCAGAATATAGCTAAGTTTATACGGACGTAATAATACATTGTTATAATGTGAGAGAAATAAAGAGAGAATTACAGGTATTTTATAAAAAATTAAAATATATAATATATATCAAAAACATAAGGAATAATTATCGTTTTTAGTGAAATAGCATAAATGAAAACTAAATTAGGAAAATACAAATTATATTATGATATATATGATTATAGATTACTATGTATAAGCACTAAGTTTCGATATTGGCTAGTAGACATATCGAGTGAAGTGTGTAATGTAATAAGAAAGTTATACAAACGCGCCATCCGAATCAAAGGAGAATATCTTCCAGAATTAGTATTAGCATGAGGAATAGAAAATAAAGATAAGTCTCTTGTTTGTCTGGAAGGTATTCGGATGTACAACAAATCCGTAAGCTCATTGCAATCTATACTATTTAAAATTTTATAAAGAAGCAGTAATTCCGAGTTTTGGTGCCTTACATATATTGTCTGCAAATTATGATTTACATTAAATCTTCTACGTAAGTATTTTGTAAATTTATTTTATATCGATTCCAGTCTTTCTCTGTATACATTGTACTGTGATCTCCAAATGGGGGATGCAAACTCTAACTGTGATCGGACAAGAGAACAGTAAAGTACTTTTACAGCCTGGGCATTTGTGAATTGCTTACAAGTTCTTATAATGAATCCCAACGTTCGATAAGCTTTTTTGGCAATATAATCGATATGAAGGTCGAATAATAGTTAAGTTAACTATATACTTCAGCCTCCATGGGAGATGGTTGTATAGATTAACTTGGTTCCAGGGGTTTTGGTCTGTCGTTTTCAGACGATTTGTTGCTGTACGTAGGCCCTGCCAGGTTCTTGTATCGTGATCGTGATAATGCCTGTTTAGGAGTATATCTTTTTTGTTAGTGTGGGTGCAAGCGCATACATATATAAGGCCGGCACCGTCAGCAGTTTCAGTTTGGCATATAGAGGCCTGCATGGCTCTCTGGCTGGCGCAGATGATAATATCCGATTGCCTTCTTTTGGACATGCAATATTGTTTGGACATGCAAGCACCCCATGATAGTATGCCATAGTAAGCGATGATTGTAATAATCCGAAGTATGCCATCCGGAGGACTGCTCCGCTGCATGTGCCTTTCAGACTTCTGAGAACAAAGCATGCCGAACTTAGTTTGGCAGCTAGGTAATCAGTATGGTTGCTCCATATTAATTTGTGGTCGATGTAAATGCCAAGAAATTTGTTACTTATCACCTGTTGCACAGATTTATTCTGGAGCTTTATATAGAGACTGCTACTAAGAGTACCGTTATTTGGAATGAAGTTAATCACGTTAATCTTTCCAACATTTAGGAGGAGTCCGTTTCTTTCGCTCCAAATCGTCATTTTTCCCATGATATCTTGCTCTCTCAAGTGTAACTTGGTTTCCGAGTCGGAAGAGATGAGTACATTTGAGTCATCAGCGTATAGTATAACCCTCAGATCATTTCCTTGTAGGCAAGTTGGTAGATCATTTATGAATAGGAGGAAGAACAGTGGCCATTGGATGGTGCCCTGTGGCACACCGATCTTGTTTTCTCTATAAGCTGATATCAGGCCGTTCCAGTGAACGGTTTGTCTTCTGTGTGTCAGGTAACTCTGCACCCAGTTATTGGATAAGCCTCGTATTCCCATACCTTCCATTTTCACTAGGAGCAGCTCGTGATCGACGCCGAGGAAAAGTCAAAATATAGACTCATCACTTTCTGCTTTCTGTCTAGCGCATCATATATGAAGGATGTTGCCTCTATTGCCGCGGTTGATGTCGATCTGCCCTTGATAAATCCGTACTGGCATTCAGAAATTAGGTAATGTTTGTTTAGGAATTCTATTATTCTATTGTCAAAAATTGTTTCGAAGATTTTTGACAGTTGGTTTTGTACCGATATGGGTCTGTAATTGTTGAAGTCGTGTCTGTGTCCTTTTTTAAATATTGGGATGATGTTGGATTCCTTGAAGTGCGTGGGGTTTACTCCATTCGACAGAGAATCGTTTACTATATGTGTTACGATTTCTCTTAGTTCATCGGCCGCTAGTCTTAGTATCTTCGCTGGTATTCCATCCGTACCGCACGTGAAAGTCTTGCATTTGAGAACTATTATTTTCTTTATCTCCGCTTCGCTGGCTGGGAAGAGGTAAATACTGTTATTTATTCTGGTTGTTGTCGCTTTTAAGATTGATGTGAACATTTTTCAAGCTATTTTCAATCTTATCCATAAAGTGGTTATTAAAGGTGTTGCATATCTCTTCTTCGTTCGATATTTCCACGTTATCTTTAATCATTGTGGTGCTGCGCACAGGCCTTGTTGATGGGTTATTGTTCTTTATGATACTCCACGCAGTCTTGGCGATGTTGTCAGAACGACCGATCCTTGCATTATTGTTCGTCATTTTCGCGGTCTTTATGGCACTTCTGTATCTATGTAGGTAGTTTTTATATTGTCCCCGGAGTATGCTGTCTGGGTAGGCTTTCTGCAGTACATATAGATTTTGCAGAGTGTGTACATATCTTTGATGTTTCTATTATACCAATTATTACTAATGGGCTTAGATTTCGATGGAAGCGGGGGGGAAAAGACATTGTGATTGTAAGCGATCGTGACCATCATAAGCTCCACCTTTTTGTTGATGTTACTTTGCTTTTTTACCTCGTTCCACTTCTCCGCTTTCAAAGAGTCTTTGAAACTTCGAATCGAACGATCAGTGTATTTTCTTTTGTATTCTACCTCCTGATGATGTTTCACTTTGTAGTTGATCAGTAGTATTCTGTGGTCAGAGATATTAGTGGCTATCGCTTGTGTTCGCGAGACTAACCGCACAGAGTTTGTAAATATATTGTCTATACTTGTTTGTGATCTGCGCGTGACTCTAGTGAAGTCAGTGTCGGTATGTTGCAGATTGTACTGTAGAAGCAAGTTGATAAATTGGTGTTTGAGGTACGAATCTTGTTTGAGGTCGATGTTGAAATCCCCACAGAGGTGTGTTTCTCTACATGGGTTCCAGTTCTTCAATATAGATACTAAGATTGCTGCTAGTCTGGTAAAAAAATCTTTCTTGTCCGAGTTAGGTGTAGTATATACCCCGATTATGGTGATATATCTATCGTCTATAGTTAGGTGCGCTACGCATGCCTCGAAATTTTTTCTGCGCACGAGCTGACCGGTACTTCCTCTGCTTGGAACATGTTTTTTTGCGATAATGAGCACTCCTCCTCTGTTGTAATCGCTTCTAGTGTAGTTTGCTATTATTTTGTATCCGGTAAACTGAAGGTTCTCAGTGTTATGGTGAGTCAGCCAGTGCTCGCAGATTATAAAGATAGATATGTTGTAGTTGTGGAGTAGTGTGTCTAATTCGTGCACTTTATTTGTGTTAGAAATTCCTTGTATATCGATGGACGCTATGGTTATCTCCGTTTCCTTCTTGTTTGGTCGCCGTAG
Organism: Leptodirus hochenwartii; assembly: GCA_947310635.1. Lineage (NCBI taxonomy): Eukaryota > Metazoa > Arthropoda > Insecta > Coleoptera > Leiodidae > Leptodirus > Leptodirus hochenwartii. Next base: position 990,349 of record CAMZJO010000001.1, read on the forward strand.
GTGAGTGGTTGTTTCGTCTGGGTACACATCGTAGTTAAATTTTGCTAGGTTGTGGTCTGCCCGTTTTTGATGTGTGGCGACTCTGGGGGGGCCTCAGTTACTTCTTCGAGGAGTCTTGTACGACTGAATCTAAATAATCCTGGTTTGGCGATCTGTTTTCCTTCATTCTTCTATGCAGGTCAAAGTCGAAGCATTTGAAGGCTATCCAGACGGCCAGAAGAGGCCATCGTAGACGTCTTTTTTGAAGGCGAAGTCCACGCCGAACATAAAACTTTTAAGGTGTGTATTCCTGGATTGGATTTCTTGTACGGTAATTTCTTTGTTTAAGAATTTTTCCTTGCTCTTGATATATGCAGTGATTTTGTCTTCGCTGACCGTCGGCTTTACTTTTGTTATGAATAACCATACTTTCTTGTCGGCGGCGGAGAAGCTGATGTCTTCGGAGCCAGACCCATTACCAGCTACGTTTTTTCTGCGTTGGGTACGCATACGCCTTCGGCTCTTGATAGTTATGTAACCGTCTCTAATTTCCTGTGTTGATTCTTTGTCCTTGCTATCTGGAGTACTATGGCTGCATGTTTTATGGTTGTCTGCTCATGTTTCCGCCCGGGGGGAGCTCTGGGCTCCATTTCTTTGCAGTTAGTTGTTATCTGTTTGTTCGCTCCTGTTATTGTTATTGCACCGGCTTCGGCCCGTGTTATGTGGGATGTCTCGGGGTTATTTACAATTGTATGGGTTTTGTTACCCCAGGCTGGCTTCCTTACGAGCTGGTCGCCTTCCCCATATTTCGTGCTTGTTAAAAGTCTAATCAGGTCTCGGTTGGAGGCCTCTAGATTCTGTACATGATACTTCAGTTTCAGTATGTCGGCTTTCAGGGTGCGTGTAATTTCGGCAACTATGTTTGATACATATTTCTTTGAGTTCATTCTGTTCCGTTGTCTTTTCCTCTTTTTCGGAGGTGGAGCTGTGTTCGGGGATCTTTCCCTCAGGATTTACAGGCTCGGAAACGGCTTCTTGGTTGGATACTGTAATGTTTTCCCCATACATAACATCACATTCTTTATAGTACCACGTTTCGCGTGTTTTTCTTGGTTTATTAGTTGAATTTTTGTTAGGCCGGAATATTCTTGGTGAATCCATTGCTTGCACGTTATGTTCCAGCATTGTATCTAGTTATTTCCGACTTTCTTCTTACATTTGCCGCAAATAAACTTGTCGGCCATGTTACCCGATACCTTTCCCGTATTATGTATAATACGTATATCATCGATTACATCGATTACAAATATATTACGTTTACGTTTAATATAATTTCAATATTAGTTCGTGTGATTTAGGTTGCCTTTTATCCAGTCATAATGCTCTTAAAAATTTAACGTTTCCTGTCAAACTTTATATTTGTACGATTCTGACTTAAGCATTGGTGCGGTAATTCATAAATATACCATTTAACGAACATCCATTTCATGTACAAGCTCATTTGCGGTTATTATGCCACTTATTTTTAGGTATCTAAAACAGAACCGTAGAGTATTTAACGAAAGCAAAACGGAGGTACCAAGCGTTATGCATCATTAGCACTATTTATCCCGGTTAAATTCATTTTATGTCGCATAATTTCACTCTATTATTGATTAATATGGGGACAATGCGATTGTTTTATTGAAATTCTCTTCATTTGTGGAAAATGTTGTCCTATTCCTATATTTACCTATATGTATTGCGTATTTCTGTGAATGAATTTAGGTTATATTTATGTTTTGTTGACTACATTAATTATTTTAGATACTAGTGCCATCTTCCGCTATCCTTCCGCCATCTACTCTTTGCGCTAGTCGTGTCCTCTTACGATATCCTTACTTACTACATGAGTAAGGATAACGACAGATGTCGCTAGATGTAAAACAACCACCAATGACAATGTATACATAGACGTTGCAAGTCCATATACGAAAACGAATCAACTTTGAGCGGTTGATTTTCATATGGCGATATCTGTCGATATCTGTACCACCAGAACTTAGTGAAGATAACTGAAGACTGCGTTAGTATATTGACCAAATATACGGGAGCGAAATTGTGACAATTTTCCACTTAGTGTGGCGCCATTGTCTGGGCCATAAGCAATATGTTAATTGATATGTTTCAATATCCGCGTTGCGTCTTCAATCGACTTAAAGCAAGTACTCGTTTACTGTGCGCGAGAAAATACGAAATGGCCACGGTCAGCTGTTTCGACGTCAGAAACATCAAAATAATGAATAAAATGTGTTAAACATTCAAGAACCCGGGAGAAATGTATCAAATTGATAAAATTCGGTATAATTGAAACACAATCGGCTTGCAAAGTATGTACCAGTAAGGTAACGAATATGAAAATATTTATTTGAGAAATGCCTAGTGCAATATAAACACAAAATAAATATATGTATAAAATCTACAAGCCGAAATATTCCGTATTATCGGCTTGTACATTATATACATGATACATTATCCGAGTATCGCATATATTGTTCAGTTTCCGCAAGCATTCAATTCGATAGATTTCGCGGTTACAAAACCTACCAATACCAATATTTTTAGATCATTATATAATTTGTTCTTTTATTTTTAGGTCAACTTATACAATTTGTCGATTCGTTAGTCATGTTTATTATTCGCCTTTTGATTCCATTAATAATCCGTTCGATAAAAATGGAATAATGGATGACCATTTCAATGCTTTCGAGTGCTTGTAAAGAAATTCGTATTTTCGGAAGGATGGTTGAACTACAAATCCTTCTTTGAGAATCAAATCTATTTTCTGTGAAGGTAAAATTACGCAAAACATTCGTCACTTAATGTCTTAAAGAAAGATGTAAAAAAAATACTGCGATCTCCTTTATTAATTTAACTCTGGGCGACAGACAACAGCATAGTTTATATTCCATATTTAATATTTACAAATCGATTTATGAGAGTCATGATTAATGAATATTATTATAGGCAATGATCAATGAAATTTATTGAAAACTAATTAATGGAATTCCGCACCGTCTTTGACTTATTGTCAGAATTATCATTTTTCCTCATATTCTAGCATTTTTTATTTGTGTTTGTAAGGTTGAGGTAATTGTGCTTGAATTTTTCTTGTGGTCAGTGCTATTATTATCGTTTGTTATCTTTATTATATTATCGTTGTCGAGTATATTATATCTTGGCCTTTGGGACACTTGCCTTACACCTTTGATTCTACAAACGGATAGCGTCCGCTCAATTTTTGTGGTAAATGTCTAAAACACACATTATGGTATTTTACAAAAGTTATTTATGCGCAATACATGTCCTTTTAATAAATTTCATTTTTACGTGATCGGTAAAAATTGATACCTTTATAAATTGCGGATTCTGACATCTTATTTATTCGTCTAATGCTTAATCTGAGGAGCTTGCAGCAAACGTATATTTACGAAGATATTTTGTGTGTGTGTGTGTGTGTGTGTGTGTGAAAAACAAACAATTCAAAATAGTGCGGATTATATTGTTTCAATTTTCATTTCCACAAATCATCCGAAAGACAATGTAAGATTATATTGTAAGATTTTTATATATATATAATATAATATGTATTATATATATATATGTATATAATATGCTAGTATATCAATCACGATTCGTGACAGAGGTATTTTATTTAGTTTTAACTTGTGCTACTGAAGATGGGCGCATAGCGCTTGAAATGTACATCTAGCTACTTAATGTTTGTTACGGTATTTGGGTGATATTTTATATTATAATTTAACACCGTAGTGAACATTTTTAACAATTTAATGTCCAACTTATCATCTAAAGCACGTATTTGCTTTTCAATATCTTTTATTTCACCTGTACTGATATTGGCCATTTTGTAAATTTATCTATCACTTCAAAGTAATGATTATATCGCAAGAATTATGTGCTAAGGAACCGAGACGTGTATTATATTTTATGCAAATTCAATTGATAGTGTGGCTTTAGATATTTTTATATATACTATGTCTATAGAGATCGCATGATGATCTCCACATTTTCCACTTGCTGTTTGGGGTGGTCGCCCTACACATGTTATTATTGTGTTTATAGAGGCACTGGCGCGAGGAAGGGCCACACTGTATCTATTGGCCCTTCCATTAGCCGAGTGCCTCATCCTTGCTCTTTCCCTACTATCTTGCACCCTATACCAAGTCCCCTATAGAAGGAGGAAATCTATCTGACTGATGTTCTGCCAGGGGAATTCAGTGCATTTGGGCAAGGAAAAATTAGTATTTAACGGTGTCCTCTTATATGAGGAAACGGCTGTTAGTGGCTGCGAATTGCAGCCTCCAGAGATACCACGTGGGGTCGCCGCCTGAACCGAGGACAACGGTTCAGCTCCGCCGCCGTGGCTAGGTCCCTCGATGTTCAGGAACCTGCCTTACGACTCGCACCAGTGATCGGACAATAATACACTTTAAAAAGAATGTGGGTCGTGCACTTGCGATACTTCAGATCCGTTTGTGGCGTGGCTCTGTTTAATGCCACTCAAGTGGGGCTGTGTTTGTTCGCATCTTTAGTGCGGTAATTTTTCTGCATGGCATCAGGAGCGATTCGTTGTATAGCCATGCATTGGCAATTTTGTCACCAGCGAGAGACTGAACTGACTTGCCTTGCGAACCTAGCGTTGCCCACTCTTCGAACTCTCTTTTCTTGGCTTTCCTCTTAAAGGCGTCGACTTCCTTAGCGGTGAGGGGCCAATTTAGACGAGCGGAGTTTGCCAGTCGCTGGAGACGGTTTACTAAGCCGTTTCCCTCCGCGAGAGCTCGAATTACCGGATCCTCGCTCTTTAAGAATTTTATACCGGTCCTCAAGCTGGCTGCACGTGCTACGATTTCCAGCTTGGGAAAGCCTAGTCCTCTGTCACGCTTGCCACAGTAAATTAATCCATTTGCAGTTGATTGTGGCAAGTGGTAAATGTCTGATCACTACCCGTAGCTTTTGGTCTAGTTGGCTGAGTAGCACGCTTGACGGAACTGCCGTCGCCAGCTGATACAGGTAGTGTGGGACTAGGTAAGTGGAGATCAGGGATACCTTCTGGTGCGGTTTTAGGGCTAGTTTCTTTGATCTTTGTAAAGTATCGGATATTTGTTTTTGTAGCCCTTCTATTTGTAGACCTCCCCAAGGTGAGATCCTCGCAACGAGGTATACTATTTCAGTACTAGCATCCGTGGATGCTATACTGTCTCCACTTGATGTTAGTTTCAGCCCGGGATCAGCTAGATACCAAGAGTCTCTAGCGGTTGTTATACGGAACGCGGAACACTTTGGTCCGGAGAGTTTCATACCTAACCCTGATAGGTATCTTTCCGTATAATCCAGCAGATATTGCGCCTGTGGTACTGTGTCCGACGTCAAAATCTAATCGTCGGCAAAGGCTAAACATGAGACGTCCGTGTTTCCGTCTATTGTATATCCGGGCTGTTGCTCAAGCGCTAATAGCAGTGGCTCCATTACTGCATTAAATATAAAGGGGGATAGGGGGTCACACTGCTTAACCCCCCGCTTGAGCTTGATCTTGATCGGTTCCTCTTTCGTCGTAATTTTGGTATACACATCCTTATAGCTGTCCTCCACGAGTTGTACCACTAACTCTGGAAGACCAAGTCTACGCAGTGCGACACCAATCGCCTGATGGGGGATGGTGTCGAAGGCCTTGCTGATGTCCAGCACCACTGCGACCAGCCCGGCATTGCCCTTCGAGTGCCGCAGCAACTCGTTTAGGATGTGTATGTTATTGAAGCATCCCGACTCGGTGGTAAAACCTTTCTGTCAGGAGCTGAATCGAACGCACTTGCGGAGCTTCTGGTCGAATATTCCCCAATATATCTGACTCAGAAGGGAGGAGATAGTAATTGGCCTATAATTTTCTGCTTTTGCAGGATCTTTCCCCTCCTTAGGAATTAATGTGGTTCGATTCTCTCTCCACCTCGTGGGCTGCGTCCAACTTGCCACTATATAGTTAAAGAGGAGGTGGAGAATTTCAATTGTGGCCCAATGGCTGAGGTGCCATCTTTTCAGTCCATCGGGCCCTTTCGCAGTATTGGCTTTTTTGTTGGCGACCCTGGCCTTAACCTCTTGGACGGAGAATGGTGTAAGGACCAGGGCAAGATCCTTGAGCGGTAGAAGCGGATTCTCTTCGTCCGCTTCACCTAGCACTGGAGTCATACAGCTCCTTGATGTCTACTGTAGAGATTGTGGCTTCGTCAGTTCCACCTCTTGGTTGGTGAATACTGATCCCCTTCTAATTGGATTTCTTATCCTTGGTGCTGCTTCCGCTGCTCTGTCCGCGTTACGGGTGAGCGGATACCGGACACTGATGTGCTGTGTCAGACCCCGTTGTGACGTAAACCATCTCTCATACTCCGCGCATCTAAAAACAATTGCGTCGCCAGGAGGTGGAGGCTTTGGCCCCGTGCACTTGGGCCTATGGCAATCGCCGGCATGCCTTGAGCGGAAGGTTTTTTGGCAGTTCGTGCACGTAAATTCTAAGATTCGCTCTTTATGGTATTCAGTGGCATGCCTGATCTCGTCCTTAGTCCCGATTGCCACTACATTCCCCCGTCCAGAGTTGAGACAGACGTAACACGCCCTCTGAACAATGGGAAGATGGACTATGAATGTCAGTGACTCGCCAGGTTCGTCATAAATGGTCCCCTGGAGCCGCCCGTCTTGCGTCAGCTCACCAGGTGCGACGGGACCTGCCGCACCTTCGTCCGAGGCTTTTTCATAAGTTGTGGCTTTTAAGTGGCGCTCATCTTATCATTCCTTATCACTTCTGCGGTTTCGCACACACACACAGTATTATTCATTTAGACCACACTTTGGAGCCAGTACTTTCGAACACACCACACTATGAGGCCATGTACTTTTGAAGCCAACTTAAATTAAATTAATGAAACTTCGACAATGCCCACATCGATCAATGCGTCTACCATAAATTCTGCAATAGAAGAAAACACTCCTGAGTACAGAATTACAATTTGATAGATTCAAAATAGAATAATAATGAAGATATCCCTCATATTCGACTTGTAAATATATTTACATTCCCCAACAATATTATATTAATCTGGAAGCATCACTAAGTTCAACCTCAACACAATAAGATAGATATCAATCATATTGGAGGCATCACTAAGTTCGACTCCAACACAATAAAACAGATATCAACTATATTGGAGGCATCACTAAGTTCAACTCCAACACAATAAAACAAACATAATTTATATTGGAGGCGAGGCATCACTAAGTTCAACTCCAACACAACAAAACAAACATCATTTATATTGGAGGCATCACTAAGTTCAACTCCAACACAGCAAAACAAATACCTCAATGATATACACTCTTTATACGAAATATGAAATAAAGGAGATAAACACAAAGTTTTACTAATTGCCCCATTACAGAATTTATACAATGTATTAAATTTATTCTCTACATACATCCATCCTCTCCGAAAATCAGTACTCAATGAGATAACACTCACCTGGATTAATAATTAAATGCTAAATAACTAAACTATGTATGAAGTTTACGATATCACTGCTCACGAAGAACTGGGCGTTGGCCCGCTTTCCTAAGTATATCTACCGCTGCACCAGTTCCTCTCTAAGTAGAACACACTTAGTTAGCATCGCTTACTTATATGCTCTATAAGAACTATAGTACTTTAAGAATAGAATGAATAGGAGTATCCATCATAAACTCACCGGCTCATCTAGAGATGGCAATATGTGTTCTGTTCTACAGTATATCAATCACGATTCGTGACAGAGGTATTTTATTTAGTTTTAACTTGTGCTACTGAAGATGGGCGCATAGCGCTTGAAATGTACATCTAGCTACTTAATGCTTGTTACGGTATTTGGGTGATATTCTATATTATAATTTAACACCGTAGTGATTATTTTAAAAAATTTAATGTCCAACTTATCATCTAAAGCACGTATTTGCTTTTCAATAACTTTTATTTCACCTGTACTGATATTGGCCATTTTGTAAATTTATCTATCACTTCAAAGTAATGATTATATCGCAAGAATTATGTGCTAAGGAACCGAGACGTGTATTATATTTTATGCAAATTCAATTGAATTTCTTCCAATAGAAGTAAACCGCAACAATTGACAAAGACGATCAAATTTAACATTTGTTAATTTACTTAAGTGGTATGTGTGGCTTTAGATATTTTTATATATACTAGGGAATATCTTTATTTATAAATATTAAAAGTAAAAGATCATTACAACAAAAGTTGATAGCGTGTTGGTCGCAGTACAAAATAAAGCAATATCGTGGAAATTGCACCAAAAGTCATAGATGTTAAGGTTGGGGTAATCACATTAGGTAAGTAGAATGTATGAGTTTGTAAATATAAAATTTGTAAATGTATAAAATATAGTAAATATGGTGGTAAATGTATAAAAATATAAGTACACATGTAAATGTTATTTCAATTAATAGACAAGTATAAATGTATAAGTTGTAAATATAAAATGTAAATATAAATATAAGAATGTAAATGTGATTGTAAATATCTAAAATTGTAAATACATATATACCTACCATTGTGAATATGACAAGAAGGTAAGTAATTAGTGTTTGTATTACTATTTTCCTTTTCAGGATTCTGTATTAAACGGCTACTAGTGGGAGCATAAACCGGAAGACCCAATTAAGTAAGTGTCATAAAGCAAGACCGTACTATATTAATATATAATTTTTATGATCCGCAGGTGCTGCAGTGTCATGGGAGCATTCCAATTATGTCGTGGATAATAAGGTAAGTATAAGGATTCGCGGGAGTTGGATCTGGATTTAAGGGTAAGTTATGAAATAATTATATTGAAATGCCTACCATGACAGGAATGATTACCTTTTAGATGGATAAAGTAAGGCAGACTCCTGGAAGGGTGATGACTATGATCGGCCTGGAAAAGGATCTATAAGAAGGAAAAGGAATTACAGGCAAGATCGTATAATGCTACATCAATTATTCCCATGCTGATCTCATAAAATGAGAATGCGTGGCAACACTACCGATGAAGACGCTATGGGCCAATTTGGGACGTAGGAGCTTAGGTAAGTTGGCAGCCCTCCATAAAAGTTCATTTTTGTGGCACCAAGTACCCCTTGCACCTATGACTACCGGTAGAACTTGGATCGTGTGATTCTGATGTTTACGTGCAAGGGCCTCAGTGACCAAAGGCGCTGTGTAATAATCCCTTTTTTGGTTCCAGCTTTCCCTGAGCGTTCTCGAACCCTCCCACGGGATGGTAACTTCAGAAACCAGACAACATTTATTTTTGGTAGCTACTATGTCTGGTTTACGCACACTCCCATCCGTTAACCTGAGGTGTGGTTCAATGCTGATGGACCAGCCAGCTGAGCGCAGTTCCTTTGCAAGGTCTTCAACAATATAATTATGTCGCTGTATGCGTGGGCCGTGAGTGAGTGGGCACCTTTGCAATATGTGACATAAAGATTCAATATTGTCGCAATGATATCTACATTTGCGTTGATCAAGAGGGTTAGAAGGTATACCCTTGGTAGCGAGCATATTACCTCGCAATTGAATGGCCTTAATATGCGTTCTAGCTGTCCACCCCGTGGGGGGGTTCGAGACCCACCAATGAGTGTCGGAAAATTCCTTACCCTGCTCCGTGCCGCCTCCACAATAGCCGGTCTGTAAGGCCGTTCGCCAATAAGCTCTATTGTTTGTAGCCATGTCAAGGTTGATGAGTTTTTCCAACCTGGTAATCGTGGGGGCGGCCATTGTCCATGCAGGGATGGAGTGCTCCTCCCGAGCTAACCTCTCCAGCCTCCGCACAAAAATAGTAGGAATGCGGTTGCAGAAGTTGAAGAGACCCAGCCCGCCGTCCCGAATATTAGCATGGAGGTACGCGTTGGACGTTGTTATAGGTAAAGTGTAGCATTTTTTTTATTGATCTTCGAAAAAGACGGTCAGTTGCTCTGAGGATATTTTTGGTAATTTAGGGATTTTGGAGGGAATGGATGTATCTAGGGATGACTTAATTTTTCATAATATGAACTTTCTGAGCCGGTTTTAAGGCGGCAGAGTGAATCCTTGACAGCTGTGATCTCAAGTTCTTAATTGATGCTGGAGCGATACCCATAAAGTTGAAATTGTTTCCGAGGTATTTAAATTTTCCCATTCCTATAATAGGGATGGGCTTGCCCTCAATGTAAAAAACTGGTGTTGTTAACGAAAACAATTTCTTCTTTCTTGGGATTGCGCCCAGAACTAATGCTGAACATTTATCAATATTAAGTTCCAACGACCGGTCCTTAAAAAAGGATGTAATATATTTCAGGATGGCGGTCATGTCTCTGATGGTGTCGGTGATTATGATAATGTCATCGGCGTAGGCAAGAACTTGCACCCCGAATGCATTGAAAGGAGATCACCTTGCTTTACGCCTCGTAGGATGTTAATCTCAGCTGTTTCAAACGTGTCACAACAGATGGTGGTTGTAATACCCTCGTAACTATTGGAGATAATCTTGACAGTCTCCTCGGTAAATCCATTTAATCGATAAGTGGCGCTCATCTTATCAATCCTTATCACTTCTGCGGTTTTGCACACACACACACACACTATTATTTATTTAGACCACACTTTGGAGCCAGTACTTTCGAACACACCACACTATGAGGCCATGTACTTTTGAAGCCTCGGTTGATAAATTTTGTACACAGATATTTGATGCACTTTAAAGTCAATGACTGTTTCCATACCAAATTTAGGAAAAAGTGCTCCAAGTTACACAAGACATATCATACCAAACATACAAATATTCTAGAAATTATTAAATTTTTCACCAATTATAAATATATACACACACAATATGCACATGGAGTGAAGCTCGGAGTGAAGTACCCACCCGCTTGAATGAGGGTGGTTTAAACTTCCTACTTTAGATTCGATAATTAAAACTAACAGGAATATTGATATTGATTCTAAAAAATTAGGTATATATAGTGTGATTCAACCACTTTAGAATAGTGAACAATATCAGCGCAGAATTTCCGAAAACTACACTTAGGATTGGTTACTAATAATTATTGGAATAAAATAATAAAATAACTGAAGTATATACAGAGTGATTCAATTATTGCTTATTAACATCATAATATCAACATAGAATTACAGAAACTCTTTATTTAGGTAAGGATGACCTAAAACCTATAAAAACATACTATTTAATGAAAACTAAAATATATACAGTATGATTCACTAATTGCGAAATATTATAAAATATCGGCAAGGAAACTGTACCCTTATAATTGTCCCAAAAATCTTAAAAAATTACATAACTGTATTAATTTAAAAAATTGAAAGTATATATAGGGTGATCAATTATTAAAAAATAATACCATAATATCAACATGAAATAGAGGAAATAAGTACTGCATTTAGGTTAGGATATCTAAAAAGTCGTAGAAATGTACAGTTCAACAAAAATTCAAATAAATACAACATGATTCGGCTCAGTAAGTTAGGAATATTTGAAAAATATAAAAGAGGAATTTCCGAAAAATCCACATTTATAATTGGAAGACTAAAAATTCGCGAATATATTAATTTAAAAACTATACGTAGAGTGATTCTATTTTTACGGAATAATAAATCACAAAGTGGTTAAAATGGCTGAAAACGCGCAGAAACATAATGTTCAACAAAATCTAAAGTATATAGCGCGTGACCCAATTATATTTTAATATCTATAATAAATTCGCGGCAATGTATTTACTTAAAACTTAATTTTATAGAGAATGATTCAATTTTCTAGGAAAATATAGCCATATGAACGTGGTATTGCTGCTTTTCAAATCTAATGGTATATATAAAAAGCAAGCAAATTGTAGAGGAAAATGAAAGAAAATCTAAAATATATAAAATATATAATCGCAACGTGATTTCATCATTCTTCGTAAACATGACAATATTGAATTTTGAACTTCTTCAATGTATAGTAAAATAAAGCAATATATTAATTAATAAAAACTATGTACAGTGGCACAATGATTTTCGCTATGAAATAAGTGGCGCAAATGAAATTTGTAAATTTACAAGAATCATTTACAGCAAATAAGAAAATATATTTTATTAAGAATTGTTGCGCCTATTTTTTCAAATGTTATGGATTAATATATTGTAAAATTTCTTTAAATCTTTAACTGACATTAGAATAATGAGATGCAATATTGATAGCTTAATTTCAAATCATATTTGTTGTTTTAAGCTTCGTTGGCCAACTAGAGAAAAAAAAATTCTTGAGTGTTAGATAGAGAATTATTAATTAAATGCACTTTAGTGGAATATGTACATATTGTTCAAGTGGGCCTTAAGCACTGTGTTGCATTCCTATGTACTAGATTTCTTTATATTTTGGCTTGTCATTAATGATTCTTTATAGTTTCCAAAACATTAGTTCCCTATTATTACCATAACGTTAATCTATTCATTTAACAGATGGTGTGGAATCTATGGCTCCTGAATAGCAGACCTTTAACTCAAAATGTTCTGTGAATATATATCTGTTACGATAGCTTTTAAAGCAATTTAAATTCAATAATGTCTTTGACGTAAAATATATATATAATAAGCATAATAATGAAATATATACAAAAATTATACGACTTTTAAACAATCAATTCTTTTATAAATATTTCTATTCCTAACTCTACGTACTTTGTTTTGCAAGTACGAATGCTACTACTTTAATTCAGGCATACTGATATGTGGTAAAATTAGAATAATTTGTCCTGTTCTAATATTATGTATAATATATTTGCAATAAAAATAATAGTATATTTTAAAGGAATATTATAATTCTAGTAGAATATGTCTATACTTCTACTTACGGCACCGGAATAAGTTACATATACCTGATTTTATATCCCTAGTTTTATTTATTTTATATATAGTTTTAAATTTTCTGCATTTTTTATTAATTTTTATTTATATTGTATAAATATTTGAACCTATTGTACAAATCTGCTGTACTATAGAATATAAAAGCAGCCATCCGTCAATCAATTTGCATATCAGTTTATTACTTTATAATAAGTGCATTTTTTATCTATTTTACCCTAATAAAGGCTGAATACTGATGGTTTGCTGTAAGTTAATTTTCTTGTTTAAAAATTCATATAATTTGTTAACCTAAAATTAAATTCATACATTCGTTGAGTTGTGTTCCTTGGAAACAAAAGCTATATAGATCTCATGTTTTATCTTATAAAAAAATATATATAATATTTACTGCCTAAGACTATTGCCCATGATAACTTATCAAGTGTTATGCAGAGCAGATGAAAATCCTTATCGGTTAGATGATATATCATGCTGCATTAGCATTTGTTAGCGACATTGACATTGGCATTGGTTGTCTAGTTCAAGTGCATAATAATAGTCATATAATTTTCGTATTCTCCTGAAAATTTTGTATTGATGCAGTCAAAGGCAGACAGTAACATATCTAGTTAGATCACTGTATAATTTAGATATAATTGAAAAAGTTATAAAATTAAACATATTCACTTTATGTAATAAGCAATATATAAAAAGCATCGATGGCTAAAATACTTTCTTTTATATAGAGCTGTTCAATAAAATGCACGTAGAAAATGGAGGTAGATTATTTAAACGATTTTCTTATTCTTTTCAGAATTTGTGAATACACTCGATATTTCTATAATTATTTATAAATAATTTCAGATAAAGAAGTATGAAGTAAAATAATAGAAGTGCAATATTACTTGTAATTATTAACATATTATGTTCAACGTAAAGCAATAGTAATTCAGTGCATGGCAATGGGAGGTGTTGCGATTCGAGTGCGAAAAGTACTATTGCATCTTCTTATATTGATCCATTCCTATTGTCTTCCGTTGTAGAAGCTAATAATTCGAATCAACTTCAATTATCTACGAATATGTTTTATTTTAAATTCCTCATGAAACATAAAGTGGTTAAGTTTAAGTTAAACTTATTATTCATACTCATTGATTATATTGTGTATTGAAATAGAAATGACTACAGTATGATAAAATAAGGAACTCACAGAAAATAAGGAAAAAGCTAGAAGATGGAAGGAGTATCTTGAAGATTTATATATAGGTAGGCAGGACATGGAGGAGCTAGAAAGTGTGGAACAGATAGATGAGGATGACTTAGGTCCTAGCATACTTAGGTCAGAGTTTCATAGAGCATTAAATGATTTACGGAATAACAAAGCAGCGGGGATTGATATGATACCAGCCGAATTAATAAAACACGCAGGGGAAAAAATGCAGGAGCGATTATACAGGTTAGTTTGTAAAATATATGAGAAGGGAGAAGTACCACAGGATTTTCAGCGTAGTAGAATAGTAACAATGCCGAAGAAAATAGGAGCTAATTTGTGTGAGAACTATAGGACCATTAGTCTACTATCACATGCATCGAAGATATTGTTAAAGATTATTTATAGGAGATTAGAAAATAAAGTAGAGGAAAGGCTAGGAGAAGATCAGTTTGGTTTTAGGAAAAACAGAGGGACGAGGGAGGCGATTCTAGCACTAAGAACGGTAGTAGAAAAAAGAAAGAGGGTAGGAAAGGTAACTTGCATAGCTTTTGTAGATTTAGAAAAGGCATTTGATAATGTAGATTGGGACATAATGTTTAGAATTTTAAAAGAAACGGGTATAGATTATAAGGATAGGAGAATAATTTTTAATTTATATAAACACCAAACTGCCTTAGTTAGAATTGAGGGGGAAGAAGAGGTAGCAAAAATAGGGAAGGGAGTTCGGCAGGGATGTACACTTTCACCGTTATTATTTAATCTATATATAGAAGATGCAATAAACAAAGTAAAAGAAGAGTATAGTGTAGGTGTGAATGTACGGGGAGAGAAAATATATATGTTGAGATTCGCCGACGATATAGCTATATTGGAAGAAAGCGAAAAGAATTTAGAAAGGGTATTGAATGGTATGCAGGCAGTATTGACTAGGGATTTTAACATGAAAATAAATATAGGTAAAACTAAAGTGATGAGGTGTGACAAAAAGGAATGCAGTAGAAAAATGAGGATCACAATAGGAGATAATAGAATCGAAGAAGTGTCAGATTTTTGTTATTTAGGCAGTAGAATCACAAAAGATAATCGAAGCAAGGTAGATATAAAGTGTAGGATAGCACAGGGTAGGAAGGCATTCGTAGAAAAGGAACAGATTTTAAGATCAAATATTGACTTGGGTATTAGAAAAAGATTACTGAAGGTATATGTTTGGAGTGTAGCACTGTACGGGTGTGAGGCGTGGACTATAGGAAAGGAAGAGAAGCGTAGATTACAAACATTCGAAATGTGGTGTTATAGGAGGATGATGAGGATTGGTTGGGAAGATAAAGTAACAAATGAAGCTGTACTAGAGTTAGTAGGGGAGAAGAGAAGTATTTGGAGAGTGTTACAGCGTGGGAGAGACAGATTAGTAGGGCATATTCTTAGGCATGATTATGCAATTGATCATAGAAGGTAGAGTGGAGGGAAAGAGAGGGGTAGGTAGGCCTAGATTGGAGTATGTGAGTCAGATAGTTGAAGACGTTGAGATGAATAGCTATAGGGAGATGAAGGGATTAGCTCAGGATAGATCGGCATGGCGTGCTGTTTCCAACCAATCTTTAGGATTGCGGACTTTAACTAATGATAAAATTTGATTATTGCCAATATGATATTACTACAGACTGCTAACATGGAAAAATCAGTTTTTAAGTTAAATTATTCTAGAATTTCGTCATGTTTATTATATGCGATGCCATGTTAAGTTTTCGTCCTTCATGTCAGCTGAGCTCGGTTCTGTATCCATAAACATTTCTAAATTGATATAGTTATCAAGTCGTATTCTTTCTGACACCGGTCGATAATCTTCTTTTTTATAAACTTGAAAACTTTCCGTCCTTAAAGGGCACAACATGTTGCACAAACAATATTCTGTCATAATTTCTTAATGTTATTTACAAGCTTTACGTCACTATGTTACAATATAGATAATTGAATAGTCTCGTTTTACTACAACTGATATTGTTTTCATTTTGTAAAAATCGTCTTTAGAAAAGTTGTTCTGTTAAACTTCAGTTAACAATTGGTTACTTAAGCCAAATTTACGAAAGATTGGCAACAACAAAATTTCTAGTTCTGGTGACAAAACACTTAAATCAACAAATAATGACAGAATGGGGTGACAACGGTTGAGTGTAAAATAATATTTATACCAACACCTTATTTTACGAGCGATATATATTTTTTGTAAAGTGCGCTGATAGAATTCTTGTCGAAGGTAAGTTTAGCAACATAATTCTGTTAGTATCTGTACGTACGAACTACAACAGTGGAACTTCTTCCGCTAAATTACAATTTCATCAAAATAATACTGTTTTAAGCGCATGAACTGCAGTAGAAAACGGGCCCCAAATTTTCCGTCCCAGGAACAGACTTGTCTCCTGGAGTTAGTGGGGCGTAAATATAAAATATTATAGAGTGCCGAAAGAATTTGATGGGAGTAAAGGGACTGCTATCTTAGTAAAAAATAATGTAATTGCGGATGAAATTTGTTGTAGTAATTTTACGATAGAAAAACGATTTGAATGCAGTGGTATATTCATCAAACAGGGTAATTATTACATATTTCAATTTATCGTACACCTGAACCTAATATAGATGTATTTTGTCAGCGGCTTGATGCATTGCTTAACACATATTCGCATTGTAAGAATCTAATAGTCTGTGGTGATTTCAATATCGATCTTTTGCGCAATTCTAAACAAAAATACTATTTTTGAATACATTATATATTCACTAATTTTTCGCTTAAGGATATAACTTTATGTAATGAAAGCATTGATTTTTCAGATCACAATGCTTTCGTCTTAAGGATAATGAGTAGTGATAAAAGGCGGTAACTGGGCAATATTTTCCTATGCTATTTTAAATGCACTTCCGGTGATCTTTTCTGGCAATACTAATAGCATTGTCGTGGATAGCGTATAATTTTCAATGCAATTTTAAATGGACTTCCGGTGATCATTTAGTAGGCAAATGCGAAGCATAGTTGGGGCTAGCGCGTAGGGCGTCCGTGCGTTTAGCATGTGACATCCGGTGTAAGTATTTGCGACGGGTAAGAATAGAGTTTAGGCCTAATTTGGGGGATGGTGGTTGTGGTGGTGAGTGTGTGCATCATCATAAAGTGGTAGTGTATGGTTGAATGATATCGTTGGAGAGGTCTTGAAGAGTGCATAGAATGGGGGGGGGGGGCGGCATTGCGGGGGAGCGAGTTGGGGTTGGGTTTTGTGGATGGTTGTAGTATATGGTTGTTTGATATCGTTGGATAGGTATTGAGGAGGGTAACAAAATGGTGGTAGTGTATTTTTGGTTGGTTGGATAGTGTGAATGATAAATTGTGAGGTGTGGTTTATGATTGTTTGTGTTATATGATTGTTTAATATTATTATTGGGTGGGGTTTTCGTGAAGAGTGTAACAAAATGGAGGGTAGATCGTTGTGATTGGTTGATAAATAAATGTGGTATGACATTGTTTGTTAGAAGTTATAAAAACTAGTCATAATTTATATTGTTCTTATTACCTTAAAAGGTATGGCAAAGAATTGAAATAACAGTTGATAAATTTGGTCGTCACTCTAAAGCACATTATTCTAAGTATGTAAATAATGTTAGTAGAGGGCCGGAGGTGTTGGATTTAAATTAACTGAAGATGGAAATTATGATATGCAGACAAAGGTACTGAGACAAATTGGAATGCCTACAGAAGAATCGGATGCAGTACCACTGTGTAAATTAAATACTGAGTTACAAGAGTTTGTAAAACAACGAAAAATTAATTGGAATAGCAATTCGGTACGATTTAAAACATTAAATGATAAATTGTTGGAAATTCAGAATGTGCATATAAGTAAACTTAACGAACATGTTTTTAATATGAACATAAGACTATATGATAATATCGAAGTATATAAAATAGAATCGAAACGTTTTGTACAATTGGAACTAGATGTAAACGAGTTAATCATACATAATTTAGATCTACAAGAATCAAACCGAAAGCTTGAATTACAACTAAAGGAAATGGAAGCATTTATTAACACTTCTTTAAATAATATAAATGCGTCAAATTCCATATAAATAGCATGAATTAAGGAAATGAAAGTGTAGTATTAGTTAGTATAAGTGCTAGTGAATATGGCAAAAGCAGAAGAAGCAGACGTAAAAATAGACGGGATAAATTTAAAAGAGATCAATATAGATATATATCAACAAGTTATTGAGAAAAGTTGTAGTGCCATTTTTGCCTATCTGTGCAATGAATTGAAAGAAGAACATTTAAAATATCTACCAATTCATTATTTATTACAAATAAATGGAATTGCTTTGCAGAAGATCTGGGCTTATTTACCTGATGCTTTAAGGAATAATGAGTATTTTCAAGATAACTTACCTTGTAACAATTCAACTCATCGATTGCATAAGATGACTTGTGATTGTGCAAGATCACATTATACATTCAGGAAAAATTGTAATATTTGCATTACGAAATCTTACGCTTCATATGACAAACGAGTAAAATCATATGCATCTTGTCCAGCGTTGATGAAGCAAACATCAAAAGAAATGGCTGAAGCAGGATTTTATTATAGTGGAAGAGATGATATAGTCGTATGCTCTGAATGTAATATTAGTTTATGTAGATGGGAACCTGATGATAATGTATGGCAAGAACATATGAGATGGAGTCCATCTTGTGCTTTCTTAAAAATGCGAAGAGATGTTAACAGACATATTCAGCAAGAAAATGGAAATAATAATATGTTAAAAAAACACCATGACTGTTCCTATTGTTGTCGTAAAAAGAGTTTCGATGTAAACGATAGTACCAACCAAAATAAATTTATGAAAAACAGCTATCCAGAAAATACGCAATTGTTACACCATCAATGTCAAATAAAATAAAATATAGGCTGTGCTGAATTAATGTAACATTAGAACTATATAAGATTATTGTTTAGAAGTAGTTAGTTAGTAATAAAGAAACTCCCGTTAATTTACGAATATTTAATTTAACCATGGCTTTTGCAACCAACTCAAAAAATTACCAAGAAAGTTTACTTGAACAGATTAATGAAAACGTAATAAACGAGACGGGTTTAATAAATGAGTTAATATATACTCTTAACTCCAGTCAAAAATTTTCGGTGGGATTTTCTCCATCAAGATTATACAAACCTGTGGTACGTATAGGATGTTTAAAAAGAAAGTTCCACTTCATCTCGATGACCAAATAAGGATTTAACAAATTTATTAAATGTAAACCTGATGTACTTGACTATTTTGAACAAAATTCAGTGAAAAGGAGCTCATCATGTAATTTAAAATGTTCTTGTTGTGTAAAAAGTGAAGTTCCTGTTGATGAAATCGAGCGAATTCATTTATTTGATACTAACTCTACAATAAATTATTCGTTCGATAAAAATAAACATCGAGTGATAATTTTGTGCTTTAATGGGGATAGAGTTCAAGTAAAAATAAATAATAGTACATATATTAAAATACAAGAACTAACAAAATTAGTGCAATTGCGACTGAACCTATTGGATACTCTGAATTTAAAAAAAATTTATGATCTCGTCATACAGAAAACAATTAGTGAAGGAGGTCAAGATACAATTGGGTACATTAAAACCATTTTATGTAAGTCTTCTGAGGACATATTTGAAATATTAAAGCAGAATTTTTTCCTAGATAATGTAGCAAGTTTATTAGAAATAGTAAATTTTCATGAAAAAAAATTACGTGAGGATATTGGAACGGCACAAGTACTACAGAGTATCATCATTCTAAATACCTGTTTGGAAAATAATGAGGAAAATCATGAAAATGAGGAAATTATTTCAGATTTAATAGAATTAGCAAATAATTAGTTTAAGTATGCATTTCTACAAGTTAGAATAAAAAATTAAAAAATAAAATGAAAATAAATAAAGAATTACAATATACGTTGCTCGTTACATATTATTTTTAAACCGTTCTTAAAAAATAATGGATATGTGGTTTCCTGTCAACAATTTGCGGAGAAAGTAAATTTAATTAGTACACACAATATAAGAAATATATTGTTATTGTAATGAATGTGCATAAATAATTGATGCAACCTCTATCTTATGGTTTTCCGTAACTTGATAAAGAAAGCATACAATTATCGAACTAAACGGAATACGTGGTTTACACAGTGTTAGGTACATTTATATAATCTGTAAGAAGACTTGCTATATGTTCATAGTTCACAGTCTACTATAAGAAAGCACACTGTACGTGATTTACGTTATCGAATAAAGCTAAGGGACACACCTTAAAATCATGAGTCAATATCTCTCAAACGTTTGCGACAGTGACGAGGATATTATATGTACTCAAAATTTAGTTACACCCAGTGCAACTAAATTAAATCAATTAAATAAAAAAACAATTCGGGAACAAGTGCAAAAAGTTCCTAAAAAATTGGTGTTTAAAACAACCGGTCCTAAATTTGCTGCTGCATCAACATCTGGGAAGAGGCCACTTACCTTCAATAATGACAGGGTGAACAAGAAACGAGTAGCCCGATCGATCAATCAAGAATTGGATAAAATCTGAAAGATGGCGCCGTCAGACGGCAATGTTTATTGCCCCCAATGTAAAAACACAGTAAACACAGAAGATAATGCATTAAACTGTGAAGGACTGTGTGGAAAATGGTACCATAGTGCGTGTATCAAGATAAATCAGAAACATTATAAAATGATGATGGAATTAGGAAGAACGATAGTTTGGCTGTGCGAAGAATATAAAATGTGGTTATGTGAGAAAAAAGTGGAGGCGACCATTAAGACGGATGTGGACATTATAAAAAGTGAAATAAACACGGCAAATATAAACATTAGTAATCTAACTACTGAAGTGTGTATAAGATTAGACCAAATAAAAAATGAAGTTGATATTATAAAAACGGACAATAACATAGGCAATCGAACATACGCAGACATTACAAAAATAGAAAAAAACAAAAGTGGCAAGAAAATACAGAACACTACAACAAAACCAAACAGTCTTCCAGGAATCATCATAAAACCAAAAAGAACAAGAACGAGAACATCAACTTACCATGGAAAACATAAAGAAAACAATAGACCCCAAAAAACATTCGCCAAAAAACTGCCTTCGGGAAATCTGATAATAAAAACGGACTCAACAGAAGCCCTTGGGCGATTGAAAACACTAATATCGAATGAAATGCCGGATTTCGAAGTTGAAATGACAAAGCAAAAGAACCCAGCAATAATTATTAGTGGTTTGCCGAAACAATACTCCGATAGTGAACTAATGGAAGAAGCTACAGCATTAAATCACAACTTAAATGAACAAGACAAACTCAAAATAGTATACTTAGTGCAATCGAAGAAAAACTCCACCTGGACTCTCTTCATTGAAGCAAGTGGAAACACATACAGGAAAATTATAAACAACTACATAAACCTTGCTTGGAACTCTTATTATGTACGACCAAATTATAACATTAAACAGTGCTACAAGTGTTACAGATATGGTCATAAAACAAACAAATGCATAAATATAATAACGTGTTCAACCTGTGCTAAAAACCATCAATCTAAAGATTGTGCAACTGAAGAAATATGCTGCACAAACTGTAATTATGTAAATATGAAGTTCAACAAGTCAATTGACTCTAAACATAAAGCGAATAGTGAAAATTGCCCAGCACACATCAGGCAGATGCAATATAGTATAGAAGGTACAAATTATGAAGCAACAAATTTATATTAGTTAGTTAAAGAGTCCTCAATCCTAAAGATTGGTTGGAAACAGCACGCCATGCCGATCTATCCTGAGCTAATCCCTTCATCTCTCTATAGCTATTCATCTCAACGTCTTCAACTATCTGACTCACATACTCCAATCTAGGCCTACCTACCCCTCTCTTTCCCTCCACTCTACCTTCTATGATCAATTGCATAATCCCCCCATGTCTAAGAATATGCCCTACTAATCTGTCTCTCCTACGCTGTAACACTCTCCAAATACTTCTCTTCTCCCCTACTAACTCTAGTACAGCTTCATTTGTTACTTTATCTTCCCAACCAATCCTCATCATCCTCCTATAACACCACATTTCAAGTGCTTCTAATCTACGCTTCTCTTCCTTTCCTATAGTCCACGCCTCACACCCGTACAGTGCTACACTCCAAACATATACCTTCAGTAATCTTTTTCTAATACCCAAGTCAATATATTGATCTTAAAATCTGTTCTTTTTCTACGAATGCCTTCCTACCCTGTGCTATCCTACACTTTATATCTACCTTGCTTCGATTATCTTTTGTGATTCTACTGCCTAAATAACAAAAATCTGACACTTCTTCGATTCTATTATCTCCTATTGTGATCCTCATTTTTCTACTGCATTCCTTTTTGTCACACCTCATCACTTTAGTTTTACCTATATTTATTTTCATGTTAAAATCCCTAGTCAATACTGCCTGCATACCATTCAATACCCTTTCTAAATTCTTTTCGCTTTCTTCCAATATAGCTATATCGTCGGCGAATCTCAGCATATATATTTTCTCTCCTTGTACATTCACACCTACACTATACTCTTCTTTTACTTTGTTTATTGCATCTTCTATATATAGATTAAATAATAACGGTGAAAGTGTACATCCCTGCCGAACTCCCTTCCCTATTTTTGCTACCTCTTCTTCCCCCTCAATTCTAACTAAGGCAGTTTGGTGTTTATATAAATTAAAAATTATTCTCCTATCCTTATAATCTATACCCGTTTCTTTTAAAATTCTAAACATTATGTCCCAATCTACATTGTCAAATGCCTTTTCTAAGTCTACAAAAGCTATGCAAGTTACCTTTCCTACCCTCTTTCTTTTTTCTACTACCGTTCTTAGTGCTAGAATCGCCTCTCTCGTCCCTCTGTTTTTCCTAAAACCAAACTGATCTTCTCCTAGCCTTTCCTCTACTTTATTTTCTAATCTCCTATAAATAATCTTTAACAATATCTTCGATGCATGTGATAGTAGGCTAATGGTCCTATAGTTCTCACACAAATTAGCTCCTATTTTCTTCGGCATTGTTACTATTCTACTACGCTGAAAATCCTGTGGTATTTATATTAGATATTAAAATATTAGAAGTCTTAGAAATAAGATAAATCTCTTGGAATTAGAAACTAAGATAGATCCAGCAATTGATTTATTAGTATTAAGCGAAACATGGATCTATTCTCCAGAGAAAATGTTTGTAAACCTAAAAAACTTTGAAGCAACACATGATTGTAGAGATACAGCTCGTGGCGGGGGTATAGCTATATATCTACGAAAAGATATCCAATACAATATCATAGAAGTAAAGAAACCACCTAATATTATATCGAATTTTGTCCTAATTTCTATAGACACAACCCCCAAAATGCACATATTAGCGGTATATAGACCACCATATGAAAAAATTGATCCATTCTTAGACTTACTTGAACAAGTGATAAGCAAATATAAAAATTTAATTATCATAGGCGATATTAACATTGATCTTTTAGACACTAAAAATATAATAGTTGCACAATACATTGAAACATTACAACTATATGGTTATAGAATCATAAACGAACTATCGACACGTAATGCTACCAGGGAAACATCAAATACGCATACAATATTGGATCATGTTATTACAAATGCAGATGTCATTCATGTCAAATTCGATACAACTAAGAGATACTTTTCTATCAGACCATAAACAAATAGAATACCAATTCACAATAAATGGAAATATTAATCGAAAAAATAAATTTATTTTCAAGGTTGTGACGTATTTGGATGAAGATAGATATGTTAAATCGGTTAGAAAGGAAATAAGCAAACTAAATCCAGAAAGTTTTGAATCAGTAATAAGTATTTTATCAAGATGTAAAGAAAGATACACAAAGACCAGAACATATAAAATTAGAGATAAAAACTTCTGGACTAACAAGGAATTAATAGACCTGATGCAAAGGAAAAAACTAATAAAAAAGAACCCAAATAATAAACATTTTGACACTCAATATAAAAATATAAAATCCGAATTAAAGCGACAAATACGGCATGCAAAAGATTCGTATTTAAAATCTAAAATAGAATCATCAAGTGAAAATATAAAGAAAACCTGGAACATAATAAATTCGATGATCCTGAAAAAAGAAAAAGCAGATCGAAATGATATTGAACAAATTATTATGGATGGTATAGTTATAAAAAATGTCGAAGGTATTGCGGACGCCCTAAATAATTATTTTATTGATTACAAATTTGACCTCGGTAAACAAATACCACCAGCAACAGCAGAGGTAAAAAACAAAACAAATGAAAGGTCTATTAATCTACAGCAAGTTGAAATCGCAGATGTAAGAAAAGAATTCCAACAACTAAACAAAAAATCTTCGCCAGGATTTGATAAGTTAAAATATGATGACATCAATCTAGTACTAGATAACATTATAGAAACGTTAACTAGAATCATAAATACTCACATACAAATAGGCTCCTTTCCAGATATCCTAAAGAAAAATATTATCTCACCTATATTCAAAAAAGGAAATATGCAAGATCCTTCCAATTATAGGCCAATTGCCTTGACTAGTATATTCGCAAAACTTTTTGAATCTATTCTAAAAAGGCAAATAGAAAACTTTATAGAAGATTCTATTGGGTTCGATCGCAAGCAATTTGGTTTCCAAAGAAAAAGCAGTACACAATCTGCAGTATTAAACTTTCTAGATAATATATATGAAAATCAAAATGACAGCTTATATTCAATAGCAATATTTATAGACTTAACACAAGCCTTCGATGCAGTAGATTATAGTATACTTACAAACTCTCTAGAAGATTTAGGAATTAGAGGCAAATGTAAAGACTTAATTCAAAGTTATCTTAAAAATAGATATGTATGTACAAAATACAAACAGACTTTAAGCACAAGTAAAATAAAAAAAATTGGTGTACCCCAAGGATCCATACTTGGTCCACTTCTTTATCTACTATATATTCAAAATATGCAAGAAATAGAACTGACAGCTAAATATACAGTGTATGCCGATGATACTGTACTTGTATATAACGCGAAATAGATAGATACCTTAGAAAACATTATAAACAATGACTTAGAAAAATATGCAAACTGGCTACATTTCAATAAATTAACTATAAATACATCAAAAACTTAATACATTGTATTTAAAAATAAAAATAAAGAAGATCATGATTTTAACATAAGCCTAAACAAAAATCATATGGGAAGATTAAGGAAAACTAAATATCTAGGCATTACAATTGATGAAAATCTAAATTGGGACGATTATGTCAAAAATATTAGGAAGACTTTGGTGCCACTTCTAGGTTCCATAAAACGCAATGAAGCCTATCTCATGACACAGCAAATCTAATATACAAATCAGTTGTACTATCAAAATTCCTCTACTTAGCGATATGTTGGAGTGAATGTTCACAAACTAATTTAAATAAGATGTCGAGATTTCTTAGTATAAGTATAAAAGTGTTATTTAATATTCCGGGAAGATTCCCCACGGATGATCTATATCAAATGTTAAATAAGCACAAGCTAGAAACCCTTGTCAAAATCGAAGCCAATAAGCTAATGTATAAAATATATAATAATAACATCAAACATTCATTTGAGTTTCAAATAAATTCTGTTATTCATTCGCATGATACTAGACAAAAAGACAAAACACACTTATTACAAATAAACAATAACTTTGGTAAAAAGCGGTTATATCACAACTTCTCTATTGTCTACAATAATCTACCAAAACACATAAAACTAAGCGAAACACCAAAAATATTCATTAGAAACCTATTGAATTACTACAAAAACAACTCATAAACCCTATATTACACATGTATATATATGTATATCATATGTAAATTTAAAATAATTGATGTTTGTATAATCCTTCATCACATTATATTAAGATAAATGCTCTTGGACAAATGTTTTTAATACGTATGTTAAAAAATATATATGTTTTACTATGTTAATTTCATGTAAAACAACTAAGATTAATATCTCATTCTCCCTAGTACTTTCAAACCGGTCATACTGACTGTCTAGTGCTAGGTAAACAAATTACTATCTTAAAAACAAATGTAAAACTTAAAAAAAAAAAAAAAAAAACTACACAGGATGTTTCATTATCGCAAAACAATTATAAATGAACTTATTTATATTACAATTATTATAAATTTATGTATGAGTTGGCCTTATGTATAATTCTCTCGAAAATCAGTAACTTGCTCAATTCTTGCTATAAATGAAAATTTTATTATAATTACATAAAATACTTCAAAAAATATTAATAAAATATAGAATATATAATAATTACACAAATATATAATATAACCATAATTCTACTATTTTGTATATTCAAAATACATAAGGAATGGCTTGTATATATGAAACGTGAAATAAATATCTGCTTTGAAATGAAAGACCTGAAAATTGTTGATTTAGTTCGTTCAACAAAAAATGCGACATCATACTAACTTCTACAAAAAAAATTATGTGGAGAGATTCTTTGGAGAAAATGACCATAAACAAATTAATACAAACTAAAAGTTTCGGTTTAAAATCGATTTCAATTAAAAAACGCTAAGTATAATAACTACTTACCCCCTTCTGTTATAACAACAGCCGGATAGTATCTGCCATCATCAAATTTTGCGCAAACATAATTTTTACCATAAATAGTTTTTAATTGATTTTTCTTCATTACGCGCAATATGGACTCTTCCACAAATTTAACGAGACAATACATTTTTTTAAGTTATTATATACCGCACTACGCACTAACTTAAAAACACGATTTTTTAAATTATAAATAAAACAAATTATTTTTAATTACAATACAAATTATAACAAAATAATATCATTAACAAAAACTGAAACTATTCTGCTAATATCTACCGGAATCAGAATATATTATAAACATAGGATGGAAATCGTGATAAAGACGCATCACTAATGATCGCGAGCATCTTCAGGGGTTGTATTTATATGTTTCATTAGGCAGCAGCTACTTAAGTACAGTCTAACAGTTTTAAGAGGGGTAAAATTTAATATTATACGTAGCGTATTCCTAACTTTTTTTTAGCTTTGCACTGTAGTAGTATTTCACTAGATTGTTAAAATTGTCGAAATTTTTATATATTTCAGGCCAATACGTCTAAATCATAAAATTATTAAACGCTATAAGATCAATTATTTTCGATTATTCTTATTATATCGTTTTATAAAATTATGGTTTTTGAGAATTAGCCGCAGGTTTGCAATTGTTTTCCATTGAAATAAGGAAACAAACAAAAAGAAGCGCTAAATTTCGATCATTATCCCTTAAAAAGGAATTATTTCACCAATGCTTATTCCAATATAATAAGAATACCTTCAACTTTGCAGTGCATATTTTGCAGCATGTAATTTTCATTTTGTATTAATATTATCTATCAATTAACGGTAAAATGACATAAAGTATGTTGATTCTCATTTCTTAATATATCGTTTATTGATTCTTAAAAAAAGAGTTTCCATGATACAATATCTTCTGACGAAAATAATAGGAAAATACTTTGGCACTGCACACTACTCAACGTTCAATTTTCATTTCAAATTAACATTATCTAGAAAAATTAATGGTAAAATGACATAAAGTATGTTGATTCTCATTTCTTAATATATCGTTTATTGATTCTTAAAAGAATTTCCATGATACAATATCTTATGACGAAAATAATAGGAAAATACTTTGGCACTGCACACTACTCAACGTCCAATTTTCATTTCAAATTAACATTACCTAGAAAAATTAATGGTAAAATGACATAAAGTATGTTGATTCTCATTTCTTAATATATCGTTTATTGATTCTTAAAAGAGTTTCCATGATACAATATCTTATGACGAAAATAATAGGAAAATACTTTGGCACTGCACACTACTCAACGTCCAATTTTCATTTCAAATTAACATTATCTAGAAAAATTAATGGTAAAATGACATAAAGTATGTTGATTCTCATTTCTTAATATATCGTTTATTGATTCTTAAAAGAATTTCCATGATACAATATCTTCTGACGAAAATAATAGGAAAATACTTTGGCACTGCACACTACTCAACGTCCAATTTTCATTTCAAATTAACATTATCTAGAAAAATTAATGGTAAAATGACATAAAGTATGTTGATTCTCATTTCTTAATAAATCGTTTATTGATTCTTAAAAGAATTTCCATGATACAATATCTTATGACGAAAATAATAGGAAAATACTTTGGCACTGCACACTACTCAACGTCCAATTTTCATTTCAAATTAACATTATCTAGAAAAATTAATGGTAAAATGACATAAAGTATGTTGATTCTCATTTCTTAATAAATCGTTTATTGATTCTTAAAAGAATTTCCATGATACAATATCTTATGACGAAAATAATAGGAAAATACTTTGGCACTGCACACTACTCAACGTCCAATTTTCATTTCAAATTAACATTATCTAGAAAAATTAATGGTAAAATGACATAAAGTATGTTGATTCTCATTTCTTAATATATCGTTTATTGATTCTTAAAAGAATTTCCATGATACAATATCTTCTGACGAAAATAATAGGAAAATACTTTGGCACTGCACACTACTCAACGTCCAATTTTCATTTCAAATTAACATTATCTAGAAAAATTATTGGTAAAATGACATAAAGTATGTTGATTCTCATTTCTTAATAAATCGTTTATTGATTCTTAAAAGAATTTCCATGATACAATATCTTATGACGAAAATAATAGGAAAATACTTTGGCACTGCACACTACTCAACGTCCAATTTTCATTTCAAATTAACATTATCTAGAAAAATTAATGGTAAAATGACATAAAGTATGTTGATTCTCATTTCTTAATATATCGTTTATTGATTCTTAAAAGAATTTCCATGATACAATATCTTATGACGAAAATAATAGGAAAATACTTTGGCACTGCACACTACTCAACGTCCAATTTTCATTTCAAATTAACATTATCTAGAAAAATTAATGGTAAAATGACATAAAGTATGTTGATTCTCATTTCTTAATATATCGTTTATTGATTCGTAAAAGAATTTCCATGATACAATATCTTATGACGAAAATAATAGGAAAATACTTTGGCACTGCACACTACTCAACGTCCAATTTTCATTTCAAATTAACATTATCTAGAAAAATTAATGGTAAAATGACATAAAGTATGTTGATTCTCATTTCTTAATATATCGTTTATTGATTCTTAAAAGAATTTCCATGATACAATATCTTATGACGAAAATAATAGGAAAATACTTTGGCACTGCACACTACTCAACGTCCAATTTTCATTTCAAATTAACTTTATCTAGAAAAATTAATGGTAAAATTACATAAAGTATGTTGATTCTCATTTCTTAATATATCGTTTATTGATTCTTAAAAGAATTTCCATGATACAATATCTTATGACGAAAATAATAGGAAAATACTTTGGCACTGCACACTACTCAACGTCCAATTTTCATTTCAAATTAACATTATCTAGAAAAATTAATGGTAAAATGACATAAAGTATGTTGATTCTCATTTCTTAATATATCGTTTATTGATTCGTAAAAGAATTTCCATGATACAATATCTTATGACGAAAATAATAGGAAAATACTTTGGCACTGCACACTACTCAACGTCCAATTTTCATTTCAAATTAACATTATCTAGAAAAATTAATGGTAAAATGACATAAAGTATGTTGATTCTCATTTCTTAATATATCGTTTATTGATACTTAAAAGAATTTCCATGATACAATATCTTCTGACGAAAATAATAGGAAAATACTTTGGCACTGCACACTACTCAACGTCCAATTTTCATTTCAAATTAACATTATCTAGAAAAATTAATGGTAAAATGACATAAAGTATGTTGATTCTCATTTCTTAATAAATCGTTTATTGATTCTTAAAAGAATTTCCATGATACAATATCTTATGACGAAAATAATAGGAAAATACTTTGGCACTGCACACTACTCAACGTCCAATTTTCATTTCAAATTAACATTATCTAGAAAAATTAATGGTAAAATGACATAA
Organism: Leptodirus hochenwartii; assembly: GCA_947310635.1. Classification (NCBI taxonomy): domain Eukaryota; kingdom Metazoa; phylum Arthropoda; class Insecta; order Coleoptera; family Leiodidae; genus Leptodirus; species Leptodirus hochenwartii. The sequence goes on from CAMZJO010000001.1 coordinate 1,020,719, forward strand.
AGTATGTTGATTCTCATTTCTTAATAAATCGTTTATTGATTCTTAAAAGAATTTCCATGATACAATATCTTATGACGAAAATAATAGGAAAATACTTTGGCACTGCACACTACTCAACGTCCAATTTTCATTTCAAATTAACATTATCTAGAAAAATTAATGGTAAAATGACATAAAGTATGTTGATTCTCATTTCTTAATATATCGTTTATTGATTCTTAAAAGAATTTCCATGATACAATATCTTCTGACGAAAATAATAGGAAAATACTTTGGCACTGCACACTACTCAACGTCCAATTTTCATTTCAAATTAACATTATCTAGAAAAATTATTGGTAAAATGACATAAAGTATGTTGATTCTCATTTCTTAATAAATCGTTTATTGATTCTTAAAAGAATTTCCATGATACAATATCTTATGACGAAAATAATAGGAAAATACTTTGGCACTGCACACTACTCAACGTCCAATTTTCATTTCAAATTAACATTATCTAGAAAAATTAATGGTAAAATGACATAAAGTATGTTGATTCTCATTTCTTAATATATCGTTTATTGATTCTTAAAAGAATTTCCATGATACAATATCTTATGACGAAAATAATAGGAAAATACTTTGGCACTGCACACTACTCAACGTCCAATTTTCATTTCAAATTAACATTATCTAGAAAAATTAATGGTAAAATGACATAAAGTATGTTGATTCTCATTTCTTAATATATCGTTTATTGATTCGTAAAAGAATTTCCATGATACAATATCTTATGACGAAAATAATAGGAAAATACTTTGGCACTGCACACTACTCAACGTCCAATTTTCATTTCAAATTAACATTATCTAGAAAAATTAATGGTAAAATGACATAAAGTATGTTGATTCTCATTTCTTAATATATCGTTTATTGATTCTTAAAAGAATTTCCATGATACAATATCTTCTGACGAAAATAATAGGAAAATACTTTGGCACTGCACACTACTCAACGTCCAATTTTCATTTCAAATTAACATTATCTAGAAAAATTAATGGTAAAATGACATAAAGTATGTTGATTCTCATTTCTTAATAAATCGTTTATTGATTCTTAAAAGAATTTCCATGATACAATATCTTATGACGAAAATAATAGGAAAATACTTTGGCACTGCACACTACTCAACGTCCAATTTTCATTTCAAATTAACATTATCTAGAAAAATTAATGGTAAAATGACATAAAGTATGTTGATTCTCATTTCTTAATAAATCGTTTATTGATTCTTAAAAGAATTTCCATGATACAATATCTTATGACGAAAATAATAGGAAAATACTTTGGCACTGCACACTACTCAACGTCCAATTTTCATTTCAAATTAACATTATCTAGAAAAATTAATGGTAAAATGACATAAAGTATGTTGATTCTCATTTCTTAATATATCGTTTATTGATTCTTAAAAGAATTTCCATGATACAATATCTTCTGACGAAAATAATAGGAAAATACTTTGGCACTGCACACTACTCAACGTCCAATTTTCATTTCAAATTAACATTATCTAGAAAAATTATTGGTAAAATGACATAAAGTATGTTGATTCTCATTTCTTAATAAATCGTTTATTGATTCTTAAAAGAATTTCCATGATACAATATCTTATGACGAAAATAATAGGAAAATACTTTGGCACTGCACACTACTCAACGTCCAATTTTCATTTCAAATTAACATTATCTAGAAAAATTAATGGTAAAATGACATAAAGTATGTTGATTCTCATTTCTTAATATATCGTTTATTGATTCTTAAAAGAATTTCCATGATACAATATCTTATGACGAAAATAATAGGAAAATACTTTGGCACTGCACACTACTCAACGTCCAATTTTCATTTCAAATTAACATTATCTAGAAAAATTAATGGTAAAATGACATAAAGTATGTTGATTCTCATTTCTTAATATATCGTTTATTGATTCGTAAAAGAATTTCCATGATACAATATCTTATGACGAAAATAATAGGAAAATACTTTGGCACTGCACACTACTCAACGTCCAATTTTCATTTCAAATTAACATTATCTAGAAAAATTAATGGTAAAATGACATAAAGTATGTTGATTCTCATTTCTTAATATATCGTTTATTGATTCTTAAAAGTATTCCATGATACAATATCTTATGACGAAAATAATAGGAAAATACTTTGGCACTGCACACTACTCAACGTCCAATTTTCATTTCAAATTAACATTATCTAGAAAAATTAATGGTAAAATGACATAAAGTATGTTGATTCTCATTTCTTAATATATCGTTTATTGATTCTTAAAAGAGTTTCCATGATACAATATCTTATGACGAAAATAATAGGAAAATACTTTGGCACTGCACACTACTCAACGTCCAATTTTCATTTCAAATTAACATTATCTAGAAAAATTAATGGTAAAATGACATAAAGTATGTTGATTCTCATTTCTTAATATATCGTTTATTGATTCTTAAAAGAATTTCCATGATACAATATCTTCTGACGAAAATAATAGGAAAATACTTTGGCACTGCACACTACTCAACGTCCAATTTTCATTTCAAATTAACATTATCTAGAAAAATTATTGGTAAAATGACATAAAGTATGTTGATTCTCATTTCTTAATAAATCGTTTATTGATTCTTAAAAGAATTTCCATGATACAATATCTTATGACGAAAATAATAGGAAAATACTTTGGCACTGCACACTACTCAACGTCCAATTTTCATTTCAAATTAACATTATCTAGAAAAATTAATGGTAAAATGACATAAAGTATGTTGATTCTCATTTCTTAATATATCATTTATTGATTCTTAAAAGAATTTCCATGATACAATATCTTCTGACGATAATAATAGGAAAATACTTTGGCACTGCACACTACTCAACGTCCAATTTTCATTTCAAATTAACATTATCTAGAAAAATTAATGGTAAAATGACATAAAGTATGTTGATTCTCATTTCTTAATATATCGTTTATTGATTCTTAAAAGAATTTCCATGATACAATATCTTATGACGAAAATAATAGGAAAATACTTTGGCACTGCACACTACACAACGTCCAATTTTCATTTCAAATTAACATTATCTAGAAAAATTAATGGTAAAATGACATAAAGTATGTTGATTCTCATTTCTTAATATATCGTTTATTGATTCTTAAAAGAGTTTCCATGATACAATATCTTATGACGAAAATAATAGGAAAATACTTTGGCACTGCACACTACTCAACGTCCAATTTTCATTTCAAATTAACATTATCTAGAAAAATTAATGGTAAAATGACATAAAGTATGTTGATTCTCATTTCTTAATATATCGTTTATTGATTCTTAAAAGAATTTCCATGATACAATATCTTCTGACGAAAATAATAGGAAAATACTTTGGCACTGCACACTACTCAACGTCCAATTTTCATTTCAAATTAACATTATCTAGAAAAATTAATGGTAAAATGACATAAAGTATGTTGATTCTCATTTCTTAATAAATCGTTTATTGATTCTTAAAAGAATTTCCATGATACAATATCTTATGACGAAAATAATAGGAAAATACTTTGGCACTGCACACTACTCAACGTCCAATTTTCATTTCAAATTAACATTATCTAGAAAAATTAATGGTAAAACGACATAAAGTATGTTGATTCTCATTTCTTAATATATCGTTTATTGATTCTTAAAAGAATCTCCATGATACAATATCTTCTGACGAAAATAATAGGAAAATACTTTGGCACTGCACACTACTCAACGTCCAATTTTCATTTCAAATTAACATTATCTAGAAAAATTAATGGTAAAATGACATAAAGTATGTTGATTCTCATTTCTTAATATATCGTTTATTGATTCTTAAAAGAATTTCCATGATACAATATCTTATGACGAAAATAATAGGAAAATACTTTGGCACTGCACATTACTCAACGTCCAATTTTCATTTCAAATTAACATTATCTAGAAAAATGAATGGTAAAATGACATAAAGTATGTTGATTCTCATTTCTTAATATATCGTTTATTGATTCTTAAAAGAGTTTCCATGATACAATATCTTATGACGAAAATAATAGGAAAATACTTTGGCACTGCACACTACTCAACGTCCAATTTTCATTTCAAATTAACATTATATAGAAAAATTAATGGTAAAATGACTTAAAGTATGTTGATTCTCATTTCTTAATATATCGTTTATTGATTCTTAAAAGAATTTCCATGATACAATATCTTCTGACGAAAATAATAGGAAAATACTTTGGCACTGCACACTACTCAACGTCCAATTTTCATTTCAAATTAACATTATCTAGAAAAATTAATGGTAAAATGACATAAAGTATGTTGATTCTCATTTCTTAATAAATCGTTTATTGATTCTTAAAAGAATTTCCATGATACAATATCTTATGACGAAAATAATAGGAAAATACTTTGGCACTGCACACTACTCAACGTCCAATTTTCATTTCAAATTAACATTATCTAGAAAAATTAATGGTAAAATGACATAAAGTATGTTGATTCTCATTTCTTAATATATCGTTTATTGATTCTTAAAAGAGTTTCCATGATACAATATCTTATGACGAAAATAATAGGAAAATACTTTGGCACTGCACACTACTCAACGTCCAATTTTCATTTCAAATTAACATTATCTAGAAAAATTAATGGTAAAATGACATAAAGTATGTTGATTCTCATTTCTTAATATATCGTTTATTGATTCTTAAAAGAATTTCCATGATACAATATCTTCTGACGAAAATAATAGGAAAATACTTTGGCACTGCACACTACTCAACGTCCAATTTTCATTTCAAATTAACATTATCTAGAAAAATAAATGGTAAAATGACATAAAGTATGTTGATTCTCATTTCTTAATATATCGTTTATTGATTCTTAAAAGAATTTCCATGATACAATATCTTCTGACGAAAATAATAGGAAAATACTTTGGCACTGCACACTACTCAACGTCCAATTTTCATTTCAAATTAACATTATCTAGAAAAATTAATGGTAAAATGACATAAAGTATGCTGATTCTCATTTCTTAATATATCGTTTATTGATTCTTAAAAGAATTTCCATGATACAGTATCTTATGACGAAAATAATAGGAAAATATTTTGGCACTGCACATTACTCAACGTCCAATTTTCATTTCAAATTAACATTATCTAGAAAAATTAATGGTAAAATGACATAAAGTATGTTGATTCTCATTTCTTAATATATCGTTTATTGATTCTTAAAAGAATTTCCATGATACAATATCTTATGACGAAAATAATAGGAAAATACTTTGGCACTGCACACTACTCAACGTCCAATTTTCATTTCAAATTAACATTATCTAGAAAAATTAATGGTAAAATGACATAAAGTATGTTGATTCTCATTTCTTAATATATCGTTTATTGATTCTTAAAAGAATCTCCATGATACAATATCTTCTGACGAAAATAATAGGAAAATACTTTGGCACTGCACACTACTCAACGTCCAATTTTCATTTCAAATTAACATTATCTAGAAAAATTAATGGTAAAATGACATAAAGTATGTTGATTCTCATTTCTTAATATATCGTTTATTGATTCTTAAAAGAATTTCCATGATACAATATCTTATGACGAAAATAATAGGAAAATACTTTGGCACTGCACATTACTCAACGTCCAATTTTCATTTCAAATTAACATTATCTAGAAAAATTAAAAATGACATAAAGTATCTTGATTCTCATTTTTGAACATATATTTTATTGAAAAAGAAAGCTATTTGTATCATATATTGATTCCCTGGTATGAAATAAAAATTATATTTTATAATAACTCGGTCAAATTTAAATAACTTTAAGTCTAATATCAATTTAAAAGACACTAAGACCAAAGAGAATTTATAGCTCAGTTGGGGGAGTGTAATACCGTGTATATTTCATAGCTTAGTTAGTTAAAGAGTCCGCAATCCTAAAGATTGGTTGGAAACAGCACACCATGCCGATCTATCCTGAGCTAATCCCTTCATCTCCCTATAGCTATTCATCTCAACGTCTTCAACTATCTGACTCACATACTCCAATCTAGGCCTACCTACCCCTCTCTTTCGCTCCACTCTACCTTCTATGATCAATTGCATAATCCCCCCATGCCTAAGAATATGCCCTACTAATCTGTCTCTCCTACGCTGTAACACTCTCCAAATACTTCTCTTCTCCCCTACTAACTCTAGTACAGCTTCATTTGTTACTTTATCTTCCCAACCAATCCTCATCATCCTCCTATAACACCACATTTCGAATGCTTGTAATCTACGCTTCTCTTCCTTTCCTATAGTCCACGCCTCACACCCGTACAGTGCTACACTCCAAACATATACCTTCAGTAATCTTTTTCTAATACCCAAGTCAATATTTGATCTTAAAATCTGTTCCTTTTCTACGAATGCCTTCCTACCCTGTGCTATCCTACACTTTATATCTACCTTGCTTCGATTATCTTTTGTGATTCTACTGCCTAAATAACAAACATCTGTCACTTCTTCGATTCTATTATCTCCTATTGTGATCCTCATTTTTCTACTGCATTCCTTTTTGTCACACCTCATCACTTTAGTTTTACCTATATTTATTTTCATGTTAAAATCCCTAGTCAATACTGCCTGCATACCATTCAATACCCTTTCTAAATTCTTTTCGCTTTCTTCCAATATAGCTATATCGTCGGCGAATCTCAACATATATATTTTCTCTCCCTGTACATTCACACCTACACTATACTCTTCTTTTACTTTGTTTATTGCATCTTCTATATATAGATTAAATAATAACGGTGAAAGTGTACATCCCTGCCGAACTCCCTTCCCTATTTTTGCTACCTCTTCTTCCCCCTCAATTCTAACTAAGGCAGTTTGGTTTTTATATAAATTAAAAATTATTCTCCTATCCTTATAATCTATACCCGTTTCTTTTAAAAATCTAAACATTATGTCCCAATCTACATTATCAAATGCCTTTTCTAAATCTACAAAAGCTATGCAAGTTACCTTTCCTACCCTCTTTCTTTTTTCTACTACCGTTCTTAGTGCTAGAATCGCCTCCCTCGTCCCTCTGTTTTTCCTAAAACCAAACTGATCTTCTCCTAGCCTTTCCTCTACTTTATTTTCTAATCTCCTATAAATAATCTTTAACAATATCTTCGATGCATGTGATAGTAGACTAATGGTCCTATAGTTCTCACACAAATTAGCTCCTATTTTCTTCGGCATTGTTACTATTCTACTACGCTGAAAATCCTGTGGTACTTCTCCCTTCTCATGTATTTTACAAACTAACCTGCATTTTTTCCCCTGCGTGTTTTATTAATTCGGCTGGTATCATATCAATCCCCGCTGGTTTGTTATTCCGTAAATCATTTAATGCTCTATGAAACTCTGACCTAAGTATGCTAGGACCTAAGTCATCCTCATCTATCTGTTCCACACTTTCTAGCTCCTCCATGTCCTGCCTACCTATATATAAATCTTCAAGATACTCCTTCCATCTTCTAGCTTTTTCCTTATTTTCTGTGAGTTCCTTATTTTATCATACTGTAGTCATTTCTATTTCAATACACAATATAATCAATGAGTATGAATAATAATTTTAACTTAAACTTAACCACTTTATGTTTCATGAGGAATTTAAATTAAAACATATTCGTAGATAATTGAAGTTGATTCGAATTCTTAGCTTGTACAACGGAAGACAATAGGAATGGATCAATATAAGAAGATGCAATAGTACTTTTCGCACTCGAATCGCAACACCTCCCATTGCCATGCACTGAATTACTATTGCTTTACGTTGAACATAATATGTTAATAATTACAAGTAATATTGCACTTCTATTATTTTACTTCATACTTCTTTATCTGAAATTATTTATAAATAATTATAGAAATATCGAGTGTATTCACAAATTCGGAAAAGAATAAGAAAATCGTTTAAATAATCTAGCTCCATTTTCTACGTGCATTTTATTGAACAGCTCTATATAAAAGAAAGTATTTTAGCCATCGATGCTTTTTATATATTGATTATTACATAAAGTGAATATGTTTAATTTTATAACTTTTTCAATTATATCTAAATTATACAGTGATCTAACTAGATATGTTACTGTCTGCCTTTGACTGCATCAATACAAAATTTTCAGGAGAATACGAAAATTATATGACTATTATTATGCACTTGAACTAGAGAACCAATGCCAATGTCAATGTCGCTAACAAATGCTAATGCAGCATGATATATCATCTAACCGATAAGGATTTTCATCTGCTCTGCATAACACTTGATAAGTTATCATGGGCAATAGTCTTAGGCAGTAAATATTATATATTTTTTTTATAAAATAAAACATGAGATCTATATAGCTTTTGTTTTCAAGGAAGACAACTCAACGAATGTATGAATTTAATTTTAGGTTAATAAATTATATGAATGTTTAAACAAGAAAATGAACTTACAGTAAACCATCAGTATTCAGCCTTTATTAGAGTAAAATAGATAAAAAATGCACTTATTATAAAGTAATAAACTAATATGCAAATTGATTGACGGATGGCTGCTTTTATATTCTATAGTACAGCAGATTTGTACAATAGGTTGAAATATTTATACAATATAAATAAAAATTAATAAAAAATGCAGAAAATTTAAAACTATATATAAAATAAATAAAACTAGGGATATAAAATCAGGTATATGTAACTTATTCCGGTGCCGTAAGTAGAAGTATAGACATATTCTACTAGAATTATAATATTCCTTTAAAATATACTATTATTTTCATTGCAAATATATTATACATAATATTAGAACAGGACAAATTATTCTAGTTTTACCACATATCAGTATGCCTGAATTAAAGTAGTAGCATTCGTACTTGCGAAACAAAGTACGTAGAGTTAGGAATAGAAATATTTATAAAAGAATTGATTGTTTAAAAGTCGTATAATTTTTGTATATATTTCATTGTTATGCTTATTATATATATATTTTAAGTCAAAGACATTATTGAATTTAAATTGCTTTAAAAGCTATCGTAACAGATATATATTCACAGAACATTTTGAGTTAAAGGTCTGCTATTCAGGAGCCATAGATTCCACACCATCTGTTAAATGAATAGATTAACGTTATGGTAATAATAGGGAACTAATGTTTTGGAAACTATAAAGAATCATTAATGACAAGCCAAAATATAAAGAAATCTAGTACATTGGAATGCAACACAGTGCTTAAGTCCCACTTGAACAATATGTACATATTCCACTAAAGTGCATTTAATTAATAATTCTCTATCTAACACTCAAGAATTTTTTTTTTTCTAGTTGGCCAACGAAGCTTAAAACAACAAATATGATTTGAAATTAAGCTATCAATAATGCATCTCATTATTCTAATGTCAGTTAAAGATTTAAAGAAATTTTACAATATATTAATCCATAACATTTGAAAAAATAGGCGCAACAATTCTTAATAAAATATATTTTCTTATTTGCTGTAAATGATTCTTGTAAATTTACAAATTTCATTTGCGCCACTTATTTCATAGCGAAAATCATTGTGCCACTGTACATAGTTTTTATTAATTAATATATTGCTTTATTTTACTATACATTGAAGAAGTTCAAAATTCAATATTGTCATGTTTACGAAGAATGATGAAATCACGTTGCGATTATATATTTTATATATTTTAGATTTTCTTTCATTTTCCTCTACAATTTGCTTGCTTTTTATATATACCATTAGATTTGAAAAGCAGCAATACCACGTTCATATGGCTATATTTTCCTAGAAAATTGAATCATTCTCTATAAAATTAAGTTTTAAGTAAATACATTGCCGCGCTATATACTTTAGATTTTGTTGAACATTCTGTTTTTGCGCGTTTTCAGCCATTTTAACCACTTTGTGATTTATTATTCCGTAAAAATAGAATCACTCTACGTATAGTTTTTAAATTAATATTTTAAAATATTTTAAAATTCGCGAATTTTTAGTCTTCCAATTATAAATGTGGATTTTTCGGAAATTCCTCTTTTATATTTTTCAAATATTCCTAACTTACTGAGCCGAATCATGTTGTATTTATTTGAATTTTTGTTTCTACATTTCTACGACTTTTTAGATATCCTAACCTAAATGCAGTACTTATTTCCTCCATTTCATGTTGATATTATGGTATTATTTTTTAATAATTGATCACCCTATATATACTTTCAATTTTTTTAATTAATACAGTTATGTAATTTTTTAAGATTTTTGGGACAATTATAAGGGTACAGTTTCCTTGCCGATATTTTATAATATTTCGCAATTAGTGAATCATACTGTATATATTTTAGTTTTCATTAAATAGTATGTTTTTATAGGTTTTAGGTCATCCTTACCTAAATAAAGAGTTTCTGTAATTCTATGTTGATATTGTGATGTTAATAAGCAATAATTGAATCACTCTGTATATACTTCAGTTATTTTATTATTTTATTCCAATAATTATTAGTAACCAATCCTAAGTGTAGTTTTCGGAAATTCTGCGCTGATATTGTTCACTATTCTAAAGTGGTTGAATCACACTGTATATACCTAATTTTTTTGAATCAATATCAATATTCCTGTTAGTTTTAATTATCGAATCTAAAGTAGGAAGTTTAAACCACCCTCATTCAAGCGGGTGGGTACTTCACCCCGAGCTTCACTCCATGTGCATATTGTGTGTATATATATATATAATTGGTGAAAATTTTAATAATTTCTAGAATATTTGTATGTTTGGTATGATATGTCTTGTGTAACTTGGAGCACTTTTTCCTAAATTTGGTATGGAAACAGTCATTGACTTTAAAGTGCATCAAATATCTGTGTACAAAATTTATCAACCGAGGCTTCAAAAGTACATGGCCTCATAGTGTGGTGTGTTCGAAAGTACTGGCTCCAAAGTGTGGTCTAAATAAATAATAGTGTGTGTGTGTGTGTGTGCAAAACCGCAGAAGTGATAAGGATTGATAAGATGAGCGCCACTTATCGATTAAACGGATTTACCGAGGAGACTGTCAAGATTATCTCCAATAGTTACGAGGGTATTACAACCACCATCTGTTGTGACACGTTTGAAACAGCTGAGATTAACATCCTACGAGGCGTAAAGCAAGGTGATCTCCTTTCAATGCATTCGGGGTGCAAGTTCTTGCCTACGCCGATGACATTATCATAATCACCGACACCATCAGAGACATGACCGCCATCCTGAAATATATTACATCCTTTTTTAAGGACTGGTCGTTGGAACTTAATATTGATAAATGTTCAGCATTAGTTCTGGGCGCAATCCCAAGAAAGAAGAAATTGTTTTCGTTAACAACACCAGTTTTTTACATTGAGGGCAAGCCCATCCCTATTATAGGAATGGGAAAATTTAAATACCTCGGAAACAATTTCAACTTTATGGGTATCGCTCCAGCATCAATTAAGAACTTGAGATCACAGCTGTCAAGGATTCACTCTGCCGCCTTAAAACCGGCTCAGAAAGTTCATATTATGAAAAATTACCTCATCCCTAGATACATCCATTCCCTCCAAAATCCCTAAATTACCAAAAATATCCTCAGAGCAACTGACCGTCTTTTTCGAAGATCAATAAAAAAAATGCTACACTTTACCTATAACAACGTCCAACGCGTACCTCCATGCTAATATTCGGGACGGCGGGCTGGGTCTCTTCAACTTCTGCAACCGCATTCCTACTATTTTTGTGCGGAGGCTGGAGAGGTTAGCTCGGGAGGAGCACTCCATCCCTGCATGGACAATGGCCGCCCCCACGATTACCAGGTTGGAAAAACTCATCAACCTTGACATGGCTACAAACAATAGAGCTTATTGGCGAACGGCCTTACAGACCGGCTATTGTGGAGGCGGCACGGAGCAGGGTAAGGAATTTTCCGACACTCATCGGTGGGTCTCGAACCCCCCCACGGGGTGGACAGCTAGAACGCATATTAAGGCCATTCAATTGCGAGGTAATATGCTCGCTACCAAGGGTATACCTTCTAACCCTCTTGATCAACGCAAATGTAGATATCATTGCGACAATATTGAATCTTTATGTCACGTATTGCAAAGGTGCCCACTCACTCACGGCCCACGCATACAGCGACATAATTATATTGTTGAAGGCCTTGCAAAGGAACTGCGCTCAGCTGGCTGGTCCATCAGCATTGAACCACACCTCAGGTTAACGGATGGGAGTGTGCGTAAACCAGACATAGTAGCTACCAAAAATAAATGTTGTCTGGTTTCTGAAGTTACCATCCCGTGGGAGGGTTCGAGAACGCTCAGGGAAAGCTGGAACCAAAAAAGGGATTATTACACAGCGCCTTTGGTCACTGAGGCCCTTGCACGTAAACATCAGAATCACACGATCCAAGTTCTACCCGTAGTCATAGGTGCAAGGGGTACTTGGTGCCACAAAAATGAACTTTTATGGAGGGCTGCCAACTTACCTAAGCTCCTACGTCCCAAATTGGCCCATAGCGTCTTCATCGGTAGTGTTGCCACGCATTCTCATTTTATGAGATCAGCATGGGAATAATTGATGTAGCATTATACGATCTTGCCTGTAATTCCTTTTCCTTCTTATAGATCCTTTTCCAGGCCGATCATAGTCATCACCCTTCCAGGAGTCTGCCTTACTTTATCCATCTAAAAGGTAATCATTCCTGTCATGGTAGGCATTTCAATATAATTATTTCATAACTTACCCTTAAATCCAGATCCAACTCCCGCGAATCCTTATACTTACCTTATTATCCACGACATAATTGGAATGCTCCCATGACACTGCAGCACCTGCGGATCATAAAAATTATATATTCATATAGTACGGTCTTGCTTTATGACACTTACTTAATTGGGTCTTCCAGTTTATGCTCCCACTAGTAGCCGTTTAATACAGAATCCTGAAAAGGAAAATAGTAATACAAACACTAATTACTTACCTTCTTGTCATATTCACAATGGTAGGTATATATGTATTTACAATTTTAGATATTTACAATCACATTTACATTCTTATATTTATATTTACATTTTATATTTACAACTTATACATTTATACTTGTCTATTAATTGAAATAACATTTACATGTGTACTTATATTTTTATACATTTACCACCATATTTACTATATTTTATACATTTACAAATTTTATATTTACAAACTCATACATTCTACTTACCTATTGTGATTACCCCAACCTTAACATCTATGACTTTTGGTGCAATTTCCACGATATTGCTTTATTTTGTACTGCGACCAACACGCTATCAACTTTTGTTGTAATGATCTTTTACTTTTAATATTTATAAATAAAGATATTCCCTAGTATATATAAAAATATCTAAAGCCACACATATCACTTAAGTAAATTAACAAATGTTAAATTTGATCGTCTTTGTCAATTGTTGCGGTTTAGATAAAATCGAGCAAAACTCTATAAAAGTTATTTCTTCTATTGGAAGAAATTCAATTGAATTTGCATAAAATATAATACACGTCTCGGTTCCTTAGCACATAATTCTTGCGATATAATCATTACTTTGAAGTGATAGATAAATTTACAAAATGGCCAATATCAGTACAGGTGAAATAAAAGATATTGAAAAGCAAATACGTGCTTTAGATGATAAGTTGGACATTAAATTGTTAAAAATGTTCACTACGGTGTTAAATTATAATATAGAATATCACCCAAATACCGTAACAAACATTAAGTAGCTAGATGTACATTTCAAGCGCTATGCGCCCATCTTCAGTAGCACAAGTTAAAACTAAATAAAATACCTCTGTCACGAATCGTGATTGATATACTAGCAGATTATATATATATATATATATATATATATATATATATATATAATACATATTATATTATATATATATATAAATCTTACAATATAATCTTACATTGTCTTTCGGATGATTTGTGGAAATGAAAATTGAAACAATATAATCCGCACTATTTTGAATTGTTTGTTTTTCACACACACACACACACAAAATATCTTCGTAAATATACGTTTGCTGCAAGCTCCTCAGATTAAGCATTAGACGAATAAATAAGATGTCAGAATCCGCAATTTATAAAGGTATCAATTTTTACCGATCACGTAAAAATGAAATTTATTAAAAGGAGATGTATTGCGCATAAATAACTTTTGTAAAATACCATAATGTGTGTTTTAGACATTTACCACAAAAATTGAGCGGACGCTATCCGTTTGTAGAATCAAAGGTGTAAGGCAAGTGTCCCAAAGGCCAAGATATAATATACACGACAACGATAATATAATAAAGATAACAAACGATAATAATAGCACTGACCACAAGAAAAATTCAAGCACAATTACCTCAACCTTACAAACACAAATAAAAAATGCTAGAATATGAGGAAAAATGATAATTCTGACAATAAGTCAAAGACGGTGCGGAATTCCATTAATTAGTTTTCAATAAATTTCATTGATCATTGCCTATAATAATATTCATTAATTATGGCCTATAATATTCATTAATCATGACTCTCATAAATCGATTTGTAAGTATTAAATATGGAATATAAACTATGCTGTTGTCTGTCGCCCAGAGTTAAATTAATAAAGGAGATCGCAGTATTTTTTTTACATCTTTCTTTATGACATTAAGTGACGAATGTTTTGCGTAATTTTACCTTCACAGAAAATAGATTTGATTCTCAAAGAAGGATTTGTAGTTCAACCATCCTTCCGAAAATACGAATTTCTTTACAAGCACTCGAAAGCATTGAAATGGTCATCCATTATTCCATTTTTATCGAACGGATTATTAATGGAATCAAAAGGCGAATAATAAACATGACTAACGAATCGACAAATTGTATAAGTTGACCTAAAAATAAAAGAACAAATTATATAATGATCTAAAAATATTGGTATTGGTAGGTTTTGTAACCGCGAAATCTGTCGAATTGAATGCTTGCGGAAACTGAACAATATATGCGATACTCGGATAATGTATCATGTATATAATGTACAAGCCGATAATACGGAATATTTCGGCTTGTAGATTTTATACATATATTTATTTTGTGTTTATATTGCACTAGGCATTTCTCAAATAAATATTTTCATATTCGTTACCTTACTGGTACATACTTTGCAAGCCGATTGTGTTTCAATTATACCGAATTTTATCAATTTGATACATTTCTCCCGGGTTCTTGAATGTTTAACACATTTTATTCATTATTTTGATGTTTCTGACGTCGAAACAGCTGACCGTGGCCATTTCGTATTTTCTCGCGCACAGTAATCGAATACTTGCTTTAAGTCGATTGAAGACGCAACGCGGATATTGAAATCAATTAACATATTGCTTATGGGGAGACAATGGCGCCACACTAAGTGGAAAATTGTCACAATTTCGCTCCCGTATATTTGGTCAATATACTAACGCAGTCTTCAGTTATCTTCACTAAGTTCTGGTGGTACAGATATCGACAGATATCGCCATATGAAAATCAACCGCTCAAAGTTGATTCGTTTTCGTATATGGACTTGCAACGTCTATGTATACATTGTCATTGGTGGTTGTTTTACATCTAGCGACATCTGTCGTTATCCTTACTCATGTAGTAAGTAAGGATATCGAAAGAGGACACGACTAGCGCAAAGAGTAGATGGCGGAAGGATAGCGGAAGATGGCACTAGTATCTAAAATAATTAATGTAGTCAACAAAACATAAATATAACCTAAATTCATTCACAGAAATACGCAATACATATAGGTAAATATAGGAATAGGACAACATTTTCCACAAATGAAGAGAATTTCAATAAAACAATCGCATTGTCCCCATATTAATCAATAATAGAGTGAAATTATGCGACATAAAATGAATTTAACCGGGATAAATAGTGCTAATGATGCATAACGCTTGGTACCTCCGTTTTGCTTTCGTTAAATACTCTACGGTTCTGTTTTAGATACCTAAAAATAAGTGGCATAATAACCGCAAATGAGCTTGTACATGAAATGGATGTTCGTTAAATGGTATATTTATGAATTACCGCACCAATGCTTAAGTCAGAATCGTACAAATATAAAGTTTGACAGGAAATGTTAAATTTTTAAGAGCATTATGACTGGATAAAAGGCAACCTAAATCACACGAACTAATATTGAAATTATATTAAACGTAAACGTAATACATTTGTAATCGATGTAATCGATGATATACGTATTATACATAATACGGGAAAGGTATCGGGTAACATGGCCGACAAGTTTATTTGCGGCAAATGTAAGAAGAAAGTCGGAAATAACTAGATACAATGCTGGAACATAACGTGCAAGCAATGGATTCACCAAGAATATTCCGGCCTAACAAAAATTCAACTAATAAACCAAGAAAAACACGCGAAACGTGGTACTATACAGAATGTGATGTTATGTATGGGGAAAACATTGCAGTATCTAACCAAGAAGCCGTTTCCCAGCCTGTAAATCCTGAGGGAAAGATCCCCGAACACAGCTCCACCTCCGAAAAAGATGAAAAGACAACGGAACAGAATGAACTCAAAGAAATATGTATCAAACATAGTTGCCGAAATTACACGCACCCTGAAAGCCGACATACTGAAACTGAAGTATCATGTACAGAATCTAGAGGCCTTCAACCGAGACCTGATTAGACTTTTAACAAGCACGAAACATGGGGAAGGCGACCAGATCGTAAGGAAGCCAGCCTGGGGTAACAAAACCCATACAATTGTAAATAACCCCGAGACATCCCACATAACACGGGCCGAAGCCGGTGCAATAACAATAACAGGAGCGAACAAACAGATAACAACTAACTGCAAAGAAATGGAGCCCAGAGCTCCCCCCGGGCGGAAACACGAGCAGACAACCATAAAACATGCAGCCATAGTACTCCAGATAGCAAGGACAAAGAATCAACACAGGAAATTAGAGACGGTTACATAACTATCAAGAGCCGAAGGCGGATGAGTACCCAACGCAGAAAAAACGTAGCTGGTAATGGGGCTGGCTCCGAAGACATCAGCTTCTCCGCCGCCGACAAGAAAGTATGGTTATTCATAACAAAAGTAAAGCCGACGGTCAGCGAAGACAAAATCACTGCATATATCAAGAGCAAGGAAAAATTCTTAAACAAAGAAATTACCGTACAAGAAATCCAATCCAGGAATACACACCTTAAAAGTTTTATGTTCGGCATGGACTTCGCCTTCAAAAAAGACGTCTACGATGGCCTCTTCTGGCCGTCTGGATAGCCTTCAAATGCTTCGACTTTGACCTGCATAGAAGAATGAAGGAAAACAGATCGCCAAACCAGGATTATTTAGATTCAGTCGTACAAGACTCCTCGAAGAAGTAACTGAGGCCCCCCCAGAGTCGCCACACATCAAAAACGGGCAGACCACAACCTAGCAAAATTTAACTACGATGTGTACCCAGACGAAACAACCACTCACCTACGGCGACCAAACAAGAAGGAAACGGAGATAACCATAGCGTCCATCGATATACAAGGAATTTGTAACACAAATAAAGTGCACGAATTAGACACACTACTCCACAACTACAACATATCTATCTTTATAATCTGCGAGCACTGGCTGACTCACCATAACACCGAGAACCTTCAGCTTACCGGATGCAAAATAATAGCAAACTACACTAGAAGCGATTACAACAGAGGAGGAGTGCTCATTATCGCAAAAAAACATGTTCCAAGCAGAGGAAGTACCGGTCAGCTCGTGCGCAGAAAAAAATTTCGAGGCATGCGTAGCGCACCTAACTATAGACGATAGATATATCACCATAATCGGGGTATATACTACACCTAACTCGGACAAGAAAGAATTTTTTACCAGACTAGCAGCAATCTTAGTATCCATATTGAAGAACTGGAACCCATGTAGAGAAACACACCTCTGTGGGGATTTCAACATCGACCTCAAACAAGATTCGTACCTCAAACACCAATTTATCAACTTGCTTCTACAGTACAATCTGCAACATACCGACACTGACTTCACTAGAGTCACGCGCAGATCACAAACAATTATAGACAATATATTTACAAACTCTGTGCGGTTAGTCTCGCGAACACAAGCGATAGCCACTAATATCTCTGACCACAGAATACTACTGATCAACTACAAAGTGAAACATCATCAGGAGGTAGAATACAAAGAAAATACACTGATCGTTCGATTCGAAGTTTCAAAGACTCTCTGAAAGCGGAGAAGTGTAACGAGGTAAAAAAGCAAAGCAATATCAACAAAAAGGTGGAGCTTATGATGGTCACGATCGCTTACAATCACAATGTCTTTTCCCCCCCACTTCCATCGAAATCTAAGCCCATTAGTAATAATTGGTATAATAGAAACATCAAAGATATGTACACACTCTGCAAAATCTATATGTACTGCAGAAAGCCTACCCAGACAGCATACTCCGGGGACAATATAAAAACTGCCTACATAGATACAGAAGTGCCATAAAGACCGCGAAAATGACGAACAATTATGCAAGGATCGGTCGTTCTGACAACGTCGCCAAGACTTCGTGGAGTATCATAAAGAACAATAACCCATCAACAAGGCCTGTGCGCAGCACCACAATGATTAAAGATAACGTGGAAATATCGAACGAAGAAGAGATATGCAACACCTTTAATAACCACTTTATGGATAAGATTGAAAATAGCTTGAAAAATGTTCACATCAATCTTAAAAGCGACAACAACCAGAATAAATAACAGTATTTACCTCTTCCCAGCCAGCGAAGCGGAGATAAAGAAAATAATAGTTCTCAAATGCAAGACTTTCACGTGCGGTACGGATGGAATACCAGCGAAGGTACTAAGACTAGCGGCCGATGAACTAAGAGAAATCGTAACACATATAGTAAACGATTCTCTGTCGAATGGAGTAAACCCCACGCACTTCAAGGAATCCAACATCATCCCAATATTTAAAAAAGGACACAGACACGACTTCAACAATTACAGACCCATAGCGGTACAAAACCAACTGTCAAAAATCTTCGAAACAATTTTTGACAATAGAATAATAGAATTCCTAAACAAACATTACCTAATTTCTGAATGCCAGTACGGATTTATCAAGGGCAGATCGACATCAACCGCGGCAATAGAGGCAACATCTTTCATATATGATGCGTTAGACAGAAAGCAGAAAGTGATGAGTCTATATTTTGACTTTTCCTCGGCGTTTGACTGCGTCGATCATGAGCTGCTCCTAGTGAAAATGGAAGGTATGGGAATACGAGGCTTATCCAATAACTGGGTGCAGAGTTACCTGACACACAGAAGACAAACCGTTCACTGGAACGGCCTGATATCAGCTTATAGAGAAAACAAGATCGGTGTGCCACAGGGCACCATCCTATGGCCACTGTTCTTCCTCCTATTCATAAATGATCTACCAACTTGCCTACAAGGAAATGATCTGAGGGTTATACTATACGCTGATGACTCAAATGTACTCATCTCTTCCGACTCGGAAACCAAGTTACACTTGAGAGAGCAAGATATCATGGGAAAAATGACGATTTGGAGCGAAAGAAACGGACTCCTCCTAAATGTTGGAAAGATTAACGTGATCAACTTCATTCCAAATAACGGTACTCTTAGTAGCAGTCTCTATATAAAGCTCCAGAATAAATCTGTGCAACAGGTGATAAGTAACAAATTTATTGGCATTTACATCGACCACAAATTAATATGGAGCAACCATACTGATTACCTAGCTGCCAAACTAAGTTCGGCATGCTTTGTTCTCAGAAGTCTGAAAGGCACATGCAGCGGAGCAGTCCTCCGGATGGCATACTTCGGATTATTACAATCATCGGTTACTATGGCATACTATCATGGGGTGCTTGCATGTCCAAACAATATTGCATGTCCAAAAGAAGGCAATCGGATATTATCATCTGCGCCAGCCAGAGAGCCATGCAGGCCTCTATATGCCAAACTGAAACTGCTGACGGTGCCGGCCTTATATATGTATGCGCTTGCACCCACACTAACAAAAAAGATATACTCCTAAACAGGCATTATCACGATCACGATACAAGAACCTGGCAGGGCCTACGTACAGCAACAAATCGTCTGAAAACGACAGACCAAAACCCCTGGAACCAAGTTAATCTATACAACCATCTCCCATGGAGGCTGAAGTATATAGTTAACTTAAGGACCTTCAAAGGGGAACCTCAAAGATATATGGCTAGGAGACCCATTTAGACTATGGCCGAGTTTTTCTCCTCCGTGTAATACAAATATAAATATGTTTACAATGTCGCACAACAAAATGCGAAACTGACCATGTTTATGTTAAGATTTATCATATCATTCTGTAACCGTTGAACAATAAATTTATTATTATTATTATTATTATTAACATTTCATATAAATATTAAATATGACTACATAATCAACATTTGCAAAGTTGTAGTAATTTCAGGGAAATTCTACATAATGTAGTAAGTATATTTGCTCACAAATATTAAAAACTAGTCGTTTTATTATTTTAGCATTTATGGTGTACAGTTCACCTTAAGTGAGAAGAAAGGAGAACTAATTATCAACGCTTGGTTGCGAAATGCTTGACTTCGTTTGTCGAGAGCCACAAAAGCAGACAGCAATTTATAATTTTCTCTCCTTTTTATTTTATAATTATAAATATAATTTATTATTGTATGCGCATCCACTAATATACCATCTCCTTACTTCATTACAAGAAAAACACAGCCACTTGTATATCACAGTTTTTAATATTATACAAAAAAACTTTTTTAATATTGACAAAAATAATTTTATATAAACATTTACAACATTTTATAACTTTTATGAAAAATACTTCTACTTTTATATATTGATTATATCCATGACTACATTCTTGAGTTTCTACATATGACAAGTATGTATTGTATTATATAACCTAACTTTTATAGAAAAAATAATAAAAAATAAAAATACGTTTTTGTAAAGATTTGAAATACTCTATAACTTACTTATATTGCATTATATAAAAAAATATATATATATTCTCTTGTACTTTTGGTCTGAAGATGAGATATACCTCTCGAAACCGGTAACCAATATAAATCAAAAAATCTTATAAGGACTTACTTCTTTCTACCCTATCACAAATATTAACTTATAATAAGGATATTCCAACAATATAAATATTATATTATTAGGATAGTTTTAATTTTTTTATTTTTTAATTAGTATATTATGTATACCTAAGTACTGCAATAAAAATAAATTAATCAAGCGAGAATTGCATTTTTATTTACACATCAATATTAAACTAAATATCTAGAAATATTTCATCTAAACATTACAGTAACGTGAAGGCGAGTCAATTCGGCGCCATTGCAAGTAACCTTACACACACGCATCTTGGTATTATTCTATATTACGAGTCATACAGCTTACTATGAGACTTATTACATGTAACTACGCAGAGATGGCGATATATAGCAATATACGAGATGCTGTATGATCGGTCATATATCGGACATTAAGCCCTCGTAGAACGGTCCTGTCCTAGTGTTCTCTCTGATACTATACTAGGGCTCAGTGTAGTATGTCAGATTCGTCGTTGAGATAAATTTGGTTTGCTGGGGAATGACGGAGCTAAAAGATAAACATACTGGAATTTATATTAAAATCATGGTTGAAAAAGTATTAGAAAAATATAATATTGATATTCAGCAAATTTATTCCATTACTAGGGACAACGGAGCTAATATGATTTCATTTGTCAACTTATTAGGAACCGAAATAGAAGATGAATACTCAGTTATTGAAAATGAAAGTAGGGATCATTTTGCGGAAGGTGTATTTTCGATAATAACTTTGCTTTTAATAATCTTATCGGAATTAGATGTGCTACACATACTTTGCAACTAGCAATTAAAGACTATTCAAAATGCCTATTTAAATGAATTTATATTTGATGCTCGGGAATTAGTAAAGAAGAACGACATAACCATAAATAAGTGCTGAAATATGCAAAGCCAAAGCGGCCAATCCAACTCGTACCTAATACAAATTCCCAACAAACAAGAGATGAAGAAGATGCAAAACATCAAAGAACTGGACCACGTAAAACTAAAGTGGG
Source organism: Leptodirus hochenwartii (assembly GCA_947310635.1). Classification (NCBI taxonomy): domain Eukaryota; kingdom Metazoa; phylum Arthropoda; class Insecta; order Coleoptera; family Leiodidae; genus Leptodirus; species Leptodirus hochenwartii. The sequence goes on from CAMZJO010000001.1 coordinate 1,043,062, forward strand.
AACCATACGTACAAAGAAACAAAGTAACACAATGCTACAGATGCCAAGAATTCGGTCACGGGTCATCAAACTGCAACAATAAACCAAAGTGCGTGAAATGCTCAAGAAACCACCGAGCAAGCGAATGCCACATTCAAGAAAGAAGCGAAGAGAACAAAACCAAACTAAGATGCAGCAACTGCGGAGGACAACATCCAGCCAACTACAAGAACTGCCCAAGCTATGTAAGACACATGCAAGAAAGAAACCTCGAAGAAAAAGGCAGGCAAGGTAACACCAAACACAACACAAAAAACCTCACGCAAAACACACAAAATGTACACAACTCAGCACGAAAACACTCTACACCAAACATATCATACGCAAACGCAATATCTCCACCCACACATATAAATAGAAGTGAAGAAAACCCACTATACACAACAACTAACATAATACAAGAAGCGAAGAAATTAAACAACATCTGCGATCTAGGATTTTTTTTAGAAATAATAAAAGAATTAAAAACAGGACTCACAGAGTGCAAAAGCACATTAGACCAAGTACAATTAGTACTAAGCATTGTAAATAAATACGACTAGAAATGGCGAACAATCTCATAGTACAAAAACAATTAAAATACAAACTAACACATCACAGAATCATCACATAACACAATCATGGTAAACTTACTATGAAGCTTGAATCATTTGGGGTCTTCCGTCGCTAATTTTCCCCCAAACAAACAAAATCCTCAAACAAAACAGAAAACAAAGCACACAAACAAAAATTACTTTACAACTTAGTACATAACATTATTTATAGGAATAAGTTACATAATATAAGAACTAGGAAATAAGTCTTGTTCTACTTAACAAGCGCATATGCGCATATAGATTAAGAATAGATATAAGATTTATTGTAAAACCATATATGATACCAATAAAGAGCTTTAAAAGTTAAAAAAGTAGTAAAGAAGTTGCGAATTCCATCTTTTATGTTGAAATTTAAAGATGTTAATATTAAAAGACCAGTTTTGGATTGTCCAACTAGATGGAATAGCACATATAATATGTTAAAAACTTGAATAATTTGGAAATTACGATATTTTGACGTTTTTTTGATATTTACAAAAATTATAGACATTTGTAATAGACACTTTTGTATATAGACACTTTAATTGTATCTTCAAAATGAACTGAGAAATTTGTCAAAAAGATATCTGCGATTTTTGCAAAAATATGAATTTATATTTAAACCAATCAGCTCTATCTAATGTCACGAGCAAGTTTACATCCAAATTTGGTTACGATTGACTAAGCCATTTAGACGCTAGAGCATCTACAGACCAACAGAACCAACAGATCGACAGGCCGCCAGTCAGATGGACGTCATCGCGAAAATCATTTTTTTTTATTCAGTGTATCTAAAATCCGTTGGAATCCGTCAAAATCCGTTGAAGACTCGATCGGTGAATTTGGGACCATTGGGTCGTTTCTACTGTAAAGTTCTTATTTCACTTTGTTCTTATACAGATACCATAACATCCGAGTCTACCGCACAACCAAAAAGAAGAATTTATGCGAAACAAGTGAATTTTTGTAAATTTTGTACAAGGAAAGTTACAAATTTTGCAAGGTATGTAACTACAGTACACAAGAACGAGTTCATCATAGAGAAATGTAATACACTTCCCATAGGTAAGGTTATAGTCCTGCTGAATACTACTAATGGTCGATAAATATTTACATTTAGTATAAAGGGTGATTTGGAGCAGTAGTCATGTAATGTAATCGTAAAAGTATTAGATTGCAACTACAGTACGAAATGCCTATGGCTAAGTGAAAGCACTTTAAAATGTATTGATGGAAAAGTTACGTACACAATATTTATATTGTGTACGTAATTTTTAAATTATTTGCAAATTCATTGTTGTTTATGCTAACACTAAAACTTGGAAGCATTATCTTTCTAAGCTACTCCAGCGTGTTTGCTACTATCCTGTCTCATCCTGTTTAACCCTGTATTACCTAAGTGGGGTCTGACAAAACCCAGCGAAGTAAATTGAATTGAATACAGTGTAAAAGTTTTTTGATGCACATGTCTGTTCCAATAGCTTCCTAAATATATCCCAACCAGCGAATTCAGTTTTTAATTCAGTGTTACAGAGACAGTGAGAAGAGCTATACACAGTTGAAGTACTCTGGGGTGTGCCAAACCCCACATATGTGATAAAGTGAGTAATTTATACATTACAAGTATATTGTTATTTTCGAATTAATTGGGTAAAAAAATCACTTTTATTTTTTTTCCGCAGAAATAACATGTCATATGAAGAGGCGTATCAAAGGCTTCTAACCCTTTGGGGTGAAGTTAATACCGATGACGAGGAATTTGAATCTGGAAGCGAAAATAATTATGATAATGAATGCTAACGAAACACCAACGGTGGAGCAGGAAATTCCAGTGGAAGATGAATAGACCCAAGCCAGAATAATAATGACGATACAGCAATTGACGCAGGACCTCGGAATAGTATAGAGCAGGGGTTCCGAACCTGGGGGTAATTACCCCTCGGGGGGTAAACATGCTAATCTTCAGGGGTAACAGAGAACAATTTGTTAACCGAAGGCTGAATCCTGAGTCACGGCGCATCACGCATGCGGAATCCGACATGTATAAACCTGTCCGAACTGAGAGGGGGCGCGCACACGATCCGGCGCATTATCGCATTTGCCTCAGCCTATTGCGCCGTATGGCAGGTTGAGATTCAAACAAGTTGTATACGTTCGCTTTTCCAGTCTTGAAGTAATTACATATATTATTTACGTTTTTGAAGGTAAGTAGTAAGAAATAATGATAATTATTTATAAGTAGTTTTTGTTTCTCAATATTCTTAAAAGTAAAATGTAATTTTTTTTTTCCTTATATATTTTTTTACGATTGTTTTAGGTGGCATGGCTTCTAATACCGCAAAAAAACGCTCATATAAAGAAGCATTTTTACAATGGGGTTTTACGAATGTTCTAGACAGGAATATAGAAAAGCCGCAGTGTGTTCTATGTAATAAAGTGCTTAATACAGAGAGCATGAAGCCGAGCAAATTAAAAGATCATTTCGAGAGAGTTCACAAAGAGTTTGCAGGCAAAGATATGGATTTTTTTAAGAGAAAAGAGAGTATTCTGAAGTCTTCGCGATTGGATTCCACAGGAAATATGCAAAAAGGAAATGAATCGTGTCTTCAAGCATCATCAAATTTCTTATCGTATTGCTGTGAACAAAAAACCGCACACTATAGGAGAGGATCTCATCAAACCTTGTTTGTGTGATGCAGTATCACTCGTCATTGGCGAGCAACATGTGGCTAAGATAAAACAAATATCACTTTCAAATACAACAGTTCAAAGTCGCATTTCAGACTTGAGTAACGATATTATGGCAACCGTTATTGATGAAATGAAAGGAAGTTCTATGTTTGCGCTGCAATTAGATGAGTCCACAGATGTAGCTTCGTGTTCACAACTACTGGTATTTACACGTTATATTAAAGATGACTGTGTAAAATAGGAATACCTGTTCTGTAAGTTCTTGTCCACCACTACACGTGGAAAAGACGTATTCGAAAAGCTGAAACAGTTTATTAAGGAAAATGATCTGGACTGGTCAAAGCTGGTCGGCATTTGTACAGACGGGGCGCCTTCAATGATGGGTGTCCGTTCTGGATTTCAAGCACTCGTGAAACAAGTTGCTCCTCAAGTGTTATCCTATCATTGTCTCATACATCGCTACGCTTTGGCTGTTAAGACGCTTCCACCAGAATTACTAAGCACGTTGTGTGACATAGTGAAAATTGTGAACCATGTTCGTGGCAGTGCAACAAACACGAGAGTATTTAAGGTTTTATGTGATGAAGTTGGTGCCAAATATAACTCTCTTTTGTATCACACAGAGGTACGCTGGTTATCACGAGGCAGAGTTTTGAACCGGGTTTATGAGCTCCGTGAAGAAATAGCATTATTTTTTGACAAACAGAAAACACAGAAAGAAAAAGAGTATCTGTCAAACATAAAAGACAAAACATTCGTCGAAAAGCTGACGTATCTTGCTGATTTCTTCAGTGAAATCAACAATCTGAATATTTCTTTGCAAGGGAATATGACGAATATTTTGACAGCGCAGGATAAAGTTGCTAGTTTTATACGTAAATTAGAACTTTACCAACGCAGAGTGCAAGCTGGCGATGTGTCGATGTTTACACTACTCTGTGAGCAATTGGTAAATACCGAAGAAAACAAAATCACATTTGGAAATGCCGTGGATCAACATTTATCTGCAGTAATAGAGTCACTGAAGCAATACTTTCCGGATTTAGATAATCGTCAGTCCAACTCTTGGATATTAAGACCATTTTCTACTGATGATGACATTATTAAAGACGAAGATGTAGCGGCCAAAGTAGAATTTCTTGGACTGCGCGAGAATAGTACTTTCAAAGTAGAATTTCAAATGTATGATCTCAGCAGATTTTGGATTAAAGCAGGTGCGAATATCCTGTTATAGCTAACAGAGCTTTAAAAATGATAGTACCTTTTGCCACCACTTACAGATGCGAGAGTGGTTTTTCGACTTTAGTTTCATTGAAAACAAAGGCCAGAAACCGTCTCAATGTGGAACATGACATGAGATGTGCTTTAAGTGACACTAAACCTAACTTAAAAAAACTTGTAAACGCAAAACAATTTCAATCCTCACACTGATTATTATTATTAATTCATAGTTAAAATATCGTATTATTGTTGTGTTTTTATGTAGCCACAATGTATCCAGTTTTCTGACTAACTGCTGGGCAATGACAACTTTGTAATTAATAAACATTAGAATTCGCTTGCATTGAGTGTTTTCATAACATTTTAAAATTGGGGTAAAATTTGATTTCCTAACAGATTACGGGGGTAGAAGTATTATAAAGGTTAGGAACCACTGGTATAGAGGAACAGGAACATAATGAAATGACTGATGGGACTCCGAGAAACAATAGAGTATATCTCGGGAAAGATGGATCGAGATGGAACAAGATTTCGTCAAGTACACGTGTTCGGACAAGGGCAGACAATATTGTTTCTCATCTCCCGAATGTGAAACTATACGCAAAACAAGCGAAGAGCGCTTTGGAATGTTGGCAGCTGTTTTTAGATCATCAAATGATTGAAGACATGGTGCGATGGACTAATATAAAATAGAACACAAATCAATTGCCTATCAAAATAAATATTTGGTGAAACCAACTAATGTTTCTGAAATTAATACATTTATCGGATTACTTTATTTAGCAGGAATGTTTAAATCAAACCATCAGAAATTGCGAGACTTGTGGCAATCAGATGGGACTGGAGTGGATATTTTTCGTAGTACCATGTTTCTGAATCGTTTTCAATTTATCTGGTTTGTCTACGTTTTGACAACATAAAAAATCGTAAAGACAGAATATCGATCGACAAATTAGCTGCCGTACGTGTGATTCTGGACGGATTTGTCGAGAACTGCAAAAAATCATACTCTCCTTCACAGTACTTGACTATAGACGAAAAATTGGAATCTTTCCGCGGCAGATATTCGTTCAAACAGTATATTCCAAACAAGCCTGTCAAGTACAGAATCAAGATACATGCATCATTTTATGTTTCAAACCTTGAAATATATGCAGGAAAGCAACCAGAAGGGCCCTACTATCTTAGTAACGCCCCACTAGACATAGTTCAGAGGCTTATACAACCAATTTCTGGTTCGAATCAGAATGTAACCTTTGATAATTGGTATACTAGTTACGAATTGATGATGAAGCTGCTCAAATAAATTAACTTCTGTAGATACACTGAGAAAAAATAAACGTTGCATTCCAGACAAATTCACGTCAGTCAGAAGTCGAGAGCCAAAGACTAATTATTTGGTTTCCAGAAAGACATCACGCTTTTATCATGTGCCGAAGAAAAATAAAAACGTACTTTTCATGTCCACAATGCATCATGATGACGCAATTGACGAAACTAGTAGAGATAAAAATTTGCCTAGAATAATAAGTTTTTACAACTCCACTAAAAGTGGAGTAGATGTAGTTGAGCAGCTGTCTACATCATACAACGTGTCCAGAAACTCAAGAAGATGGCCTCTCACGATCATGTTTTCTGTCTTGAATACTGCCGCGATAAATGCTATTGTTATATACAGAGCAAACAATCAGGATTTCAAACTTCATAGAAGAATGTTCATCAAGACATTGGGTCTTAAACTTATCCAGCATTATATTACTGAAAGGAAGGATAATCCGAAGGTACATAAGACAATTCGCATATATTTTCAAATATTTTAATTCGCAGACATTCTGCATTTCCAACTGCCAAGGTTCCAAAGATTTCAGGAAGGTGTTATATATGTCCTAGGAGCCGCGATCGTAAAACAAAATACTATTGCTCCTACTGCAATTCATTATTGTGCCTTAATCATGCTGTAATATGTTGCCAAAATTGTCTAGATTCAGATGATTAATAGTTTTACCCTATCATAAATCCATACGACTGAATTTTTCCTGATGTTACTTGATATTTAGTTAATTGTTTTCAATTAAGTAGTAGAATAGTAACAATGCCGAAGAAAATAGGAGCTAATTTGTGTGAGAACTATAGGACCATTAGTCTACTATCACATGCATCGAAGATATTGCTAAAGATTATTTATAGGAGATTAGAAAATAAAGTAGAGGAAAGGCTAGGAGAAGATCAGTTTGGTTTTAGGAAAAACAGAGGGACGAGGGAGGCGATTTTAGCACTAAGAACAGTAGTAGAAAAAAGAATGAGGGTAGGAAAGGTAACTTGCATAGCTTTTGTAGATTTAGAAAAGGCATTTGATAATGTAGATTGGGACATAATGTTTAGAATTTTAAAAGAAACGGGTATAGATTATAAGGATAGGAGAATAATTTTTAATTTATATAAACACCAAACTGCCTTAGTTGGAATTGAGGGGGAAGAAGAGGTAGCAAAAATAGGGAAGGGAGTTCGGCAGGGATGTACACTTTCACCGTTATTATTTAATCTATATATAGAAGATGCAATAAACAAAGTAAAAGAAGAGTATAGTGTAGGTGTGAATGTACAGGGAGAGAAAATATATATGTTGAGATTCGCCGACGATATAGCTATATTGGAAGAAAGCGAAAAGAATTTAGAAAGGGTATTGAATGGTATGCAGGCAGTATTGACTAGGGATTTTAACATGAAAATAAATATAGGTAAAACTAAAGTGATGAGGTGTGACAAAAAGGAATGCAGTAGAAAAATGAGGATCACAATAGGAGATAATAGAATCGAAGAAGTGTCAGATTTTTGTTATTTAGGCAGTAGAATCACAAAAGATAATCGAAGCAAGGTAGATATAAAGTGTAGGATAGCACAGGGTAGGAAGGCATTCGTAGAAAAGGAACAGATTTTAAGATCAAATATTGACTTGGGTATTAGAAAAAGATTACTGAAGGTATATGTTTGGAGTGTAGCACTTTACGGGTGTGAGGCGTGGACTATAGGAAAGGAAGAGAAGTGTAGATTACAAGCATTCGAAATGTGGTGTTATAGGAGGATGATGAGGATTGGTTGGGAAGATAAAGTAACAAATGAAGCTGTACTAGAGTTAGTAGGGGAGAAGAGAAGTATTTGGAGAGTGTTACAGCGTAGGAGAGACAGATTAGTAGGGCATATCCTTAGGCATGGGGGGATTATGCAATTGATCATAGAAGGTAGAGTGGAGGGAAAGAGAGGGGTAGGTAGGCCTAGATTGGAGTATGTGAGTCAGATAGTTGAAGACGTTAAGATGAATAGCTATAGGGAGATGAAGGGATTAGCTCAGGATAGATCGGCATGGCGTGCTGTTTCCAACCAATCTTTAGGATTGCGGACTCTTTAACTAACTGAATAGGATGTTTATTTTTTATGATATAGAATTTTTTGTTACGATCTTTTTTGTTTTTGTTTTTGGAAAATGACCTTTTTCAGTTTTTTTGTTCTTATCTCGAAATAAAGTGATTCGAATTGAAAATTATGTGTTTATATAATCCTTATATAATCTCGTGTATAATAATTATATAAACACCTTATAAATTATCCTTATATAAGACCCTAATATAATAAATGTTAGTAAAAATAGGAAATAAAAAAATGTATTGACTTTTTACTGCTGGGGTTTGTCACACCCCACATATATACTGATTTAAAATAAATTCACATATGTAACGCTGGGTTAAAGAAGTAATTTAGCAAAATCAATATCAAAGTCTATCAAATATCAAACTTGGAGCTGCAGGGAAAAGACAAACATATAGCTGTTATGATAGGGTCTGTAAACTCGTTTAAAGATAAACTGGTTTTGTGGATATCACATCTGCAGAACAAGTCACTTGTGCATTTTCCACATATGGAAAAAATGAAAGGCGACGGTGACATTGACTTGTCATCATTTGTTATCAACCTTCAATTACTTCAAGACCAGTTTGAAACGCGATTTCAACAGTTTAATATCATCGAGCCAATTGTCACCTTTTTTATCAATCCATTTACTCAACAAGTAAACGTAACCGAAATAGCAGCATATATTGCAGAGCTTATTCAAGTAAGGACAGAAGAACTGGAGCTAGAAATTTTGGACCTTCAAAACGACATTGTCCTAAAATCCAATGTATCAGATGAGGACTTCTGGAATATAGTTGACATAAACAAATTTCCATTCTTGAAAAGAGCAGTGGACGATTGTCCAGGTAGTTTTTGGACATGTGCAAGTGTTTAGTTTGAACATTGGTTGTCAGTTTATTGGTATGACTATGGGATTGGGAATTTATGACTGTTAATGCATTTCTTGTAATTCTGTAAACCGTCTATTGAAACATTTGGCGCCTGGCGTATAACAACTTATAGTTATGTCTCTGTCTCCTGTATGTCCTTGTTTGTGAGTATGATGTTACATTGTATCCCCCCTATTTATGATCAACTCCCTTTGACCAATGGTTTTTTGTTTCCTACCCTGTCATTTTTATGGAAGCGAGGTTATGTTTCTGGTGGAAGAGCACATGTAGAGAGTTCAAGATCATCATTGTAACTAACAAGACCTTGATTAAAATATTTAGTGTGAAATATAAATTGTGGTTTTATTTCCCGTATAGTGAAAAAGCTCACTGTACGTAAGTGTGTACCTTGCGAGGAATCACGAATTGCTAAAATTTACAAGCAGCATACAAAATTAAATCGTTTTTCGGTTCTACATACTTGTGTGAATCATTGTTTTCAATAATGAATATCATAAAATCAAAGTACAGATCTCGACTTACAGATGAACATCTTGATGATTGCTTACGAGCAGGAATATCATTATACTCTCCTAATTACGAAGCAATGGTCAATGAAATGCAATGCCAACGATCACATTGACTTTGATATTTCTATTTTTTTTAAAAGAATTTTGGTAATATGGTCGAATTTTGGCAATTCTGATTGGTCAATTTTTTTTTAAATCAGCCAATAAAAACATTAAAATTTAAATTAAATATTGTTGGATCATTAAAATCTTAATAAACTTAGTCCGGACCCTAACTGATATTTTTCGTATTCTAACCCGTTGTTTGCAATTTTTAACTATAAATGTACATTTTAAAGTTGCTATTAAAAATAATTATTCGTTGCATATTTGCCCCAATTCGACCCAATTACCAGAATTTTTATACTATTATTTACTACTTATTATTTTTAGCTTGCTTTGCAATATTCCAATATTGGAATATTGTTGACAAGGAAATTCCAATATTCTAGTACAATACAAATAGGCGATTAGAGCATGTCATCTAATGACAAAGTAAGCACAATGCAATGACAATGTGTCATGTTTCGTGCGTACTCTCGATTTACTGCATAAAATTTAACCCTACCCCTAGAAAGGTAGGGTGTCAAACACGGTAGTGTATCAAATTATATTTATTTAAAATATTATCTAAACCACGTGAAATTATAGGATCAAATGGTAATTTAACAAAATTTGGAGTTGAATTATTACTTTAACACGTAGACCAATTGAAAGTATATTTAAGGAGCATTTAGCTCATTTCAAATTAAATAGAAAAGACAAAAGTGCCGTAGCTGAGCATATTTTTGAATCAGGTCATCCTATACACATTAGTTCACTTAAATTACTTAAGTGTTTTGAATTATTCCGAGTGAAATGCTTATGAAAGTATATACATGCATAAATCTAAATGAAATTTAATGATTTGAGAATCAGGCCCAATTTCATCTTGTCTATTTAATTTATTTAATAAGAACTATTTTTAAATTTATTTTTAGTTATTTTAGGTTAGACAAACCAATGTTTATTATTGTTACTTGTCAGTTTCGTTAATTATTAATTTATATTGTTTTGAGAGATTTGTGGGTCATGTTGTGTGCCATTTTTAAAATAGTTCTGTCATGTTGACTTATTTATTTAATAGTATATCAATCACGATTCGTGACAGAGGTATTTTATTTAGTTTTTATCTTGTGCTATTGAAGATAGGGGCATAGCCTTCGAAATGTACGTCTGGCTACTTAATGCTTTAAGTTACGGTATTTGGGCGATATTCTATACTATAGAAACGAAACTCAGAAATCCATACCAGTTTGGAATTAGGTCAGCTAAATATAACTATGGACGAATTACCACACACGACCTCAATATTAAGACTAAGTACTCGCACTACTTCTAATTCTGACTCAAGTAGATTAGATAGACTAATTGATGACCTAAAATTAGATCATACAAATGCATGATTAGATCATACAAATACAAATCATCTTGGGCATTTTTGTAGAAAATATAATGACCTTTTTTATTTCGAAGGCGATCATTATGTTTTGCCGCTCAAGTTACACACGAAATTCATATCATTTCCGAACTCGCTATTCACACAAAATATTACAGATTTCCTGAGCCATTAAAGGACCAATTAGAAAGGCAAACTTAATCTCTTTTAGACAAAAATAGCACAATGAATCGCACAAGCAGATCCTAATTCAATTCTCATTTTGACTGACACAATCCCATATCCAGTAATGATCTTAATTACCAACTTTTTTGTTTCTTTGTTGCTGCTAACTGTTGGATCACCAAGCAACCCAGAGGTTCCATGTGATAAATCCAATTGTAAAGGGCCCCTAAAACTAGCGGCAAATGAGGAAAGCTTAGAAATGATAGCCAATACCAAAACTCCTATACATATGATTCACTATCCTACTCTAATTGATGTTCACATAACCACCAGGCAAAGGTACACACAATATTGCTATGAGGGGGGATGGCTAGATTCTAACACAGGATGCACAAGCCAATTGGTGAATGTTTTCCCTTCAAAAGAGGAAGCAAGAAAATGGGCAAAAATAGGCTATTGCCAAGTTGGAAAGACATGCGCTCAAGGAGGCTCATGTTGGGGAAGTGACGCTGCAACATGCTTGGTTGACCAACCCCAAACAACCGAAAAAGGATCCACTAATATTGGAAACATTTATGACAAATATGTTCGATTTGCTTTCCACACATGCGTGCAAAGATGGTCTTGTTCATCAATAGTTTCCCAATTTCCAATTCATGTTTCTAGAAAACAGGGAATCTATACACCTTTCACTTCAGATCATCATGGAAAATCCATGGAATTAACCTCCACCTCCATCAAAGAAGGGATTGCCAATGACAAAGAAGATTACAAAATTTATTTCCCTATTGATAAAATCAAGCCAGTTTACACGGAATCCACCGCCATATGTTATAGCCCCTCAATCAAGAAAATTCTGTGTGAAGTAGACATCCAGACCGATGACTCTAGCATGACCATATCCTTTGACACTCATGGAACAAATGGTGGCTGTGTAAGAAACATTTGCATTGAGCTTCCCGGACCAATCACTTCAATCAATGACAATACCCTAATCAAGTACTCCCCACCAATTGTTACTACACAACAAGGAATCATAAATGACTTCGGTGCCTCAACCATTGAAGATATAGTAGAAACCACTAACTCAATCTCCATAATACAATTACAAATGGGTTACAACTTCCTACATTTACGAAAAATGCAGAACCAACTAAAAGAAGTCACAACAATGATAGCAAAAAGTCTAGGAAAAATTGACAACAAACTGTTAGGAGACTTGTTAGGCCGACATGCTATAACAAACTGGATAACCCCCGAGATATTCTCTCTATGTGAATGCAAACCTAGCCCTCCTATAGTTCCAAACTCAAACTGCAGAATGGAAGAAATCTACAGTAACGGAAGGATGTCACCAAACACCAACAATCGAACTTGCGTATCTTTTCTTGACACCAATATTTCCAATATAACTATATTCAAAAGAGAGGACATAGATTTAACGGTAATCGGCCAGTTGCAATTAGAAGCTTACGCTGGTGACTGGGATGGATGGGTGAAATTCCAAAATGATGTCCAAAATCAGCTGCAGATATCCAATGAATCCATTCACAACAATATAGCTGATCTATTATCAGGATCTGTTTTAGGGACATTCCCATTAAATCTTGGAGCTTGGTACCACTCGTTCTTGTTACTAAATGCTATTGTTGGATGGATCGCGCTTGCCATGAATATATGTAAGAGATAGATAATGGGTAATGTGATAACTCACTTCAAAGATGATTCATTAATTATGGCCCATAGTATTCATTAATCGTGGCTCTCATAAATCGATTTGTAAGTGTTAAATATAGAATATAAACTATGCTGCTGTCTGTCGCCCAGAGTTAAATTAATAAAGGAGATCGCAGTGTTTGGATATTTATATATGTATTTTTGTACATCTTCCTTTATGACATTAGGTGACGAATTGTAACACCACTCTGGGTGTGGACACTGGTGTAGTATAAAACTACGGAATATTAAATTATGCCACGATAAGCAATAGCGAGAGCCAAAACGGTCTTGCCTGCATAACCCTTCAGAGTCGATGTCTCAGCTAAACTCTAGCCGTGATAGGGGCAGGTTACCCAGCGCCACCTGTTTTATTAAAACTAAACTTCCTTTGAACGCCGAGTGGCCTAGCTGGTAATGCATTGAGCGTCGATAACAAGAGTTAAACAACGTCTCGCTAGGTCGATGCTTGTATGGGTGACCGTAGCTCAGCGCCACCTAACCTCTATATTCGGTACCATTCTTAGTTGGGATACAATTAACTAAGCTTTAGCGGAATAGCGAACCGCTATAGTAACAGGCTTCGCACCCTTCCCATATGTTCCTAATATCTCCCCAAGAACTCAGATATACTTCACTGGCTTCGAGCTGTTTGCAATCTGATCCCAATCACAAACAATAAATAAACAATAAATAAAGGGATGATCTTGGCGAAAACAGGAAGTTCCTGCAGATAGCTCTAATATATCGGGGTGACCTAATTGGCGAATAGACTTAACAAAATAACGAAAATAGATAAAGTTATAAATAGGTATAACATTTAATAATAAAAATATTTGGTTATAATAAAATACAATATAATATCGCAGGCCCAATAAGCGTGATTAACTACAACTACCGTAAAGCATAAGCGTAAATATTCTATTGATATTATAAGCGCAGTTATAAATAAGCGTAAGTTGCCCTATGTTCGTGCTGGGAAAAGGGAGCATAAACAAATGACGGTGCAAGACGCGTACAACAAAAGGTCGGTATTTATCGCGCATAAGACTGGCCAGCGTTAAACGTAATACACCACGCGCGTTATATGGTATGCAAAGCAAGCGAACATCCGGTATCTATTGCCCGTATAACGCGATAAAATTATAGGAATTATATTTAATTAAATACACCGTCGCAATATAGAAAATTGTAACAGGACATAACAGTAGTTAACAATTTGATGCAAGGATAAATCTTATCTTGAACGGCGAACTCTCGACGTCATTCATATGTCAATGGTTATTTCAATATGGTGACCTTGTCGTCCAAGGTACGAAGTGACGGAAATATTCATGCAGAGTGGCGCATCCCTAAAAAGCCATGCAATTTACAGTAGTTAGACGATAATTAGCAATCGTCAGAGCCAGATATAAATAGGACAGGAAAAAGCAACATACAGTAAGGCACATATGTTAACAAGCGCAAACAAACGCAAGCAAATGGCTATTGAAAGAAAAAGAAATAGGTATCACTATCCATTCAGATAAGACTACGGCTAAAAAAATACCTCTGTGTTGGAAGGCGAGCCAGACGTTATCTGTGCTAGGAACTTGGTTAGAAAGTATCGATGTATGTGGTGCGATAACTCCCGAAACTAAGTCGGAGTCTACTTATTCCCACCAACGATTTGGAATCTAACTAAATAAGTTTGATAAATAACTCCCACTGTATAAGTAGAGGACTCAAAATATTCCATAGGCTAAATTTAATAGGCACTATTACTATCCGCCATTACCAGAACTTATATGCGCACGCACATACGTGAAGTCGTTCTCTTCATGTTCACTAGCAAACAGAACGAGCCGTCCACGGAGCTGGTCATACAACGCAGTTGCCTTCATACCGAGGTGATAAGGACCATCATTTCAACAGTTGTTTAAATTCAACTTTTAACGTAAGAAAAATATGACACAACAATGGCCTATACTAAAATGTAGGATATACATATAATAATACGAAACTTACGGAAGTAAATATATTAACAATAAATAATAAATCAACGTTGCCTAAATAAATTAGTGTTACACTCTACTCCCACGTCAGGGAAAAAAAATCATTCGTATTTTTGTTGTTGCAGCTATCCTAACAACATTTCTTTATTAGATCCGATATGCTCCAAATACCTTTATTATTTCCCTTTATATCTTCAAGTTCGTACATCCAAGGGTTCAATTTCCTTTCAACTTTAAAAGGACCTACGTATTTTGGAGCTAATTTAGCCGAAAAAATTTTAGTGGCATTTGATATCACAAAAAAAAATTTCCAAACTTCCTCACCAATTCTAAATTCAACATTTCTTCTACGTAAATTAGAGTATTTTTGATTCATATCCGCGTACAATTTAATACGATCCTTGACAAATTTTAAAATTTCATTTAGTTCAGTAGCCTTCAATCCAGGATTATACGGTCGATTTTCATTATTGAGATTAACAGTTAGTTTTTGGTGATCTAAGCCAGACAAAATCATTTCTCTACAGTAATTCATGTAAAATGGGGTGTATTTTGTAACCTCGTGCTTAGATGTGCGGATAGCACATGCTACTTTTGCTAAATTTTCGTCCCATGTCTTAAGGTTTTCTTCCACGTAACAAGATATCATTGTTTTAAGGGTTCTATTAACACGTTCCGTAGAATTACATTAAGGGTTATAATTTGCATTAAAAACTATATCTGCATCATAACTGGAAGCTAATTTTTTTAATTAATTACTTGTGAATTTTACGCCGTTATCACGAAATATCTTTGTGGTACACCATGCATCAAAAACACATCACTTTCCAAATGTTTAACTATCAAAGAACTAGTAGCTCTTCGTAATGGAAATAGAACAGGGAATTTTGTGAACATGTCGGTCACAACAAAAATATACTTTATTCGATCTAGGGAGTGGACCTATTAAGTCCATGGAAATATTTTGCCACGGTCTATCAGCAGAAATATTCGACAACATAAACCTAGCAGGTTTTTTTTGTTCCACCTTGCGCTGAGCACAAATGGTACATTTTCTAATATATTTAGCGGTGTCTGATCTCATTTTTGGCCAAGTATAGTGTACAAAAAGTCTACCATGGGTTTTAAAAACATCAGTGTGACCGGAGGTGAGTATGTCATGGGCTTACTTAATTAACTCTGATCTTCTTTCTTTAGGAACAACTTGTTTCCAATTACAGTCATCATTAATCACAGTCGGGTAATTTGACTTTACATATTTATATAAATTTCTTTTCTAATCTAGTTTAAAATTTGCGTAACGTTCGGGACTATCTACAACATTTTCAAGTAACTTATTATAGCAATCGTCTTTAACTTTAATATCTGTATCAATAATATCAACAATAGGTACTGATCGACTTAATATATCAGGAACAATATGATCACGTCCTTTATGGTGAATTATTTCAAAATCATATTGTTGTAACCGAATACTCCAACGGGCTAATCTACCTGAGGGATCTTTAAGGTTATGTAACCATTTTAAAGAATGGTGGTCGGTAATTACTGTAAACTGTGAACCTTCTACATAAGGGCGTAATTTTTCAATTAACCACAGTACTGACAAATATTCGCGTTCGGTAGTTGTAAAATTTCTTTCGGCTTTTGTTAATGAACGACTTAAAAAACCAAACTACTTTTTCAATACCATTTTTATCCACTTGCGTTAGGACAGAACCCAGGCCGTAACTACTTGCATCGCATTGTATAGTAAATTGCAGATCTAAGTCAGGGGCAGCAAGAATAGGAGCAGAGATTAAATTCTCTTTTATGGTATCAAGTGCTATAGTACAATTATTATTCCACTCAAATTTTAATTTAGTCCTGCGTAATAAATCTGTTAAGGGTGCAATAATGGTAGCAAAGTGTTTTATAAAGCGTCTGTACCACGAAGCCATCCCAATAATTCGCCGAACTTCTGATACCGATGTAGCATTACCAATTTGTACAATTGCTTCTACTCTTTGAGGGTCTACGTTGTAATGATAAATCTTTTTTTAAAGGCAATGTCATTTTTATTTCTTTGCCCATTAAAAAAATCAAACAGTCCCTAACAGAGGCACCAGTGCTAACTTGCCCTGATTTTACGAAGCCTTTCTTCCTACAAACTGATGCATCTGACCAAGGCCTGGGGGTAGCCTTAGTCCAAAGAGACGATGAACAAGAAAACGTTATTGCCTATGCGAGCAGAGCACTTAATAAGGCCGAAAGAAATTACTCCACCACCGAATAAGAGTGCGTAGCCATCGTCTGTGGACTACAGAAAATGCGACACTATCTCGAAGGCTACCACTTTACCATAATTACAGATCACCAGTCCCTTCGCTGGTTGTATGCCATCCGCAGTCCCTCCGGACGTTTGGCCCGTTGGTTCATTTTTCTGCACCAATTCGATTATGATTTAATATACCGTCCAGGCCCGATGAACAAACTAGCCGATTTGTTATCCCGTCATCCCGTCAATCCCGCCCCGGAGGAAACAGATGCAACACTTCTACTTCTCGAATCGCCAAATGAATGGTATACCCGCCAACTAACAGAAGTACAGTCCCACCCCGAACGCTACCCTAATTACGCCATTAGAGACAACGTCCTATATCGACACTATTGGGACAACACGGATTTGAAGGAACCTGAAATGACCGATTCTTGGAAACGATGCCTGCCAGAAAACATGGGACAACCTGTCCTAAAGGAACACCATGATACCCCCATGGCTGAACACCTGGGAATATCAAAAACCATCGTCCGAATCGCTGAACGATACTATTGGCCTGGAATGAACCGTGATATTGCGAGATATGTAAGGTGTGCAATTTGCCAGCAGTATAAACCATCCCAGCAACAGATTCCGGGAAAAATGGGAAAAACTAGAGTTTTCCAACCCTGGGAACTAGTAAGCGTAGACTTGGTGGGCCCGCTCCCACGCTCCAAGAAAGGGAACCGATATCTCCTAGTATGCCAAGATAAATTTTCTAAGTGGATTGAGGCCACACCGATACGTCAGGCTACCGCTACCGTAGTAACTGAACAATTTAACAAAGCCGTATTATCCCGTTTCGGATGTCCTAAAATGGTGACATGCGATAATGGGTCACAATTTAACAGTAGGCTGTTTAAGGAATTTTGCTCGGACCGAAAAATTAATATTCGATTCATTCCCCCTTATACTCCACAGGCAAACTCTGTAGAAAGAGCAAACCGCACACCTAAAACCATTATTGCTCAGTTCTGTGAGGACAAACAAAACGACTGGGACAAGTGGTACCGGAATTCGTATTTGCAGTAAACACCGCACGGCAGGAGTCAACAGGATTTACCCCGGCCTTCCTCAACTTTGGACGCGAGCTTGGGATGCCAGAGATCTTCTGCACTAATTCCGATATGATGGCTACCCCCACCGACGACCCACCTGATATGTCGCGAAGACAGGAACAGTTAAAGAAATTGAGAGAAGTGCATGAATTAGTCAGACTGCAACTGTCAAAAGCCTTCACCACTAAAAGCCGATCTTATAACCTTCGTCGTAGGGATTGGCGCTACAATGTGGGAGACAAGGTCATGAGAGTAGAACGAGTGTTATCCTCAGCCATCAAGAATTTCACAGCAAAGCTAGCCCCCAAGTTTTCGAGACCCTTCACTGTGCATCGAATACATTCTCCGCGGGTGTACGATCTTAAAGACCCGTCTGGACGAATTTTCAAAAGAATTCATATTAAAGGTCTTAAGCCCGCCTATGAATAATAATACTGATGTTTGTTTTTTATAGAAAGCGTCACTATGCATTCGGAAACCACCAGTCCGTTCGAAATCATTTCGACGTCGCCCTCAATGCCCCGCACTCCGGGACATGATATGCCGGAGTTGTACTTTTCCCCGAATAAGAAGCTTATGCCACCTCCTCGATTGGTGACAGCTCGGCCTAACACGGATAGCATGAGCCCAGTGCTGGATCTCGATACATCTCCCCTCTTTTCCCCCGAGACACCTTCTCCGAAGAATCGGATCTCCCTGCATTACAGGCCAAGTTCCGAGAACTCTTTGGTGACAGCCCCACCTCCTCCGAAATGGGTCAACCGCTGTCAGGAGTCACCTGTCTGGATTCCGGACCCATCTCCTTGGAAGTCGTCTCTGTGGTGGCAACCCCACCAGAAAGCATAACAGTAGATGCGGCTCCTGCCTCATTTGAGGTTGGAACAATCCCTCTGCCCCACCCACCGCCAACCTTAAGTCCGGGTACCCTCCGCTCCTTCCGTCCACCGGGTCACCGACCAACGCGCCGTTTACGCTGGCGAGTACAGTTACCGGATGGCACGTTCAAGTGGGTAACCAATCCAGCGACTAGCTAGTAGGAAATCCTATAGTAGGGATAGCGTATCCCGATACTGAATCATTTTCATTTTTTTAAATAAAAGTTCCCCGAAGTAAGAGGGGTGTAATGATAAATCTTTTTTTAAAGGCAATATCATTTTTATTTCTTTGCCCAATCAGATTTATCAATTTCAGAGTTTACTTTATTTTATTTATTTTAAGAACTTTTATCATTGTTTATACTTGGTATAAACTATTACTAGATTTATCATTATTGTGTTAACATTAGATTTTTGGGAATTTATATAATACCGATAAACTTATTTTTATATAAACTATTGCTCGCTGATTTCGCCCTATCGTATATTTGTTTAGAAAATCTTATATTAATTTTAAATAATGAAATGATAAAATTTAAATTATATAAACTTTGGCTGGCTTTACCCTCTTTTATGTTAATATTTATTTTTAAATATTAATTTTAAAGTTTATTTGAATGTACGGAAAATGATATTATTTATTATGTAATGGCAAACTATGATAACGCTACCTATAAATTCGAAACTAAAAACCCGTAAGAGCAGAGAGGTCTCTACCAGCGTTCCCTCTACAAGAATATACTGGATGAGTTGTCCCGCCGTCACATGAATTTGTTTATTCTTAGTACATACCTGCGGCATTTATGCAACGCAGATATGACATATCATATGACATGACATATTTATTAAAATATCCTCTTGCGGAGCAGGAGTGCTGTACTTGCCGTCATTTCCGTTATAACTTATTAAAATATCCTCTTGCGGAGCAGGAGTGCTGTACTTTCCGTAATTTCCTTTTTAATTTATTAATATTCTTGTACGATGCTACTGGCGAACATATAGTCTGGACATCACTGTTTAAAATTTAGGATTTTTGGAATTTAACCGTTAGGCTGCTCTCATTATTATTCAATACTCAAGGCTATGAGAATATGGAATAGGAACACGTAATGATAGAGGGGATAGATTGGTAGAGTTTTGTATTAGGAATAAGCTAGTGGTAGCAAACACGCTTTTTCAGAATCACAAGCGCAGGATATATACGTGGAAAATGCCAGGAGATATAGGGAGGTATCAGATAGATTACATACTGGTTAAAGAGAGGTTTAGGAACCAGATTAAGAATTGTAAGAGTTACCCTGGAGCAGATATTGATAGTGACCATAATTTAGTAGTCCTGGACTCAGAGGTCAAATTCAAGAAATTACAGAAGTCTAAACAGGTCAGAGTAGATGTCGATAGGTTAAAATTAGCTGATGTATATGAAAAGTACAAGCAGAAAGTAGAAATCATGGCTAATGGAACATCTAGGAACGACATAGATTGCGAATGGAGGGAAATCAGAAATGGGTTAACTACAGCAGCAAATGAAGTATTAGGCACAAAGAAAAGGGCAGGTAGGAGGGAATGGATCACGGAAGAAATAGTTAAAATGATAGAAGCAAGAAGGAAAATTAAAATTGGAAACACAGAAGCAGGACAGAAAAAATATAAGGAACTAAGGAACTTAATTAATAGGAAATGCAAGCTAGCGAAAGAAGAGTGGATAAAAGGAAATTGTGAGGATATTGAGGAGGATATGAGAAGAGGTAAAGTAGATTTGGGCTACAGGAAAATTAAGTCACATTTTTCTAAAGTAAAACCAAAGGGTAACATTATATGTGATAAGCAGGGTAAGGAACTCACAGAAAATAAGGAAAAAGCTAGAAGATGGAAGGAGTATCTTGAAGATTTATATAAAGGTAGGCAGGACATGGAGGAGCTAGAAAATGTGGAACAGATAGATGAGGATGACTTAGGTCCTAGCATACTTAGGTCAGAGTTTCATAGAGCATTAAATGATTTACGGAATAACAAAGCAGCGGGGATTGATATGATACCAGCCGAATTAATAAAACACGCAGGGGAAAAAATGCAGGAGCGATTATACAGGTTAGTTTGTAAAATATATGAGAAGGGAGAAGTACCACAGGATTTTCAGCGTAGTAGAATAGTAACAATGCCGAAGAAAATAGGAGCTAATTTGTGTGAGAACTATAGGACCATTAGCCTACTATCACATGCATCGAAGATATTGTTAAAGATTATTTATAGGAGATTAGAAAATAAAGTAGAGGAAAGGCTAGGAGAAGATCAGTTTGGTTTTAGGAAAAACAGAGGGACGAGGGAGGCGATTCTAGCACTAAGAACGGTAGTAGAAAAAAGAAATAGGGTAGGAAAGGTAACTTGCATAGCTTTTGTAGACTTAGAAAAGGCATTTGACAATGTAGATTGGGACATAATGTTTAGAATTTTAAAAGAAACGGGTATAGATTATAAGGATAGGAGAATAATTTTTAATTTATATAAACACCAAACTGCCTTAGTTAGAATTGAGGGGGAAGAAGAGGTAGCAAAAATAGGGAAGGGAGTTCGGCAGGGATGTACACTCTCACCGTTATTATTTAATCTATATATAGAAGATGCAATAAACAAAGTAAAAGAAGAGTATAGTGTAGGTGTGAATGTACAGGGAGAGAAAATATATATGCTGAGATTCGCCGACGATATAGCTATATTGGAAGAAAGCGAAAAGAAATTAGAAAGGGTATTGAATGGTATGCAGGCAGTATTGACTAGGGATTTTAACATGAAAATAAATATAGGTAAAACTAAAGTGATGAGGTGTGACAAAAAGGAATGCAGTAGAAAAATGAGGATCACAATAGGAGATAATAGAATCGAAGAAGTGTCAGATTTTTGTTATTTAGGCAGTAGAATCACAAAAGATAATCGAAGCAAGGTAGATATAAAGTGTAGGATAGCACAGGGTAGGAAGGCATTCGTAGAAAAAGAACAGATTTTAAGATCAAATATTGACTTGGGTATTAGAAAAAGATTACTGAAGGTATATGTTTGGAGTGTAGCACTGTACGGGTGTGAGGCGTGGACTATAGGAAAGGAAGAGAAGCGTAG
Organism: Leptodirus hochenwartii; assembly: GCA_947310635.1. Lineage (NCBI taxonomy): Eukaryota > Metazoa > Arthropoda > Insecta > Coleoptera > Leiodidae > Leptodirus > Leptodirus hochenwartii. The sequence goes on from CAMZJO010000001.1 coordinate 1,065,093, forward strand.
ATTAGAAGCACTTGAAATGTGGTGTTATAGGAGGATGATGAGGATTGGTTGGGAAGATAAAGTAACAAATGAAGCTGTACTAGAGTTAGTAGGGGAGAAGAGAAGTATCTGGAGAGTGTTACAGCGTAGGAGAGACAGATTAGTAGGGCATATTCTTAGGCATGGGGGGATTATGCAATTGATCATAGAAGGTAGAGTGGAGGGAAAGAGAGGGGTAGGTAGGCCTAGATTGGAGTATGTGAGTCAGATAGTTGAAGACGTTGAGATGAATAGCTATAGGGAGATGAAGGGATTAGCTCAGGATAGATCGGCATGGCGTGCTGTTTCCAACCAATCTTTAGGATTGCGGACTCTCTAAACTAAAACTCAAGGCTGATTGATTCTTTAAATAAAGGTAAAAATTTGAAAACTTGAGACATTCTTTTACTGAGGTCTGCTCAATGAATTTCCTGGTTATACGCTGCAGCTACCTGAAGAGGAGATCACCTCGTTAATAAATCTGGCGCCCGAGCTTTCCGTGATCCATTAACAATTAAGAAAGTAAGAAGCGTCACAACGTGAATACCTCTTTTATTTACAACAAAACCTAAGTATACCAATTCATCAAAGCAAAAATGACATTTATCTCTATTTATTGTTAATCCGGCTTTCCGTAACCGTGAAAATATTTCAGCTAAAATATTTATATGTTCTTTTTACGATTTAGTAACAACCATAATATCGTCAAGATACACAAAAATATAAGATTGGAGATCATAGCCTAAAACTTCTTCTATCATTATTCGAAATGTTGCGGGCCCATTGTGCAATCCAAATGGCATTGGAATGAATTCATGGAGGCCTCTATTGGCGACTGTAAAAGCAGTATACTTAATTGAGTCCTCCGCTACCGGAACTTGCCAATATGCATTTTTAATATCGATGCACTGAAATATTTCGCGTTTTTTAATTTATCTAATGCGTTACTACGGTAAGGCAATGGATAGCTATATTTTTCTGTTAGTTTAGTAAGTTTTCTAAAATCTACGCAGAAACGGTATGAATTGTCTTTTTTCTTAACCATCAAGATCGGTGATGACCACGGGCTATTAGATTTTCCGGATAACACCTAACTCTAAAGCCTGTATTAGACGGTAAATTTTTGGTGCAAGAATTTGGTACAAGATGTTGATACAAGTTTCTTTTTACCATGTAATACACAAATTTTGTGATGATTCAGTTTGTACAAGAATATGTTACAGAAATATAGGACCTGCTCTATTCCTATAACAATAATGTCATGCGAGCTTGCGCAGTGCCAATTTCTCAATCTATTGATGTTAGCCAAGCATTTTGTATGATATTCATTTTATTGCATAAACGTTTGGTAAATATTACCTATTTATTATTATATCGTGGACACACAATAAAATAACAATTTTAATTGCGAAGATTGTAATGTACCCCGTCTTATATAATATAAAAGACAAATGTTATCACAACAAGAATAAACGAAACATTGCCTTGGAAGCAATTGGGAACATTCTCAACAAGGACAGTTCGGAGGTCCAAAAGAAATGGAATGGCCTCCGAAATACTTACGCTGCAGAGAGGAGGAAGAAATTGGAGTCGTATAAAAGTGGGGCAGGTCAAGAAGATGTAAGATTACTAATTCTATCTCTACTTATGTAATAACCATTTAATTTATCTTTTAAGATATATGTTCCAAAATGTTACAAAAAAGTCCCAATCTTCTTATGAAATACCCTTGCGTATGGAGTGCGAAAGCGACAATAGCGAAGGGCCATATTCGGTCGAATATGATGGAAGTATGGTGTCTTCTCCAGAAATTTCATTAGAGTGTCGTGTACCTACACCTATTCGCAAAAGTCGAAAAAGAGAGAACGATGTCACTGAAAAGGCCAGTAAAGCTCTGGATAGCATTGTCAATGTAATATGCAATGCGAAGAAATCGAACGAAGCCATGTGTGAAGATGACTTATATGGCAAATATATAGCCAAAAGGTTAGCAAAATTTGACAGAAGAGCCAATATTCTGCTGAAGCAGCAGATTGAAAATCTGTTTTTTGACGCGGAAATGCGACAACTAAACGATATCAAATAATAGAGTTGCGTTAAATTAAAATTCCAATTTATGTAATTTAGCTGTAATAGATTACTTTTATTTTCTTATGATTAAACAATAAAATGTAATTATAAATTAAACATTAAGTAACTAATTTAAACACTGATCTTGCCAAGATACCGCACCGTCATTAATAAAATATTTCATGAATTGTTCCCTTATATCAAAAGCTTCTTGTGGTCTTCTGTTTGCACCTTGATGTTGACCAATGCTAGGTATAGTCTTCCAGTCATTTTCAAGTTCAATATATTTAGGATTTTTACTCGCAAGAAAGTTGTGCAAAACACAACATGCAAGTGTTATTGTTTCCACTTTGTCGGGACTTAGATTAATCGTACTTAGTAATACGCGAAATCTATTGGCGAGAATACCAAACGCATTCTCAACAACTCTGCGGGCCCTCGATAGTCTATAATTATAAATTCTTTTTTCATTTGTTAAACCCCGCTGTCTGAACGGTTTCATGATCCTTTTAATTAGAGGAAAAGCATCATCAGCTACCAAAGTAAAAGGGAGTAGAGTATTGTTGCCTGGTAAAGATTGCTCCGCTGGGAAATTCAAAATTTCCTTTTCCATTGCCTTTTTGAAACTAGAATTTCTAAAAACACCACCATCGCTAATCCTTCCATTCACGCCCACATCGACGTAAATAAATTTATAGTTAGCATCTGCGATTCCTAGCAATACTATACTGTGAGCTCCATTGTAATTAAAATAGTAGGAAACGGAGTTCCTAGGGGCTCTGAAGGGAATGTGCTTCCCGTCAATTGCGCCTAAGCAGAGTGGAAAATTCCATAAACTGTTGAAACCTACGGCTATTTCTTGCCATGCTTCTTCAGTTGATGGCATCTGCAAATATATTAAGCGATGCACGAAAAGTAAGACAAATGCAAGAAGAGTCATGATTTTTCCAATACATTCAAATAAGATTTCCTCAGGTTTTCGTAAATTATTTTGCACACCTCCGGAATTATAATACTGATGGTACTTTCGTGAATTCGTGTAGCAAACATTAACGACCGGTGCGATTCTCCAGTAGCCAAAAAACGAAGAGTTACTGCTAGTCTAAAAATAATGAATAATGAATGCATGAAACAAAAAAGCAACACCAATCTAATTGTACCTTTGTTCGGATGAAATGCTTTCACGCATATTTGTGTTCAACTTCCTAATGTCTATATTAATTCTAGACAAAACCTCATCAAATTAATCACTGCACATCCTCATAAACTATTTGTATGCAGTAGGATCTTCATGCCTCAGTTCATTTGTTACCATATTTAACACACCTCTACCTTGTTGTCTGGCAAGCAGCCATTTTTCGGACCAAATTCGTCGTCTTCTTTTTTTCTTTTTAATTTCACTAGTCAATAAGGCGATAACAGATACTGCAGCAGCCGAAAGCATAATCGTATTTTGATCCATTATCAACACAATAATCAAAACCAAAACATGAACAAACATGAACCAAAACAATTTGTACTAGAATTGCTAACCCTTCTGTTCTAATGACAACTTAAGGAATATTAATAACTAAAATTTGTACTAGTATAACAACTACTGCGCAAAATCGCATAAGATATTTTTGTCATTTTTGTTACCGTGTAATACAAAACAAATCTGCGTACCATTTTAACTACAACGACTTTTTTTGTATCAACTTCTTGTATCAAATTCTTATAGCAACATTTTACCGTCTAAAACAGGCTTAACATTTTTAATAGTTCGTTGTCAATATGATTTTGCATCGCGGGTGAAACAGGGTAGTATCTACTATTTATAGGTTCAGATGAAGTAACTATTTTGTGTTATATATCATTTACGCATCCTAAAATAGGTAAATCCGTTGAAAAATATTGATTAACTAAGTTATCTATTTGCAATTGTTCCGTCTGATTCGAACCAATGTTCTCAATTGATTCTATAACATGCATTTCCTCGTCATTATCAGATGACCATACGTTCGATCTTAAATTCGGTACAAGGCCCATTTTTTCTAAAATACACAAAATCAAAACACTCCTAAATTTGGAAATGTTTTCAAACCAAATAAAAGCTTTCAACCACAAAAAGTAACACCCATGTTCATGTCAACTAGGAACACATTTGTCCCTTATACGACAAACAAACAACCTCCATTTCAAAATTACCAACCCCGTCCGAATTGGACCAATGAAGAATTGTTTAACGCAGAACTAGATCCTGACGAGACAAATCCCGAAACTGACTATAACCCTGAAGATGACAATAACGAACAGTATTATACTATAGAAACCGAAGAGGCTGAAAAGCATTTTTTTAGAATAAATAGCATCGGAAATAATATAGAACTACTAACGCTTGATAGCAACTCATCGCAGTTGCCTTATATCAAAATACCGTTTAAAAAAATTGTATTAAAATGCTCGATACGGGATCAACAAAATCGTTCATTAATCCTAAAATTGCGTAAAAGTATTTTTCTAAACTAATAAAAAATGACCCTTTTACGATATCTACAGCACATGGTACAACTAGAATTTTTTTTGCATTTGTATAAACGCACCGTCAATATTCAAATCAGAAAATTTATATAACAAATTTTATTTATCTCAATTCCACAAATATTTTGATTGTTTGATAGGAATTGATAATTTAGAATTATTGAACGCAAAAATTAATTTAGTCACTAAAGAATTGGAATTACAAAATACAACAATTAAATTAGAGTTAAAAATTCTAAACGATTACAATAATTTTATTATAATTGCACCTAACGACGAATAGAAAATTAAATTATATGTTTCAAATATAAAAAAACGGTACTGCATTATTACCAGAACAAGAAATTTCCCAATTAAAAATTACATAGCATATGAACTCTACGAAATAATTCTAATAAGTCTATACCGATTGATTTCCCAATTTCAATTAAAACTATTCCTGCAAATAACTGTATTATACCAAACATTAATAACATAGAAAATACAAATAAAAATAAATTTGACTAATCAAAAATTAGTTTAGCTCATTGTAATTCTGAAGAAAGATCAGCTTTGATTAAGTTGCTGAAATCATATTCAGATATTTTTTATTTTGAGGATAATCCATTGACATTCACAAATAGTACCAAACATAAAATCAAATTGCAAAATGACACCCCTATTTATACAAAAACTTACAGATATCCCTATGTACACAAAGACGAAGTACAGAGACAAATTTCTAACATGCTAGAACAAGGAATAATTAGACCTTCTCAGTCGGCCTGGTCCGCACTAATCTGGATAGTTCCGAAGAAGCTCGACGCTTCGGGAAAGCGTAAGTGGAGATAGTTATTGATTATCGGAAGCTCAACGATCAAACCATCGACGATAGATACCCTATACCAAATATAAACGATATTCTCGACAAGCTAGGTCGTAGTCAATATTTTTCAACTATTGACCTCGCATCTGGAATTCATCAGATCAAAGTCTGTCCGGAAGACATACCATACACTGCATTTTCAGTAGAGAACGGGCATTACGAATTCGTGCGTATGCCCTACAGTCTCAAAAATGGCCATAGTATATTCCAACATGTCATGGATGTTTTACGCGGAATCAATAACCAATCATGTATCGTCTACTTAGACGACATCATTATATTTTCCGCCTCCCTTCAGGAACATATTGAAAGACTAACTATATATATATAATAATATATATAAGTACAATCTTAAAATTCAACCCAATAAGAGTGATTTTCTACAAAAACAAGTTCAATACTTAGAACACGTAATCACACCCGAAGGTATTAAACCTAACAGAGATAAAATTAAAGCAATAACCAAATACCCTATTCCAAATACGACAAAAGAATTGAAAGGATTTTTAGGATTACTAGGATATTATCGTAAATTTATCCAAAACTTTGCCAAAATTACCAAACCACCGACACTCCGTTTAAAGAAAAATAAAGAAATTAAGATCACTGACTCAGACTACGTCAAATGTTTCGAACTTTGTAAAACTCTTTTAACAAATTCACCCATTTTACAGTACCCTAATTTCAATCTACCCTTCTTACTAACCACCGACGGCAGCAATTATGCTATCGGCGCCGTACTTTCACGAGGACCTATTGGATCTGAGCTTCCAATTGCGTACGCTTCACGAACATTAAACGAACACGAGATCAACTACTCTACTATTGATAAAGAAATGCTTGCCATTATTTGGGCTACCAAATACCTTCGACCTTACTTATACGGACACACATTTACTATTGTAACAGACCAAATGCCCCTAACTTGGCTTACCTCAAAGAACCAAATTCTAGAGTCTTAAGATGGCGATTAAAACTCGAAGAGTTCGACTACACCATAATTCACAAAAAGGGTAAACTCAAAAATGCAGACACTTTATCACGTATTCCAAATTTAAATGTTGCCACAACTTCTAAAGATGATTTAACTAACCACCCTCTTTTGAAATACATGGAAAACTTCAATAGACAATTATCCGGAAATAATGATAACACAAATTCAATAACCGTAGAACCCCCAGATATATCTGACCAAAATTTAGATGATGAAGACATACAGACAATACATACTAGTGCAGAAGATGCTGTATGTACAATCGCTTTATCCTTTGAATTTTTGTAAAAATTAAATTGAATTCATTTTAGTAAAAACAACCCAGCTGATACAAAATTAATAAAATTATTCAGAAACCCAATACAACGCTTCATTTTAAAAATTATCACTACGGTGTTAAATTATAATATAGAATATCACCCAAATACCGTAACAAGCATTAAGTAGCTAGATGTACATTTCAAGCGCTATGCGTCCATCTTCAGTAGCACAAGAAAAAACTAAATAAAATACCTCTGTCATGAATCGTGATTGATATACTATCATATTGACAGAGGTATTGTTGGTGATTACATATATCAGCCCTGGCCGTCGCTCTGCCGTGCGGTACAAATCCGCAAAAATATTTAGCATCCGACGACAATTTTGGCTATGTTAAGGGACTTCTTCGATTTGTCTCCTGCACTTCACGTGGTTAGCGTTTTTCCCTGCAATTTGGGAACGTGTATCGTTACGAAAGTTTTAGTTTCGTTGTATAGTTTTAGTATTCCTCACCACTGCAAATATTCCTGAGCCAAAAGTTACAACTTTATTATTGATGATTTCAAAAAATTGTCGCTAGTGATTTTACGAAAGTGAATAATCATTTAATATTGAATAATTTAAATTACTCTGCAAATAATGACAATATATACATAGACATTGCAAGTCCATATAAAAGAATCAGTGGGGAATCACATTTCCACAAATTTCATAGGCTAGGAAGTGCTGCACTCTGATGGTGATATATAGATTATGGTTGTGTTGAAATATTTGATATCTAGAATAATCCTGCTTGAATGCATATATTATATAATCTAGTTGATTCAGACACCACAGCGGGACATGCGCCCCTAGCCTTTCTTTCGTTTTTCAAACCGATAGTTCGGTGACGAGTTCCGCTAATGAATATAAAATTGAATTATTTGTATTTCCAGATTATTTTCAGCCGCCGGCAATCAACGCATAGTTGTCATATATTACATGTTTGGTACAGATTTGAAGAATTATGTTCAATCCATGTATACGACGATTCTGTTATATAATTCACGATTTATGAATTGAAACATTAATATTAAATGCAACATGGAAGTAGGTAACTTCGAAAATAAGTCAGACAGTGTGGAATTCCATTAATCAGAAGACATAAAAAGCGACAATAACTTAAACGCTCCATCTGGTGCAGATTTTAATGTCTACTTCTCAATGCAAGCTGGTAAATTACTGCGAATATTTCCAAAATACGTGTCAGCTTACTCAACATTGTTTGCCGACGATAAAACTGGCAACATAAAGATGAATTGTGTCATCAACTGAATAAACAATTGTGAGACACTGGAAAATCCTTGGCAAAGAACAAAATGTTACTAAGCATGAACCAAATAGCCACAATTGACTATGAAATGAATGGGTGAAGTATAGCGGGAGTAGATGAAAAATATGTCCACTAAACAAATACTAACCGATCCCGACAAAGTGCAAGCCATTCCTACAGCACCCGCCATGTAGCCAATGGGACAAGTACAACAGATGCCCAGACAATTGGAAGGCAATAGAATGAATACTTTTCCTAAGTGCATTCAAAATCCGACCTATAACACTGATGAGTCTGACCTAGAAGTCCGACGAAACAAATTTTACTATTGTATAATAAATTAAATTACATGACTTGTACAACACAGTATGTAAATAAATTCAATGTTTAAATGTAGGAAGGAGATGCAAGTTCAAATTATTTAACAGATTTTATCTTAATTTTTATTTGAATCAATAGTATAATTACGATTATCAATCTTAGACACGGGAGTATCGTGGTATTTATTGCAGAAGGAAAGGGATGTAGCCCTGCATCGCAGAAAGTAGTTTCCATCAAACATCTTTTATTAATAGCTTATGTGTACAGACCTGTTCAATTTTCATAGATTCAAATGGGAATATATATATCTTTATTTGATCAGAACCAGAATATCCGCTAACTCTTTCAGGTCGTTCCAGTACACTAAGGTATTTGACAACTTTCCAAACAATGGGACTGAGGAATCAGTAATCAACAAGTCAAAGTTGTAAAAATGGAGCAGTTCAGAAAATAATGTTTGTATTTAATTTATTATTACCTACTTTCATTTGTACAAAATAATTCGTTAACATCCATATGATCCTTTCTAGTTGCATGTTTACGTAAATAAAGAATTTTCATTAAAACTGATATCCATGGGCTTCGACTCGTATTGTACAAAGCGCTTCGGATAATATTATTTTTAATTATTACCCAAGACAGAACTGCAGTTCACCATCCATTGTATTTTTATTGGGATTTTATCTATTTGATAAATTTTTTTCGGCTTGTGTGGGAAGATATCGACACATGAAAATCAACCGCTTAAAGTTGAATCGTTTTCGTTTTCTAAAAGGACTTGCAATATACAATGTGCATACTAACTAGATGTGCATTTCAAAGGCTATGCCCCATCTTTAGTAGCGCAAGATAAAAATAAAATAAAATACCTGTTACGAATCGTGATTGCTATAAAATAATATAATTGCTAATTAATATTATGTTAAGGTATTTGGGTGATATTCTATACGATTATTTAACACTGTAGTGACAGTTCTTCAAAAGTAAATGTTAATATTTGAAGAATTTAATAATTTAATAAAATTTAATTTAATAAAATAATTTCAGCTCGGTGCCACAAATCAAAGAAGATGATGAAATATTTTGGGGAAAGTAATATTACTTGCCTTGACTGGCCTGGGAATTCACCAGATTTACATCCCATAGAAAATCTGTGGGCTATTTGCAAGGCTAGACTTCGAAAAATGGACTGCACAATAGAAAATCTGATGATAGAAGCAGTCATTGGAGTGTGGTTTCGGGACGAGCTGTTACTGGAAAATTGCAAGAAATTGGACGATTCTATGCCAAATCGAATTCGACAAGTAATTAAAGCTAAACGGGGACACACTTCCTACTAAAATAAGTACTTATGTGTATGGAATTACTTATTTCTAAAATTTTATAAGTAATAAATACTTTTTTTTAAACATTTTACTTCTGTTCGCATTAATTCGTACACTACTGTGCATAGCTTTATCTGATCAAATGAAAACTTAAACCACTTCATTGCGCAGGGGAGTAAAGTGGTGTCGTAAGTTACCAATCGAACTTATCATTGGTGCTGCTCTCTGCTTTGCTCTGCAATGCCCACATTCTGCACCTTGATGTAGCAAATGAAAAAAAAAAAAAACTATATCAAAATTGAAAGAAGATATTGTTTTGAAACTAACGAAATTGCAAGACAAGCAGAACACAACAAAACGTTCCAAGTGTACCGAGTGCATGTGCAACAGTGATAACTAACCAAAGTGCGAGACAAATCCCGACGCCGCTAGAGTTAAAGTTTTAGTGCGTGCAACGAAGTTCAGATTTCGGTATATGCGCCAACCAAACTGCTCCAGCAGCCGATACCACCGTCACAAGTCGCCTGTTCCAAGTGTACCAAGTGCATGTGCCACAGCGATCACCAACCAAAGTGAAAGTGCGAGAATAATCCCGACGACGCTAAAGTTCAAGTTTTGGTACGTGCAACGAAGTTCAGTTTTCGGTACGCGTACCAACCCAACTGAAGCAGCAAGACCACCTATCTCACCAGTCAAGAGATATAGACATATAGTTTTATTAATTTTATTATTAATTTTAGAAATTTATAGTGAATCTCTATTAAAAAAGTATTTGTTGAAGCTTTCGCTTCTTCGTAGCACTGCAATTGTGCACCTAAAAATATTTCGAAAAAACTGTTTTACGAGACTTTTTTCAATTATTGTTTGTTTTAGATCTAAAGTTAGATAAAAAATTATAAAAAAAAAAGACAATTGATTTAGCAATTGGTGGCCAAACCGCCAACCAATTGAGAAAAAAGATTTTGCGGGCCGGTTTTGAAGGCAAAACCTTCAGTCGTAAGGTCTTGCTTAATATAAGAGCAAACGACATTTTAAATGTATGTAAAAAGAATTTGCACTATGTTTGTCTACATTTTTTATTATTATAAGATACAATGTGACCATTTACATTGCAGGGAAAACCGGCAAAAACAATAATTATAAATATAATAACGATAATAAAGCATTTGAAAAAAATGGGCTGCATTATATTTCTATGCAATTTAAGCCCAATCAAGGGCACAAATGAGGTCAAAATATTAAACGCCCTCATAAAGCCATTAGCAGATGGCGTAAAATGTATTCTAGTAGATGTAGCGGCTCATGTCGAGATACACCACATACAGTACGTAACGCAGCATATAATAAATGATTATTTTTAGATTTCTTGTATATGTCTTAGAATATCAATTAATCTAGTTGTTTCAGAACGAATAATATTTAACAAATATGTAAATACAAATTCCTTATAATTCCAGAAAGCGACACAGAGTGCATTTGAGCCAAAGGGGGGTGAAGGCAATGCACGATGCAATTCGGAAATATATTTATTAATTTTAAAAATTATCACGTATCAATTCAATTTTCCACCACGTTGATACAGTGGCGTAGCTTCTGAGCAGTACACTGCACTGTGTAAAATAGATGATGAGCTTGGCGCATATACTGAGTCTAGGATTACAAAGACCTTGCGCCAGTCACTGGACAATGTGTAAAATTCCGCAATTTTATATCGAAAATTAAAAATTGTTTATAAATTTGCCAACAGGCCCATTTGTGGGTACTTCTTTCTCAATTAAATTCATCAGTGCGTATATCTCTGCCAACAGGCCCATTTGTGGGTACTTCTTTCTCAATTAAATATATAGTTTATCTAAAATCTAATTAATGGGAAATATGGCTTGACGTATTTAATAATTCTTTTTATACATAAGGAATCTCGCATAGAAATATTCAGTATTATTTAAGGAATCATTAAATAATGTCAGGCGAAACTGCCCAAAGCGCTATTTATATTCTTGCGTTTTACAATTTAGAGATTCGATATATCTCTTTAATTTTTTATAAACATGATATAAACTTAAATCCTATGAATAATATGGTAAATTGCAGGAATGTAAATTAGGCGAAGTGTTAGCGACACTCCGCGTAGTACCTCCTGGGTAGTATCGAAAGCTGCGTAAAAGTATGTTTTACAGTACAATATATGTTGTACCTATTAAGTATTTTAAACCGTTTGAACTTTATTTTCAAATAACTTATGCAAAGTTTTCATCCAAAGGTAGATTTCCAAAGCAAAGATTCTGATCTAAAGTGAAAAACGAAACAAAATATGCTATTAATAAATTGAAAAATATATATTATTTCAAGCTCATTATACTGGTGTTGGTAGCAGAAAAAAAATCATAAAAAACAGCGATCACAGCAAAATGTAATGCGTTAGAGAATAATTTTATATAAGTTTACATTCATAGAGCACATCTTTGTTAACAAAATATAAAAAATCTGTGGTGTAACATATTACAGTTTTTGTTTAAATAATTTTTGAATATTGCGTTATTTCCGTACACACCGCCCCATATTAAAGGGTGTGTTCGATGATCTGTACCGCCACTCGTACGGGGCTGTGGGGCAAAGCTGCTATACCCTCTTATAGAGCACACCTTTGTTAACAAAATATAAAAAATCTGTGGTGTAACATATCACAGTTTTTGTTTAAATAATTTTTGAATATTGCGTTATTTCCGTACACACGGTCCCATATTAAAGGGTGTGTTCGATGTTCTGTACCGCCACTCGTACGGGGCTGTGGGGCAAAGCTGCTATACCCTCTTATAGAGCACACCTTTGTTAACAAAATATAAAAAATCTGTGGTGTAACATATCACAGTTTTTGTTTAAATAATTTTTGAATATTGCGTTATTTCCGTACACACGGTCCCATATTAAAGGGTGTGTTCGATGTTCTGTACCGCCACTCGTACGAGGCTGTGGGGCAAAGCTGCTATACCCTCTTATAGAGCACACCTTTGTTAACAAAATATAAAAAATCTGTGGTGTAACATATCACAGTTTTTGTTTAAATAATTTTTGAATATTGCGTTATTTCCGTACACACCGCCCCATATTAAAGGGTGTGTTCGATGTTCTGTACCGCCACTCGTACGGGGCTGTGGGTCAAAGCTGCTATACCCTCTTATAGAGCACACCTTTGTTAACAAAATATAAAAAATCTGTGGTGTAACATATCACAGTTTTTGTTTAAATAATTTTTGAATATTGCGTTATTTCCGTACACACGGTCCCATATTAAAGGGTGTGTTCGATGTTCTGTACCGCCACTCGTACGGGGCTGTGGGGCAAAGCTGCTATACCCTCTTATAGAGCACACCTTTGTTAACAAAATATAAAAAATCTGTGGTGTAACATATCACAGTTTTTGTTTAAATAATTTTTGAATATTGCGTTATTTCCGTACACACGGTCCCATATTAAAGGGTGTGTTCGATGTTCTGTACCGCCACTCGTACGAGGCTGTGGGGCAAAGCTGCTATACCCTCTTATAGAGCACACCTTTGTTAACAAAATATAAAAAATCTGTGGTGTAACATATCACAGTTTTTGTTTAAATAATTTTTGAATATTGCGTTATTTCCGTACACACCGCCCCATATTAAAGGGTGTGTTCGATGTTCTGTACCGCCACTCGTACGGGGCTGTGGGTCAAAGCTGCTATACCCTCTTATAGAGCACACCTTTGTTAACAAAATATAAAAAATCTGTGGTGTAACATATCACAGTTTTTGTTTAAATAATTTTTGAATATTGCGTTATTTCCGTACACACCGCCCCATATTAAAGGGTGTGTTCGATGTTCTGTACCGCCACTCGTACGGGGCTGTGGGGCAAAGCTGCTATACCCTCTTATAGAGCACACCTTTGTTAACAAAATATAAAAAATCTGTGGTGTAACATATCACAGTTTTTGTTTAAATAATTTTTGAATATTGCGTTATTTCCGTACACACCGCCCCATATTAAAGGGTGTGTTCGATGTTCTGTACCGCCACTCGTACGGGGCTGTGGGGCAAAGCTGCTATACCCTCTTATATAGCACACCTTTGTTAACAAAATATAAAAAATCTGTGGTGTAACATATCACAGTTTTTGTTTAAATAATTTTTGAATATTGCGTTATTTCCGTACACACCGCCCCATATTAAAGGGTGTGTTCGATGTTCTGTACCGCCACTCGTACGGGGCTGTGGGGCAAAGCTGCTATACCCTCTTATAGAGCACACCTTTGTTAACAAAATATAAAAAATCTGTGGTGTAACATATCACAGTTTTTGTTTAAATAATTTTTGAATATTGCGTTATTTCCGTACACACGGTCCCATATTAAAGGGTGTGTTCGATGTTCTGTACCGCCACTCGTACGGGGCCGTGGGACAAAGCTGCTATACCCTCTTATAGAGCACACCTTTGTTAACAAAATATAAAAAATCTGTGGTGTAACATATCACAGTTTTTGTTTAAATAATTTTTGAATATTGCGTTATTTCCGTACACACGGTCCCATATTAAAGGGTGTGTTCGATGTTCTGTACCGCCACTCGTACGGGGCTGTGGGGCAAAGCTGCTATACCCTCTTATAGAGCACACCTTTGTTAACAAAATATAAAAAATCTGTGGTGTAACATATCACAGTTTTTGTTTAAATAATTTTTGAATATTGCGTTATTTCCGTACACACCGCCCCATATTAAAGGGTGTGTTCGATGTTCTGTACCGCCACTCGTACGGGGCTGTGGGGCAAAGCTGCTATACCCTCTTATAGAGCACACCTTTGTTAACAAAATATAAAAAATCTGTGGTGTAACATATCACAGTTTTTGTTTAAATAATTTTTGAATATTGCGTTATTTCCGTACACACCGCCCCATATTAAAGGGTGTGTTCGATGTTCTGTACCGCCACTCGTACGGGGCTGTGGGGCAAAGCTGCTATACTCTCTTATAGAGCACACCTTTATTAACAAAATATAAAAAATCTGTGGTGTAACATATTATACTTTTTGTTTAAATAATTTTTGAATATTGCGTTATTTCCGTATATACGGTCGCATTTTAAAGGGTGTGTTCGATGTTCTGTACCGCCACTCGTACGGGGCTGTGGGGCAAAGCTGCTATACCCTCTTATAGAGCACACCTTTATTAACAAAATATAAAAAATCTGTGGTGTAACATATTATAGTTTTTGTTTAAATAATTTTTGAATATTGCGTTATTTCCGTATATACGATCGCATTTTTCAAATACGTTAAATACAAGGGTACGTTCGATGTTCTGTAGCGCCACTCGTACGGGTCTGCCGGGCAAAGCTGATATACCCTCTTATAGAGCACACCTTTATTAACAAAATATAAAAAATCTGTGGTGTAACATATTATAGTTTTTGTTTAAATAATTTTTGAATATTGCGTTATTTCCGTATATACGGTCGCATTTTTCAAATACGTTAAATACAAGGGTACGTTCGATGTTCTGTAGCGCCACTCGTACGGGTCTGCCGGGCAAAGCTGATATACCCTCTTATAGAGCACACCTTTATTAACAAAATATAAAAAATCTGTGGTGTAACATATTATACTTTTTGTTTAAATAATTTTTGAAAAATGTCTAAAAAGTGTTATCTTTGAAAGACATTATCTCATGATTACAATAATTATTAGCAAAGTGGAGTATTCTATCTATTAAAGTAGTCTACTATTTATAACATTTATAAAAATTGGGGTGCTAGGGTATTTAATTATACCTTAATTATTAATTTAACATAGAGCTGTTTTGTGAAAATTATGAAATCAATGAAAATCCGAATATCGAAACCGAATACCGAATCCAAATGTAACTTCCACCTAGTGAACTAACACCAAAAATCCAGGAAGAGGGGAGTAGAGCAGTATTACGCTGCAGACGCTAGGGTAATCTTTCTGTTCATACATAAATAACATCAAAAACTATAATCGTTAATGCGCCAAATACCATACCACCAATAAACTGAAACCGCAAATTATATACCGCCAAATAATATATTTTCTTTGGAACGCCTGTCATTTTGTATAAAATAATGTACTTTATCAATGACGATGTATATATAGATATTGCAAGTACATATAAAAGAGAGAATCAGAAGGGAATCACATTTCCAGAAAGTTCATAGGCGAGGAAGTGCTGCACTCTGTTGGTGATATATAGATTGTGGTTGTGTTGAAATATTTTCGTTTGTGAATGTTGAATGCATCTATTATAATCATCTAGTTAGTTAAAGGACATGTATTGCGCATAAATAACATCAGTAAATACCATAATGTGTGTTTTAGACATTTACCACAAAATTGAGCGGATGCTATCCGTTTGTATAACCGAAGATGTAATATACTCGACGATAATAAATAATATTCACCACAAGAAAAATTCAAGCACAATTACCTCAAGCTTACGAACACAAATAAAAAATGCTAGAATATGGGGAAAAATTATAATTCCGACAATAAGTCAAAGACGGTGTGGAATTCCATAAATTAGTTTTCAATATATTTCATCGATCATGGCCTATAATATTCATTAATTATGGCCCATAGTATTCATTAATCGTGGCTCTCATAAATGGATTTGTAAGTGTTAAATATGGAATATAAACGATGCTGTTGTCTGTCGCCCAGAGTTAAATTAATAAAGGAGATGGAAGTGTTTGGATGTTTATATATGTATATTTTTACATCTTTCTTTAAGACATTAGGTGACGAATATTTTGCGTAATTTTACATTCACAGAAAATAGATTTGATTCTCAAAAAAGGATTTATAGTTCAACCATCCTTCCGAAAATACGAATTTCTTGACAAGCACTCGAACGCATTGAAATGGTCATCAAATATTCTATTTTTATCGAACGGATTATTAGTGGAATCAAAAGGCGAATCAATCCTATCAATTATTATGTAAAAAGTGTTTATAAGCATTTCGCTTCTGCCATTGAATTCTACTTCACCAGATCTTGAATCATCAAATTGTAATTTTGTAGTACGTTTTCTCCCAGTGTCAAATTTATACTCCGAACAACTTGTAATAATTTTTCCCTGCTCCCCATAAAAAGAAAACCGTTCACGTAGCTGGGTTATATATTTAATTAATGAGTCATATAAAGCGACTGCCAATGAAATATCGATATCGGTTGACTGCAATGTCTTACTTACTTTATTGAGTTCAGTTAAAATATCTTTCCACAGTGTTAGTAGAATCCCTGTTTCTAATTCCTCAAATTTAATTCTGATTCCATGTGCTTGGACTCTAGATGCGTTTGGTTGCGTAGTATCATCAATAATTTCCTTTAAGGAATTATTGAAAGCAGAAAAACCTCTGAAAAAAGCTTGATATGAATCGGCGCGATATGACCACCTGGTAGTCGACAATTTCTTCGGAACTAGAGAATCTGCGATTTCCTTAAATTTCTCAATCGTGATTTGCCATCTGTATGTAGAAGCAGAGAAGAAATTTTATATTTCTTCTACAAACATGAAAAATGAAGTGGCCATATTACAGCTTTCAGCTGTACAAGTACCCACCAAATTAAGAGAATGTGCAGCACATGGGACAAATAATGCAAGAGGATTGCGTTTTTTTATAAGAGCTTGTAATTCAGAGTATTGACCTGACATGTTACTGGCATTGTCATACGATTGTCCTCGACAATTTTGAATATCTAGAGATAAATCCTCTAAACTTCTCATAATCCGAGCTTCCATGTCAACCGCTTTGTGACCACCGTTATTGATAAATGTAATGAATCTCTCAATAGGAACACCATCACATTTCACATAACTTATAATAATAGTAAGTTTATCAGAATGGCTTATATCAGGAGATGAATCAACGCTAATTGAAAAATATTTTGCCAATTTTGCTTCAAAACCTATAAATTCGCGAACATTATTTGCAAGCACTTTAATAAATTCGTTACAAATTGTGGAAGACAAATAAGACATGTTGCCACGGCCTGCGTTACCAATCCTTTAAATGTGATCGTGCAAAATATGATGAAATTGAGCAATTAGCTCCAAAATTCCCATATAATTCCCGTTATTACTATTTCCAAATAGCTCGGTTCGTCCTCTAAATGGCAGTCCTCGACTTGACAAAAATTTAATTCGTTGAAGAATGTCCACCCAGTATTTCTTTTCTACTAAATATTGTTTATGCAATTCTGTATCTATTGTTCCAAAAACTTTCGAATGTGTAATTAATGTCATGATATTGGCTGAATGTTCTTGAGACAATGCATGCTTTTCAATTGGAGAAATATTTTTCCAATAATTCATTCCCTTAACGAAGGCACATTTTTATCCCGGTTGAAAAGCACACAGGGCAAACAAAACACGGATTTTTGTGACACAGAATACAGAAGCCAATAACGACGAACCACTTCACCATTCCGTAGTTGTGAGAAAAATATCTTCTTGGAAGCATAGTGTTTTAGTATCATAAACTCGCTTAGAAAGCTCAAAATGAAATTTGTGAAAGTGAAAAGCTCAAATTTTGTTGAATGAAATTTTTCACCAAGAAATCTATCATTTCTGAGTTGATTATTAATTCAGCCGGGCCCGTGATATCTTCAAGATATTTTTTTGAAACCAATAATTCGCTGGACGGCACATTACGATTAATTTGAGCTTCTATATTTACATTAGTTGATAATTCTAGAAGAAAACAAACAACATATCACGAACCATTCGTACCTTCCAAAATTCAACACACTAGTCAAAAATGAAATACCTTTATTATTTGTGTATGAAGTTCCCGGAAAATCGTTGCACTGCACATTAAGGCCATGTTGAGTTTCTTCGTTTAGAGTAGTGGATAATTCTAGAATAAAGCATCTAATGTAACTATTGCTATTCAATCTAGGTATTGTTCATAAAATACCTTTGTCATTTCTCTTTAAAAGTGCCGGAAAATCGCTGGACACTGGCGATAATGTTGACGCACCACTGACTAGGTTCTTATGAAAGAAAGTGCTTATTTTTGGAACATTTTCCAAAGGTTCGGCCTGTTTAGCACCCTTTAATTTGGAAAGCATCCTCTTTTTAGCGTCACTAGGAACATTATTCGTTTTAAAAATGATCACTACGGTGTTAAATAATAGTATAGATCACCAAAATACCGTTAAAGCATTAATTAGCTAGATGTACATATCGAAAGCTATGCCCCCATCTTCAGTAGCACAAGATAAAACTAAATAAAATACCTCTGTCACAAATTGAATCCGTCGCCCAGAGTTAAAATAATAAAAGAGATCGCAGTATTTAGATGTTTATATATGTATTTATTTACATGTTTCTTTAAGACATTAGGTGACGGATATTTTGCGTAATTTACATTCACAGAAAATATATTTGATTCTCAAATCAGGATTTTTAGTTCAACCATCCTACCGAAAATACGAATTTCTTGAGAAGCACTCGAAAACATTGAAATTGTCATCACGTATTCCATTTTTATCGAACGGATTATTAGTGGAATCAAAAGGCGAATAATAAACATGATTAATGAATCCACATTTGTATAAGTTAACCTAAAAATAAAAGAACAGATTATATTTCGACCACATTCGAATGTGGTCGTTTGCGTAATAAACACATAGAGCGAGTGGTGCTGCAAATCTCGATAATTCTGTAGATTATCCTACTCCAATAAAGTTGAAACTTTCACCAATCTGCGAGTTCTGCATTGCTCTTCACTGTGACCCTAATTTTATGTTCATGGCTATTGTGGTTTGCCCTGAATGTGCAGTTAAAATTTCTGTGAACAACTATCTTCATTGATATCATGTCGACCGTCCATAGAGGTCGTAGGAGCGTCCAAGGATGATATTGACAGCCTCATGCAGATGTTCACTAGTTCCATGGAATCGATTCAAAATAAACTATCATCTGCTATAGCCAGTGCCGGAGACTCCGAAACATTAGAAAATCTGAAAGAAGAATTTCAATCTTTTCAAAATATGGTAATATTGCTGCTAAATAGTCTTCAAGCAACAGTGGAAGCAGTTTCCATTAAAGTTGATGATCTCGAGTGCTACAGCAGACGCAATTGTCTGTTACTCCACGGCGTTAAAGAAGTTGGCAATGAGAAACTGGAGGAGTCTATCACAGATATTTTTAATGGCCTGAGTATATCTAATTAGAAATTTGATATTAATTTCATGTTGGATCGATGCCATCGTATTGGGGCACTGAAGAGGAAAATTCCTAGGCCAATAATTATCAAATTAACTGCTTATCGACATAAACAAGTAATTTGGAGTAATAAGAAAATCTTTAAAGGATCTGGGTTAGCTGTCACAGAATCTTTGACAAAGAAACGTATGGATCTTTTGATGAAATCCAAAGACTCACTCGGTAGGAATAATACGTGGACTCAGGATGGACGTATCTTCTCTCTTCTTCCGGACGGTAAACTCACTAGAATTCCCAACAAAGCGACTCTGTCTGTCATCAAGGCCAAATATCCAGCTGTGATTACGTCATCACAGGAAGTTGCTTTAGGCAGAACTAGATCGGCATCAACGTCGACAACCGTCCGTCCAGGGGGAGGGAAGCCACTTTCATCCTCGAGAAAGTGCAGTTCGTAGTTTTTCTCATTTATAGACCACCTAAACAAAATGATATAATTTTTTTGAAACATTTGAGGACCTAGTTAATATAGTAATGAATGTGATGATTATCTAATATTGGGCGATCTAAATGTAGATTACAATACCAACAGTTCCAATTTAAAATTGTTACAATCCGTAACGGATGCTGTGGTCTATTTCGATTAATTAATGAACCTACAAGAATAACTTTGTCAATTGAAACAATAATAGATTTGATATTCTCATCCAACTCAGATATCTTAATTAACTTAGTTGTTGATTATACGGCAGATATTTCTGACCACTTTCTTGTGTACGTAACAATCCAAACAAATATAAATAAATCAGAATAGCTGAATCGTTTCTGCAGAGATTTTTCAACATTTGACATAACTAATTTTAACAATGATATAGCAAACATGCCCTTCCACCTTATTCTTCATATCAACGATGTAGAGCTTCAAATAACTTTATTAAATGAGTTAATTTTAGAACTATTTGATCACCATGCACCCATAAAACAGAGTCGTTCAAAAAAGGTGTTTTCTCCTTGGCTTACTTACAATATTAAATCAATGATCAAGTTAAAAAATCGAGCTTTAATTAAATACAAACGAACTAAAAATTTATTTCAATGGAATTATTATAAACAGTTAAGAAACATTGTAAATCAATCGATTCGTAGGGAAAAACAGGCTTATTTTAATTATCACATTAATGCTACTACTAACAGTAGAGATTTATGGCAAAGGTTAAAAAACACGAATATTTACAATTGCAATGAACAAAAAATTATACCGGAACATTTACGACATGTTGAGGAAATTAATAATTATTTTATAAATACTAGTCTTCAGCATAAAAGACCTATAAATTTCTTAACATTACAAAGTTATCATACCACAACTAAAGCCAATTTTACCAGAAAATTTGAGTTCACTACAGTAAGTGAAATGGAAGTGTTGAAAATTATAATGTCACTAAAATCAAACGCAACGGGTTCAGATCAAATCAATAATAAAATGATGCGACTTTGTTGCCCAGTTATAACTCCATTCTTAACTCACATTTTTAACACTTGGTTATGTAAACACATATTTCCGGAAGTTTGGAAAGTTTCTAATATATTACCACTTGCCAAAAAATGTAATCCCGAAAGTTATAATGATCTCCGTCCCGCAAAGTACCCGCAAAGCTTATTGCAATCTAAAACTCTTATATAATCACAGATAATACCTAAATTCTAAAAATTAAGCTATTTTGTCTAATGCGTTAGTACTATCCCCATTCAATTATTACGATAACATTTATGGACCATGTATTACAAAAAAATTAGCAAGAGTGCAGAAAATGCAATATAATTGCATTCTCCTAATCTACGGGATTACTAAGCAATCGCATGTCAGTCATAAGTTACCCGATCTTAAGTGGTTGAATATGCATAATAGGAGACTACACCATGAAATAACATTTTGCTTAAACATAATCTACAACACGAGTCCTCCATATCTTTACAATAAAATTTCATTTCGCACTGACGTTCACAATATAAATATAAGAAGAAAGGATTTGATAACGCCACCCCAACATCGGACTGCTGCTTACGAGAAATCGTTTTCCTACAGGATCTCTAAATTATGGAATAGATTACCAAGAGCATTCAAAACGCATCCAATTACTAATAATTTGAAATCAAATATAAAAAACTATCTATTGAGTAGGCAGAGAACCGAGTATAATGTGCAGATCTGAATTACTAATAATGAAATTTTCAAATTGCTTCTAAAAACTCAGCAATCATTATATTTGATTTTTTTTCTCTTTTTTTTGAAATGTAAGATTTAGGCAGATGTGTGTCAATATATGATATATTTATTATGTAAATTTAATATGTGGGTATTTATTTATTTCTTTATAAATTAAATTTCTTTCATCAAAATATTAAAAATGTGTTAAAAATCAATATCAGTCGATTTGCTTTTTGCTAAACTATTGTGTTTGATCAAATTTAAGTCATTTGTGATTTTCATTCTTAAATCAAAATTGGTATAAATAAATTCATTATTCCTATCCTGGATTAAGTGGAAGAGCAACAACATTTATTTTACTGGACATTTTTTTCTTTTTGAACAATATATTTTTTTTTGTTGAACTTTGTGGCAAAAAAATTGTTATTCTTTTCCTATTATATTTTATATATTGTATTTCTTTTTTTTTTGTTTTTTCCCCAATAAAGACGATTATTATTATTATTATTATTATTATAATTATTATTACTTATTGAAGAAGAAGAAGTCTATAATGACAATCATCGCAAGGCGTGCATTAAATCAATAAAACTGCTTCGCAGAAACGGATCTTCGCGGGCAGCATCAGAAGCACCTACCACATCAGTACGCAAGGTACAATTAAAATTTCCGGCTTTAGAATTGCCAAAATTTACAGGCGCTATCGATGAATGGCAGGGATTTCTAAATTCATTTGAGTCGTTAATACATAATAACGACGATATACCAGTTGTTCAGAAATTTCACTACCTGAAAGGTAGCATTAAGGGTGATGCAGCGTTTATTATTCAGAAAATACCTATAACGGAAAAAATTATAGCTTGGAAAACGCTCAAGGAGCATTATCAAGATAAAAGTATCATTACCAAAACTCTACTTGACCAACTATTCAACCTTCCAATCGTACAAGCAGACAATTTTTCGTCTATGCGCAGTCATGTATTTGAATTTACTAGAACTTTAGGTTGCTTGGAAATGATTACTGAGCCGACAACTGTTAGCCTCCTCATTTATTTGTGTGTATCAAAGTTGGATAAAATTTCTAAAGGGGAATGGGAAGAATATTGTTTAACCCTTGATAAGGAAGTACCCAAGCAAACTGATCTAATAAAATTTCTGAATAATCGTGTTTGCATCATAAGCGCTCGCGAAATGCGCCCTACCGCTGAACAGAACTGTCGATCACCAAGGAATGTATCCAATACTGCCACAACCCCTGTATGCCCGCTGTGTAATGGTAACTGTAATATATATAAGTGCGAAAATTACCTAAAATTTGATATTGATCAGAAATGGCAATTTATACGCAATAAATCATTGTGCGCCGCGTGCTTGGGAAATTCTGCTCGTCACCAGAATTGTAGATATAAATGATTTAAATGTGGAAAAAGGCATCACATCTCACTACACCGAAACCCGGTCAAGGAACCTGAGCAAGAGACGGCAACTACGCCAGGTACTACAATGCAACAAGGCAACATACCCTCACAGGCAAACCACCCTATGGAACAGGCAAGTGGTCGTACGGTACCCTCGTACCCTCTTCACAGAAGGTGAAGAGCACGAGGCACTCCTACAGACCGTGTTAGTGAACGTGCTCGACAAAGACGGCAATACTCACACTGCTAGGGTACTGTTGGACAATGGCAGCCAGCTGAATCTAATGTCATTGAGATTTGCTAAAAAACTAAGCACAGCTGTTGTGCATTCAAACGCTACCATTCACGGAGTAGGAAATGCACCCATCAGATCACAGGGCAAGACGCGGATTTCAATTCAATCAATGCACACCAATTATAACAAAGAGCTGGAATTTGTCATTTTGGATCGGTTATCGACACTTTATAGGGATGTACACTTTCACCGTTATTATTTAATCTATATATAGAAGATGCAATAAACAAAGTAAAAGAAGAGTATAGTGTAGGTGTGAATGTACAGGGAGAGAAAATATATATGTTGAGATTCGCCGACGATATAGCTATATTGGAAGAAAGCGAAAAGAATTTAGAAAGGTATTAAATGGTATGCTGGCAGTATTGACTAGGGATTTTAACATGAAAATAAATATAGGTAAAACTAAAGTGATGAGGTGTGACAAAAAGGAATGCAGTAGAAAAATGAGGATCACAATAGGAGATAATAGAATCGAAGAAGTGTCAGATTTTTGTTATTTAGGCAGTAGAATCACAAAAGATAATCGAAGCAAGGTAGATATAAAGTGTAGGATAGCACAGGGTAGGAAGGCATTCGTAGAAAAGGAACAGATTTTAAGATCAAATATTGACTTGGGTATTAGAAAAAGATTACTGAAGGTATATGCTTGGAGTGTAGCACTGTACGGGTGTGAGGCGTGGACTATAGGAAAGGAAGAGAAGCGTAGATTACAAGCATTCGAAATGTGGTGTTATAGGAGGATGATGAGGATTGGTTGGGAAGATAAAGTAACAAATGAAGCTGTACTAGAGTTAGTAGGGGAGAAGAGAAGTATTTGGAGAGTGTTACAGCGTAGGAGACAGATTAGTAGGGCATATTCTTAGGCATGGGGGGATTATTCAATTAATCATAGAAGGTAGAGTGGAGGGAAAGAGAGGGGTAGGTAGGCCTAGATTGGAGTATGTGGGTCAGATAGTTGAAGACGTTGAGATGAATAGCTATAGGGAGATGAAGGGGTTAGCTCAGGATAGATCGGCATGGCGTGCTGTTTCCAACCAATCTTTAGGATTGCGGACTCTTTAACTAACTATCGACAACAATACCAAATAAACAATTAAACAAGAATAACTTTAATATCCCAATCCAGCTACCGTTGGCTGATCCTGATTTTCCAAACCAGGAAAAATGGACCTACTATAAGTAGGTGCCGGTATCTTCTGGGGACTTACCTGCATTGGTCAGATTCAGCTCCAACGAGGAATTGTCATGCAGAAAACAAAACTGGGTTGGATAATTTCTGGTACAATCCCAAACACATTGAATGATCAACACACGCAAGCATATCACGTTCACGCTGTGACTGAAAATTCAGCTGATAAGCTGGATGAAATGGTCAAACGATTCTGGGAAATTGAAACTGCGAATGAAAATCCCACTTATGCACAAGCTCCATGCGAGATTAGTTTCCGAAAAGGTACGACTCGTGATGCTTCCGGGCGTTTCATTGTTGAACTTCCATTTAATGACAACCAGCATACTCTTGGCTCTAATTACGAACAAGCAAAATCTCGATTCAAGTCATTGGAACGGAAATTTACGCGTAACATTAATTTGAAGCAACAATATACCGAATTCATGAACGAATATATTGCAATTGGCCATATGACTGTCAGCGGTGAATCTTCGAATACAGGGTACTATTTGCCTCACCATGCAGTGTTTGAAGAAACTAGTGTCACCAAACGCTGTCGCGTTGTCTTTGACGGTTCCTGCAAATCGAATAATGGTGTAGCCTTGAACGACATTTTATACGCAGGGCCAGTAGTACAAGATGACCTAATTAGGATTCTACTACGTTTCCGCAAACACGCTGTTATTTTCACTGGAGCCATTGAAAAAATGTATCGCCAGATATTAATCACTGAGAACCATCGCGAGTATCAAAGGATTCTGTGGCGCGCTTCACCAGACGAAAGGTTAAAAACCTATACGCTGAACACTGTCACTTACGGAACGTCCTGTGCACCTTATCTAGCAACCAGTGGAGCTCGCGGACATCGAATCCAGTGCATTTCCTATTGCGTCACGGATGCTATCGAAGGACTATTATATAGACGATTGCATTACAGGCGGTGACACGGTATCAGCTACTCGTGAATTCAAGTGTGAGCTGGTAGAATTACTGAAACGCGGTGGATTTAAATTAGATAAGTGGCGGTCAAATATTGCGGAGCTTGTTAACAACAGCGTAAATGAAATAGTTAAGTTGAACAAGTCTGATATGAACACGTTAGGACTATTGTGGAACTATCAGGAAGACAAGCTGACGTATAAAGCACCATTAAGCTCTGTTAAAAAGGTTACTGAACGGGTAATTTTATCGGAAACCGCGCAATTGTTTGACCCGCTAGGTTTAATCGGCCCTATCATAGTATGTGCGAAATTATTACTACAACAGCTGTGGAAGGACAAATTTGATTGCGATGAGGCTGTGCCCATGGATATTCATAGTGCGTGGACCCAGTATCGCGAGGAACTACATGAGATAAATAAGTTTTCCCTACCTAGACGCATGACAAATTTGGACTATGTTCATTTACAATTGCATGCGTTTTGTGACAGATCGGAGAAGGCTTATGGTGCAACACTATACATTAGAACAAGTGATTCCGCAAGTACAAGTAGAATTGTCGTGCGCGAAATCATGTGTGTGTCCGCTTAAACATACTACGATTCCGCGATTTAAATTAATAGCAGCATTGCTCGCCAGCCGGCTAGTTAAACGGGTCGTGAGGGCACCACACATTGACTTCAGTGCTGTATATTATTGGACGGATTCCATAATCGTTCTGTCGTTGTTGAAAACACCCCCCCAGAAGTGGAAAACCTTCGTCGCCAATCGAGTGTGCGAAATTTAAGCAGATACAGCAGGCGCTCACTGGCGACACGTGCGGTCCACCAACAACCCTGGCTACATCATATCTCGTGGTACGAGTCCAGAGATATCAATATTGCATGTATTTCACAAGGCTATAAAGCCTGGTTATGTTTATGTTTAAGTTAGTTTTAGTTTATCTGCGAAAGCTATCATTATCGTTATTGTTATATTGTTTGTTCTTAGTATTAATTAAACGCATAAACCAATCTTGTGTTAATTTATCTAAGCTTACATCAACAAGCAGTTCAATAATTAGGTATCCAATATCGCTTGGATTCCCGATGCAATTATATTTATTACTAGGCAATTGCAACAAAATATTTGCCCATTAATCGCATCGAAACAATCCCTATAAATCCGCCACTGTCCAGCTATAGATACTTGAGCCCCCATCAAAAATTTCTGCAAATTCTAATTTCAAAAGTGCCAATGACGTTTTGCATTTAATATATGCCAATTTGCCAATTTGCATTTAATATATTCTCTTGAAAGAAAGAGTAATAAATTTGAGTATGATCGGCATAAAGATGAACAGTTCTTGAATGATTTATATAAATTGGAAGTATAGATGGCAAATAAAAGAGGGCTTAGGATAGATCCTTGTGGAACCCCTGAAAGTACATGACGTGGCTCTGACAATTCTTTATCAATCCTAACTTGTTGCATTCGATCAAAAAGATAGTTTCTTATTAGTCCAGTTGCAGAATTATCAAAACCTACGAAGTGTAAAATTTTTAGAAGTAAATTATGATCTATAGTATCGAATGCCATAGAGAAGTCGATAAGTATCATTGCTGTTAATTTATTGCTGTCATTACTTCTAAAAATATCATCGGTTATATGGGTTAAAGCTGTTGCACAACTAGGGCCCTGTCTAAATCCAGATTGTATGGTAAGTAAAATTTTGTACATGTTAAAGTGAGCTTTAATTTGAGTTTCCAAGATTCTTTCAAGAACTTTAGATAAACAATACTGATTGGGCGCAAGTCGCTAAAGTCTTTAGGTTCACTTATTTTAGGCAACGGTGTAATATATGACAATTTCCTTAATTTAGGCACCTCATTAGTTTCTATAACGTAATTTATATTGTGTGTAACGTAGGGAAGAATAATTGGACAATATAATGAAATCATTGAAATATTTATCCTATCGCACCCAGAAGCCTTACTTTTTACATTAGAAATGAACTATATTACAACTTTCATAAACAAACATAAAAAAATCATAATTATTGGTGATGTAAATATCGACTTATTGGAAGAAAATGATCATATACACCAATACAAAAGCATGGTTACGCTACATGGGAGAAAATTCTTGAACAAAATAAACAAAAAGAACATAACTAGACCAAATAAAACAAACCCAAAAGGTGGCAGCATCATTGACCACTTCATTACAAATTGCAAGAATAGAGAATACAAGCTGCGCTTGGCTCTAAATCCTATATCAGACCATAAAATTGCCAACATCAAGGTTGATAAAATATTCACAAAACTACGACCAATGAAAACGATTATTATAAAAACAATCGATTACAATAAATACGCACAAATTATAAAAACCGATATTGAACATGCCAAAGACACTCTGAATTTTGAAAAACTGACATCAATGATGCAAATTGCAAAACAAATGGCAACAAAGTCAATAAAAATAAGATCAAGAAATAACACTTTGATAACACAAGAATTAATACGTCTAATAGCACAAAGAAACAAGTCGTACAAAAAAATGAAGACATACAACTCGATAATAAATATTAATCAATATAAAAAACTAAAAAACCTTGCCAACAAAAACATACGAAAAGCAAATAACGAATACTTGAAAAATGAAATAGAATCCAATATTAGTAATCCTAGGAAACTATGGAAAACGATAAATAAAATCATAAAAAACAACTCTGGAGATAAACCAAGGCCAACAATATCCAAACTAATTGTGGGAAACAATACCATAAAGGACCATAGACATATCGCAGAAGAACTCAATAACTACTTTATTAATATTGGCTCAAACCTAGAAAAAGAACAAAAACAAAAACACTATAAAGATGATATATACGTGCACTTTGAAGAACAAACAAACAACAACACAATCAACATAACACAAATAACACCTAACGAAATAACAAAACTCATTAATGAATTGAAAAACAATACAGCGAATGGCGAAGACAGAATCAGTACACAAGATTTGAAATCTGTTGCAAATATTATAAGCGAACCCATATCAAAGATAATCAACATAAACCTTGCCAAAGGCGAATTCCCCGACATTCTCAAAATAGGTACCATTACTCCGATCCACAAATCGGGGTCGAAACATGTAATGTCAAACTATCGTCCCATAACAGTGATATCTAATCTCGCAAAGATCTATGAACGCATCATAAAAAGAATAATGGAATTTATAAAGAGTACAATCAACTTTGACAAACATCAGTACGGTTTCCTAAATAACAGCAATACGGAATCAGCAGTAATCGAAGTCACGGACTATATAAACTCTGGACTTGACGAAGGTCACTACATAGCCGCTATCTATATAGACCTTAAGAAAGCATTTGATACGGTCGACAACGAAATACTATTAAATAAACTTCATCACCTCGGAATTAAAGGGACTGCCGAAACCCTTATTAGAAACTACCTTTGTAAAAGACCAGTCAAAACAAAAGTGGGGACTGTAACCAGTACCCAGAACTTTATAAAAAAAGGTGTACCGCAGGGCTCTATCCTGGGACCCCTAGTATATCTACTCTACATCCACAACATGACAAAAATAAATCTATCGGGCAACTACACAATCTTTGCTGACGACACCATAATTTTATATAAAAACAAAGACGCCTCAAAACTAGAAAACACAATAAATAAAGATCTGAAGATATATACGAAGTGGCTATATGCGAACATTCTATCCATTAACGAAAAGAAGACCGAGTTTATGATCTATAAACAAAAAAATAAAAACGAAGTGCAATTGAAAATAAAAATTGGTGATACCAGTATTAAACAGGTAAATAGTGCTAAGTACTTAGGTTCAACCTTGGATAAAGACCTCAATTTTAATCAACATACCTCAAGTATTAGAATGAAAATAGTGAAAATGATTGGTGCTTTAAACAGATGTGGCAATCTCCCCGATAACATTCTCAAACTCATTTATCATAGTTGCGTAAAATCGCATATAACGTACCTAATCCAAATATGGATTCAAGGAAATAAATCAAATCGTGACACGATGCAAGTACTAATGAACAGAGTTATAAAAATCCTATTTAAATTCCCCAGACTAACAAACACCTGTGAACTATATAACAAAACCAACCGAATGAATCTAGAAAATTTAGTGCTGATAGAAAATTCAAAACTAATCTACAAAATAAAAAACAACAACATAAAACATAACTTAAACTTAATGGAAAATCAAGACATCCACAACCAAAATACTAGAAGTAAGGGAGATATCCACATTTCGTCCATCAGAACAAACAGAGGAAGAAGAAATATAACATTTATGGCAATCAAACAGTTCAACGAACTCCCACGAGAAATCCAAAGGGCCGAAAACATCGCTCTTTTCACAAAAAAATTTAAAAAACATGTTACCAATACTACAACACCTCAATGATCAACGACATAGCTGACCTACCTATATAACTTATATTACTGATATTACATACATTCTATATCACCTCTCCTTCCGAAAATACTGAAACCTCTATACACATGACACACATTGTAAAATACGATTATTTTAGTAATTCTATTACGTAGTCAACTGTAAGATCTACAAAAATATAATTGCAACCTTATACCTACTCATAATAGATTGGCTGCTATATATTTTTGTTACATTTAATGTTCTAAATTTACTATAAATTACTGTATTTCGTTATAAACTTAATAAGAAAAAAAAAAAAGCACAGCGAAAACATCACAGACCTAGCATGCGTAATAGATCCGTCCTTTTATGATATTTGTATTAAAGCTATAAATAGTATGTACGGTTTCAATCTAAAGGAACGAACTTACAGGACTCCTACGCTAGCTTTAAATGTTGGAATACTCCTAAATCATGTAGTCGATGTGTTGCTTGTTGAAAGTACAAAACAAAAAAATTGTGCATTGGAAGGCAATGTCGAGAAATTTAAAAAAAATACATAGCTTGGAATTCTACAGAGTTTCCAGCACCGCTTTAGCACAACGAAAGGAATCAACATTTAATAAAGTACAACAGTTGCCCAGTGCCGATGATGTCCACAAATTTGTGACCTATTTGAAAGCAGAGAGTGAGAAATCATTTAACATATTAAAAGAATCTTTCGACATTAATAATTGGACTTTGTTATGCAAAACGACTCGTTTACGTATTTTTCTATTTAACAGAAAACGTGTTGATGAATTCGAACGATTGAAAATTAAAGATTATAAACAAAGACAAGTTATATCAGCTGGATCGGACTCATATCGAACTTTAACGCAAACGGAACAGAGACTAGCGCACACATTCTCCAGGATTGAAATAAGAGGCAAA
Source organism: Leptodirus hochenwartii (assembly GCA_947310635.1). NCBI lineage: Eukaryota > Metazoa > Arthropoda > Insecta > Coleoptera > Leiodidae > Leptodirus > Leptodirus hochenwartii. The sequence goes on from CAMZJO010000001.1 coordinate 1,096,378, forward strand.
AAAAGGAATGAAGGGGCCCATACTATGGGTACCCATGGACAAGCAACAAGAAAAATACCTAGATGTGATATTAGAATTACGAAAGTTGGCTGGAGTTTCGCTTGATAATCCTTATGTATTCGGAAACGGAGGAACCCATAATGACTTCAAATATTTCGAAGCATGCAAACTGTTTAGAGAGTACTCATCACTTTGCGGGGCATCTTTTCCTGAAACTCTACGAGGTACCACACTACGAAAACAGCTCGCTACCATAAGCCAAGTAATGCACTTAACGAAAAATGATGTGCAGCTCATATCAGACCATATGGGACATGAGCTAGGAGTTCATAAATTATACTTCAGAATACCAGATTTGTCTTTAGAAGTAGCTAAGGTATCGAAGCTTTTGATGGCCGCTGAAGATAATTTATTCGACAAATATCGTGGGAAAAATTTGAATACTATTGAACCTCTAGAAATTGGGACCAAAAAACTGGCGAGAAAATTAATGTAATAATTTGGATAATCCCGATTTAGAAGATTGTATAACGGATGGAAAAAATGTATTCTCAGGGATTGTCATAAATGACAGAACAGACAAAGTTGTAAATTCTGACGATGACGACTGATTGATTGACAAAGATTCTGTCCCAGAGGATATTTCTGCTAGTGAAGATGATAGCTGGAATGTAAAGCTGAAGAAATAAAACAAAACAAAACTCTCAGAAATTCAAAAGGAAGTAAGTATTTTAGTGTATTAAAATTAAATTACTATAGTATTATTGTGTTTTAATATTTGAAGTAGTGCTTTATGTGGCGAGCAATAGTAGTTTAAAAACGAACGTACAGGGCCATGACGAGCCACTCAAATTATTTTACGCTAAATAGTACCACCGATAGTATGATATTTTTAAAATTTTAATCAGATTATGGACCACCACAGAAAATCTCTCTGTAACCAAATTTTCATCTCTCAATTCTGTAGCGTTTGCAAAATAAAAAAAGGCCACTCAATTTTAAATCCCCGTGCTCATAAGAAATATGTATAAAATAAATGTTTTGTTTCTATAGAACAACCAAGGGAAAATGGACAACGCCAAAAAAAAGCGCTGCTACATTTCAACTGAAAGAATATTGATCAAAAAAAAATGTACCATCACTACCATATAATGTCAACAAATAATTAAATCTGAAGCCTGCCTCAAAAACCGTACGCCTGATCAACTAAAAGCATAGGTTAAAAATAGGAATCATTTAAATGCTAATACCGTTTGCGCTTCAAGAGGTTAGTTTGATCCTAATTTACTTATTATATTACGCTTCTAAACCATTATTTTCACATTATTTCTATTTTTTTCACTACATGCATATTGTACCTATAAGTAGAAATGTACGCTCATACTATTTAGGTATATCTAAATCTGCCTTTTGTTCTACCTTTTATAATAGTGGAACTTATCGAAGAATTTGACATAGTTTTATATATCCTATAATGATATACATTTTATTGTTAGCACTTTTTTCATAATTTATTCAACTAATCCTCGTCACTTGAGTTTTCTTTCTTATAATGTGTACAATCCTACATGACTTACGACGATTTTATAGTACTGATAGTGATGATGGCGTCTACAATCACAGAGATTGGTTGGAAATAGAACGCCATGTCGCTCTATCTTGCACCAGCTCCTTCAGCTTCATAATTACTCCTATGCATATCCTACACTATCTGCATATAATCATAGTCTACCCCTACCTATCCTGCCTTCAAACTTCAAACCCCTATCTATCCTACCTTCTATAATAGACGAATAATACCCCTATGTCTCAAAATATAGCCTGTCATTGTATCTCTCCTACGTTGTAAGATCATAAAGATAAAGATAAAGATATTTATTCAGCTATAAAAACAGCAACGTCAAAACATGGTGCGGTGTCGCAATGATATTGTAGATACAAATTTATAGGTTTAGAATATGTAAGAAAGAACACATTATATAATAATAATAATAATAATAATATATTCTTTATTGGGAAAAAAACTGTACATAATTTTGTGAGTAAAGGTAATAATTAACAGAAGCAGTTCTTAACCTAAGGGCGATATTCAGTTAGAATATGAAGAAAATCAGTACAATGAAAGGAAATAAATACAAAATATGCTGCTCTTCCATATAACCCATTAAAATTTATAACAAGAGAAAGCCCAGTTACGATTATATCAACTATTGCTCTTTTATAGAGGATAATAATTATATATAATATATTGTAATAATATTTACTAAAACACAGAAATACTATACAACATTCATATATTAACCCTTGTGTTGAATTATATCAGTAATTGACATATAATTAGAAAAGTATGATTATTTATACAGATCTATGCAAATTCTATACAAATACAAATTAGAACCGCACATCATATTCAATCAATTGCCTTTTAAGAATATATATTTTGCAGTGTTTTTTTGAAATTGGTGAGGTTATTTATTTGTCTTAAGTGATCAGGTAAAATGTTCCATATTTTAGACACACAATAAGAGAATGATATTTCAAAGCGAGCGGATCAGTGGAGCGGTGGCGTTATCAAGTTCATTCGTCTAATGTTAATATTATGCACGTCGGTACGGAAAGATATTTTTTTATGTAGATATGCGGGTGTTTTATTTAAAATGATATTTGAAAAGAGTGTTATCTGATGAAGCAACCGCCTGTTATGCATGTTCAACCAATTACAATTCATAAGCTTGTGACTTACTTGATCTCTTCGACCTAAACCAAATATTAATCTAATGCAATTATTCTTAATCTAATTCAATAATAATTTTTAATAATTATTCAATAATAATTTAATTATTCAATTATATGATAACATCATCCATAAATTCTCCGATGGAGTACTACGCCTTTGTCAGCAAAAACTTTTTCACAGTATGTTTGAAGGTTCTTTCAGGCATGAGTCTCCCATTATACGGTAACTTGTTGAACGCTCGATATCCGAGAGTGGTTATGTGAGATACTTGAAGCCTACTTGTAGGGTAGTTTATGTTGATTTTCGATCTTACGTTGTATGTGTGTATGTCTGACCGGTACTCCAGCAAGTTCAACTCTCTTCGAACTTTGCATAAGATTTTTAGTAGATACGAGCTGTATAATGTTAAAATACCATGCTTTATGAATATTGGCTTGCAGTGGGTTCGAGAACAAATAGATTCAATTGCACGTACTGATCTTTTTTGCAGAACAAACATTTTAGTGACATGATGGCCGAGTCCCCATATTGTTAAACCATACGTCATTTTACTGTAAAATAATGCAAAATACGCAATTATTGCTGCATTCGTTCCAGCAACCTGCTTTATTCTTCGGATCGCAAACGTCGCAGATGATAGCTTCGCGCTCAACTCGTTTACGTGGCATTCCCATGTGAGTAATGAATCGAAATTGACTCCAAGGAATTTTAGTGTGCCTCCATGGAGCTCCGTGTCGCGTCTGCTGGCGGTAAAGGTGACCTCTGAAGTTTTGTCTCCGGTCAGCACTAATTTGTTTGCTGTGAACCATTCTGGGGCTCTATCCAGCAAGATTTGTGCGTTCTCCTTTAGTTCGTCTATTTTCTTGCCTCTGCCGTATTAGCTGCATACAACACAGTACAACAGCCTGTATTGTTTGGCAGGTTGTTGATGTAACAGATGAAAAACAGCGGTCCACATATAGAGCTTTTAATAAATCTGCCGACATATTTATCGGAATAGAAGCTTTTGTTTCAAATAATGTTTATGGAAAATATAATATGAATAATACTACTTACTATAAGGAATTAAGTAAAAAATACTGTAATTACTATGCTAGTAAATCTAGTTCTAGCGGTAGTACTAGTAGCAGTACGAATTGTAATTTTAACGATAGTAATATAGTCGATATGGACTGTATAAGTAAAATGAATCAAATAAAAATTAATCGTTTAGAAAATAACGATACAATAATAGAAGTGGAGAATTATGAAAAGAAATTCTGAAACTAATACAGAATTATATGTATGCAATTGTAGTGAACCTAAGGAAATGGGAAATGATCCTTGTATTTTCACTATAAATAATCAGCAACACGAAATGGTGTTATTCGAATTTAGTACTAATACTTATGCACTGCCTCTACTTTTAGATCGTGGTGCAGATATTTCTATTATTAAGATTAGTAAAGTACCGTTAGGAACAGATATTGATGAAGATGGAATTTTAGTCCTTAAGGGTATAACTAATAAATTTTTGCATACTATAGGAAAATGTATGTTAAATTTTAATTAAGATTGTAATAATTATATTTCGCAAAAGTTTTTCGTTGTCAATGATGACGTGGCTATTAAAGGTGCCGGAATTATCGGGCGAAAATTTCTAATGAACCATAAAGCTGTAATAAATGACGAAACTAATAATCTTCAAGCTAAAGCTAAAAGTTGGAAATTATTACCATATGAATCTATATTATGTACCATTCAACCAAGATCTGAAACTATAATCGAAGTGAATTGTACCGTGGACGAGGGCCCATGTGTTATATTTTCCGAACAACTTTTTCCAGAAGTAATCATAGGTTCTTGTATTTCTTATGCATGTAACAAAAAATGCATGGTTTCTGTCTTGAATTTAACTGATTCTAAGATAATCTGTCCGATGCTTAAGGTCCAAACCAAAAAAGTTACAGTTGAAATTCTTCTTCAACTAATCCTACACTAGAAGAAAACGCCAGATCCGCTCGTTTATTAAACCTTAGAAAACTAATTGATACTGAAACTTTAAACTATGAAGAAAAGAAAAATTAATGAATCTTGTAGACGGTTATAGCGATATTTTCGCGTTGTCAACTGATAAACTTTCTCACAGTAGTATCACTGTACATAGCATACCCACATTATCCGATAAACCACCCATTCATATGCGCCAATACCTTTTGCCGCATAAGCACAAAGCTATAGTTCAAAAGGAAGTTGAAAGATTGTTGTCTGAGAATATAATCGAATACAGCAGTTCCCCGCTCAATTCACCTCTTCTGGTGGTTCCAAAGAAATCCGAGAATGGTGAAGCATCTTACAGAGTAGTGGTAGATTTTAGGAAATTTAACGACATTACAATAGGCGATTCTTTCCCCCTCCCTTTAACCTCTGACATTTTGGATAACATTGGGCGTGCCCAATATATTAGTTCCTTATACATGTTATCTGGATATCATCAAATAACGATGCATCCGGATGATAAACATAAAACAGCTTTCTCTACAGAAAATAATCTCTGTCATTTTAATAGACTCCCATACGGATTAAAAGGTGCCGTCAGTACTTTTTCCAGACATATGCAAACTGCTCTTAGCTGCTCCTATCGGCATTAATTCATTCGTTTATTTAGACGACATCGTAGTTTTCTCACAGCTTGAACGAACATATTAATAAATTATCTGAAATTTTCGATCGTTTTAGAAAATTGAACTTGAAATTGAAACCACAAAAATTCCATTTTCTTAGCTAAGAACTTCATTTCTTCGGTCATAAAATTTCTAGTAAGGGAGTAGAACCGAAACCCCGATAACGTAGCAGCAGTTTTAAATTTTCGAATTCCTAAAAGGACGAAGAATGTTAAACAGTTCTTAGGTTTAGTCGGTTATTACCGAATTTTTTTCCAAAATTACAATACCCTTTACCAAACTATTAGAAAAGAATGTTAAATTTTATTGGTCGGACAACTGTCAACTAGCTTTTGATTCATTAAAATCCATTATAACTTCACCGCTAATCTTACAATACCCAGATTATCAAAAACCGTTTATATTGACTAGGGTTTGACGGTTTTTCAAACCCGGTTTTAAAAAACCGGTTTTTAAAATAAATTTGTCACATTTGAAAAACGGTTTTTAAATTAAGAAAACCGGTTTAAAAGAATTCAAATTATGTAAAAATTAATTTTTAACTTATTTGATTTGCTATTTATTCTATGCAACGGGCAGTAGACACATTTTTTCAACGTCGCGAGTTGTGATGGCCAGTGCTTGTGCATTGTGCACTGCGCAGTGCGCACGTGGAAAAGACGTGCCTAACCGACTTATTTTATGTTAGTACATATGTGCATTCCGTCACGAGTCACGACAGGTTCGCTTAATCTTGTCAAGTGAAAACTGGAAACAAAAATATAAAGTTGTTATAGTTGGTAAAAATAACGTAAGTATTAAGTATGTTTCTAATTTCTATGTTTGTATTTTCTATTTTACATTTTAAAACTTTAATTTTATTATATAAATTTCTTCTTTTAAAAATTAATGCAAAATAAAAAGTTCTGGCTTCTGTCTAATGGGATTTTAAATGAAACACAGGGTGTTAAAATAATCCATATTTTCTTTCGCAACGTTTCGACATAAATTATGTCGTTATCAAGCTTCGGAATTAGATTAAAAAGATGCGTGTTTTTTCAAAATTCCTAAAAAATGTGTAGATTTCTTTAAATTACATTAATATTAATAGTTAAAATAATAAAATTGTAAAATAAACTTCAAAAATATTTATTTAATAACTTTAATTTCATTTTTAGATAAAAATGAATAAGTCGGAAGTTTGGGATAGTTTCAAAAAGTTAGGGATAGACAAGGCAATCTGCAATAATTGTAATAAAATATTGAGCTGCAAAGGATCATCTACGAGCAATCTACATAATCATTTGAAAGCAGTTCATAAAATAACCATCGGCGAAGAATAAACGCCTGGATCTTCCTCTTCTTCAAAAAAACAAACAAATATTTTGAATTTTATGAAAGTGAAAAGGAGTAGTTTGGAAGAAATCATATCAAAACTTGCAGCAATGGAAGGATTTTCTATTAATAGCATTACAAATAGTTCATTCATACGAGAGTCTCTTCAACAACAAGGATATTCATTACCAAGAAACAACTCTAGAGTAATGGATCTCATTCATGCGTTTTATGACAATGCCAAACGTGAAACTATTATTGAATTAGATTCAATAAAAAAGAATAGGAAAATTTTCTCTATAAATTTAGACGAGTGGACTGGCAAAAGAAATCATAGATATTTAAACATTAATGTACACCACTTGGCAGAAGATTTCAATTTGGGATTAGTGCCAATAGCTGGTTCCTGTGATGCTCAGAGAACATTCGAATTGGTATCTGAAAGGCTACAAAATTTCAACTTCAATCTAGAAACTGACATAGTTGCAGCAACAAATGATGGTGCTGCTGTTATGAAAAAATTTGGCAAATTATCATCTATAATTAATCAACTATGCTATTCACACGCCATCCACTTAGCAGTTACTGATGTGTTAAATAAACATAGAGAAATGGCTGAAGCTGAAGCCGAAGTAAATGTTTCAAGTGAGGAATCGGAAGATGAAGATGAAGACGAATATAACGATTATGAAGATTCTCTTTATTATGTTTGTAACCGAGAACATCCTATTTTGTCTGACAATTACAAACAATCAGTTTCACAAATTAGAAAAATTTGTAAGTTCTTTAGAAAATCTCCAGTAAGAAACACCATTCTTCAAAATTATATCAAACAAGAAAAAGGAAATGAATTAAATTTAATTCTTGACTGCAAAACAAGGTGGAATAGTATAGAGGACATGATTGGAAGATTTCTGGCAGTAAAAGAATGTGTTGTTTTAGCATTGAATGATATTGGTTCTTCTTATATGTGGAATGAAGGTCAATATCCTAAACTTTTGGAACTTCATAAAGTCTTGGGACCGATTCGTGTAGCAGCTGAAGGCTTAGGGCGACGAGATGCCAATTTATTAACAAGTGAAGGTATATTTGAATTTCTGTTAAATGAACTAAAAAATTTAAACACTGAAATAAGTTTGAAATTATTATATGCTTTAGAAGAACGAATTCAAGAAAGAAGACAATTAGAATTAGCAACTCTTTTGCTGTATTTGCAAAATCCACAATACATTTCCAGTTCAGCAAAGAAATCTAGTGTACTTTCTTTAGCTTCAAAAACCGAAATTATTAAGTTATCGGGAAAGATATTGTCTAGAATATTTCCAAATTCTTATGTGGAAACCGATTCTGATGAAGAGCAAATCGAAGAAACTACTCATCAGAGTAATGCTTTTTTAAAGGAAGCCATGGAAAAATCAATTCATAAATTTCTTGAAGACCCTGAAGAAAAACTTACAAATCCAAAAGTAGGTTTATAGGTTTATACAAAAGTAGGTTTTTGTATAAACCCTAGATGCAGACATGCAAATGCATATAACTCGCTTTTCCACACATTATTGCATATACTTTCTCGTTTATAGTGCATAATTCGGCATAAAAGGTCGTGTTTAGCAGTTTTAAACACGTTAAAATTTGAAATAGGCGCAAGAGACGAGCAGCGTCGCTGTTTTGTTTTTGTTTTTGAGACGATGGTTGAGCGCGAGCTGCAGAGAGCATCGCCACGTCAGTCTGGCGTATTAATCGACCGATTTGATATTGGCATTACTGCGGTCAGTCCACTCTTGTTTGTTTACATTGTCTATAGCAACGGTGCCCAAATGGTGGCTCGCGAGCCACATGCGGCTCTTTGTGAGTTTTGTTGCGGCTCAATTAAAAAAATCATAAATACTTCCTACTAGATTAGAAAAATTAAATAAAATAAAATCATGAATTTGATGTTGAACAACGCACACCGATCATGACTGATCATGCTGCTTTTCTTACGAACATAATTTTCGAGGAAAACCTACGTTAGCGCGTATCACTTTGTTTTGTTCTTTTATAGCAGTGCGCGTGCAGCGTGTAGTACTGTTTCATCATTCACCACTTGTAGTTCAGTTTGATGCACGTTGTTCTATTTCTACGTAAATATTGTTGATATACTTAAAGGTAATTTAAATATAAATATCACATGTTTAATTTTAATTTTATTTATTTATATATTTTAGTATTTTATATTTGCAATGACTCCAACAAATAAACGCAAGAGAAAATATTGCGACGAACATCGTAACTTTAAAAAAGAGTGGGAAGAAGATTATGTGTTTATTCCGAAAAATGACAAAGCTGTTTGTCTCATCTGTAATGCAACGATCAACAATTTTAAAATTGGAAACTTGAAACGACATTACGAAAAACTGCATCCAGATTTTTCCAAACAATTTCCGGAAAAATCTGAATTACGGACCAAAAAAATAATAGCATTAAAATCATCAATAACAAATCAAAGCAAATTTTTGACAAAATTTATTGAAGATAATAAAAATGTTGTCGAATTTAGTTACCAAATGTCGTGGAATATCGCACGAGAAAAAAGGCCTTATACCGATGGTAACTTTATTAAAAAAAATTTATTGGGCGCAGTTAAACTATTGGACCCAAACAATTCCGGACTTTTGAAGCTAGTTAACGAGATTCCCAGCTCACGACAAACGATTGAACGTCGAATAGAAGAAATAAACGTCGATTTGTCATCACAATTAAATAATGACATAAAAAATTGCGTAGCATTTAGCTTAGCGCTTGATGAATCCATTGATATTACTGATCAACCACAATTAGCAATTCTTATTCGTCTCGTGTTAGAAAATGCAGAAACGAAAGAGGAGTTGTTAGATTTAATTGCTTTGAAAGATACGACTCGTGGAATTGATATTAAAGAAGCTTTTGATATTGCACTTCAACAGAAAAATGTTCCAAGAACTAAATTAGTCAGTGTTTCGACTGATGGGGCAGCAGCAATGGTTGGACAGAACATGGGATTAATAGGCCTTTTAAAAAAAGATTCAAGTATACCTAATTTTATACCTATTCATTGTATACTGCATCGCGAACATCTTGTGGCAAAATATTTTAATTTTGAAAATGTATTTACTCCTGTTATAAAAATTGTAAATTTTATAAGGACAAATGCAAAAAATCATCGTCAGTTCCGTAATTTCATTAATGATATTGACGAACCATGCGCAGACTTATCTCTGTATTGCATTGTAAGATGGTTATCCACATATAACGTTTTAAACAAATTTGTTAACTTATTTGATCCTATAATGGAATTTCTTAATATAAAAAATCAATCATATCCACAATTAAAAGATAGCGAATGGATCCACGACTTAATGTTTTTTACCGATACAATGGAACATTTGAGTAATTTAAATTTAAAAATGCAAGGAAAAGATAAAAATATTGCAGAATTAAGCCAAATTATTTTTAGTTTCAAAACCAAATTACAAATATTCCGAAAAGATATAAGCCAGAAAACTTTTAATCATTTTCCGCGTTTACAAAAAACTTCATTAGAATACAATCTTCTACCTAAAGCTGTAAAAAAATATGATACAAAACTAGGCAACATTTTGGAAGATTTTGAGGAACGATTTGCAGATTTAGATGCGTTAAAACCATCTATTACATTTTTAATAAATCCATTTGAAGTTGATATAATTTCAAATGGTTTTCCAATTTCTAAAACATTACTACACGAAACAGCGGAAGGAGAAATGGAATTAACTGAAATGCAAGAAGATGTAGGACTGAAAATGTATCATAAATCTACAACTTCAGTTAATGAATTTTGGAATGCGGTACCATCAGAAAAATACAAACACTTAAAAAATGTTGCATATCGATTATTGTCAATTTTCGGAACAACATACAGTGTTGAATCACTGTATTCAATAATGAAATATATTAAATCTAAATATCGGTCCAAATTAACAAACGAACATTTACAGCAATTAATAAGAAGTGCAATCACCAATTATGAGCCTAACATTAAAAAAATGGTTTCTGACTTTCAAATACATAAATTTGATGCAAGCAAACAATAATTATATGTAAGTGAATATAATTATGTACATATTGTAAATGTAGGTATTTATATTTATATATTTTTTTGTAAGAAACTTTTTTTATAAAAATAAATTAATAAATATGACCCTTGAATAAAATTTGTTTCGTATAATGAGCAAGTAAGTGGTACAATTTTCTGAATGCCCGTTTTCTACTTTTTTTAGGGGCGAGTTTTATTCCGATATGGCTCTTAAAAATTTTCGATTTTTCAAACGGCTCTTAGTGTGACCAAGTGTGGGCACCCCTGGTCTATAGTACCTATTCGTTTTTTGTTGTGCTGTGCGATATCAGTGGTACATTCACTATCACGAAAATGCCGCCCATTAAAAGAATAATAAGACATTCATGGAATGTTGGATTAAAAGTTACCCAGGCCACTTTACAACTGATGGTACAGTAGTATACTGTACACTTTGTGAAAAGCGTATTCCGTCTTCGAAGAAGTATCAGATTGATCAACATGTTAGTATAGCTGCAAGAAATATCGTATATCTTCTTCAGAAATAATAGAGAGGTCACCTACAAAGCTAGTGTTCCTTCATACAAAATCCTGATATCCATCAGGCATCTGCCGTAAGACAAAGAGTCTCGTTACTTTATTACCGTATTATCGTAGAAAGAGTCGGAACTTCTTGCCTAATCTAAAATAAATACAAATTTGATAATTTGTAAATTTAGTAAAAACTCAATTTAAAAATTTTGCTACTCTATTACAACACATGTCATTGTTATAATTTTTTGAAGTTACCCTACAATCACACAAATTCGTAAAGATTTGATGTCGCACTCTGGCATATTCATATTTAGTTTCCGTAAAGTTCAGTAAGGATACTATAAAATAAACATAGAATATTCGTAATGTTTCATTATAAAATTTGCATTAATTTTTATTGTGCTCTTCTGTACACATTGTAGAGCTAAAACTATTTTTAGAATGTCGATAAACCTTATAAAAGTGTACAAATTTCAGACAAGATAATTCTTATTTAAACAGGAAGTGGTTCATATTTGACTATCCTCTATATTTTTGTTTTCGTAGAATCATTCAAAACGAATTGATTCTTATCTATCAAATCAGTGTGCGGTCGTAGTTTTAGACCAGAATTTAAATTACAGACAAATTGTAAGAACCAAAAAATAATAAAAAAATTATAAGTGGAGAAAATAACAATAAAAATTAATTTTCCATATCCCCGTTCTTGCGCTGCAAGAGTTTGTATGCATGGCTTACCCCAATCTCTCGACTATGATGTTGGATGATGGATATATACATCATGGCATAATGGATATAGCTTGTTGTAAGAAGTGTGGAACTAATATCAAGAGATATGCAGAATCCATAGTGTGTAAAAGTCTGTGCGCGGGACAATTTCATATTTCATGTGCGGGTATATCCGAAAAATTCTATACAGACCTTAATCATTCCGAAGATATCTTAGACTGGAAATGTAAACTATATGCTACAGCAAAATATTCAAATATCTAAAAACTCACTGAAAATAGCAATATTTCTGATGTTCGCAATAATCGCAGCGAGCTATTTCGCAATCCAAGTGCACATACCGCTGAGACAGCATCGACCTCCACCAATGGCCTAGTCAGGCATAGAGTTCATACACCTGAGAAATTTGAAACCGCATCAAAATCCGCGGAATTAAAAATCGCGATACCTATTGCTAACCCATTTCAACCCAGGGAAGAAAGCAGTGATGCCATGTCGACCAATAACGTGCTAAATTCCACGTACAATAATATAAATGCACAAACTACAAGCGCAGAGACGCAACGATCTGAAATAGAGAGAGAGAGACTTACAAATTTGCCCAAAAGATGACTGCAGAACCCATTGATAAATATAAAATGGATAATGAATAGACGGAAGTTGCATCAAGAAAAACTAAAAGAAATTCTGCTGAAGACCAAACTCGACACACACGTCAAAAACTGATTATTGATTATAAAATGGTAAATGCAACGAACAGATTTCAGTTACTGGAAGGCCTAAAGGAAAACATAGATACTACTGAGATTACAGGAAGTAGAAGCACAAATATAAATAATAGTAGCAAAGCTAAACCTCCACCTCTATTCCTTGCAAGTATAAACGATATAAATGGTTTGACAGCTCTGTTTAACTCAAATGACAAAATTAAAAACAAATTCAACTTAAAAGTTATTAATAACGATAATGAAGTTAAGTTAATAACTGAAGATGAAGAAGTTTATCGCAATGCGGTCAAAGACCTTAATACAAATGATGTGACATACTTCACATATCAACTAAAATCTCAACGCAACTTTCGTGTAGTAATAAAGGGTCTGCACCATTTTACAAACCTAGAAGATCTGAAAGATGAAATTATAAGAAAAGGGCACTGTGTAAAAAATATCTACAATGTTAAAAGCAGACGCGATAAACATCCACTACCAATGTTCTTTATAGACATAGAACCTACGGAAAATAATAGAGACATCTATGAAGTAAAAAAATTACTTTATTGTACAATAAATATTGAACCCATACGCCAACCTCGACAAATACCTCAATACCCAAACTGCATAAGATTTGGCCATACCAAAAATTTCTGCATGAGACAAACTAGGTGCATTAAATGCGGAGATCTTCATACCAGTATAAATTGCATAGTAACGGAGCGCAAAGTTCTAAAGTGTGTCCGCTGCGAACAAATCCATCCGGCAAACTACAAGGGATGTAAAGTATATAAGGAACTTCAGCAGAAAAAAATTCCGACATTACGAAATAAGACCAGTCAACCAGATCAACCTAAAAACGAGCACCCAGTTCGTTCTAACCATATCAGAGATGGCCAATCTTTTGCTTCGATCTTGCGTAATACAGAAACAACTACAAGCATCCTAGAAAACAGAAAGGTAAACTCAAACCCACCAGAAGACAGATTAAACAAACTGGAGAAATTAGTTGAGCAAATGGCTCAACGTATGGATACGTTAAAGTGTATCATGTCCAAACTGCTTGATAAACTGAACTAATGAACTCTTGCATTAAGATAGCTGTATGGAACGCCAATAGTTTAGTGAACCACAGACTGGAAGTATCTGCATTCCTGAAAGAACATAATATTGATATAATGTTAATATCAGAAATACATTATACAAATCACAATTATTTAAGGATATATAACTACAAAATATACAATACCAAACACCCTGATGGCAAAGCCCGTGGTGGAAGTGCAATCATTATTAAAAATGGTCTTTAATAAAACACCATGAAAGCTGTATGTACGAATCGAAACATATACAGGCAACCAACATTGTTATTGAGGAATTGCACGGACCGATAACGATTTCTGCAATCTACAGCCCACCACGCCATGTAATTAAGGAAGAACAATACAATGAATTTTACACAACTCTAGGAAATAAGATCTTAGCTTGTGGCGACTATAATGCAAAGCACACAAGATGGGGATCAAGACTAATCAATCCCAAAGGACGACAGCTGGAGAAGTGTTTAGTTCGAAATAATCTAAATACTTTGTCCACTGGGAAACCTACTTATTGGCCTAGTGACCGGAATAAAATACTAGATCTCGTCGATTTTTGTGTATATAAAGATATACCCAAAGACAATCTATTGATAGAAGAAAACTTCGATCTATCCTCAGACCACTCGGTTATTATAGTGACACTGAGTTCCCGAGTAATAAAAAAACAAACACCAATACGTACAACTTATAAGAGAACGAACTGGGTACTTTTTAAAGAGCATATTGAGAAAAACATCGAAATTAATATTCCATTAAAAACGGCTGAAGATATCGACAACGCTGTAGAACACCTGACAAACACAATACTGCAAGCAGCCTGGAACTCAACGCCAGAAATACCAGTGAACCTCAAAGTACATCATTGCTCCAAAACAGCTAGACTAGCCATTCAAGAAAAAAGAAGTCTAAGAAAAACCTGGTTGAATACAAGATGTCCCCGAGACAAAGCGAAACTAAATAGAGCAACAAGAAATCTCAAAGAATTGCTTCACAATGAGAAAAATCTAGAAATTCAAGAATACGATATTCGTTAAAGAATTGACTGTATACGCCGGCTAGAGCGCACTATCGTCTAACTTCGGACGTGTACTTTTCTAGTCAGCTGGTTGTAAGGAGATTGTAGGATGGCTTAAAAATCGAAGAAGTTCTATATTCAGCAATACGAGTTCAACAATTAAGCCAATGGTTGCGACCATTAAGTCACAACGAATTAGTATTAAGATACTCGGCATAAGTGCCAACGAAAATACTCTATAATTTCATGTTGGAGTATCGCAAAATATAAGATAAGGCTGGTTCTGTTATCGCTATAATTACTAAATTGCACCTGCATTACAGATTTTAAATAAGTAAGAGTTCGCAATATTAATACATAACAGTAAATAAGGTTTTCTTTTTTCAAGGGACTCTGAGATATGTGAAATATAACGAATGCAATAAATAAAATTGCTGCTACAGCGATAAATTCTCGTATCGATTTATGTCTTATGCCGATGAAAAGCCTCCACATAATTTCATATTACAGTACCACAAAAAGTGAGATACGACTGCTTTTGATACCGCTGTCATTACTCGATTGTACTCGATTTAAACGTTTTGGGTAAATTGTTCTATAGCAGTGATTATAAATTTGTAATGAGATTCATTTAGTGCATAAGCTATTTTATTAATAAGACAGTATGGCTCCTAACTATCTCTAAACACTTCACCAAAACAGAACCCATAATCAAACGCAACCTAGATCATCTCACAATCAAGCTACACGACATTCACGACGCCATCGCCATCAACAGCTTACTCAAAGATGAAGACATAAAACACATAAATTGTGTGTAGTAAAACAAGGAAATGTGTGATTATAATAAAATAGAAGATTGGACAGCTCATTCTTGATTATTTAAGTTTATTTAGTCGTGTAGATTAGAGTGAAGGCAGTAGTTGTTAAGATATAAATATTATACCAAATATTTATTTAACTTTTAAAGATAATTTTAGTCTTATGTACACTTATCTACAATTAATATTATTTTAGATATTGTACAATCTCACATTATATTATTGTCATTCTCAGCCTCTTTTTCTTGATAGCTAATAGCTACTGTTAGTGCTGTGAATATTTGCCAATCAAATCGGAAACCGGTGCGAGCGATTTTTCACCGGTTCACCGACTAACCGTTTTACCAATTTTCGGTGTAAAACCGATTTTTGGTAAAAACCGCTTTATGGTGAAAACCGGTTTTCGGTTTGCACTGGTACGCACCGACTACTGAATCTTACCAAACCGCGTTGCTTCGAATCAACGCACTGCTTTGAAGTAACGTATCAATTCAATTTTCCAACACGTTGATACAGTGGCGTAGCTTCTGAGCAGTACACTGCACTGTGTAAAATAGATGATGAGCTTGGCGCATATACTGAGTCTAGGATTACAAAGACCTTGCGCCAGTCACTGGACAATGTGTAAAATTCCGCAATTTTATATCGAAAATTAAAAAATTCTTTAGAAACGCGTAATTGTTTATAAATTCAGAATGAACGCAAATCAATATATTAATTCATAACAATTTCGGCGGATGATGGATGTAACATAATTTCAACTGTACTTTAGTTTTCAAGTTCTTCAAATGCATTTCATTATAATATCCACGCAGTTTCCAACAAATCCTTATAGTTGAGGACAAATATATATAATCAGTGATTGCATATAGAGGACATGACTAAACACAATTTACAATATCAATATTTTTACAAAATAATTTCGCCTCATCTCTTTACATTCGCACTTTTATATTGGGAATTGAGTAAAATTTATTTTTTAAATATTTTTCCTACCAATGTACTTATTCAATTACTTGTATACAATGCTATTACGCTTAGGAGTCTCGTAAAGTGTAAACAGGCCGCATCTTTTCTCAGCACTATATTTTACATATTTACACTATATTTACACAATATTTCATTTACACACCAGTGAACGAGTGTACCCATCCGGTGCGGCGCATTTTAGGTGGACAATACAATTTTTGCTAACCACTCTTAAATAGTTAATACGCCACTGAATCCCATAGATAATAAATTGTTATATCAAGATGCAGCTTAATGTACAAAGCACAGTGCAATATACTCATTGCTCGACGTATCAATACTGTATAATTGTGTAATCATATCTTATCCACGTGTTTATTTTGTTACTGCGATTTCATCTGCAAGGGATAAATAAATTGTATTTTTAATAAAATTCTACGTACTTACGACAATAGGTGAATGTAAACTTATGTAAAATTACTCTGTATAACTCTATATGCATTATCATTTTGCTGTGGTCGCTACTTTTTTTATGATTTTTTTATTCTTTCATTTCATTTATTTATTTAATGTAATATGATGTAATGAATTAGGATTTTGTCAGAGTTTTAAATATTACATACTAATTAATAAAAGAAAAAATTACAATAAATATAAATATAAATAACAAACCACCGACTTACATTACGTTATGTTGTATTAATATAGTAATTTCCCTGGTACTTGAGATTCTACGTTGAAAAGCAGAGTATAATAAATCAGCTATCTATGAGTGAGTCATTTATAAATTCATTTACTGCATAATAAGACTTGTTAATCAAATATTGTTTAAGTGAGATTTTAAATTTTGCAGTATCTAATTTTGTGAGATTTACGGGTAGTTTATTGAACAATTTTATACCTATGCTCTCCGGCCCTTGCTTTGAAATTGTCAAACGATCGAAAGGAATATAGAGTTTTTCTTTTAATCTAGTGTTATAGTCATGTATATCGGAAGTTTTTCTGAAATTGTGTATATTATTTTTTATATGTAAACAGATGCTGTAGATATATTGCGATGGAACTGTTAATATTCTTAACGTTTTGAAATAGGGTTTGCAGTGAGCATTATAGATGGCCGAATGTATGATTCTGATCGATTTCTTTTGTAATTTGAAAATTTCAATCGAATGAGCAGAGGTTCCCCAAAATATAATACCATAACATATTATAGAGTGAAACAAGGAATGATAGCAAAGTTTTAGAATTGCAGGACTTACTGTGCCTCTTATGTTTCTAAGTAAGAAACAGACTGAACTTAATTTGCTGCTTAAATGAAGTACATGATTATTCCAACTAAGTTTGTCATCAATATGAATACCTAAAATTTTTGTAGTTTGAACATGTTCAACAGCTTTGTTTTGTAATTTGATATAAAGGCTTTGATTATGTGATGTGTTTTTTGTTATAAATTTCATTACGTTAGTTTTATTTCCATTTAAAATGAGTCCATTGGCATTGCACCAGCTGACCATCTCCTCGATAATATTTTCTGATTTGTGTTTTAATTCTATGTTGCTTGTTCCTGATGTCAGCATTCTGATACCAACACCAGTATAATGAGCTTGAAATTATATATATTTTTCAATTTAATAATAGCATATTTTGTTTCGTTTTTCACTTTAGATCAGAATCTTTGCTTTGGAAATCTACCTTTGGATTAAAACTTTGCATAAGATTATTTTAGGATTTTAAGATTAAATTTTTTAAGATTATTTTAAGTTCAAATGATTTAAAATACATAATACTATCAGATTTTTGTTATTTAGGCAGTAGAATCACAAAAGATAATCGAAGCAAGGTAGATATAAAGTGTAGGATAGCACAGGGTAGGAAGGCATTCGTAGAAAAAGAACAGATTTTAAGATCAAATATTGACTTGGGTATTAGAAAAAGATTACTGAAGGTATATGTTTGGAGTGTAGCACTGTACGGGTGTGAGGCGTGGACTATAGGAAAGGAAGAGAAGCGTAGATTACAAGCATTCGAAATGTGGTGTTATAGGAGGATGATGAGGATTGGTTGGGAAGATAAAGTAACAAATGAAGCTGTACTAGAGTTAGTAGGGGAGAAGAGAAGTATCTGGAGAGTGTTACAGCGTAGGAGAGACAGATTAGTAGGGCATATTCTTAGGCATGGGGGGATTATGCAATTGATCATAGAAGGTAGAGTGGAGGGAAAGAGAGGGGTAGGTAGGCCTAGATTGGAGTATGTGAGTCAGATAGTTGAAGACGTTGAGATGAATAACTATAGGGAGATGAAGGGATTAGCTCAGGATAGATCGGCATGGCGTGCTGTTTCCAACCAATCTTTAGGATTGCGGACTCTTTAACTAACTAATACTATCATATTATTTAATAGTTAATATCTACTAGAATACTAGCTATGGTAGAGCTTTACCGCCTGTCTCTGCTGCTCTAATAGAAATCAACTTGCATAAACTTCATTATTCTGAATAGCTAGAGTAAGATCCATTGCCAATTGAACTGAGCATAGTGGCTACCATATCGTACCAACCACCAACGCGGTTTGGTTTGAATCAATACTCGGTGCTAATCGAAAACCAGTGCTAATCGAAAACCGGTTTTCACCGGAAATTGGTGAACCGAGATTGTCTTGGTTGCCGGTTTTCGACAAAAAATAAACCGGTGCACCGGTTTACCGCAACCATTCCCAGTACTAGACTTACTGTCGACTTTAAAATATAAATATCTAAAGATCTTTGTTAAAAATTAAAATGACTCTGAATTTAATCTCTATTTCAGAGTGCAAAAAAAATCTCCAATTTTTGAATATTGCATTATTTCCGTATACACGGTCCCATATTAAAGGGTATGTTCCATGTTCTGTAGCGCCACTCGTACGGGTCTGTGGGGCAAAGCTGATATACCCTCTTATAGAGCACACCTTTAATAACTAAATATAAAAAATCTGTGCTGTAACATATTATACTTTTTGTTTAAATAATTTTTGAATATTGCGTTATTTCCGTATGCACGGTCCCATATTAAAGGGTGTGTTCGATGTTCTGTACCGCCACTCGTACGGGGCTGTGGGTCAAAGCTGCTATACCCTCTTATAGAGCACACCTTTGTTAACAAAATATAAAAAATCTGTATCAATAATATCAACAATAGGTACGGATCGACTTAATATATCAGGAACAATATGATCACGTCCTTTACGGTGAATTATTTCAAAATCATATTGTTGTAACCGAATACTCCAACGGGCTAATCTACCTGAGGGATCTTTAAGGTTGTGTAACCATTTTAAAGAATGGTGGTCGGTAATTACTGTAAAGTGTGAACCTTCTACATAAGGGCGTAATTTTTCAATTAACCACAGTACTGACAAACATTCGCGTTCGGTAGTTGTAAAATTTCTTTCGGCTTTTGTTAACGAACGACTTAAAAAACCAAACTACTTTTTCAATACCATTTTTATCCACTTGCGTTAGGACAGAACCCAGGCCGTAACTACTTGCATCGCATTGTATAGTAAATTGCAGATCTAAGTCAGGGGCAGCAAGAATAGGAGCAGAGATTAAATTCTCTTTTATGGTATCAAGTGCTATAGTACAATTATTATTCCACTCAAATTTTAATTTAGTCCTGCGTAATAAATCTGTTAAGGGTGCAATAATGGTAGCAAAGTGTTTTATAAAGCGTCTGTACCACGAAGCCATCCCAATAATTCGCCGAACTTCTGATACCGATGTAGCATTACCAATTTGTACAATTGCTTCTACTCTTTGAGGGTCTACGTTGTAATGATAAATCTTTTTTTAAAGGCAATGTCATTTTTATTTCTTTTCCCATTAAAAAAATCAAACAGTCCCTAACAGAGGCACCAGTGCTAACTTGCCCTGATTTTACGAAGCCTTTCTTTCTACAAACTGATGCATCTGACCAAGGCCTGGGGGTAGCCTTAGTCCAAAGAGACGGTGAACAAGAAAACGTTATTGCCTATGCGAGCAGAGCACTTAATAAGGTCGAAAGAAATTACTCCACCACCGAATAAGAGTGCCTAGCCATCGTCTGGGGACTACAGAAAATACGACCCTATCTCGAAGGCTACCACTTTACCATAATTACAGATCACCAGTCCCTTCGCTGGTTGTATGCCATCCGCAGTCCCTCCGGACGTTTGGCCCGTTGGTTCATTTTTCTGCAGCAATTCGATTATGATTTAATATACCGTCCAGGCCCGATGAACAAACTAGCCGATTTGTTATCCCGTCATCCCGTCAATCCCGCCCCGGAGGAAACAGATGCAACACTTCTACTTCTCGAATCGCCAAATGAATGGTATACCCACCAACTAAGAGAAGTACAGTCCCACCCCGAACGCTACCCTGATTACGCCATTAGAGACAACGTCCTATATCGACACTATTGGGACAACACGGATTTGAAGGAACCTAAAATGACAGATCCTTGGAAACGATGCCTGCCAGAAAACAAGAGACAACCTGAGTAGGTAATCTTGCACACTTTTGTGGTTAAAAGTTCCATAAGGTTAACATGGGACATCCGGTCGCTCTTTGATTGGTTGTTGGTCACGTGGGGGGCATGGTTATGACGTCATGAAAGTAGTTGACCAATGGGAGGTCGAGTTCTTATCTCTGAATCGCGCGCAGTAGTGTGCGCAGTGACCGAGCCAATGGGAGCGCGTTCTGGGCGTGGCTGATAACGTGTATGTATTGTCGGGCGAGAGAGAGATGGGTATATGGTATACAGGGTGTCGTGCGAAAGTGTGTAGTTGTATGCGTAGGTATAGGAGAAACTGTCGAAATTCATGCATGCCCCACCCGGTATAATGTGTTGTGGAGCAGCGCCACCTACAGATAAGCGGGCGGGAAAACAAGCAACTAAAATAACAGACCGTTTTGTATTCTCCCCCTATGTTCCGTGCGAGCAAAAAGAAAATGGCGGCTAGGGACGGCGGCACACACATTACCGCCGTCGGTTAGGCATCGCGACACCTGCTTATCGCAAATGTTCGTGCATTTAGAATACTCTCTTAACAACACGATTACTCTATTACCAACTCGAAGTAGCACGCACACACACACACACACACATACCGGACACACACCCCTACATATACATACACGCGCCAATTACCAATTACCAACGGTACACAATTGTAGGTACTTGCATAATTTTAACTCTGTCTTAATACATTGTCACTTATTTTTGCTATATAATATGGGTGACATACACAAGCGATTAATATGTATTGCCAATTTTGTTAAAATTAATAATATATATAAGGAATTCCTCTTATCTACTTCCGTAAATCAATCCACTAGTATATACGCAGATTTGTGTTCTTATTTAAGCCTTAAAAACAATAGAAAGAACAGGCTTCTAATAAAAACTACATTCGTAAGACATAGTGATAAGTTTTTCCCCGATAATTTTCTAGAGGCTCCTGGCACCCCTAAAGAGGCATCGGATAACTTTAATTTAGATTTCAACAACACTCGATCAGAACAATCAAACCTCGCTATTATTCCTTCTGCAAAATATTCCGATAATGTGAATGACGTTTATTCATCTAAAAAATATTATTCTGATTTAGAAGAGAATGATTCTTTACAATCTTTTAATGTTTCTACCGATATACCAAATAATTCTCAATCCGTTAGTAGAGAATTTTTCAACGCAGAACAAGAATTTTTTTACATACAAATATAAATTATGCACATTTTCTTTAATATTGCCTCTAAAGCAATTGAAAAATCTTTCTGGCACAATTATTTAAGAGGCAAAATCGAAAAGGATGTTGTTTGTCCAATGGCTTTCAATGGTTTTCATTATAGAGTACAGAATGGAAAAGCAGTGGAGTATACATATTGTTTGTACAAAAAAAATTGTCGTAAATTCCGATTTGATTATCAAATTAAAGGTAAAATTGTACAAGTAAAAATAATAAATAGTCTTGAACTGTTTGTTGTTTCTGAGTTATCTTGATTACTGTTAAACACGTCAGATTTATAGAAAAAGTTTGCGAAAAAAGTACTCTTTCAAAATGTCTGATTCTGAAGAAAGTTTACCCTCGGAAGTAGAGGAAGCTGCAAATGGAGCAATTTCAAGTCGAATTCCCGAAAAATCAAAGACATGATATGAACTTGAATACCAGAAATTTGAAAAATGGTGTGATTCAAAAAGATTAAAAGTGTCGGAAAAATGTTTGTTGGCGTATTTCGCCGAAAAGCAACAATCACAAAAGCCGTAACACTATTCCATGTTAAGAACCATGATTTCCGTAAGAAGAAATCAGATATAAGCAAATTTATACAGCTAGATGCTTTAACAGCACTTATTTACAGCAATAAAAACTCATTACAGCACTAGTGCTGTAATGGTCATCATTATACAACTTTTTTAAACTGTAATGTTTACTTTACTGAATGAAAGTAGATAAAGTATTATTACCTCATCTAAAAAAAGCTAGATCTTTAGGTTATAAGGCGAAAATAGTAGGGAAATATTGAATTGTAAATGGGGTAAAGTTTACCGCACAGACAATCAACCAAGGGAATCTGATGTATACTGATACCCAAGCAGTATTTACTACTTCAACCCTTTCCTCACAAATATTGGGAGTACAAATTAATTCGGTCCGTTTTCAAGGGTTGTGTCTGACTCTAATAATTTTTTTTATAGTGACAGCTTATTTCCATGTTGATTGGCAGATTAGATATCTGCCAATCACATTCAGTTTGTATTGCTTTGAGTTTCATGCAAAACGTGGTTTTTTACGGTGTTGAATATGTCGGATTTTGTGATAACTAAACAGCATTTGCGGGAAGTGTTAATTTTTTGTTTTAATTGGAAAAAAAGTGCAGCTGAAGCACATCGAATGTTTGTGGAAGTTTACGGTGACAATGCTCCAACCGATAAATCA
The DNA here is from genome assembly GCA_947310635.1 of Leptodirus hochenwartii. Classification (NCBI taxonomy): domain Eukaryota; kingdom Metazoa; phylum Arthropoda; class Insecta; order Coleoptera; family Leiodidae; genus Leptodirus; species Leptodirus hochenwartii. Next base: position 1,119,999 of record CAMZJO010000001.1, read on the forward strand.
TGTAGAGAATGATTTCGACGCTTCAAAAGTGGTGATTTCAGTGTTGAAGCTAAGCCTCGCTCGGGACAACCAAAAAAATTCGTAGACGATGAATTAGAGGCATTACTCGATGAAGATCCGACTCAAACGCAAGAGGAGCTTGCCGGTACATTGGGGGTGACCAAACAAGCAGTTTCCGTACGATTGAAATCTATGGGCATGATTCAAAAGCAAAGCAATTGGGTCCCTTATCAATTGAAACCAAGAGACGTGGAAAGGCCATTTCTTTCTTCCGAGCAGCTGCTTCACTTCTATCAATTGGTACTGTGAAACCATACACATGAGTGGTTTTCGTGTAGTATTCTTTCGTCTATTTTAATTTAATTTCTATTGGATTTATTTTTATTCTATTTTTTCACTGAAAGTGTTCTTATTTTACGTGAGGATATTGACAATTAAAAGTGCATGGAAAGTGATAACGAACTCCCTTAGCGGGGGACTGGAGAATGTTTTATGCTTCACACAACTTACAATCTTTTGAAAACAAACTTTATTAGTGGTGGGTCATTCCATACCAAGTGGCCTAACGACCATTTTGGTACCATCTTGGATCTTGATGAAATTTGGTGTAGGTGTTGAACATTCCTTCAAATGATGTTGTGCAAAATCTCTCGTTTATTAGTAGTATAGATAGGGCGCTATGGCCTCCTGAAAAAGGGTCACCTCTGCAATGTAAACGCGCGTGCGAATAAATTGCCAAGTTTCAAGTGCTACTGTTTTGAAACTGTAACAGCTAGCATCATGAAAAATGGCAATTAAGGACAACTTTTTGTGCTTTCCATAGAGGTTTCAGTTCTAGGGTTTAAAAAGTTTTAGTTTTTTTGCTGTTACCTCACAAAGTTGCCAAAATAATCCATCATCTCAATTTAGGGGCAAATTTTTGAGGCTTATAACTTTGAAACAAAACCTCCTGCAAAGATGTACTTTGGTGAGCAAACTAAGCCCACTATTGTTTTTAAAATTCCAAAGTATCAGCTATTAAGCTTACTTTGTTGTCAGGATATAAGCAATTAGTCGCAACGTTAAAATTTTATTAAGCAAATTTTGTGTATTTTCAAAGTCAAATAGCATAAAACCTTTTTCTTCAATCAAGTTCTTTCTATTACCAATAGAAAGAGCAAATTTTTTTCTTTGAGAGTCATCTTGTTTCATTTTGGAGAACCATTGCTTAATGCCAAAAAAATACTTTGAAAATGACACTTATTTGATTACGCGACCTGACATTACAAACATAACCTACAGGGAGATGATTATCAGTCATTCTAGAATTACCATCATCTGAATTTAGGGTCACTAAAAACCCCATTTATATATTCAATCTTAATTTGATTTAGGTGCTCTATTTTTTCTTTATTTTTTCTTTTATTCGGAAGATCACGGAAGATTATAAAAGCCTTATTAGCAAGATAGTTTGCAGCCTAGATTCAAAGAATTGTATGCTTCATCGTTGTGAAGAATGCCCTGAAACGGAAGAACTAAACAACTTTTTACAAACTTGTTTTGAGGAAAATGACCCTGATGATTTAATTGACTATAAACAATGGGTACACACTGATAGGCATACCCTGGAAACAAAACGAGATACTATCGAAGACTTTATTGAAGCTTTGGTTAGCAAAATTTTGAAGCTTTCTTCCCACCACTACGTTGCCAAAAATCAAAGCCACCACTTGAAATCCACAAAAGAAAAGTTGAAGCCAGGCGAATTAGTTATTTTAATGGACTTTGCCGAAAATTATGCATTTGTTGTACAAGATTCAGTCCAAGGTTTTCATTGGGAAAACAGCCAAGCTACACTGCACCCCTTCGTAGTATACTACAACAATGCAGACCAATTTCAAAGCCTCAGCTTTTGTGTAATCAGCGACTGCTTACAGCATGACACAATTGCTGTGCATGTTTTTTTGGTGAATTTAATTGAATATTTGAAGAATACTGTGGAAGAAATAACACACATCTACTACTTCAGTGATGGCTCTGCAGCACAGTATAAGAATTACAAGAATTTTATCAACTTGTGCCACCACAAAATCGATTTTAATTGCAGTGCAGAGTGGAATTTTTTTGGCACAAGCCATGGCAAATCACCATGTGATGGCATTGGTGGAACTGTGAAACGCCTAGCAGCTCGCGCCAGCCTTCAGCGTCCCATTAATGATCAAATTTTGACGCCAAAGAATTTATTTGACTATTGTAATCACCACATAATTGGAATTAAGTTCTTCTTTGTTTCTAAACGAGAAATTGATGCAATCCGAAATAGCCAAGAAGAAAGATTCAAAGATGGCCGTACAGTAGCAGGTACACGAGAAAATCACCATTTTGTGCCCATTAATGAAGTTCAAGTTCGTGTTAGCATGGTTTCCAATGATGCAGAATCATCATTTGTTGCTTCTGTAAACCCATTTGCTACAACCAGTTTTTCATCTCTATCTGTTGCTAATCTTCATCCAGGACAATACATTGCTTGCATTTACGACAACAATTGGTGGATTGGCAATATCTGTGAAATTTCAATTGAACAGCATGATGCCTTGGTCAATTTTATGCATCCACATGGAATAGCACATTCGTTTTATTGGCCCTCTAGAAAAGATACCTGTTGGATACCAGAAGAGCACATTTTAGCCAATATTCCAGTCCCCAAAGCTGCAGAAATGGGAAGGCAGTTTAGTTTAAAAGAAGCCTTCATGCTGGATATTGATGATAAATTTCAATCAAATATAAAATAATGAAGCAACTTTTCAACAAATCATCTGTAGTTTTACTGATGGAACAATGTATCACTTTTGCTCGGGATCCATAAAGAAACCCACCCTTGGCTTGGGATCCTTGGTCGAGCGACATTCATACAGTTTGGATGGTTCTCCAAAATGAAACAAGATGACTCTCTAAGAAAAAAGACTGCTCTTTCTATTGGTAATAGAAAGAACTTGATTGAAGAAAAAGGTTTTATGCTATTTAACTTTGAAAATGCACAAAATTTGCCGCATACAATTCTAACCTTGTGTTCAATAGCACATATCTTGACAATAAAGTGAGCTTAATAGCTGATACTTTGGCAGCTTAAAAGCAGTAATGGGATTAAATAACTCAGCAAAGCATACGTTTCTACAAGGTCTTCTCTAAAAGTTATGAGCAACAAAAATCTGCCCCAAAATTGACGTGACGGATTATTTGGGCAACTTTGTGACATAACAGTAACAAAACTATAACTTTTTAAAACTTCGCAATACAACCATCATTTAAAGCATTAAAAGCTCTCATAGAGTGCAAATTTTCAGAGTGATAGCTACTGTGGTTGTACAACAGCTCCCCCTTGAAACTTGCCAGTTTGTTCGAATGTGCATCGGTTTTGCATGGGTGACCTTTATGCTGGAGGCTCCAGAACCACTGTTATAGTACTTATGAAGTTGAAATTTTACAAAGCATCGTTTCAGACATATGTTTATACCTACACCAAATTTCAGCAAGATTGAAGATGGTGACTAAAAAATTTGATTGTAAATTAGGCCACTTGGCATGGAACAACCCATATGTAACTTATTCCGATGCCGTAAGTAGAAGTATAGACATATTCTACTAGAATTATAATATTCCTTTAAAATATACTATTATTTTTATTGCAAATATATTATACATAATATTAGAACACGACAAATTATTCTAGTTATACCACATATCAGTATGCCTGAATTAAAGTAGTAGCATTCGTACTTGCAAAACAAAGTACGTAGAGTTAGGAATAGAAATATTTATAAAAGAATTGATTGTTTAAAAGTCGTATAATTTTTGTATATATTACATTATTATGTTTATTATATATATATTTTACGTCAAAGACATTATTGAATTTTAATTGCTTTAAAAGCTATCGTAACAGATATATATTCACAGAACATTTTGAGTTAAAGGTCTGCTATTCAGGAGCCATAGATTCCACACCATCTGTTAAATGAATAGATTAACGTTATGGTAATAATAGGGAACTAATGTTTTGGAAACTATAAAGAATCATTAATGACAAGCCAAAATATAAAGAAATCTAGTACATAGGAATGCAACACAGTGCTTAAGGCCCACTTGAACAATATGTACATATTCCACTAAAGTGCATTTAATTAATAATTCTCTATCTAACACTCAAGAATTTTTTTTTTCTAGTTGGCCAACGAAGCTTAAAACAACAAATATGATTTGAAATTAAGCTATCAATAATGCATCTCATTATTCTAATGTCAGTTAAAGATTTAAAGAAATTTTACAATATATTAATCCTTAACATTTGAAAAAATAGGCGCAACAATTCTTAATAAAATATATTTTCTTATTTGCTGTAAATGATTCTTGTAAATTTACAAATTTCATTTGCGCCATTTATTTCATAGCGAAAATCATTGTGCCACTGTACATGGTTTTTATTAATTAATATATTGCTTTACTTTACTATACATTGAAGAAGTTCAAAATTCAATATTATCATGTTTACGAAGAAGTATTTGCTTGCTTTTTATATATACCATTAGATTTGAAAGCAGCAATACCACGTTCATATGGCTATATTTTCCTAGAAAATTGAATCATTGTGTATAAAATTAAGTTTTAAGTAAATACATTGCCGCGAATTTATTATAGATATTAAAATATAATTGGGTCACGCGCTATATACTTTAGATTTTGTTGAACATTATGTTTCTGCGCGTTTTCAGCCATTTTAACCACTTTGTGATTTATTATTCCGTAAAAATAGAATCACTCTACGTATAGTTTTTAAATTAACATATTCGCGAATTTTTAGTGTTCCAATCACTCTGTATATACTTCAGTTATTTTATTATTTTATTCCAATAATTATTAGTAACTAATCCTAAATGTAGTTTTCAGAAATTCTGCGCTGATATTGTTCACTATTCTAAAGTGGTTGAATCACACTGTATATACTTAATTTTTTAAAATCAATATCAATATTCCTGTTACTTTTAATTATCGAATCTAAAGTAGGAAGTTTAAACCACCATTATTCAAGCGGGTGGGTACTTCACCCCGAGCTTCACTCCATGTGCATATTGTGTGTGTATATATATATAATTGGTGAAAATTTTAATAATTTCTAGAATATTTGTATGTTTGGTATGATATGTCTTGTGTAACTTGGAGCACTTTTTCCTAAATTTGGTAAGGAAACATTCATTGGCTTCAAAGTGCATCAAATATCTGTGTACAAAATTTATCAACCGTGGCTTCAAAAGTACATGGCCTCATAGTGTGGTGTGTTCGAAAGTACTGGCTCCAAAGTGTGGTCTAAATCAATAATAGTGTGTGTGTGTGCGAAACCGCAGAACTGATAAGGATTGATAAGATGAGCGCCACTTAAAAGCCACAACTTATGAAAAAGCCTCGGACGATGGTGCGGCAGGTCCCGCCGCACCTGGTGAGCTGACCCAAGACGGGCGGCTCCAGGGGACCATTTATGACGAACCTGGCGAGTCACTGACATTCATAGTCCATCTTCCCATTGTTCAGAGGGCGTGTTACGTCTGTCTCAACTCTGGACGGGGTAATGTAGTGGCAATCGGGATTAAGGACGAGATCAGGCATGCCACTGAATACCATAAAGAGCGAATCTTAGAATTTACGTGCACGAACTGCCAAAAATCGTTCCGCTCAAGGCATGCCGGCGATTGCCATAGTCCCAAGTGCACAGGGCCAAAGCCTCCACCTCCTGGCGACGCAATTGTTTTTAGATGCGCGGAGTATGAGAGATGGTTTACATCACAACGGGGTCTGACACAGCACATCAGTGTCCGGCATCCGCTCACCCGTAACGCGGACAGAGCAGCGGAAGCAGCACCAAGGATAAGAATTCCAATTAGAGGGGCATCAGTATTCACCGATCAAGAGGTGGAACTGATGATAGAGTTGGAGGTGCGCTTCCAGGGTGAGCGATGCGTCGCCAAATGCATGCAATCCCTCTTACCGGCGCAGACCATCTGCCAACTTAGGTCAAAGAGGGGAGAACCTGCCTATAGACGCAGAGTTCAGCATAGGCTCAACCAACTCGAGTCCGATGATGAGGTGCTCCGGGAAGAAGAACCTGAGTCTCCTACGGGGAGGAACACGCCTCCCAAAGACGAAGTCTTTGTTGAACGAATCGCGTTCCCCAAATTGAAATAAACATACACGCCGCGACCAGCGAGGTCATATCTCCAGAAGATGCTGGCTGGAGAGAAGGGTTGATAGAGACTGCTCTGTCTCACCAGTTACCCACAAATAAGGCCTACCCCGAGACCTCGCTGCCAGTAATCCAGTTACTGAAGTACGCTTTCCAACATATGGGCTACTGGGACGGTAGGGTGCCGCCGTACTATGTCGATAACATTTATGAACGAGTCATAACCCACATAACTAGGGACCAAGGAGAGAATAAGCAAAAGGCACCTGAAAGAAAAAATGGTCGTAGCAAGCGTGCTCGACGGCAATACGTCTATGCACGGATCCAAGAAATTTTCAACAAGAACCCAGCTCGGGTTGCTAAGGCTGTCAGAGAAGGTGTCGACTGGATAGAGGATTCTGAAGCCATAATCTCTACAGTCGACATCAAGGAGCTGTATGACTCCTTATGGGGCACCATGCCGAAGATACAGACTCCAGTGTTAGGCGAAAGGATGCTTCAATAACATACACATCCTAAACGAGTTGCTGCGGCACTCGAAGGGTAATGCCGGGCTGGTCGCAGTGGTGCTGGACATCAGCATGGCCTTCGACACCACCCCCCATCAGGCGATTGGTGTCGCACTGCGTAGATTTGGTCTTCCAGAGTTAGTGGTACAACTCGTGGAGGACAGCTATAAGGATGTGTATACCAAAATTAAGACGAAAGAGGAACCGATCAAGATCAAGCTCAAGCAGGGGGTTAAGCAGGGTGATCCCCTATCCCCCTTTATATTTAATGCAGTAATGGAGCCACTGCTATTAGCGCTTGAGCAACAGCCCGAATATACAATAGACGGAAACACGGCCGTCTCATGTTTAGCCTTTGCCGACGATTTGATTTTGACGTCGGACACAGTACCACAGGCGCAATATCTGCTGGATTATACGGAACGATACCTATTCAGGGTTAGGTATGAAACTCTCCGGACCAAAGTGTTCCGCGTTCTGTATAACAATCACTAGAGACTCTTGGTATCTAGCAGATCCGGGCTGAAACTAACATCAAGTGGAGACAGTATAGCATCCACGGATGCTAGTACTGAAATAGTATACCTCGGTGCGAGGCTCTCACCTTGGGGAGGTCTACAAATAGAACGATTGTCCCGTATAGTGAAAAAGCTCACTGTACGTAAGTGTGTACCTTGCGAGGAATCACGAATTGCTAAAATTTACAGCTACACAAACAAATATCCGATACTTTACAAAGATCAAAGAAACTAGCCCTAAAACCGCACCAGAAGGTATCCCTGATCTCTACTTACCTAGTCGCACACTACCTGTATCAGCTGGCGACGGCAGTTCCGTCAAGCGTGCTACTTAGGCAACTAGACCAAGAGCTACGGGTAGTGATCAGACATTTACCACTTACCACAATCAGCTGCAAATGGATTAATTTACTGTGGCAAGCGTGACAGGGGACTAGGCTTTCCCAAGCTGGAAATCGTAGCACGTGCAGCCAGCTTGAGGACCGGTATAAAATTCTTAAAGAGCGAGGATCCGGTAATTCGAGCTCTCGCGGAGGGAAACGGCTTGGTAAACCGTCTCCAGCGACTGGCAAACTCCGCTCGTCTAAATTGACCCCTCACCGCTAAGGAAGTCGACGCCTTTAAGAGGAAAGCCAAGAAAAGAGAGTTCGAAGAGTGGGCAACACTAGGTTCGCAAGGCAAGTCAGTTCAGTCTCTCGCTGGTGACAAAATTGCCAATGCACGGCTATACAACGAATCGCTCCTGAAGCCATGCAGAAAAATTACCGCACTAAAGATGCGATCAAACACAGCCCACACTCGAGTGGCATTAAACAGAGCCACGCCACAAACGGATCTGAGGTGTCGCAAGTGCACGACCCAGCTTGAGACACTGGGTCACATTCTTGGCCAGTGCACTTATACAAAAGCCAGTAGGATCCGCCGACATGACGATATCAGGGATTTCGTTATGTCGGAAACAATGAGAGACAAACGGGTAGTAGTAACGAAGGAGCCGACTATCACGGCGCCTTCGGGCGGGAACCTCCGACCTGACCTGGTAGTACAGGTTCCTGAACATCGAGGGACCTAGCCACGGCGGCGGAGCTGAACCGTTGTCCTCGGTTCAGGCGGCGACCCCACGTGGTATCTCTGGAGGCTGCAATTCGCATCCACTAACAGCCGTTTCCTCATATAAGAGGACTCCGTTAAATACTAATTTTTCCTTGCCAAAATGCACTGAATTCCCCTGGCAGAACATCAGTCAGATAGATTTCCTCCTTCTATAGGGGACTTGGTCTAGGGTGCAAGATAGTAGGGAAAGAGCAAGGATGAGGCACTCGGCTAATGGAAGGGCCAATAGATACAGTGCGGCCCTCCTCGCGCCAGTGCCTCTATAAACACAATAATAACATGTGTAGGGCGACCACCCCAAACAGCAAGAGGAAAATGTGGAGATCATCATGCGATCTCTATAGACATAGTATATATAAAAATATCTAAAGCCACACATACTTACATAAACACATACCACTTAAGTAAATTAACAAATGCTAAATTTTATCGTCTTTGTCAATTGTTGCGGTTTAGATAAAATCGAGCAAAACTCTATAAAAGTTATTTCTTCTATTGGAAGAAATTCAATTGAATTTGCATAAAATATAATACACGTCTCGGTCCCTTAGCACATAATTCTTGCGATATAATCATTACTTTGAAGTGATAGATAAATTTACAAAATGGCCAATATCAGTACAGGTGAAATAAAAGATATTGAAAAGCAAATACGTGCTTTAGATGATAAGTTGGACATTAAATTTTTAAAAATAATCACTACGGTGTTAAATTATAATATAGAATATCACCCAAATACCGTAACAAGCATTGAGTAGCTAGATGTACATTTCAAGCGCTATGCGCCCATCTTCAATAGCACAAGATAAAATTAAATAAAATACCTCTGTCACGAATCGTGATTTTGTGTGTATATATATATATATATGATATTGATATTTTGAGGATTTACATTTGTAAGATATATTATTATTGTTGGTACGATATATATATATATATAGCCGTTGTGATAAATAAAGATTCTATTCTATTAAATACCAACGTTGGCACAAAAATTGGTTGGGGTGAGGTTTGATGATATAAATTACGATGTTTTCGAATTTATCAACAATGAAGAGTTAAAAAAATTAGAACTTATGAAATTATTAGAGGATTCTGAATTAAATATAAGAGTCACCAGGAGCTAACCTTGAGTTTCGAGGAAACAACACACAAATTTTAATCGCGAATACAGAAAATATAAACAGAGAACTTGAGTTGGTTAAAAAAGTGGAAACGTATTTCACAAATATGGATCCATCATTGGAGCGTTCTATGCAGTTTAAAAGGAATTTACAAGACCGTCTAGCTGCATATCTTAAACGTCAAAGAGAACTGGAATTAAACAATGAAAAGCTGTTAAAAAATGATATTTCAACAGATAAATACACCAAGACAATAAATTCGTTGGAGAGATTCGTTGATGTTGAAAGTGAAACTGAATCTAATTTGAAAACGAACAGCTAATTGCATTGATAAGAAGACATAGAAACGTAATTCTAGACGACTCAGACAGTGACGAACGATCAACACTACAAAAGTATTTTTCGGCTTTTGTTTAACTAATTATAATTACGTGATAAATTTATAAATTTATTTCTTTTGTTGAATTTATATGAAATATAAAGTTTTGTTTACGTACATTGGTAATGTGTTCTTTTTAAAACAACAGCATGTACGTATATGCTATTTATTTAAAAAATGTCACGCTTATAGCACGATGTAGTTTCCCAAAAACTATAATAGACATCGTGTACTTCAGCCACATAATATCCATCATAAAGTAAGGCAATAACATTTGGTCTAAATGCAACAAAAATTCATATAATAGTGCTGAAAAAACTCAAAATAAAGTAGCAAAAACTTTGTATAAATTGGGCCTTCAAACTTATACCAGTGATGTGGACAAAATTACAAATAAATTACCAATTAGAAAAATAGAATACATACATTGAAGGCAGCGTATTTATCTACAAAATTTTTTTTTTTACAAAAAACGAACATCAAACTACTGTCAAACGCGGATATCCAGTCACATAAGAAGTAAAGATCACCTTCATCAACACACCCAAAACAACATGGAAAAGAAATAAACAACCTTTTTGTCCAGTATTTCCTACAATAGTAGGTAATACTTAGACGTAGAAACTTGCCATCGAATCCGAACAGAAGCTCGTCTGGTGGTAAGGCACGTTTTTATTCTCGTGAAAAGAAGCAAGCAATTGTCAGTGCGGCCCGATTGCAACGTGGTGGAAGAACTGTTGCAGGTCAATCTTTGAGCCAAAATGGGAAAAATACTTCAGATGTCCCCAAGAAGCAAATTTTCATCAATGATCATCTTTCTCCACTAAATAAAATCCTTCTACTGAAAGCGAAGCAGTTGTGCAAAGAGCATAGTTTCAAGTATGTCTGGATAAAGGATTGTAAAATTCTAGTGCGAAAGGATAATCGCACCAAAGTTTTTAGTATTCGAAGTGAGAAGGATTTACTTCGAATCGAGTAAAATATAAATTAAATACGGGACTGCACATTATTGTTATGTCATTGCCAAACAATATATCTATCATTTATCAAAACGTTCGTGGTATCCGAAGTAAGACTCCAAATTTCTTCGTCAACGCTATAAACTGTGGAGCCCAAATTATCTGCTGTACGGAGACGTGGCTGAAGGACACTGTTTGTGATGCGGAACTTTTCGATAAGCGGATGTACAATGTATATAGGCACGACAGAGACCACACGACTTCCAGTAAAAGTGATAGAGGGGGATGCATGATCGCGGTCTCTAGCGATATACTGTCCATACATAGGCCGGAGTGGTCCACCTCTAACGAAGATATCTGGGTCTCCTTAAACTCCTCATCTCGCCAATCCATTCACATTTGTTGTATATATATAGTGCCACAGGTGTCTCAAATTAAATTTAATCTATATTTCGATAACTTTGCAAATATTGTAGTCGTTCGAACGTTCATTCGCTCACACGTCTAAACGCTCGAGCAATAGCTAAGTGAAACAGAGTTCAGTTTTCGGTCCGTGTACCGAAACGTCGCATATCGCGTGCAACAGTGCCATGTCCGACCCAACGGACTCTTCAGAGGAGGATAATGGGGGCTTTACGGCCCCCAAGGTAAGAAAGAAAAGAAAACTCACAACCACAAAAAGACACGCTACCCACACACAACCACCACCTGGCGCCCAAACCCCCGTACCCACTCACAACCGATACCTAGCCCTATCAACAGACGACGAAGACGAAGAAGACGACCACGACATGCAAACGGACACCACCAAAACCAACAACAATAACTCCAACAAACCAAAAAACAACAAAAAACTACCACCGATATACGTCTATACAACAAATACGATCAAGCTAACGAAGGAAATACTGGACATAACTAAATACGACGTCATCATTAAACACAATCTGGACCATCTAACCGTCAAACCCACAGACATAATCGATGCACTTGCCATCAACAACCACCTTCTAGCAGAGGAAGTAGAGCACTTCACCTACGCCCGCAAACTCGACCGACCCGCCAAAATCATACTAAAGCCAATACCTACCGACGTCGACATCGAAGACATAAAAAACGAATTAACAAACAAACACGATCTCCCATTCCTAGCCACATCCAGACTCAGACAAAATAACAAACCGACAACCTGCATCCTCATCACACTCAGGAAAGACTTCTTAGACCAAGCCACAAAAATAAACAGACTATGCGGACTAACAATAAAAACCGAGCCATACCACAATAATAATGTTCCGCAGTGTCAAAACTGCCAAAATTTCGGCCATTCCTCGCACACTTGCCACATGTCACCAAACTGCATGAAATGTGCAGGAAAACACGCGACAAAAACATGCACCAAACCCAAGGACACTCCTGCAAAATGCTTCAACTGTAAGCAAGCCCATCCCGCACTATACAAGGGCTGCGAAGCCCTAAAAGCATACAAACGCAACCGAAATACATACTTGACAACCAAAAACCAGACTAACAGCAAGAACCACCAACAAATTCCCAGCTCCTCCACCTCCACACACAGACAGCCACAACCTGCATTACGGGTACACACACACACAACAGCAAAAACATACGCAGAAGCAGTAGCGCCCAAAAACAAACCCACAACAAATACGCATGAACCTACAACTGACAAAGACAACTCGCTAGGAGAAATCTTCGAAATCTTCACTCTCTTCAAGTCATTTGACTTCACAAAAATCAAAAATACCCTGACAAACTTAGGACAGAACCTTAAAACCAAAACTAACGCATTCGACAAAATCCTGCTAGTTGCAGAAGCCATCATAAGCTTATTCAACTAATGACAGGCACCCTCAAAATAATAACATACAACACCAACGGTCTACGAAGACAAAAATATGAACTCATTAACTACATTAACGAACACAACCCGGACATACTAATGCTTCAAGAAACATTCCTCAAACCGGACATAAACTTTACAATACCGAACTACATTACATACAGAAATGACAGAATAGGCCTCAAAGGCGGCACAGCCATACTCATCAAACGGACACTAGAACACACAGAAGTATACACACCCGAACTTAAGACAATAGAAGCAACATCCATACGAATAAATAACCTAAAACTTGTCTCCGCCTACTTGTCACCCTCGAAAACACTGGACATAACAGACCTAGAAACCCTAACAAAAGACGCACCCAGACTGATAATAGCAGGTGACCTAAACTCAAAACACTCTTCCTGGAACTGTTACCACAACAACACAAGCGGACGCCTACTATACAACCTAACACAACAAAATTCAAACTATAGGATAATCGCACCTAATTCTCCAACAAGACTAGCTACACCCGACAGCGGACAATACCCCTCAACACTCGACATTGCCGTACTTAAAAACATCAACAACAACACTAACATAAGCACACTTCCTGACCTAAACTCAGACCACCTTCCCGTCCTCTTAGAAATCGACTTCAACACAAAGCATACTGACACACACAGAAACCACAACATCAAGGACTATAACCTTGCCCTTTTCCATAATACCATGCAACACAAAACAGAACACACACCCAACACGAAAATAACAACAACACAAGACATCGACTCGTTCACTGATCTACTCACGAAACAAATTCAAGACTCTATGCGCGAATCACTTATAAACAAAAAGACAAAAATCACATCCTACTCAATCACACTTCCACCACACATAATCACACTAATAAAACAAAGAAACAAGACAAGACAAAAACACAAAGACACTAGACACCCACTACTAAAAACAAAAATCAACAAACTCACAAAACAAATCAAAGAACAAATCTCTGACTTCAGCACAAAACAATGGACAACATTCGTAGAAAACAACTCCGATAACCCATACAAACTCCCTAGAATACTCACCAAAAAGCGCTCAAGAATCCCGGCTCTGACGTTCCACAACAAAATAGCAAATTCAGACAAAGACAAAACAAACCTTCTCGCAGAATCACTCGCACAACAATTCGCACCCAACGACCTACCCGACAATAATATAAAAATAAACTGCGACACCTTCTATAACACACTCAAAAACACAGACACTATCAATGACCCCGAACCTAACCTAACCACCAACGACATAAAATTAAAAATCAAAGGACTTACAAACAAGAAAGCACCAGGACCGGACCAAATACCCAACTACATAATAAAATCCCTCCCTGAAAACACCCTAAACGCCATTACCACTCTCTACAATGCCATACTAAACTTCTCCCACTATCCAAAAGCATGGAAACAAGCCACAATCATTCCAATTCCCAAACCTAACAAACCCAAACACATCACCACGAGCTACAGACCTATCAGTCTCCTTAATACCCTATCTAAAATCCTGGACTCCATAGTACTGGACCATATCACACGACACATCCAAGAACACAACATTCTCCCGAACCACCAGTACGGCTTCAGACAACAACACTCTACAATACTACAACTCCTCCGAATCACAGACCACATACAGACGGCCTTCAACAACCAACACCACACAGCTATACTATCATTAGACGTAGAAAAAGCCTTCGATAAAATCCCACACAAAGCACTTACGTTCAAACTAATTAAACACAACTTCGACATAAAGACATGCAAACTAATACAAGATTACCTACACAATAGGACCTTTTCTGTCAAAATCAACAATACTACATCTAAACCATTTCCAATCCTTGCTGGCGAACCACAAGGATCAGCTCTCGGACCAATACTATTCAACCTGTACATCTCTGACATGCCTAATCCCTTAGACCACAGAACCATATACTCACAGTACGCTGACGACACCGCAATACTAACAACCTCCAAAAACCTGTCATTACTCACCGACTTACTTCAGAAAGAAACCACACAGATCACCGACTACTACAACAAATGGGGACTCCAAGTAAACGCCCCTAAAACAGTACTAACTCACTTCACACGTAAACTGAAATACAACGAACCGAACAAAATCAAAGTACTCAACAATTGGATTAACTGGACAGACAAACTTAAATACCTAGGACTCACACTGGACAAGAAACTAAACTTCAACACACACATCAACAACACCATCAAAAAAGCCAATTTCAAAATCTCACAACTCATTCCGATAATAACCGCCTCCTCCACCACTCAAGAACACACCATCCTACTCTACAAAACATACATACTACCAATCCTAACATATTCATCTCCTGTCTGGACTACCACAAGTAAATCCAACCTAAGAAGCCTACAAATAATACAAAACAGACTACTCAGACTAGCCACAAGACTACCAAAATACACAACCATTAAAACCCTACACCAGCAAACCGCACAGACAGACCTACAGACAAGACTTAACAAACTAAACCTGAAATTTTACAAAAACATTAAAAACATAAACAACGAAACACTAACTCGACTCACCGTACAATCAATACCCAGAACACATAAAACCTCAAGACAATTACTACAAAACCTCACACATCCTGTCATAACATAACATGACAACACAATACTAACATTAACCCACCAACCCAAAACCTACAAAACAAGCCAGGAGCGATGACTCACGCCAAACCCTATACAAACAACTAATCCAGGAGAAAGAAGCGCAAGCTTGAAACTCCATGTTACAGGTCCAACAGGTCCCCCATCACAACACGCCTATAGGTTTGTATGCTTTGTCTGCTTCTAGTTGTTGGATTGATTCATTAGCTTTGATAAGTTGCAGTTTTTGTCTTATTACGTTTTTTATGTCATTAATTTTCCTTTTCACTGCAATATCAACCTTTTTGTTGGAGTTCATTACACCAGTTACTTGTTTTATTTAACAGGTGCTCAATTGTTTATATATATATATATATATATATAGTTGATTTATCTAACAGGTAGTTGATGTGTTGAACAGGTCGAACTGTTTCACCTAACAGGTAGCTGATGTGTTGAACAGGTCGAACTGTTTCACCTAACAGGTAGCTGATGTGTTGAACAGGTAGACCTGTTTATCGTAACAGGTAGTTGATGTGTTGAACAGGTAGCTGTTTTTCATAACAGATATATATATGTGTATATATATATATATATATATATATATAATATGTGTGTGATGTCTCACATATCCCATTTACACTTCTTATATTTATATGTTTTCCTTTACGTTATAACTTTAATAAAACAATCCAATTTATTGCGATAGCGTCCTGCATTCAAATTACAATCTTTATCAATACTTAAAAACCAATATTTATCGTTGTACCAACACGATGAACAGATTTGTTTAAATTTATCGAAAGTCACATCACTGCTAGCGTGGTCTGTATAAATATGCTTTAAATTCATATCATCCTGTCGAAATATTAGTATCAAGTTTGTATTGTCTCGAATCAATTGTTTCGGAACGCGAGAGTATGTTTGACAGAGATAGAAACTATCTACGCTAGCATGTCTACCCATACTGAAATATTCTCTAATTTTCTCTTGTTGACAACAGGAAATATCATCAAAAATGAAGATACTCCCACGTTGTGCACACGCTGGTTCAATAATATCAGCATTTTCATGAAATGGAAAATACCCTATTCCTTTTATACCGTTGAGAAGTTTAGCAAGAAATGTATATTTCGGTTGATATAATGATTTTGAATATACGTATACATTTTGAAATCTTAGACCATTTTTACTGAACAACAATGTGAGCATAATATTGGTTTTTCCACAGTTACTAGGACCGCATATTATACAACGTATTGATGAAGGTAATATTTTTCCATGTCTGCCACCACCAACATTAACATCGTCATCTATAAAGTCCAAATTAATTATGGGCAATTCAATTGGTTGTTTTACAGTTTTCACATTGTTTAACATGTTTCACTCATTGGCTACTATAAATACTATAATACACACAACTTCATTACATTTATATATAAATGGTGCGATATCATACAGGTTGCGGAATTATAAATTCATTACTTGATAAACTACCATTTGAGTTACATCTAACACCTTATTATAATTTTTGTGGTCCTGGTACGAAACTAAAAGACCGTCTAGCTCGCGGAGACTCTGGCATAAATCCGCTCGACGAGCATTGCAAACAACACGACATAGCATACTCGCAATCAGCGAATATCAGTGAACGTCACAAAGCTGATAAGATTCTACAGAAGGCTGCTTGGCAACGTGTGAAGTCTAAAGACGCAAAATTTGGTGAACGGACCGGAGCCCTAGTCGTCTCCGCTGCTTTGATAGCTGCTAGGAGGGCTGTGAAAGAAGCTGGCGGTCGTCAACGAATTCGAATACCGCGCATTATTCCAATACCAAAAACCGGTGGAATATTGCCGCTAATTCCACTTTTTGCAGGTTTATCAGCTTTAGGTGCCCTTGCGGGGGGTGGAGCGGGAGTAGCTAAAGCTGTTACAGAATCTCGCGATGCCGCCGGAAAGTTGGCGGAAAATCAGCGGCATAATAGAACGATGGAGGCGATAGCGATCGGCGGCAAGAAAGGGGGCGGTCTCTACCTAAAACCATATCGAAAAGGATTTGGATTTTTCATAGAACCGAAAATGATTTGCTCAAAAAACTAATAGCCAAAGAGCTGTCAATGTCTAGACCGTTAAGCGATGTGGATTTAATAAATTTTGCTCGAAAACACCGCATTCCCCATTTTAGAGGTGTGTACATGAGAGATGAGCTGCCTTCAACAGGACCACGCTATAATGAGTGTGCAATTGTGAATATGGATATCTCTTCTGGTCCTGGAACACACTGGGCAGCTTATAGTAAACATAATAAAACGGTTCGCTACTTTGATAGCTTTGGAAATCTACCACCCGCGCTAGAATTACAACGATATCTTCATGGATGTGATATAAGATTTAATTACAATAGAGTACAAAAATTTAATACTGTTATATGCGGTCATTTATGTCTTGAATTTTTAATGAATCTATATAAATAAATGATATTTTTCTTATATGTTTTATTACTTGTATGTAATACAATCAACAACAACAACAATTATTTAAGATCATGTCACAAACATTTACTCTCAAAGGTCATTCTTCGACTATTTCACAAGACTATTTTCCACCAATTGATCTTAACGCAAGTTCAAACTATTGTTTAGGTTTAATTGGTCTACATACATATCATACAATTCCAAACATTGAAGTTGGTTGTAATAAACTCTACTATTATAAGAGTGAAGACAAAGCGTATCCTATTGTAAAAACAATTGTTATACCTACAGATTCATATGAAATAAGTGATATTGAGAAATATATTGAAAAATATCTAAGAGATGATAAAGCGAATACAGTATCAGAACGTGCTGTTGTTACTGTTGGTACTAATACTGTGAAAGAAGGAGAAGATGGAAATGATCAGAAACTATTTTCGTTAAGACCGAATAATAATACGTTAAAAGTAGAATTGCAATCGACATATACAATTGATTTAACGCCACCTGACACCATAGGGAAAATACTGGGTTACTCTGCTAGAATACTTGCTAAGGGTTCGGTACATGAATCTGACTTGCCTGTTGAAATAATCAAAGTTAGCATTATTCGAATTGAATGTAACATTGTTATGGGTGCATATTATGATAATATACCTTCGCATACTATTTTCGAATTTAGTCCAAATGTAGAACCCGGATATGCTATAAATATCGAGCCACGAAATATTTACTATTTACCAATCAATGTTTGTAAGAGTATTGACAATATAACATTACGAATACTAGATCAAGAAGGAAGACTTGTTAATTTTCGTGAAGAAGAAATTCTTATTCGACTCGAACTCAAGCGGGTATATTAACGTAAACAATATGGGAATAGACTTTGGAAATGCTATATCAACACCAGAATATGAAAATAGGTATATAAGCCCATCTAATTCAGTTCCATCCTTTATTAATAATTATCCTGATAATCAACCGATACATCGTAATCATCAGGGAAAAAACTCAACGACACTTACGATAAAGAAACAGATACTACTGTCGGCGATAAACAGACTTTTTTTGTTAGAGAACGGTTTCACAATAAGTAATAAACATATTGCAAATAAAAAGAGGAAAAACTAATGCTGTCCATATTCGACCCCATACGCTTCAGTGATAATATTGCGGGGGAACAATATCACACATATGTACCAGTATCGCAAAGTTTTGGAAATAATGATGAGATTCGCATCATTGTACAGAATCAGGATATATACTTGAATATTCATAATAGTCTGTTAACGTTTGAAGGTAAAGTAGAAGCCGATAGTATCATTACCGAAAATGATTTTCGAAAAGTAAATAACGGATATACCCATTTATTTGAAGAAATTAGTTACTTCTTAAATGGTGTTCAAGTAGATTCAGTGAGATCACCGGGGTTACTTACAACGATGAAATCCCGAGTTTCATACAGTTCAGAAGAGAGTAAATCATTGGATATTTGCGGATGGCATAGTGAATTGAAACCGATGCATACCAATTTTTTCTATAATGCTAACAGCAAAACTGGAAAATTCTTTGTTTGCTTCCCGTTAAAATTTCTGTTGGGTTTTGCAGAAGACTATAATAAAATTTTAGTGAATGCCAAACAGGAACTTGTATTATTGCGCTCTCGCACCGACATGAATGCCTATGAGTCAAAATTAAAAAATATTTCTATTCATTTGAGTAGATTTGAATGGAAAATACCACATATTACGCTAAATGATCAACAACGGTAGAAATTCTTAAATTCATTGAATGCAGATCGTCAAATGTCTATTGGTTTTAGAAAGTGGTCATATATGGAATTGCCGGCATTGAGAACTACTGACTCTGACATATGGAGCATCAAATCCACAACAAGTCTCGAGAAACCTCGCTATGTAATTGTTGGTTTCCAACAGAATCGACATGATCAATCGGAAAAGGACGTTAGCCAATTTGATCATTCAAATATTCGCAATTTGAAATTATATTTAAATGATGTATGCTTTCCCTATACAAATATGAATTTGGATTTTAAGAAATAATAACTATTTGCATGCATACTGGATGCATTGCACATTTCAATCTAGTTATTATAATAAAAAATACAATGAACCAATTTTGAATTACAAACAGTTCAAAGAAAGCCCATTATTTGTATTCGACTGTTCGAAACAATCGGATGCTGTCAAAGGTGGTACAGTTGATGCAAAGTTGGAAATCCACGCATCAGAGGTATTTAGTGAGAAGACACGAGTATGTCTCGTTATTCTGCAGGACAACTTATTCAACTACACAACGCTCTCCAATATTGTGGAGAAAATTATTTAAAAATTATTATTACTATGAATATTGTAATGTGTTTTACGATATTCCTTATATATATGTTGATCGATACAAATGCACTACCAAATCATAGTGTTCACTATGGTTTAGATGGCTCATTCAGTGTACAACATCGGTCAGCCAATGGAAGTTATGCTCATCGTGCTGAATTCAAACCAATATCTAATACAACATTCGTTTTTGACTTTAGGAAACCGAGACGACAGCGTTTACGCCAACAACAACGATTGCAACAAGAAATATCTACATCTACAAATACACCACCCCCATTCCATATAACAACCAACGGTATAACCCTCAGCAAGAATGATACTGTTCCATCAAGTGATGTTCCAATTAGCGTTGCTAAAAATATTATTTCTGTGACTCCAAAATCATATGATGATAATGTAAATTATCAAGATAACAGTAAACGTATGTCCGTTCTTTCTCTGAGAACATCAATCAACAACACTGATATCAATCATCGTTTCACATTCATAGAACAACAATTGATCACATGCCAATCGAATCTGATTGATATTCGTTCTAGAAACTCTTACTGCTCATCCGAATTTCATAATCTGCAATCAGATTTGAATGAGTGTTCGAGACAATCCAACAATTATACAACACAATTAAATCGGAAAATAGAAAATTTTAACGAGGATCTTATTGAATCACGTAAAGAACTCGGAAATTGTATGGCCATTGATATTGAACTACGAAAATAATTATCTACATGTATGAACTTAAATGATGAACAGAACCTAGACAGTATTGTACAACAAAATATTCATCACGAGCCGCCCCAAAGAGAATTGGAAAAGAAACATATTGAAATTCAGGAGGTTAGAACACAACTTGCAAATTGTATTGCTAGACGATTAGGTGCTGAAATTGAAAATAGTTTGTTAATGGGAAAACTTGAAAAATATGATGATATTAAACAAATTTTGAAATAATCGTTTGCTATGGAAACATATTCTTCTACTCATAACATTTCCACCACCATTATCAACAATAATAGTAGTAATAGTAGGAGCGGTTGCAACAACCGCGGTAGTATCAAGTTAGCAAGTGATAATAAAAGAGTTCATTTTTCCAAGGAAATTTCTGTCTGTCTAGTACCTCATGAATGTGAAAGTCGAAAAGCGGTATTTAACGAACTAGACAAATATAGATTTGCAAACCGAATCAAACATTTAGAGACGTTATTCGAGCGGGTTGTCTTGAGAACACATCAAACACCTCCATCATGAGTGTTCTTGCCGCCGATATACAAGGATTCTTCGTGAATAGTCTATTTGAAGCAAAGGAATTGTCGCTAACATTCGATGGAAACGTAGTATATACATATCTTATCAAACCATGTTTTCAATTTGCCCAGTTAGCTGCAACGGAACGTCGAACAATTGCATGGTTGGAGAAAAATCATCATGCCATACGTTACTCAGATGGATATATGGATGCATATTCAATATGTGACATTCTCAATGATATTCTTCAGCATACTTCTATTAAAACTATATTTATGAAAGGTAGTGCAAAAGTTGGGTTTCTTAAGAAGTTTATAAATCCCGATGGTGACATTAGAATTATAAATCTAGAGAGTGAATCTAATTGCGTTCTTTTAGACAAATCTTATCATAATTGTATATATCATAAGAAAAGTTATGCATATTGTGCAGCGGTAAATGTAAAAAAGTTATATTCATATATTACAAATAATAACTTATTAAATGTTTAAATATATTTATATATATATATATATTATATTATATTATATATTTAATATAGTAAATAAAATGAAATGATAACAAGAACTCTATTCTTTTAATGTCTATTTCTCAAGTTCCTATATTATTAAGAAGCGTTAAATGATTAACCCCACCCCACATATCTGATACATGATGGTGAACTATAAAGAAGCATATAACTACTTAAATACTATCAGTATTCATTGATAATATAAATAGTAAGCGTCATGTTTAATCCAATATATAAAAAATATATTTCATATATATATCGTTTATCAACATTCACACGATGGTACAAGTTGAATGGGAACATTCAAGATCCAATAAAATTAGCTGAGGCAGGGTTTATTTATCTTGGAATTAAGGATGAGTGTATATGTTTCAATTGTGGCGTGGTATTATCAGAGTGGAAAATCGATGATGATCCGATTAAGGAACATATTAAATGGGTTCCAAATTGTGCATTTATGGAGATGATTACAAATACAACACCTTTAATACCAGCTTTATAAAAGTCTAAAACTACTAATACATCCAAGGAAACTTCTTTCAATGCGAATTTAATATGTGAAAAGCATAAAGAGCACATATGCGAAAATAAGAAATGTTTATCGAATAGCTATTTATAATTATTAATAGCTATAATTTTACGAGTCTTTCATTAGTATATGATATGGTATTATCTTGTTCATCGTTTTTATTTTTCACTTTATCACCAATGTCTTTTTGAATTTTCAATAAAATTTTATTCATGTCTTTTTTAATTTCACTAATAGTTGAATTCAATGTTCTCAGAATAGTTTCACTCATATCATGAATTTTTGCATGAACAAATTGCACCGTTGTTGCATCCTCTTGGTCTGTGGGAACTGCCGATTTACGCAAACGTTTTCCCCCTATGTCAAAATCACCATTGCTCGTTAGTATAAATCCAATACCAGCTTTTCCTCGTTTACCCATTTGTGGAGGTTTTTGTTGACCAAACTTGGCACCACTGCATCTTCCGAATTTATCAATGCTCATGTTATTACTTCACAATGATTCTCCTTCAATTGAATGTGCCGATGTGGTTGTTACAGTACTTATAATTAATCATCTTCCAAAATAATAATGTTATTCAAAATATGTGCAGTAGCTATATCACGTTTTAATTGCTTTTCATGATAATATACAATCTCGAGCATGCAAGCCACATTCTCATTATAAAAAGGTGTACTAAGAACTTGATATATCTGATTTTCATTCTGTAGCATGGATTTTATTGCATTCATTATATCGGTTGTTGTAGCAGCAGCAGCACAGTAAGTCAATACACCATGAATCAGTTGATCATAGAATTCGTAAAAGCGTAAATTCTCGAGCAAACGTAATCTGGCATCAACAAGACTTAACATGCATTGTAATTTCTTATACGTATTTTTAGTCAAGCACACCTTAAGCACATTATTAGAAGTAATGCCAACTATCGGCTTATTATGCTTCTCATCTAAGAACATATCCAGATATGTATTTTCACTAATTCTATGTTTAATTACATTTTTTATATCACCCCCAAGTTCGCAGCGACATTTCTTACAGCTTAAATTATTACTGTTCATTATAAAAAATTGTGTAATATCCTCGTTAAAACAAGTGAAGTTAATCCATTCCTCACGAGAAAACGTTATGCACTTGTTCTTTTGATTTGACCCAAGCTTCACACATGGTTCAAATTTTCTAGCTACACTATATCCAACTGATACGTGTTGATTTCGAATTAAACGTAGCGATTGTTCATTTATCAAATATATTTCTTGTTGCACTTCTATTTGAGTCGAATTTTGAAGAAGATTTTCTAGATATTTGCCATTTTCACACATGATTGCGTCTATATAGAGTACTGTTCAATTTTATATTCATGTCTATGCACATCATTAACACTTTCCTTAGTTTAGAACAATTACGTTACGTTGTGAGTTATTATCAATCCTTATCATTGTTGCGGTTTTCATCGATTAGCATAATTTTACATAATTTCATCTAAACCGCAATAGTTGATACATACAATATTATTTAACATTTCTTTACTATATTTATATGTAGTACCTTAAGTGGCGCTCAACTTATCAATCCTTATCACCGTTGCGGTTTGCACATACACACACAAAATACACTGATATATACACACAGACACTATACAGCGTATCAAATAAAATATAAATACTTATAAACCTATAATTTACCACGAATACACCGTACCATTTCAAATACATACAATTTTTCATATGAACATAACCTCACTCCCCCCTCACAATTGCACAATACCCCAAACATACCTATGCACCCATCTTTACATAATTTTCTCGACACCCTGTAACAATAATAAAAATTCGAAAATTACAGTTTTCTGCATTATCGACATTTGCGGTTTGCACACACACGCACACACGCACACACCTACACACTCACACACAATACAGGGTGTCCAATAAAAGTAAACACAAATAAATATCCCCCACACCCCTTCACCTCTCGGAATACATACAATTTCACACCTACACTACCCCACCACCCCGCACACATATTTCATATGCACACCCTGTATATCACTCGGAACACTTTTTACTACTTTTTTTTGACACCCTGTATGAATGGGTAGATTGAAATTTTCAAACGGAAGTCAATGCTTTTCTTATGGCTATTATTTGCGGTTAGCGCCACTTTTACCCTACTCAGGGTGTTAGTAATTATTTTATAAAATTCCTTGTTTAATTTTGTAAATCTTATTAATATAGTCATTCCTGGACTTGTTTATTAGGTTTTTAACTGAGTTGGACCAGCGGCGATAGGTATCGTAATGTTCGGCTGTTCTTGTGAAATATTTTTTTTATTAATCTATATTAATTTATATAATAAATATTTCCGGTTAGAGTAAATGTTTGTGACATAATAATCAGTTGCTTAGAAACTTCAAATACAAATGACCACAATTGAATAAATTATCTTTCCGAAGTCTAGCTTGATTATAGAATATCTGACTACCTCTAAAGTAACTAATCACTTCCTTTGGTGGTTGAAGACTGCCAAAACTATCGAAATAGCTAACATGATTACCATTCTTTTTATACGCTACCCAATGAGAACCGGGTCCTTTCATGGAATCCATGTTGATTATCCCAAATTCGTTGTACAATGGCGTAAGTGACACTTTGTCTCTTATAAATACACCTCTGAAATAAGGTATAGATTTTGCAAACTTTTCCAACTCCAAATTAAAGAGAGTATGATTAGGTAGTCGATTTATTAGTTTTTCAACTAGAGCCCGAGACCAGTTTTGTATGGTTTTAGATAGAGCTCCTTTCCACTTCGCAATGCAACCGCTTCCATCATTTTATTATGTGTCTGGGATTCTTTTAGATTTTCAACCGCAGCCTTTGAATCACCATTTGCTTTCGCAACACCGGATGCTCCACCTGTTAATGCCCCCAGAGCGCTAAGACCAGCGAATATAGGCATAAGTGGAAGTATGTCACCGCGTTTTGGAATCGGAATAATTCTAGGTTTTTTCACTTTTCTCTTACCGCCAGCCTTTTTAATAGCTAGCCTAGCTGATGAAAGAGGAGTCGTAGATGCAGATTTTACAGTCGATATTTTACCACCTCTAATTGCTTTTCTGGCAATTGCGAGTATGGTGCGCGCATGCGATAGCCTTTTCTTCTTCTCCTTATTCCTGACCCAGTTTTACACTTCACAGCCATTCCTGCTGATACAGATAGTGCGCCGACTCTCTTTCCCAAAGAAGCGTCTTTTGATTTAACTCTATTCCAGACAGCCCCTTGTAAAGCTAAATCAGCTTTATGACGTTCACCAATATCTTTGGTGAACGTCATAAAGCAAGACAAAACAAGATAAGATAAGGTACAAAACAAGACATTGCTCTTTCAATTCTAAACTTGGATGAGTGCTTTTCGGACTGCAATAGTGATTCGTTAAAGACTAGTCATCATGGAAAACTGTTACCTCACACAATAAGAGCGATAATTAGTGGTCCTTCCGGGTGTGGAAAATCAAATGTTATGATTTTGCATATTGCATATTTGCATGCTTTTTTTTGCATATGGTAGACATAAGTATATTAATTCATTCTATCTCTGTCAGACTTATAGTCAAATTCCAAAGATATTGATTTGAGATAATTCTAACATGATCTGTGTCTTTAAACAGGATGTTTTAAATTTAAAACATGTGTGAAACGATCATGTGAATAATGATATGAGTTTTGATACATTTAAACATATGTCTAAATGGTGCTAGCTGCAAAAATATGGATTTTTGACAATTGTAAAAGATGCTGACATTACGTCAGGCCGTTATCGCTGCGGAATTGATCAATATATAAGTCAATTTGAAGGTAACAAGTAATGAGTATAAAGTGAATAAACACTGCGTATGCAACTACTACTATTATAACTACAAACTATTCATTCAAATAAGAGATTATTTCAACGGAAGCGTGGAAATCTGCAGCACCAGAAGAAACACCTGATGAAAAAAAGGAACATCGACATTCCATTTTCAAACGATTAATTGACGTTAAGAAACCAATTAGAAAGAATGCCATTAGAATGGGCCGGTCTGAAGATGAAATTTTGAAGAAAACCTATAAACCTATTATTGAACCGTATTAGCCATAATAAAAAAAATACAGAAATATGAATATTAAAGTAGAGCAATTGAAATCGGGGGATTCCAAATATGATCAAGATGTAAAAGATGTAAAAGATGCTAGTATGGTTACATCACCAAAAAGACGAAGTTATTGGGATACATCTATACAACATATGCCCATCGAAAATCTCAACGATGATGAAGTATTTGAAATAGAAGAAGAAAAAAAGAAGAACCACATGCAGGAATTGATTCGTCCGAAAATGTGAATGATTTTGAAAGAGATCGAGAAAAAATAAGGAGAAGTATGGGTCAATCACATCCGGCAGCCATTCAAGAATACCTGGAATCGTATCATCCTTTACCTAGACAATATATCAACGCGTTAATGTATGATACAAGTGACTACGATATGACCAGACGTTTTTCAAATTAAGAATTGGTGACTCTGAAATACAACTATTTGGATAGGATTTGATGATTGAAGGAAAACTGTATCCTGGCTGAGGGATTATATGATTTATTGTTTCTAAGACTCAAAACCAATATATACGACAATGAGTTGTAATTATATAGATATTTTAAAAATGATCACTACGGTGTTAAATTATAGTATAGAATATCACCCAAATACCGTAACTTAAAGCATTAAGCAGCTAGATGTACATTTCAAGGGCTATGCCCCCATCTTCTGTAGCATAAGATAAAACTAAATAAAATACCTCTGTCGCGAATCGTAAGATTGATATACTATTAACAATAACAATTAACGAAACTAACAAGTAATAGCAAAAAACATTGGTTTGTGAGGATAAAATAACCAAAAATAAATAAATAAATAAAATTGAAATAAATGTAAAAATAGTTTTTATTAAATAAATTAAATAGACAAGATGAAATTGGGCCTGAATCTAAATTCTTTAAAATTGATTTAGATTTATGCATGTATATACTTGCAGAAGCATTTAACTCAGAATAATTCAAAACGCTTTTAAGTAATTTAAGTGGACTAATTTGAATAGCATGACCTGATTCAAAAATATGCTGGGCTACAGTACTTTTATCTTTTCTATTTAATCTGAAATGAGCTAAATGCTCCTTAAATCTAGTTTCAATGGGTCTACGTATTTGTCCTATATATACTTTAGGACAACTAGAACAAGATCTTTCATAAATACCCGATTTTTTATTGAAATCAATCAAATCTTTGGGATTTCATAGAAAATTAGCAAGACTATTAGAAGTATTATATTTACTTTAAAATTATATTTATTTAAACTACTATCTAAACCAGGTGCAATTATAGGATCAAATGGTAATTTAACAAATTTTGGATTTTTATTTCGATAGTTTCGCTGTAAAAAAATCTTTAGAATTCATTAATACTGTTAAAGATCTAACACTATGAAATAATGAAATACTTATTTCATTTGATGTTTGCTCATTATTTCCAAGTGTTCAAGTGATAACAAGTAGTATAATAACGAAATTTTGTGTATAGAATAAGAATTACGGGAAGCTGTTCTAATTTTATAATGAGTATCGATAAGTTTGGTAGATACTCTCTAGACCACCACCACCATTATAATTTTACATCGTCCAATAACTCTGTGGTGAAAAGGAATAAAGGATTTTCTCTTACGTCCGATATAGACATATGGTGATATAGACATTCAACAGAAAATATTGAAGAATGTTGGTACACCTTTAGATAATAATGACGCTATTAGTTTGTTTTGTATGAACAATCTCAAAGATCGGAATAAACATGATATAGATGAGACGATTGATAAAAGGCACGAAAATTGGTGTTTCCGAATCTCTGACACCGTCGAGGGCTCAGGTGCTAAAGTCAGTAAAAAACACCTTCACCACATCATCGACTTGGACAGCTGATGGGAGAATTTTCATTCTGATGGATGACTGTGAGAAGCTGATGGTCCGAAACAAGAAAGATTTCGATAACATTTGCGGGGAATATGGTATTACTATAAATGACACTGAAGCTGTACCTGTATTGCAGCAATCAAAAACGGATAATCGTCTCAAGAAATTATAATAATTTATCGTGTGCTATTGAGTTTCGATTAATCTAAATATTCACATTTAATAGCATATTGTAATGTTTTCAAACTATATGGCCCCTCATTTCCATATGTGAACTTCGTCTATAATTTGGGTTTATTGTTATTGATTATTGATTGCATTAGTGTTGAGAGGGATATATTGCCATATTTTGAGCATAGAATTATATAATACATAGTTTCTGGACATTTGTATTAAACTTAATTGGATTGATGAACATTGCACATTTTAATATTCGCTCTATATTTAGAGGATTCGCAGAATTCAAAGAACATATTGTGAATTTCAATTATGATATAATTGGTATTACGGAAACATGGTTATCAGAAAATCAATTGACGCATCATTTTTCGATTGATGGTTATAATCTAGTCAGGATGGATAGAGCATGCAGAGGTGGGCGAGTAGTATTGTACATTAAAATTAACCTTGATTATAATATCATCAAAACTATTAAGAACATTTCGAATTTAGAACAACTCTGGATCAAGGTAAAAATTAAGAAAACTATATTCATAGTGAGTGATATACCGGGCCCCTAATATTAGTGCTGGCGATTTCTTAAGTGATCTAGAAGATACATTTTCATTTGCATCGTCATTAGGTGATAAATTTGTATGTGTTGCAGATTTTAATATTAATTTATTAAATAATACCAATAATATAACACTACATTTTCTGGCAATTCTTAATTCTCTGTCTTTAATTCAAGTAATTACAGAACCCACGCGAATTTCAGCTGCTAGCCAGGCTTTAATTGATTTCATCATAATAAATAAAGAAGCAATCGTTTCTGATTCGGGTTGTCGTGTACTGCACAATGTATCAGATCATTTCTTAGTTTTCACTAGATTAGAGCAATCTCACTCCTTCAAAGAACCAATTTACAAAACTACATGGAATTACAAAAATATAAATCTATATTATTTTTATAAGCACTTATCACTTATCAATTGGTCTCATATATGTTATGGCACCACAACCGCTGAAGTGAGCAGTTAATATTAGATATAAGAGGATGACACCTGTACAATAGTTCAGTTATAATCTTATAGCTTAGCGCATTAGATAACTCCGTTGTAATTTACCATACGTGTATTAGACAACGCTTTTTATAATATTCTTTAATTAAATCACAATCAAATGTTGTGTAATTATAAAATAAAATAAAACTTTTTAAAAACAGATTCAGTCGAACCAGAATCTTAATTTATATACTCCTTTCATGACATCGATAGTATGATCGAGTTTGTTAATGATAATATTTTATATTTACTAAATTTGTTTGCTCCTTTAAAAACAACTCGTATAACTAAACGCCCTGCTCCATGGCTTACAGAGAATTAAAAATTCATGCTGTCGCTGAGGGATAAAGCATCAAACGAATTTAAATCCACTAAAATTATTACACACTGGAATTATTACAAACAACTAAGAAATTTAACTAACCGAACTATTATCTTCGAAAAAAAAGCTTATATGGAAGTACATATTAGAAATCGAAATGGCAATATGTGGAGAATTAAAAAAAATAAATGTAATTAATAACAACAGTTCTAATTTGCCGTCAAACCTATCTAATGTGGATTCAATCAATCTTTTTTTTTGGATAATGTTTCCATTCATAATGATAATGATATCGTCTACTATTATAATGCTAATGTTAAGAGGGACTTTCCAACAAAACTTGAATTTCAATACACCACGGATGAACAAGTTATGAGAATATTATCTACTATCAAGTCGAACAGTACTGGTGTAGATGATATCAACTTACAAACATTGTTGTGTATTTTGTATTTATACATTCTGTATTTCCAAATCAGTGGAAACGAGCGATTGTAATACCTATACCTAAAGTTAAAGCTCCATCTGATTTTAAAGACTTGCGACCAGTTAGCATATTACCTCCATTTTCAAAAAATTTTGAAAAGGTAATTCATGAGCAAATAATTCTCCACTTATATGTCTACAATCTTTTACCTGAAAAGCAATCCGGTTTCCGCACAGGTCACAGCTGCGCAACGGCACTAATCGAAATTACTGATACTATTCTCCGAACCACAGATGAACACGAATTAACTAGTGTAATATTGTTAGATTTCAATAAAGCCTTTGATACTATATCACATTGATTGGTATTTTATATTATCTGGGCTTTCACCTGAACGCTGTGAATTTAATCAAAAAATATTTATGTGATCGATCGCAGTGTGTTACAGTAAATGGCAAAACATCTCAATTTTTGAATCTGAGAGGTGGGGTTCCGTAAGGTTCCATTTGGCTCTTATTATTTTTTCAATGTATACGTCAGAATTGGGTTCCACATTGCGATTCTGTTCCACACACTTTTATGCGGATGATACGCATTTATTACATCACTCCAAGGCGGAAGAAATCTTACTTGCAGATCAAGTTATCAGGAATGATGTTGAAACGTTAATTAACTTCTCTAAAAAAACATTCCTTAAATATCAATTCCAAGAAGTCTAATTTTAAGTCTTTAAACTAATTTATTCACATCGGCAGATTTTAAATACTTACTCCAAAAAGTTATTATGCGACTCTTTAGTCTTGGGTCACCTTAACTACTGTGACACCTTATATGGAACCTGTATTGATTTTACTACGGCCAGAAGAATACAAACTGTTCAAAATTCGTGTCTACGTTTAATATTTGGTATCCGACGTAGAGAACACATTTCCTATAAATTGAAAGAGATTGGGTGGCTAAATATGCACTATAGACGTACTTTACATTCGGCTTGTCTTTACCATAAAATTATTTCAAATAAATTACCTTCCTACTTATATAATAAAATCAGATTTCGGTCTGACGTACATAACATTAATATTAGAAATAAAGGAATAATTACTGCTCCTATACATAATACTGCTATGTTTCAGCGAAGTTACTCTTACAACATATCAAAATTGTACAATGCTATTCCCTCAGTTCTTAAATCTTTACCCAACAATTTATTCAGAAGTCGGTTGCGTGTTTTCTTGCTGAATAAACAGTAATAATTTATGTCAGCTAATTAATTAATTAATTAATTCATGTTTGTACAGCTATATTTCATGTTAATTGAACTTAATGGAATTAAATCAGATTTCCTGTGTCTTAGTATCATTTATTGTCTTTCATTTTTCTTAATGTTATTTGTTGTTCATCACTACCATTGTTATTATTCTGTTCCACATGAATATATTAATACTATATGTTCATGTGTCCTAATCCTGTGCATATATTGTATGTCCACAAATCAATGCCAATATATACGTTCTTCATAATTGATTCTTTTTCATTTTCTTTTTAACAAATTCTCAAATGGTCAAGGTTAAGTGAAAGAGCAGAACCTCCAGTTCCGATTGGAGGCCTGAACTTCGCCTTGGGTTTTTGGCAGAATCTTCTACAATTATTTTTTCATTTTGTATGTATTCAGTTTTTTATTTTTACTTTTTATATCTTATTTTCAATTTTTGTATTTTCTGGCACGTATATTAATGTATTTATTTATTTCTGTCAGAATAAAGACTTTATTATTATTATAATTTTTTTTATTATAAGATTTCGATTATTCAGAACATGGATAGTCAATTGAACATCCTTTCCCAAAACCGAAGAGGATATAATAAAGATTAAGAGCGATGTTAAGTCTGCGCTAGAAATAGGATCGAAATTCATGGAAAAAGATCTAAAGTTTCAGCAAAATGAAGTAGGCCGACTGGATAGATCGAGACCAGCACACCTAAACGGCTTAATGAACAAGATTGCGCTATACATCAACTTGAAACCATTCCAAAGAATCAACTGCCTAGGATTGACAAAATATATGAAGATATTTATTAGATTAACCAGAAAACACCAAAGCTCCAGAAGGAAATAACTAGAATCGATGAGCTATATAATAATCTGTACCAAATTGACAGAAGGACTCCCAAAGTAAAGACACAAGCAACATGAACTGAGTGTCTTTTGAGGGTTCATTATGAAGTGGATGGAAAAATATTCCTCTTCATATTTCCGCTGCATATCTGCGTATGACTGTAACGTGGCCAGTTTCTTTTCGATATTCAATACATCACTATCCTTGGAATTTGACGTCAACAGTTTCGCTAAGCATGTCAGGATGCACCCAGTAGTTAAAGCGATGTTATTCGCTTTACATCAATACAAGCACAGATTGATAGCGTGACTCACACGATACGTTACAGGTGATAATGCCTAGCGAGTGTCGGTTAATCCTTTTGATACAAACAGAAAATTCCACTGGCATGGTGAAATTAAGTAAAATATTCACTAAAATGCACAAAACTCACAAACTCTTAATATTATTGATCGACCGCTTCACTAATTATACGTAAAAGGAAAGTATAGTGTTCTAAACCGTTCTATTAAGATTTGGGCAATTTCCAAAATATTTACAACAATGTGGATAGACATTCAACTATAAACGAAAGATGTTGTCAATTACGTAACCGCGGACGAATTTCAGAATATTCTAAACGCATTTGTCTGTTACTATGTTGTAGCACAAATTATTCATAAGTTGGGGATTTGTTACATAGCACAACGAACAAATAGTTTTCATGAATAAAAAATAATTTCCCGATGATTTTGAATTCATGATAACTAAATTAGTAGCAATAAATACTTTTGTTACTAATTATAATAAATTATCGTTTTGACCGTTCCATTGCAGTAAGTTGCATTATCGCGCTAGTGCTCGAAGAAATGGCGCAGTACCTTACATTTAACACAATTTACTAATTTGTAGATAACTTATATTATTGTTAAATAGTTAGTTTATATTGCAAAACAATATTGCAACATATTGAGGAAAATTGATGGTTTTTCAGACATTCGCAAACATCGTGCTAACAGCAATGTTTTATAGACATTACAGCAGCACATGATAATGTACATTTGGGTATATTGGCAACTACATTATAAAATGCCACAAATTTACAATAAAAACATTTTTAATGATAGATGCGGTCTTTCTACTAATATAAACATATATTAGAGTAAAGAAGACGACCACAACCAAGAGGAACCGATATTCAAAAAAATATTACCTTTCTGATCAAATATATAACCCAATTCATTCTTTGAAAAACGAAATATTTTAGATGTCTTCGAAATGGTGATGCAATATTCCCATAAAAGAATTGAAATTAGAATTTTAAAAGCCGTACCAATATATCTAATGGAAAGATTTCATAATACGAATACATCCTCAACAAACCATTCGCTAACAATCCCAGCACTGTATCGTTTTCCTTGACTCGCAAAATATAACTTTGATTTAGACTTGTGCAATCACAAACTAAAGACATTATAAACGAATAATTAATTGCAACTGTCTGAATTCTAGTCATAATGGGACCGAAGCTCGTTGCTAGATTATCTTATTTATTCAATTTAAGATACTAATTTTCCGAAAACCTTTCATCGATAATTCTTACAAAAACCATCACAAACAAGATGAAATTGTAGAAAGTTAGCACCTGTATAGACATTACGAATTGTTTGACAACCAACACTACCAATCAACTATGCAAACTTTCATATTTGGGAAATTTTCACACAACATCCACGGCACGGCAAAAAAAATCCTTTCTACCAAAAAACCTTGCGATAGTGGGATTCGAACACATGACATCCAGTGCGTTAGTATTCGTCCTAACAATGATTTCTTCTATACCACGATGGCTCCCTTTTATTTCATAATCACCCCTTCTATGATGAATTTGATGATAGTTCACCTGGTCCACTATGTCCACTAAATGTGGCACAATTTTCTTGCCATCAAATTTGATTGTTTTCCGATTCCATTATTATTCGCTTGCATTCATAAATTCGGAACCGGAGCTGATGTCTGATACTTCCTGTTGATATTGGACCGTATATTAATTGATTACGACCAACATATCAAGCAAGTTACACAAATGGTCATGGTTGGGCGATTCACAACATCTATGTTGATGTTTATCTTATCCAAAAGACCCTCCGTGTGATTCAAACACACGATCTCGTGTGCGTTGATATTCGTCCTAACGATGAATGATATCGGCCACACCCAAAGTGATCTCCATTCTTAACTACGTCTTCTTGATGAACTTGACGATAATGCTCCTGGTATTATAATTGTGGTACTTCGGCATTGATGGTTTTTGGAGCTTGTTGGTCACTTCATTCGATAGTTTCTTTTAATAAAAATTCACTTGTCATGAAATATGACTTTTACTGATTCAATAATTAACAGTATATACGTTCATAGAATCGAACACGTTTTGCAGATCGGCGCCCTTTTTAATATTGAACATAACACCAAAAATCCAGTAAGAGGGGAGTAGAGCAGTGTCACTCTGCAGACGCTAGGGTAATCATTCTGTTCATACATAATTAACATCAAAAACTATAATCGTTAATGCGTCAAATACCATACCACCAATAAACTTAAACCGCAAATTATATACCGCGAAATAATATATTTTCTTTGGAACGCCTGTCATTTTCTATAAAAGAATGTACTTTATCAATGACGATGTATATATAGATATTGCAAGTACATATAAAAGAGAGAATCAGAAGGGATCACATTTCCACAAATTTCATAGGCCAGGAAGTGCTGCACTCTGTTGGTGATATATAGATCGTGGTTGTGTTGAAATATTTGTTATCTTGGTTATATCTTGCTTGAATGCATTTATTATATAATCTAATCATTTTTTACAATGGATAAGTTTGGAAGAAGTTTAAAAATAAAATCAAAGATTGATATGATGAAAATGCGTGGACCTGTTGGAGTTGGTTTTAAACTTACTGAAGAAGGGCATTATAGATAGATAGACTTTATTGATGCTTTAAATTTTTACAAATTTTTGCACACGTCAACACAGTATGAACAAATAGAATAAATAGAGTTAAAGAATATTTTTACAATACAGTTAAGGAATATTATTACAATTGTAATTTAGGAATTCCTCAATGGAGTAGAAAGTCTTCTTATATAAAATTTTCTGATCATAATTTTGAAGTGCTTATAATCTAAATCTTTAAATTGTTTTGGCATTTTATTGTAGAATTTACGACTCCAATAATTTGGCCTATTCATGGTTATCGATAGTCTACATTGTGGCAAACACAGATGCTCATTTGTTCTAGTATTATGGTCATGAACACAGTTTTGTTTATTTATAACGTGGTAGTTCTTGTGTACATACAACAGACATCCCATGATACAAATACAAGGAAATGTTAAAATATCCAACCCAATGAATTGATCTCTGCAATCGTCCCTATATCCAATATTAGCAATGATACGTATACAGCGCCTCTGTTGAGCGAATATTCTATGGCGTGAGGAGGAATTTCCCCAAAGTAATACACAGTAACTTATAGCCGATTGACAGTAACCATAATAAACACATTTTAATATGTAACCCGATACTGATTGGGAAAGCAATCTTAATAAGTAGGCAAAACGACAAAGTTTCTTCGATAAGACATTTCCATGTACTTTCCAGTTCAACGTTCGATCCAATATAACACCAAGAAAAGTCGTATGCGTGAGGTTTACATTGGGCATAGGCCTAAGTGTGAGGATCATTTCCTGAGTTTTTGAGATATGTAGGCTCATTTTGTTGGTATCATCCGCAAAAAGAATCAATTTTGTATTGTTTAAAGCATTTGGAATATCGTTTTCGTTTAGTTAGAGAGTCCGCAATCCTAAAGATTGGTTGGAAACAGCACGCCATGCCGATCTATCCTGAGCTAATCCCTTCATCTCCCTATAGCTATTCATCTCAACGTCTTCAACTATCTGACTCACATACTCCAATCTAGGCCTACCTACCCCTCTCTTTCCCTCCACTCTACCTTCTATGATCAATTGCATAATCCCCCCATGCCTAAGAATATGCCCTACTAATCTGTCTCTCCTACGTTGTAACACTCTCCAAATACTTCTCTTCTCCCCTACTAACTCTAGTACAGCTTCATTTGTTACTTTATCTTCCCAACCAATCCTCATCATCCTCCTATAACACCACATTTCAAGTGCTTCTAATCTACGCTTCTCTTCCTTTCCTATAGTCCACGCCTCACACCCGTACAGTGCTACACTCCAAACATATACCTTCAGTAATCTTTTTCTAATACCCAAGTCAATATTTGATCTTAAAATCTGTTCTTTTTCTACGAATGCCTTCCTACCCTGTGCTATCCTACACTTTATATCTACCTTGCTTCGATTATCTTTTGTGATTCTACTGCCTAAATAACAAAAATCTGACACTTCTTCGAAATGAATATTTATATATATATATTCCTCTTCGTTTTCGTATATGAGAAAAAGAAGAGGACCCAGAATAGATCCCTGAGGAACTCCGTATTTGACATATTGCAATTTGAGGTCTTTTGGAAAGATAAGAGTCAATGAGTTGTATACTATTGGTACTAAAATTATAGTATGGTAGTTTATCAAGCAGTATATATTTCTGCACACAGTCGAAAGCTTTGGTAAGGTCGACGAAAACAGAAAATACATAATGACCGTATTCAAAACATTCAAACGGATTATTTATAAAAGTATTAATAGCGTCTTTTGTTGCTAAACCTTTCCTGAATCCAAACTGGCTGTTGGTAAATAAATTATTGACTTCGAAGTAATTGCTAATTTTTTTACTAAGACATTTTTCAAATATTTTAGAAAGCGCCGGTAGCAACGAGATTGGTCTAAAGTTTGATACAATGCTAATTTCTCCCTTTTTACGTATTGGGATAACGCATGCAATCTTTAGTGTATTATATTATATTAAACTCAACCTAGACCGTCACCAGCAATGCTTTCATTTAGAGGGCTTAGGTTCATCTAAAACAAACGTATCCGCCGAGGTCACTACCACCATTCGCAGCCAACAATAAAAACTATCATCGTGACTTAGACTTTGTAGTATTACCAAAGATAACAAGTCCGAAGCCTGCGGTCACTGTTCAATGGAATTGTTTATAAATTCCCGCTAACATAAAGCTAGCCGACCCTATGTTCAATGAATCTCAGGCCGTCGATGTACTTTTAAGTGCGGAGGTTATACACGAATTAAATGAAAGTGGGGTGATTCATGTGAATAAGTGCGGTGCTAGTGTGATGAATACAATACTTGGTTGGACAATATCAGGTAAATGCTCTACTTTACCCAGCAACTATAGCACGTTGCACATTTCAAACAAAGACTTAGACAACCAATTAAAGCGATTTTGGGAAATAGAAACCGTCCCTTATATTATTAAACCCCAAGAATCTATAAGTGAAACGCATTTAAAAAATATGACTCGTCGCGACGTTGACGGTAGATTTATAGTCAGTTTGCCCTTCAACGAAAGGTTATCCAAACTCGGAAGTACGATCGATCTTGCTAATATACAAGTTCATTCTCTCGAACGTCGCTTTCAGCGAAATCCCATATTACATGAACAATATTCAAGTAATTTACAAGAGTATATCGATCGCGGTTACATGACGCTGTGTGAAAGTGATGATACGCGATGGATACTATTTGCCACACCATGAGGTTTTTAAGACCACGTCAACCTCCACAAAGTGCCGGGTAATTTTTAACACGAGTGCTAAATCTGCAAATGGTGTATCTCTCAATGATACGTTGCACGTGGGACCAGTAATACAAGATAATTTGTATGACATTCTAGTGCGATTTCGTAAACATGTAATTGTTTTAACTTCAGATATACAATGTATGTACCTCCAAGTGTTAATGACACTGGAACACCGAAAATATCAGAAAATTCTGTGGCGCTCATCTCCTGAAAATGACCTGAAAACTTACACACTAAACATGGTAACTTTTGTTGAAGCCAGTGCTCCATTCACGGCAACGCGATATCTAAGTCAATTAGGTCATATCGTGCGCAATGATTTACCTAACGTGGCGCGATTTATATTAAACGATTTTTAAGTAGACGATTGTCTTACAGGTTGCAATACTATTAGCGAAGCTCATATATTAAAACGTCATCTAATTAACGTCCCAAAACGCGGTCAATTCAACCTAACAAAGTGACGTTCTAATGTCCCTGAATTGTCCAATGAATCCGCTGACACAATTATTAGTTTAAGCGACGCACATATGAACACGCTCGGATTAATGTGGAATTATCAATCCGACACGTTACATTTTCTGTTAAATTTTGATAATTTATCGTGTAACAAAACGAACAATTACCTCAGACGCATGCAAATTGTTTGATCCTCTCGGTCTAGGTGTCCCGGTAATTATAACTGCTAAAATAATCATGCAGGATTTGTGGAAACTGAAACTCAATTGGGACGATCCTATTCCCACAGATATTAATGTTAAGTGGAGCTCTTATAAAACTGCCTTACGTAATCTTTATCTCATTAAAATACCTCGATGTGTTGTTCATAATTCATTATCGAGACAAATTGAATTACATGGCTTTTGCGACTCATCGATTAGAGTTTATGGTGCTTCGTTATACCTACGAACAATTAGTAGTAACAATGTAGTGACCATGCGACTCTTATGTTCAAAATCTCTTGTGTCGCCCACCAAACTAATTAGTGTACCCCGCCTCGAGTAATCTGGTGCAATGTTACTTGCGGAACTAATCAAGTGCACAATTAATGCGATTCAAACGCAAATAAATCGCGTAACTCTGTGGACAAACTCCACAATCGTGTTGCAGTGGATAGCCGGACAATCGAGTGAGTTTAACACGTTTGTCGGAAATCGAATCGGGCGCATTCAAGATTTAACCGCGGATTATCAGGGGTGACATGTACGAACTAATGACAATCTCGCGGACATATTATCTCGCGGAGTGTCTCCTGTTGATTTATCAACAAGTTCTCTTTGGTGGAGTGTTCCTGATTCCCTATCACAGCGTGAATCTATATGGCCTTCTACAGAATTCCCTATAATCGAACGGCTACCAGAACAGCGAATTTCGCTAGCGACCGCCCTAGTAAGCAACCAGCCACTTGAATTGTCTTCTCGCTATTCTACCTTAATTGAACTTAAGCGAATAATGGCATATATTAATCGATTCATCCACAATTGTTGAAATGTAAATCGACGCATCGAGGAACTATCTGTTGACGAGTTGGAAAATGCGAGACATCACTAATTTTCTTGGAGCATCGAATCCACTTTAAAGACGACATGAGAACCCTCGCAACAGATAAAATCATTCCACCATCAAGCCAATTAGCTAAACTGGCACCCTTTCTTGATGACAGAGGCTTATTACGAGTTGGCGGGAGACTACATGCTGAGATCGCAAGAGATCAAAAATTTCCAATCTTATTGCCGGCTCAAAATCATCTAACGAATCTTATTGTCAACCACACGCATCTGTCCTTACTACACGCAGGTATACAAGCCGTGCTGTACGCTGTGAGACTTACTTATTGGCCCATCAACGGGAAATCCACTGTGCGGCAAGTAATCCGCAATTATGTTCGTTGTTGTCGTGCCAGACCAACACCCCAGCAGCACATATTGGGTCAGTTACTTGCCACTCTAGTTCAGCCGGGACGTGAGTTTGCCAATTCCGGCTTAAACTTCGCTGGACCATTCCATATCATCAGCGCATCGGCGCGGCGGCAAAACAGCAAAGGTCTATCCCTGCATTTTTGTGTGTTTTTCTACGAAAGCCGTTCATTTAGAGATGATCGGCGACTTAACATCCGAATCCTGCCTAGGCGCAATAAAGCGGTTTATTGCTCGCCGCGGCATGGTTACACAGCTCTATTCAGACAACGCTACCAACTTCGTAGGCTGCAACAATGAATTACGTGCTGTCGCTGCAAGTTTCGCCGACGCTGCTATTCAGACACAAGCCATAATTCTGGGTATTAAATGGTCGTTTATACCTCAAAAATCGCCGCACTTTGGAGGCATCTGGAAAGCGACTGTAAAAACTGCAAAACACCATCTCAAACGTGTTGCCGGACAAGCGTCACTCACCTACGAAGAACTGTCTACCCTTATTACACAAGTAGAAGCTTGTCTAAACTCTAGACCGATCACACCAATGTCAGAAGATATCAATGGTGTCAGTGCCCTTACGCCAGGGCATTTTCTCATCGGTCAACCTTTCACTGCACCGGCAGAACACAACTTAACCGACATACGAGAAAAGCGTTTATCAAAATGGCAGCGAGTCCAACAACTGCAACACCATTTCTGGAAACACTGGAAGCAAGAATATTTGTCCCAGATGCAAGTGCGTGCAAGGTGGACGAAGGCTAAGGGGTGACCTCGCGGGACGCGAATTCGCCGCCGCTAACTTGGCCACTTGGTCGAGTGTTAAAGGTGCACCCGGGTAGCGACAATATAGTGCGTGTCGCAACTGTAAAGACTGCGGATAGTGTAATCAAAACGTCTGTCAGTCGATTGTGCTTAATTCCTAGTGAAGTGAATTAGCAGTAACCCAATTTATAATCTCTGTCTATTTCATGTTTCATTAGTTTGTATCTATATTATATGATGTGTTTCTTTCAGCATTGAGAATATTATATCTCTAACCACTTTACATAATGCGATTAAATCTCGTAATATTTTAGCCTCTATCATGTTTGATATTACTATTAAAATTTCGGTGAAATTGTCTTAATTTAAATCCAGTACTTTTGAAATGTATTATTTCAACCCTGGTGGCATGTTGAGAATACTACAGAATATTCACATATTTTTTCGTATACATAATGTGTAACTGTCTGTCACCCTGTATCGATCTATTTGTACCGAATCTTGCTACAGTATGCCTACTAGTGTCCAACACATACCCCTCTATCTTAACCATCTTCACCCCGCATGGAATCCGCCCCCAAAACTATGCTCCTTTAAAGAACACACGTTAACCACGCACGACCAGTATCTGTCCAACCGTCTATCTATACAGTCCACTACATTCTCTTAACTAACTATATCTACCTACGTCTCACTCTTACAAATCATTCTCTCTACCTGTGTCTCATTCTTCCACATAATTTTTTCTACTAACGCATTTTTAACTGCTCTCTGTACCACGATATCGAATTACTCAACAATAGACAATAAACAAAATGTTTGACCAGGAGATTCGTGATACGGTTATAGAAATAGAAAGTGTTATAGAAATAGATAGTGTTGATAGGAATGAATACAACAACAAAGTCTTGAATCATATTAATATGATTCAAATAGACTGAACCCATATAAATATTAGAAGCGCAAACAGAAACTTTGACGAGTTCACTGTAATTTAAAATATTTAAAAAAATAATTCAAAATTATAGTAATAACAGAAACCTGGAACATACAAAATGAGTTAAATAAAGTTAAGCTTAACAGTTACCATTTGTATCATAATTCTAAATATTACAACCAAAATTATGGTACCATGTTGTATATTCACAAATCTGTGGAACATTCAGTTCAGGTTGTTTGTTTGAATGAAGTTTCATTTATAAATGCACATTGCAAGTATAACAATATTTTATTTGATATAGACCGCCCTCTACAAAAGTGAATCTATTTTTAGAAGATCTGCAAAGTATACTTAAAAAACATAAAAATAATAATTTGCAATTCTTAATTGGAGATATGAACTTAAATATATTAGAAAAACAATTGTACGTGGTTTGGATAGTATTTTAAATAAATATAATTTTAAAGTAACATATAATAGTTCTAATAGTCTTGATAATTTTCTAGGAAATCCCAAAGATTTGATTGATTTCAATAAAAAATCTGGTTCTATGAAATATCTTGTTCTAGTTGTCTTAAAGTATATATAGAACAAATACGTAGATCAATTGAAACTAGATTAAGGAGCATTTATCTCATTTCAGATTAAATAGAAAAGATAAAAGTGCTGTAGCCAAGCATATTTTTGAAACAGGTTCACTTTCAAATTCAAATCAAATTGGTTCACTTAAATTACTTAAAAGTGTTTTGAATTATTCAGAGTTAAATGCTTATGAATGTATATACATGCATAATTCTAAATCAAATCTAATGGATTTAGATTCAGGCCCAATTTCATTTTGTCCATTTAATTTATTTAATTTATTTAATGATAGTATATCAATCACGATTCGTGACAGAGGTATTTTATTTAGTTTTATCTTGTGCTACTGAAGATGGGCGCATAGCGCTTGAAATGTACATTTAGCTACTTAATGCTTGTTACGGTATTTGGGTGATATTCTATATTATAATTTAACACCGTAGTGATAATTTTTAAATTTATTTTTATTTTATTTATTTTTGGTTATTTTAGATTTGAAAAAGCAAAGTTTATTGTTGTTACTTGTTAGTTTCGTTAATTATTAATTTATACTAACAGCAAACATTCGCGCAAGCGCGAGTAACGCAGCTAGGCAACAGCTGACGCAATCTGCCGTATTGGGGCGGATTGCGGGCTGTTGCTGGGTCTCGGTGCTTCGCGCCGCGAAGCGTATCCCATGGTTGCTAGATTTAGTTATTGTTTATCATAGTTTCATGCGCACAGGCGCCAATTCTACTGCTAGGGCGCGACCCGCGTACAATGCTACGCGATGGGTTATATAAGATGATGATACATGAAAACCAATTTTCAGTTTGATGCACTTGTGATCACATGGAATTGGACAGTTTAAAAGAGCAGAGCAACTGACCAATCGTCCGTATAATTTCCGCTGTTTCTCAATTCACAATGATCAGTGATTAATGATAATTCAATTGACTAGGGATAATCCACGCAATCAGTGGTAATTTCAGTGAATAGTGACACACTGTACTCTCGCACAAACAAAGCTAATGAATAGTGAACAGTGAATAGTACACAGTGCCCCCTTATTAAACAAACATTCAATACACATATGAATGCATCCGCCAACCCCTAAAGAGAATATGCCCCTTGACAACAAAGACATGGACTCCACAGGCACACGCTGTGGACCAGCACACCCATCAACATCCCACGCCGATGACGATAGTTTCCAACCAGTCATCAAAGGAATAAAACGCCG
Source organism: Leptodirus hochenwartii (assembly GCA_947310635.1). Taxonomy (NCBI): domain Eukaryota; kingdom Metazoa; phylum Arthropoda; class Insecta; order Coleoptera; family Leiodidae; genus Leptodirus; species Leptodirus hochenwartii. The sequence goes on from CAMZJO010000001.1 coordinate 1,163,703, forward strand.
CCGTAAAGACAACGAAGATATACCAATAAAAATATCTAATATGTTCGTTAACCTATCTGACTTTTCAGAAGACGAAGAAGAAACTAACGAAGAACAAACACATAATACAAACAACTCCAAATAAACCCCACCAAATCGTATACCACCCCCACCCCCACCAATATACATCTATACTGAAGCCACGCACAATTTCATTATCAACATGAAACAACTGTGCGAAATCATACCATTCATGAAAATACTATCAGACCACCTACTATATAAAGCAAAAAAATATGATGACTACCAAACCATTATCAACCATCTAAACAGTGAAAGAATGGAATACTTTAGATACAACAGAAAAGCTGACCGCCCACGCAAAGTGGTAATTGGACCACTAGCTGTAGATCTGACCGCAAAGGAAATCACTATCTCATTAGCCACAAACGACATATCGCTGCAGACGAATCCTTTCCAAAGAAAAGAAACCAACAACCATGATAGTCGTAGGCGTAAAATCAGAATACTTGGACCCCCTCTATAAAATCGAATTTGTATGCAATCTGTACAAGTAATATTGCAGCTTCGCAATGATAGCATGGGAACTGCCGAGCATACAGATTTAGATATAAGTTAGCTTAATCAGCATATTAAGATTATATAAACTGTTAGTTCCTTAGTTAAGACACATTCTGTGACTCCACTTCATACTGTAAACTCATATAACTGATTGACTTAAATAAACCGCTTTTAAAAAAGCAAACATAGTTAATCGAACATATAATTGGCGCAGTCGGCTAGGATTGGCAATACAATCAACAGCGGTAAACCATCAATGATTATCGATTGGACCTTTACCGTGAGATCGGTGTATTTTAATACTTTGATTGCCAAACGAATATTTATTAACTTATTGTACGAGAAACATTGACTATAATCAAGACCGAACAACCTGAACGGGATTGACTTTCGTGTCCTGAAACATCTATGTCCAACAAGTTAAAAGTGGAAGAAACCAACAGTAACAAAACGACAAGACCAGAGTGACCGAACGACCTCATTGGATCGACTTTTGGCTCCTGATCAATTGACTACAACGTGATTGAACGACCTACGGGATTCGACTTTCAACACTTGCAGAACAATCGTCCACAATGCTGATTACCAATTGGTAAGTCATAGATGTCAAGATAAGGATAGTTCTAGATCAGATTCAGAACCGTGTAATCATACTAGAACATATTCAATATCATTTTGTTGGAAACTACTCCATCAGTATTGATTAGAAATCAATAAATAATTTTAAAATGGCCCGTAACAACTTGAAAATGGAATATTTGAATATTATTCCTGAATTTACAGGTAACCCTGCTTACTAAGCGACTTTCTTAAAAATAGTGAACAATTAATGAATCACTGCTATATTAGAGAAAACCCTACAGACTTTCAAGATGTTTTACTCTTACTATCCATTAAGAATAAAATCAAAGGCGATGCAGCTAACAGTATTGCATCATTTAATATTTCTAACTAGAACGATTTGAAAAATGCTCTCGTTGCTACTTATGCAGATAAAAGAGACCATCAAACTCTAGTTATGGAGCTGTGCAAAATAAAACAGCACTTGTCAACTCCACTAGAATTCTATACAAAAATCCAAGATAATTTAAATTTGCAAATTAGCTATATCACAAACAACGCTGAAACAGATGATGTAAAATGTTTAGTAGAGTTTTCCAAGAAAATGGCTTTACGTATTTTAATTAAAAATTTGAACAATCCTCTATGTGATTATATGAGTACTCGTAATCCTGATTCATTAGGAGCGGCTTTATATATTCTCACAAATGATTTAATATTCAAAATAGATTTATGAACCCAAATAAAAATTCTGGAAAACCAAATTCCGAACAACCAACACAAAACCCAAAAAGACACCAAAATTCGCAAATCCCAAGGAATCAACAATTCTTTAGGAATCCAAATTTTCAACATCAAAATCCACAAAATCAAAACACTCCAAAATTTGGAAATGTTTTCAAACCAAATAAAAAATTTCAACCACAAAAAGTAACACCCATGTCCATGTCAACTAGGAACACATTTGTCCCTTATACGACAAACAAACAACCTTCATTTCAAAATTACCAACGCCGTCCGAATTGGGCCAATGAAGAATTGTTTAATGCAGAACTAGACCCTGACGAGACAAACCCAGAAACTGACTATAACCCTGAAGACGACAACAACGAACAGTAGTATACTACAGAAGCTGAAGACGCTGAAAATCATTTTTTAGAATAAACAGCCTCGGAAATAATATAGAATTACTAACGCTTGATAGCAACTCATCACAGTTGCCTTATATCAAAATACCATTTAATAAATTTACATTAAAATGTCTAGTCGATACGGGATCGACAAAATCGTTCATTAATCCTAAAATTACATACAAGTATTTTTCGAAACTAATAAAAAATGACCCTTTTACGATATCTACAGCACACGGTACAACTAGAGAAAAATTTAGCATTTGTATAAAATCACCGTCAAGATTCAAATCAGAAAATTTATAACAAATTTCATTTATTTCAATTCCACAAGTATTTTGATTGTTTGATAGGAATCGATAATTTACAATTATTGCACGCAAAAATGAATCTAGTTACTAATGAATTGGAATTACCAAATACAACAATTAAATTAGAGTTAAAAAATCTAAACGATTACAATAATTTTATTACAATTGCACCTAAAGACGAACAGAAAATTAAATTAAATGTTTCAAATATAAAAAACGGGACTGCATTAACGGTATAGAAATTTCCCAATTAAAAATACCTGACTGTTTAATTCAAGTTAAAGACCACATAGCATACACAACTGTACGAAATAATTCTAATAAGTCTATACCGATTGATTTCCCAATTTCAATTAAAGCTATTCCTAAAAATAACTTTATTATACCTAACTTTAATAACATAGAAAATACAAATAAAAATTAATTTGACTTTTCAAAAATTCGCTTAACTCATTGTAATTCTGAAGAAAGATCAGCTTTGATAATTACACCCGAAGGTATTAAACCTAATACAGATAAAATTAAAGCAATAACCAATTACCCTATTCCAAATACGACAAAACAATTGAAAAGATTTTTAGGATTACTAGGATATTAACGTAAATTCATCGAAAACTTTGCCAAAATTACCAAACCACTAACACTCCGTTTAAAGAAAAATAAAGAAATTAAGATCACTGACTCAGACTACGTCGAATGCTTCGAACTTTGTAAAACACTTTTAACAAATTCATCCATTTTACAGTACCCTAATTTCAATCTACCCTTCGTACTAGCCACCGACGCCAGCAATTACCCTATCGGCGCCGTACTTTCACAAGGACCTATTGGATCTGACCTTCCAATTGCGTACGCTTCACGAACATTAAACGAACATGAGATCAACTATTCTACTATTGATAAAGAAATGCTTGCCATTATTTGGGATACCAAATACTTTCGACCTTACTTATACGGACGCACATTTACTATTGTAACAGACCAAATGCCCCTAAGTTGGCTTACCTCAATCAAAGAACCAAATTCTAGTCTTAAGATGGCGATTAAAACTCGAAGAATTCGACTACACCATAATTCACAAAAAAGGTAAACTTAACAAAAATGCAGACGCTTTATCACGTATTCCAAATTTAAATATTGCCACAACTTCTAAAGATGATTTAACTAACCACCCTCTTCTGAAATACATGGAAAACTTCAATAGACAATTATCCGGAAACAATGCTGACATAAATTCAATAACCGTAGAACCCCCAGATATATCTGACCAAATTTTAGATGATGAAGACATACAAACAATACATACTAGTGCAGAAATACTGTATGTACAATCGCTTTATCAGACGATCCTTTGAATTTTTGTAAAAATCAAATTGAATTCATTTTAGTAAAAAACAACCCAGCTGATACAAAGTTAATAAAATTATTCGGAAACTCAAAACAACGCTTCATAGTTCAAATTTCAGAATGTAATTATGAAAATGATTTTCTTAACTTTATAAAGGAATTTATTGTACCAAACACTCAGTATTCTTGTAATATCCAAACGGATGAACTCTATCAAAAATTAAATTCCATTTTACAAAAACACTTTGATAAATCCATTAAATTTAAATCATGTTCGCAATTCTTAAAACATATTGAATCAATAGATGACCAACAAAATTTGATTAAAAACTATCACACAGGCAAGTGTAACAACAGAGGTATGAACGAAACCTTTCATGAACTATCGATTCAATTTTATTGGCCAAATGTGCAGAAACAAATTCAAAAATTCATTAATAATTGTGATATTTGTAAAGTAGTGAAATATGACCGAAATCCGTTAAAAATAAAATATAATATTACACCCACGCCAAATAAACCTTTTGCAATAATCCATATAGATGTTTTAAAATATCAAAGTAACAAATTTCTTAGTATTATCGATGCCTTCAATAAATACGCACAAGTATACACCTTAGTTAGTTTACAGGCAGTAGAAATTATGAAGAAACTTATATATTTCTTTACTCACCATTCAGTACCAAGTTTAATTATAACCGACAATGGCTGAGAATTTCATAATGGACTAATTACAGAATTTCTGAAATTATATAAAGTAGCAGTACATTTTTGCAGTCCACACCAACCATCCAGTAATGGATTAGTAGAAAGATTTCACTCTACTTTCCTAGAACATCTCAATCTTTTAAATAACCGCCCCGAATTTAAAACGGATTCAATTGAACTAAAAATTCTATATGCATTAATCGCCTATAATAATTCGATTCACACTAGTACAAAATTAACACCATTTAACATCCTAAATTTTGACAATCAAGACATTACTAATATTGATCTAGAATCTAAATTAATTAATAACCACATTCAGTGTCACAAAGACAAGTTAAATATTTTGTATAAACAAGTTAACAATAGACTGACAGACCACAAAGACAAAACTATATCAAAATTAAATGAAAATCGAGAAAATATACCCGAACTACCACCTCAAGTATTTATCAAAAGCAATTTCAGATCAAAACAGAGAAATCGTTATAAAAAAGAGAATATTCTAGAAATAGACCCTTTGCATAAAACTATTAGACCAAAAATAGATAAGTCCAAAACCGGAAGAAAATTCCATAAACTGCATATGGACAACATCAAACGTCCTACTAAGCAAATATCTCATATTGCAGGTTCATCTTTGTTGCTTGGTTTGCCATCGCAACGTACAGTCAACGAAACATAACAACAAATCCAGGCATGCTCCCAATAAAATTAGGAAATAGCCGATTACAAACGAGCTCTCACGTATTTATTCACTATTTCGACATCAAACCTTTAATCTCCGAATACAAAGCCATTTTATTACAAGTAAAATGTACTAAAAATGTTACAAAAATAAATAAACTGTATTCTGCACAATGAACTAATTATTACAAAATTATTCATTATTAGACAGATTTAATTGACGAAAAATTTAGCCCATTTGTAAAGAATTCTAGAAGTAAACGAGGACTAATAGATGGTCTTGGTAGTATAATGGTAGTGATGGAGAAAAGATTAAAAATTCTATTTCTATTATAAAAAAGAATCAAAACAAATTGACAAACCAACTTAACAATCAGTATTCAATAAATAACAACATCATTAAGGAATTTAACAGAACTGTAGAAAATATAAAACATAATGAAATTGCTGTATTATCAAGAATAAAATAATTTGAATTAATAATTAACAAAACAGCACAAGATTCTGATATTATATTTTCAAAAGATATACTTAATCAGATTATTCACCTTTTAAATATAATACTAAATATAGCACAAGATATTGAAACGTCTTTGACCTTCTGTCATCCGAATATAATACACCCCAGTATAATTACGAATTCAGAATTACTTTTAGAATTAAAAAATATATCTCCGTTTTATAATAATCAATTGCCGTTTGTTATTTCCTCAGAAAATATTCAAAATTACAAAAACTAATGAAAGCCTCATGCATTATAAAAGGTACTGAAGTAATTTATACACTTACTATACATTTATTTATCCCCATAAAATGTGAACTCTTTCGTTTTCTTTCAATACCAACAAAAGCTTTTCAAGTCATTATCCCAAATCATAAATATGTTCTAAAAACTGAATCTAGAATCATAATACCATTGTCAGACATGTGTGACTATTTAAGTAATCAATATCTATGCTCACACCACAATCAAATTTACTAATATGCTACGTGCGAATGCAACACTCTGCTCAACAACAATTTCGACCATTGTGCTCATTTCCAACTACCCATGCGACAAATACTAGAGTTCATCCCAGAAACAAATCAATACATTGGAGCCTTTCCTGAACCAACCATGCAAAAGTCTAACTGCAAACAAATATGGTCCACCCAAGAAATAGCTGGAATTTTCCTGTACGACAGCCATTCTGAATGTGAATACTATATTGGCAATCAGAAATTATTATTCAAGGATAGTGCTACTGGTAAACCACTAATTCTGGAAGACTTACAAATAAATCTACGAGAATCTTCAAAATTCAACATTCCTGAGCTACATTTAAAATCGATTCGTCTCCGAGAGATCAACCATAATCTTCAACCTGTACAACTAATAGAAGATTCATCATCAACACAACACTTCCACATCTTGGGAGCAGTCATCCTGTATTTCATTATAATGTGTTTAGGATGTCGATATCTATATAAAAGATTCATCTTCACACCCACTCCAGTTAATACCACGCCAGTAATCAATTCAACTGATGCGATTCTTTCAGCTCACCGGAGTTTTTGCTCTTAAGGAGGGAAGAGTAATATTGCAGCTTCGCAATGATACCATGGGAACTGCCGAGCATACAGATCTAGATATAAGTTAGCTTAATCAGCATATTAAGATTATATAAACTGTTAGCTCCTTAGTTAAGACACATTCTGTGACTCCACTTCATACTGTAAACTCGTACAACTGATTGACTTAAATAAACCGCTTTTAAAAAAGCAAACATAGTTAATCGAACATATAATTTACATCAAATCAAAACCATATAAAACAAACAACACTCCACAATGCCACAATTGCCAATCTTTCGGCCACTCCTCAGAAGTCTGCAAGAAAAAGGCCAGATGTGTGAAATATGGAGAAAACCACGCTACTAATTCCTGCAACAAGCCAAAGGACACACCTACAAAATGCTGCAATTATAGCGGAGACCACCCTGCGTCATACCGAGGATGCCCCTCACATAAGACATACAAACAGCGAAAACAACCGATCCAACACAAACAACCCACACAACAACCACAAACCTTCACAAGAACAACACCACAACAAATGCCGCAGCAAACAACCACCCCAAACAAAACATATGCAGACACCATGAAGCCAAACATCGACTAACATACCCCAATACCAACAACACCAAATGACCCTCTCTTCGGAGACTCTCTGAAAGAAATAATTATACTCCCGAAAAGCATCAACATCCCATACATAATACAAACAATTAAAACAACAATAACCAAAATCAAAGAAGCCACCACCCCACTTGACAAACTCGTTGTCATTGAAGCCGCCACTTCACTACTAGGATATTGCCAACAAACCAAATAACATCTCTACTAATACCCCACTGGAATGCCAACGGCATTGCTAACAAGAAAGACGAGATAATAGAATACCTCAACACCAAATCGACGTAATGTGCATTGGCGAAACACATCTACAACATCATGCAGTGTACATCCCAAACTACTCCACCTACCTAAAATGCAGAAATACACCCAAAGGAGGAGTAGCCCTACTAATCAAATCCTCCATCCCACACAGCGCAATAAGCATACAGACACTCCACTCTATAGAAGTAACCGCAATCAAGTTATAAAACAACCCAACCATCATATCAATCTACAAATCACCGCAAACACGCACGCAAATAAAAGAAGATCTACCAACCTTATTCAAACTAGACAACAAAGTAATCATAGCCGGAGACTTCAACGCTCACCATAGGGACTGGAATTCAAAAAACAACAATAAGATAGGAATCATAATCCACAACCTTCTACACTCCACACCTACCTATAATATCATACTACCAGATGGACCAACCCACTTCACCACACGCAAAAACCATATCGTCGCTACCACCATCATTGACTTCGCACTAACAAAAAACATCCACCACAACCAAACTTCCAAGGCAACAGCAGAACTGGACTCCGACCACAACCCCGTATTCTTCGCCATCAACTTCCCATCCACAAACATAGAAACAATTAAACAGAACAAGCCAAACGCCAAGGACTACAGCACAAACACATCCAAAGCCCACATAAATAACACAATGATCAAACATTCAATACCCGCAATCAACAGCAAAGAAGAATTGGATGAATACTCCAAAACGCTAACCAAACAAATCCAAGCAGCCCGAAAATCAACCTACACTAAGAGAAACCCTCCAAATATAAACCACAACACACCCCTACCTCCAGAAATAATCAACCTCGTCAAGAACAGAAAGAAAACCCGAAAAATACACCAGACCACTAGATACCCCGGACTGAAACAACATATTAACCGAATGACAGCCCAAATCAAAACAAGAATCGCCGAACACAAGTGTGAACAATGGAAAAACATCATTAGCAAAAATTACAATAGCAACAACTTCTACAAGCTGCCAAAATTACTAACAAAAAACAACCATAATTCAATACCGGCCCTAACATCCAGAATAAACATCACAAAAATTTCCATGACAAGCGAGCAAAAGGCTGAAACAATAGCCCTCACACTTGCAGAACAGTTCAATCCAAACTAAATCACCAACGACAACACCAAAATCAACTGCGAAACATTCCACAATGCTCTCAAGAACGTCAACATTACCGAAATTATAACACTGCGCATCAAACCCAAGAATCTCCTTACCAAACTAAAAACCCTTCCTACGAACAAAGCCCCAGGGCCCGACAATATATCAAACTTCTTCCTAAAACACGTACCAATACTGGCAACCACCCGCATCATTCACCTCTACAACAAAATACTAGAACTGGGTCACCTCCCAGGTAATTGGAAGAAAGCTACAATAATACCAATACTAAAGCCACAGAACCCAGCACATCCCCAAACAGCTACCCACCCATCAGCCTACTGAACACCCTGCCGAAAGTCTTCGAATCACTACTAAACGACATCATAGTAAAGCACCTAGAACAGAGGTTCCGAACCTGGGGGTAATTACCCCTCGGGGGGTAAACATGCTAATCTTCAGGGGTAACAGAGAACAATTTGTTAACCGAAGGCTGAATCCTGAGTCACGGCGCATCACGCATGCGGAATCCGACATGTATAAACCTGTATAAACCTGTCCGAACTGAGAGGGGGCGCGCACACGATCCGGCGCATTATCGCATTTGCCTCAGCCTATTGCGCCGTATGGCAGGTTGAGATTCAAACAAGTTGTATACGTTCGCTTTTCCAGTCTTGAAGTAATTACATATATTATTTACGTTTTTGAAGGTAAGTAGTAACAAATAATGATAATTATTTATAAGTAGTTTTTGTTTCTCAATATTCTTAAAAGTAAAATGTAATTTTTTTTCTATTTGTTCCTTATATATTTTTTTACGATTGTTTTAGGTGGCATGGCTTCTAATACCGCAAAAAAACGCTCATATAAAGAAGCATTTTTACAATGGGGTTTTACGAATGTTCTAGACAGGAATATAGAAAAGCCGCAGTGTGTTCTATGTAATAAAGTGCTTAATACAGAGAGCATGAAGCAGAGCAAATTAAAAGATCATTTCGAGAGAGTTCACAAAGAGTTTGCAGGCAAAGATATGGATTTTTTTAAGAGAAAAGAGAGTATTCTGAAGTCTTCGCGATTGGATTCCACAGGAAATATGCAAAAAGGAAATGAATCGTGTCTTCAAGCATCATATCAAATTTCTTATCGTATTGCTGTGAACAAAAAACCGCACACTATAGGAGAGGATCTCATCAAACCTTGTTTGTGTGATGCAGTATCACTCGTCATTGGCGAGCAACATGTGGCTAAGATAAAACAAATATCACTTTCAAATACAACAGTTCAAAGTCGCATTTCAGACTTGAGTAACGATATTATGGCAACCGTTATTGATGAAATGAAAGGAAGTTCTATGTTTGCGCTGCAATTAGATGAGTCCACAGATGTAGCTTCGTGTTCACAACTACTGGTATTTACACGTTATATTAAAGATGACTGTGTAAAAGAGGAATACCTGTTCTGTAAGTTCTTGTCCACCACTACACGTGGAAAAGACGTATTCGAAATGCTGAAACAGTTTATTGAGGAAAATGGTCTGGACTGGTCAAAGCTGGTCGGCATTTGTACAGACGGGACGCCTTCAATGATGGGTGTCCGTTCTGGATTTCAAGCACTCGTGAAACAAGTTGCTCCTCAAGTGTTATCCAATCATTGTCTCATACATCGCTACGCTTTGGCTGTTAAGACGCTTCCACCAGAATTACTAAGCACGTTGTGTGACATAGTGAAAATTGTGAACCATGTTCGTGGCAGTGCAACAAACACGAGAGTATTTAAGGTTTTATGTGATGAAGTTGGTGCCAAATATAACTCTCTTTTGTATCACACAGAGGTACGCTGGTTATCACGAGGCAGAGTTTTGAACCGGGTTTATGAGCTCCGTGAAGAAATAGCATTATTTTTTGACAAACAGAAAACACAGAAAGAAAAAGAGTATCTGTCAAACATAAAAGACAAAACATTCGTCGAAAAGCTGACGTATCTTGCTGATTTCTTCAGTGAAATCAACAATCTGAATATTTATTTGCAAGGGAATATGACGAATATTTTGACAGCGCAGGATAAAGTTGCTAGTTTTATACGTAAATTAGAACTTTACCAACGCAGAGTGCAAGCTGGCGATGTGTCGATGTTTACACTACTCTGTGAGCAATTGGTAAATACCGAAGAAAACAAAATCACATTTGGAAATGCCGTGGATCAACATTTATCTGCAGTAATAGAGTCACTGAAGCAATACTTTCCGGATTTAGATAATCGTCAGTCCAACTCTTGGATATTAAGACCATTTTCTACTGATGATGACATTATTAAAGACGAAGATGTAGCGGCCAAAGTAGAATTTCTTGGACTGCGCGAGAATAGTACTTTCAAAGTAGAATTTCAAATGTATGATCTCAGCAGATTTTGGATTAAAGCAGGTGCCGAATATCCTGTTATAGCTAACAGAGCTTTAAAAATGATAGTACCTTTTGCCACCACTTACAGATGCGAGAGTGGTTTTTCGACTTTAGTTTCATTGAAAACAAAGGCCAGAAACCGTCTCAATGTGGAACATGACATGAGATGTGCTTTAAGTGCCACTAAACCTAACATAAAAAAACTTGTAAACGCAAAACAATTTCAATCCTCACACTGATTATTATTATTAATTCATAGTTAAAATATCGTATTATTGTTGTGTTTTTATGTAGCCACAATGTATCCAGTTTTCTGACTAACTGCTGGGCAATGACAACTTTGTAATTAATAAACATTAGAATTCGCTTGCATTGAGTGTTTTTATAACATTTTAAAATTGGGGTAAAATTTGATTTCCTAACAGATTACGGGGGTAGCAGTATTATAAAGGTTAGGAACCACTAACCTAGAAGAACAACAAATCCTACCAAACTTCCAATTCGGTTTCCGCAGTCACCACAGCACAACCCTACAACTCAGCAGGATCATCAATCAAATACAAACCGGCTTCCAATATAACCACGACACAGCAATGATCAGCTTCGACCTAGATAAAGCTTTAATTCAGCAGTCAACAACAACATAACCAGAGCACGGCAACGTCTAGGCCAACTATACCCACTACTAAAGAATGACACATCCCCAGAAAGCTTTGCAATTCTACTATACAAAGTATTCGTTCGACGAATATTATTATACGCCTTCCCAGCCATGGAACTCCATCTCCGAAGCACAAATACACTCGCTTCAGAGAATACAAAATAAATGCCTCTACATCGCAACCAGATTGCCAGCAAAAACATCGACACAGCTCCTACACCAATACTCCGCAATGCAAACAATCAGAGAATATACACAAAAAATCATGGAAAACTTCAGCACCAACCTCCACACGAACGAAAACTCAACAATCCGAAACCTAAAGCTCCCTATCCACATCAAGAAACCCAGTCTCAAGAGAATTACAAACAAAATTAACCCACAGTAAGCCAACAAAAATCAACTCAACGCACATCACAGCAGCATCAAAGCCTACCCAACCAATGCACGTCAGAGCAACAAAGCTCAAGATACACACGATCAAGCTAAATCACCAACCCAGAGAGTAAGGAGTTCTATACTCGAAACTCTACGAAAGGCAACACACGAGCCAATCACACTACACAGTGGACAGTTTAAATATAAATTAATATTTATATATGCATAAATCTAAATCAAATTTAATGAATTTAGATTCGGGTCTATTTAATTTATTTAATAAGAACTATTTTTAAATTTATTTTTATTTTATTTATTTCTTTATTTTTGGTTTATTTAGATTTCTAGTTAAACAGTCCGCAATCCTAAAGATTGGTTGGAAACAGCACGCCATGCCGATCTATCCTGAGCTAATCCCTTCATCTCCCTATAGCTATTCATCTCAACGTCTTCAGCTATCTGACTCACATACTCCAATCTAGGCCTACCTACCCCTCTCTTTCCCTCCACTCTACCTTCTATGATCAATTGCATAATCCCCCCATGCCTAAGAATATGCCCTACTAATCTGTCTCTCCTACGCTGTAACACTTTCCAGATACTTCTCTTCTCCCCTACTAACTCTAGTACAGCTTCATTTGTTACTTTATCTTCCCAACCAATCCTCATCATCCTCCTATAACACCACATTTCTAATGCTTGTAATCTACGCTTCTCTTCCTTTCCTATAGTCCACGCCTCACACCCGTACAGTGCTACACTCCAAACATATACCTTCAGTAATCTTTTTCTAATACCCAAGTCAATATTTGATCTTAAAATCTGTTCTTTTTCTACGAATGCCTTCCTACCCTGTGCTATCCTACACTTTATATCTACTTTGCTTCGATTATCTTTTGTGATTCTACTGCCTAAATAACAAAAATCTGACACTTCTTCGATTCTATTATCTCCTATTGAGATCTTCATTTTTCTACTGCATTCCTTTTTGTCACACCTCATCACTTTAGTTTTACCTATATTTATTTTCATATTAAAATCCCTAGTCAATACTGCCTGCATATCATTCAATACCCTTTCTAAATTCTTTTCGCTTTCTTCTAATATAGCTATATCGTCGGCGAATCTCAACATATATATTTTCTCTCCCTGTACATTCACACCTACACTATACTCTTCTTTTACTTTGTTTATTGCATCTTCTATATATAGATTAAATAATAACGGTGAGAGTGTACATCCCTGCCGAACTCCCTTCCCTATTTTTGCTACCTCTTCTTCCCCCTCAATTCTAACTAAGGCAGTTTGGTGTTTATATAAATTAAAAATTATTCTCCTATCCTTATAATCTATACCCGTTTCTTTTAAAATTCTAAACATTATGTCCCAATCTACATTATCAAATGCCTTTTCTAAATCTACAAAAGCTATGCAAGTTACCTTTCCTACCCTCATTCTTTTTTCTACTACTGTTCTTAGTGCTAAAATCGCCTCCCTCGTCCCTCTGTTTTTCCTAAAACCAAACTGATCTTCTCCTAGCCTTTCCTCTACTTTATTTTCTAATCTCCTATAAATAATCTTTAACAATATCTTCGATGCATGTGATAGTAGGCTAATGGTCCTATAGTTCTCACACAATTTAGCTCCTATTTTCTTCGGCATTGTTACTATTCTACTACGCTGAAAATCCTGTGGTACTTCTCCCTTCTCATATATTTTACAAACTAACCTGTATAATCGCTCCTGCATTTTTTCCCCTGCGTGTTTTATTAATTCGGCTGGTATCATATCAATCCCCTCTGCTTTGTTGTTCCGTAAATCATTTAATGCTCTATGAAACTCTGACCTAAGTATGCTAGGACCTAAGTCATCCTCATCTATCTGTTCCACACTTTCTAGCTCCTCCATGTCCTGCCTACCTTTATATAAATCTTCAAGATACTCCTTCCATCTTCTAGCTTTTTCCTTATTTTCTGTGAGTTCCTTACCCTGCTTATCACATATAATGTTACCCTTTGGTTTTACTTTAGAAAAATGTGACTTAATTTTCCTGTAGCCCAAATCTACTTTACCTCTTCTCATATCCTCCTCAATATCCTCACAGTTTCCTTTTATCCACTCTTCTTTCGCTAGCTTGCATTTCCTATTAATTAAGTTCCTTAGTTCCTTATATTTTTTCTGTCCTGCTTCTGTGTTTCCTATTTTAATTTTCCTTCTTGCTTCTATCATTTCCACTATTTCTTCCGTGATCCATTCCCTCCTACCTGCCCTTTTCTTTGTGCCTAATACTTCATTTGCTGCTGTAGTTAGCCCATTTCTGATTTCCCTCCATTCGCAATCTATGTCGTTCCTAGATGTTCCATTAGCCATGATTTCTACTTTCTGCTTGTACTTTTCACATACATCAGCTAATTTTAACCTATCGACATCTACTCTGACCTGTTTGGACTTCTGTAATTTCTTGAGTTTGACCTCTGAGTCCAGGACTACTAAATTATGGTCACTATCAATATCTGCTCCAGGGTAACTCTTACAATTCTTAATCTGGTTCCTAAACCTCTCTTTAACCAGTATGTAATCTATCTGATACCTCCCTATATCTCCTGGCATTTTCCACGTATATATCCTGCGCTTGTGATTCTGAAAAAGCGTGTTTGCTACCACTAGCTTATTCCTAATACAAAACTCTACCAATCTATCCCCTCTATCATTACGTGTTCCTATTCCAAATTCTCCTACTATTGGAACTTCCTTTCCCTTACCTACTACGGCATTCCAATCTCCGATTACAATTAGATTATCCTGTCCTTTAACGTTTGCTAACCTAGATTCAATCTCCTCATAAATGGATTCTACCTCCTCATCATCGTGACTTGAAGTTGGCATATATACTTGCACTATAACTGTGTCCGTTGGCTTCGTGTCTAATCTAATAGTTATAATTCTATCACTAACTTGGCAATAACTCTTTACTCTACATCCCAACTTTCTATTCATTATAAAACCTACACCGGTATGCCCATTATCTGATGCTGTGGTTATTAATCTATATTCTCCTGACCACGTATCTACTTGATCTTTCCCCCTAACTTCACTAATCCCTACAATATCTAGTTTAATTTTTAATTTTAATTAGATTTCACAAACAAATATTTTTTGCTGTTACTTGTTAGTTTCGTTAATTGTTAATTTGTATTGGCGCCATAAAAAACTGACCCATCGAGTCCGTAGCTCCCCGTCGCCATAAAAATCTGATCCAATGAGGTCGCGCATAAATAAATTCATTATAATTATATACGCATATATAGTATAGTTGTACTATGTGCAGAATGACAGACTAAGAAACTGACCCATCAGGTTCATAGTGAGACCCGTCAAGTTCATTGTGCTATTATTTTCCTAATATCCCCAAGATCTCAGATATGCTCCACTAAGTAAGTAAGTTTTTTATTCAGTCATTTGAATACATTATTTACAAACTCTAGCCGTATAGAAAATAACACATATTTATCACAGATAACGTATAATTGTATATTTACACAAAACCAGTACTCGAGATGATGAACAAATGCTACGTCAATATATAATCAATACAATAAATTTATCACATAATGATACACATGTAAAGTACGTATACATAGTTCCTTTGATTTTAGACACTACTTTAGAGTCTGTTCAGAAATTCATCGATACTATAAGGTTCCGCTTTTTTTGCTTTTAAATTCTTTTAAATTCGGGCAATTTATTGAACATTTTAATACACATGTATTTTGAGCCCTTATCAAATAATGTGGTAGTATGTTTTGGATACACATAATTCAGTGTTCTTGTGTTATGGATTTCCTGTTTTTTTGCCGATAAGAATTCATACCTATGTTTGAAGTGAAACGTTACACTCAGGAATTTCTGTCACTGAGCTGTTTGCAATCTGATCCCATAACAACATAAACATAATGAATATATCAATACAGATGTAAATATTAAATATTTTTCATTTTACCTTTTTGTAAAATCAGTAAAGTTTTTATTATTCTTTTTAACAGAGATTTAGTAGAATTAGAAAAAATAAATTTCAGCTCCCTCTTTCTAATAGTTTTTGTAGAAAATTACGTGGCGTCTTAAGTGATCTACCCTGTACATATTGTGGACGTACAGACCTCTTATAATTGCAAAATATTTTTGAATTAATGCTATTATCATATCTTATTTATAATATGATATGATAATATTCATATTTATTATATATATATTCATATCTTATTTAATACTTGAAACGTATGATTTATATTTATTGGAGTATCTTCTAGAATTAAGAAATTAACGATCATTATTATATTTTATATTGAAAAAATCACTCAAATTGATTTATTTAAGAAAATTGCTTATATAATAATTGTAAGGTGGTTGATAAAAATGATTTAAAATAGAAAGTTAATTTGGATATTGTGCACAATATAGTATACATAGGCCATACATTCGTCGTATTGCACATTGATTACGTTTAGAACTCTTAAATATATAATGTCCCCTTCTAGATTTAGACAATTGCTGTAACTATCAAAAGTAAACATTATATTTATATTTACCATATATTTCTATACATGTATCATATACCCCTCTTAAGTGCGGGATTAATCTTAATTCAAATTTTGCTTTTATATATAGTTTAGTTAAACAATCGTCAATCCTAAGAATTGGTTGGAAACAACAAGTCATCTGTCGATCTATCCTCATCTATCTTCAGATAATTCCTTCATTTCACCACATGTCCTCCAGTATCTCACCCACATACTCCAATCTAGGCATACCTACCCCTTGCGTTCCTTCTACTTTACCTTCTATAACTAATTGCATAATACCCCCCCATGTCTAACAATGTGACCTACCAATCTATCTCTCCTGCGCTGTAATACTCTCCAAATACTTCTCTTCTCCCCTACAAACTCTAGTACGGCTTCATTTATTACTTTATCTTGCCAATAAATCCTCATGATCCTCAGATAGCACCACATTTTGAATGCTTCTATTCTACGTTTCTCTACTTTACATATACTCCACGCAGCACACCATTGTTATCCTTTCTGATCCTACTTCCTCTATAAGAAAAGTCTGACACTTCTTCTATTCTATTATCTCCTATTCTTATCCTCATTTTTCGCTTGCATTCCTTCTTGTCACAAGTCATCACTTTGGTCTTGCCTGTATTTATTTTCATGTTATAATCTCTAGTCATTACTTCCTGCATACCATATATGTATGTCACGGCTGACAGATTGATTGTACAACGTTGCGAGTAATTAAAATGATTTAGAATCGCCAATCCTACAAATTCTTTTTTGGTGTTTGTGGATACTACCTCAACAGGATATAATCCCAATTACAGAGTGTAGTTATAAAGGATATTAGGAACATATGGGAAGGGTGGGAAGCCTGTTACTATAGCGGTTCGCTATTCCGCTAAAGCTTAGTTCCGGGGTGGCCAACCCGTGGCCCGCGGGCCGCATGTGGCTCGCCTTGAACATTTTTTCGGCCCGCGAGATTCATCACACATTTACAAAATATATTTATTTTATAATTGCCAAAGTAGTGAAAACCAATGTATTAAAAAAATACATTATTTATGCATCCATATATTCAAAAATTAACTGTCGAAATTATGAGAAAAAATTAACTTTGATTTAAAAAAATATTCTTGCGAAGATATGACAGATAGTGCCTGTTTTATTCATGAGTTTACAGTTATGAGTTCGCAAAATAATTAAATTATATTCTGCGAACTCATGATGCGCGTGCATCTTGGAACATCTAATATAAACAGGTTCTATGTTCCACTCTTAAGTGCCCTCAGTGACGCAGTGACCATACCTAGATACGAACACTTGATTGTTGATAGCAGAGCAGAGCAGACTCCCAGTTTCAAGTGAAAATTTGCTTTTTGGTTTTGTTTTGTGTGCTGTGACTGCAGGATAATTATTTTAATATACCTGTACTTCAACAACATATTTAAAACAACAGCAGCCAGGTAATAACGCCTATTAAATTAAAAATGACTTTTAATTTAACAATTAAAAATATACTGAAAATAAGAGAGATATTAAATATATATGACTGCAAAGAAAAGAAGAATAGTGGATGAAAATAGAAAGTATAGCGATGAATGGGAAGAAAAGTACTTCTTCATAGTTCAAAATACAAAATTATTATGTTTAATTTGCCGAGAGGTCGTTGCTGTATTTAAGGAATATAATGTTAAGAGGCATTATGAAACAAAACATAAGGATTATTTGAAGTTCGATAGGGAAACAATCGAAGCTCAAGGAGTTTAAATCGCAATTAAAGGCTCAACAAAAATGTTTGGTGCAGCATTACAGCAACCTTCCAATATTGTTAAGGCAAGCTATTCTGTTTCATTTGTGATTGCAAAAAAAATGAAAACATTTTCGGATGGTGAATTTGTGAAAGAATGTTTGGAAGCTATTGTGAAGGATATTTTGCCTGATAAAAGTAAACTGTTTTCGAACCTAATCCTATCTCGGCAAACAGTGTGTCGTCGAATTAATGACATTTCAAATGAAATTATCTTAAAACTGCGCGACAGAATTCGAGATTTCAAATATTTTTCCTTGGCATTTGACGAAAGCACAGACATTTCAGACTCAGCTCAGCTTGTAGTGTTCCTTCGTGGAGTAAATGAATCATTTCAAGTAACTGAAGAAATGTTAAATTTGATAAATTTAAATGGTACAACAACATGAAAAGATATTTTCAATGCTGTTGAAAACTGTTTATGCGAAAACAACTTGGATTTGGAAATACTTTCTGGAATATCAACTGATGGAGCACCTGCTATGATAGGTAAAGAAAAGGGAGCTATAAAATTACTAATCGATAAAATAGAATCCAACAACAAAACTAGTAATCGCTCCAAAAGAGAGGATTTAATTATAATCCACTGTTTGATTCATCAACAAAATTTATGTGACAAGTAATAACGATGGATCATGTTATGCAAGTAGTTATAAAAACAGTGAATTACATTCGTTCACATGCACTTCCGCATCGACAATTTAAGGAGTTCCTGAAAGAATTAGATTATGAATATGGTGACGTTGTATACTTCAGTCAAGTCAGATGGTTAAGTCGTGGAAGATGTTTACAGCGGTTTTATGAGTTACGAGAAGAAATTGACTTGTTTATGAATGACAAGCAAAGACCTGTAACAGAATTAAGAAATGATGAGTGGTTATTGGATTTATGCTTTTTAGTGGGTATTGTCGAAAAACTTAATCAATTAAATATATCATTGCAAGGAAAAGATAACTTTATAATCAATACATTTAATCACATCAAAGCATTTCAGAAGAAATTGTTGTTATTTGAATCGCAATTGAAAAGTAATAACGCTCACCACTTTCCATTGTTGAAAGAATTTAAGAAATCAAAATGTAACAATTACATCAAATATGCAAAAGAAATCAGAAAACTTACAGCTGCTTTTGAAAGCCGATTCAGTAATTTAGAGTCAGACAGATACAACAAAATTTTTGAAATATATTCATCTCCATTTCATGTTAAAATCGAGTCGGCCCCAGAATATCTACAAATGGAACTGGTTGACTTACAGTGCAATATTGAATTAAAACACATTTTTGAAACATCAGAATCAAAAATACATTTTTATAACACTTACGTCACAAAAGAGAAATTTTCCAATTTGAGAAATCTGGCACAAAAAGTTGTTAGCGCTTTTGGTTCAACTTACACCTGCGAATCGTATTTTTCGAAAATGAAATTGACCAAACACAAAACACGCTCAAACATAACGGACGCTAACCTGCAACACCAATTACGATGGACAAATACCCAAATTGAGATCGATTTGCAAAAGCTAAGTGAAAGAGTGGAGAAACAAATATCGCACTAGTAAAATAAATATTTTTTAATGATTTCATTATTTAAATTTCATTCATATTTATATATTTTTTATATTTAATTTTTAGTGTTACATATTTCTTTACAATGTACGCTTAGTATCATTATTATTATATTATCTATGTTTACATGTAAGAAAAATAGTAAACACAATAATAATATCTCATTATGTTTCAATTTTTCAATCAAAAAAATGTTTATAGTGTATCTAAATCTAATATGGGGATTTATAATTTTATATGTGGCCCGCGGAGTTATGATGCATTTCCAAAGTGGCCCGAAAGATTATTTGGGTTGGCCACCCCTGATCTAGAGATTCTAGAAATACTTGATCATTGGTTTCCAAGAAATATCTATATTAGATCTGATCATTTCGAAACGATGGACAATGTTAACTTTTTCAAACGTTTTCGTCTCAAAAAAGAAACCGTATTAGAGGTACCGGAATTAATTGAACCGGATATAGAATTTATAGACAACAAGTACATTTATTATAATAGTAAATTGCTAGCAAGCACTTCAATTGATATGTTTATTTTGAAAATAATTCTGTATCACCTATCAACCAGTTGTTTATAACACTACGATTATATGCTACCGGAAATCATCTCCTACGCATAGCGGATTTTGGTGGTGTGCATATTGCTACAGCATCTAGAATTGTTGCCCGTCTTACAAAAGCAATATGCAGTTTGCCACGACGATTCATAAAATTTCCGCTTACGAGAGATGAAATAAAAATGACACAAAATGTGTTTTTTAATATCAGCTCTTTCCCCAAGGTTATTGCGGCTTTGCATTGTACGCATATTAAAATTCAATCGCCTGGTAATGATATGTTGCATTCTGATAATATATCATAATGATAATTAATATAATTAGGAGGCGAAGATCCAGAAGTGTTCAGAAATCGGAAAGGATTTTTCTCATTGAACGTACAAGCTATGTGCAACCCTAACTACGAATTTACTAACATAGATAGATCTTTATTCATGCTTTAAATTTTTATAAATTTTTGCACACGTCAACACATAGTATACACAAATAGAATAAATACAGTTAAAGAATATTTTTACAATACAGTTAAAAAATATTATTACAATTGTAATTTAAGAATTCCCCAATGGAGTAGAAAGCGTTCTTACATAAAAGTTTTCTGATCATAATTTTAAAGTACTTATAATCTAAATCTTTGAATTTTTTTGGCAGTTTATTGTAGAATTTGCGACTCCAATAATTTGGCCTATTCATGGTTATCGATAGTCTACATTGTGGCAAATACAGATGCTCATTTGTTCTAGTATTATGGTCATGAACACAGTTTTGTTTATTTATAACGTGGTAGTTCTTGTGTACATACAACAGACATTCCATGATAAAAATACAAGGAAATATTAAAATATCCAACCCAACGAATTTACCTCTGCAATCGTCCCTATATCCAATGTTAGCAATGATACGTATACATACGTAGTAGCACGTTGGCCGGGATCAGCACATGATTCTACTATTTTTAATAATTCTCGCTGCAAAAGGATATTTGAAAATGGGGAATGCCCTAATTGCGTTATTTTGGGTACGTACCTACCTATTTTTGTAATTATAATTGCTTCATCTGCAAAAATAAATTGCTCTATTTTAGGTGACAGCGGATACAATTTACGACACCACCTATATACCCCTTTACTAAATCCTGCTAACAACTCGGAGCTGTTATATAATGATTCACACATTTGTACAAGAAATGTTATCAAAAGAACTTTCAGAATTTGGAAGCGACGTTTCTCAATTTTAGCATACGGTTGCAAATTAAAATTGGAAACTATTCAGAATATTGTCGTGGCCACAGCCATTCTACATAACATTGCCAGGCGAAACGGTGAAGAAGAACCACCTGATCCACAGGATGTGAATGAATATATTTTACAACAACTTCTTGCTAACGGAAAAATTCCAGTAGATCCCCCTGGAAATCAGCAGATTGATAGATTGACTGTAGCTAGTAGGAGGACCTTAATTGAAGATTATTTTGGAAGATAACAATCGATATTTAACTTTAAAACTTAGTTTCTTTATGTAATATTTATATTGGGATTAGAAAAATAATTTTGTAATAAAGTTAGTTAAAAAAACAATTGCTTGAACCAGTTATTTATTTAGACTCAAATAAGTAAGTTAAATAGTTTTGTAAATTATTAAAGTTAAATAGTTTTGGCGCAAGGGCGAATATTTATGAATTATGGGAATATTACGAATTACTATTAATAAACAATTACGGATTTTTGTGGTTTTTATGGAGAAAGTTAAACAAATTATTAAAACCAAAATATATATATAGGTAATTCATTGTCTGTCAAGAAAAATTAAAAGTATGTTATGCGATTCGCTGGTGCTATCACAATTTAATTACTGTGATATTGTTTATGGCCCGTGCTTAGATTCATTAACAGCAAAACGTATCCAGAGAATCCAAAATTCTTGCCTTAGACTTGTGTATGGTATTAGAAAATATGACAGAATATCGCATACCCTTAAATGGGCAAAGTGGCTAAATATGACAAACAGACGAAAGCTACATCAACTAGTGTTCTACCATAAATTAATATTAAAAAAACAACCACAGTATTTGTATAATAAAATAAAATTTCGTACAGATGTACATCATATAAATATAATAAATAAACTAAATTATCGCCCCCCATATTTCGTACGTCAATGTATTACAGGTCATTTTCTTATAATATTGTCAAACTTTATAATTGTGTGGACAATCGATATAAGCAATTATCGGTTCAAGCATTTAAGAAAACGATGCGTCAACTAATCTTTACTGAGCAATAGTATATTTGTTACTGTTTTATAAACTTTTAGCACAATAAGTTGGTAATATTAATTTAGTTTGACCTACAAATTTAATTTGGTAACTTTATTTTATTTGCAATATAGCTACTTTATTGTTTTTTATTGTTTACGTTAATATAATATAATTAATTTTTAGTTAATATTCTATGGTTCTGGAGGAAGACCAGATAACTGCGTATAGCGTGCTATATGCGGCCGAATCTGATCCAGCGACATTTTCTATTTATACAATCTGTAACATATATTGTAAATCATGTTTATTATATATTGCATGCATTTTTATATTTGGAAATAAAGACTTATTATTATTATTATTATTATTATTATTATTATATTTCTATGTATTTTGTTTGTGTTCACAAATTCGCTGTGACTCATTCAAAATAAGTAATAATAAAATAATAATACTTGCCCTATTTCCACAATTGCACACATGATCGATCAGGTTACACTGCTAACTTGAACACATGTTGATTTGATACTGATGTATCAATTGAAAAAAAATTGAAAACTAGCGGTATTTTGCCTAAAAGCATGCGAGAGAAACCTCGCAGTATTTTTGCTTAAAAGCATACATGAGAAACTAGCGTATTAATATTATCAATTTTGTGCAAATGCTTTTATTCGCAATATGTCCATTAAAAATAATTTGCGGTTTCCACATATATACGAAAAAAACAAAATTTGATTTTGATAAAAAAGCAATCTCATGCCGAGGAATATTTTTGACCATTCTGTTACCTTCTATTGTTTTTAATTTATTAAAGCATTTTAAAGACTAAATTTTAAATATTTTACCTATACAGTACAGAATATTTGATTGAAACTCCGATTCCTTTATCATATACTCTGTGTTGAGTCTTATCCAACATTTAAAGGATATGATCATCAACGTGGCAGATAAAGTAGACGATCTGGAATATTACACAAGACAAATTGTCTCGTGCTTCACGGAGTCCCTGAAATGGCAGCTGAAATCACTGGGGATCTGGTGGAAGGAATATTCAATAAAATGGAAATTCAGGATTGACAGTATAACCCCAACAATATGCTTGATCGCTGTCACCGTCTAGGGAAGATGAAATCCGATAGCCCTAAGCCCGGACTTATAATTGTCAAATTACTGTCTTATAAATATAAACAAGTTCTTTGGGCAAACAAAAAGAAGCTTGCTGGTACTGGTGTATCCTTTACCGAATCAATTACTAAGCGACGATTGGATCTGCTGAAAAAGGCAAAGGAAGAGTTAGACATGAAGCAGGTCTATACGCATGTGGCAAGATTCTATTCATCATGTCCATTTGTAAGCGTATCCAAATTACCAACCAACTGCATCTAGAAAAACTGATATGATATGATGTCGGTAGAGTGAGCATATGGTATATGTGTGGCGCCGCTAATAAGAATAATTACTGCTAAGTTCTGTAATTACAATTACCTAATTATTATCCGTAAACTAAGTAAATTACGGTCTAACGATTGATGTTTGTCCCATCGTGGTACCTCTGGAGGAAGTGAAGTTTTGGATTCGTTCCTGCACTTTTTTGGGAAAGTGTGCTGCTTTCCAACATTGTACGGAACAGACCCGGGTCGGATTGAAATTTATTCGTTCAAAATTTCTCCTAATATGGGTCTCAAAAGATCAACTAGATTGCATCCTGCCACCATTGTCCGTAGCAGCCTCAATAAAATGAGCGATTTGGATGAATCTTTCAACAAAGGAATGAAAGATTTTCGAGGGAAATTGGATTCCTTATCTTCAGCCAATGATGCACCGGATCAGTCAAATCACGACAGTTATGTCACAAAGTTAAAAACTGATTTTACGGCATTCGAGGCCTACATGGTAGAAGCAGTGCAAAATGTTAGGTCTGATCTCGAACAGCTAGTTGATGAGGTGGACGAACTGCATCAATATTCCAGACGTAACTGTTTTATGCTATTTGGAGTTAATGATACGCCTAACGAGAACATCGAGCAGGTAGTGTGCAATACCTTCGCTAAGCTAAACGTGGAGGGCTGGTCCTTTTCGATTTCAATGGTTGATCGATATCATCGAACTGGCAAATATATAAAAGTGGATTCTAGGCCGCGCCCCATCATAGTAAAGTTCGTGGCGTACCGAATTCGAGCAGTGGTATGGCGATACAAGAAACAGTACAAAGGCACGGAAATTGGTGTTTCAGAATCTCTGACACCGTCGAGGGCTCAGGTGCTAAAGTCAGTAAAAAACACCTTCACCACATCATCGACGTGGACAGATGATGGGAGAATTTTCATTCTGATGGATGACGGTGAGAAGCTGATGGTCCGAAACAAGAAAGATTTCGATAATATTTGCGTGGAATATGGTATTACTATAAATGACACTGAAGCTGTACCTGTATTGCAGCAATCAAAAACGGATAATCGTCTCAAGAAATTATAATAATTTATCGTGTACTATTGACTTTCGATTAATCTAAATATTCACATTTAATAGCATATTGTAATGTTTTCAAACTATATAGCCCCTCATTTTCATATGTGCACTTTGTCTATAATTTCGGTTTATTGTTATTGATTATTGATTGCATTAGTGTTGAGAGGGATATATTGCCATATTTTGAGCATAGAATTATATAATACATAGTTTCTGGACATTTGTATTAAACTTAATTGGGTTGATGAACATTGCACATTTTAATATTCGCTCTATATTTACAGGATTCGCAGAATTCAAAGAACATATTTTGAATTTCAATTATGATATAATTTCGATTTTTCGATTGATGGTTATAATCTAGTCAGGATGGATAGAGCATGCAGAGGTGGGGGAGTAAGCATTGTACATTAAAATTAACCTTGATTATAATATCATCAAAACTATTAAGAACATTTCGAATTTAGAACAACTATGGATCAAGGTAAAAATTAAGAAAACTATATTCATAGTGAGAGTGATATACAGGGCCCCTAATATTAGTGCTGGCGATTTCTTAAGTGATCTAGAAGATACATTTTCATTTGCATCGTCATTCGGTGATAAATTTGTATGTGTTGGATATTTTAATATTAATTTATTAAATAATACCAATAATATAACACTACATTTTCTGGCAATTCTTAATTCTCTGTCTTTAATTCAAGTAATTACAGAACCCACGCGAATTTCAGCTGCTAGCCAGGCTTTAATTGATTTCATCATAATAAATAAAGAAGCAATCGTTTCTGATTCGGGTTGTCGTGTACTGCACAATGTATCAGATCATTTCTTAGTTTTCACTAGATTAGAGCAATCTCACTCCTTCAAAGAACCAATTTACAAAACTACATGGAATTACAAAAATATAAATCTATATTATTTTTATAAGCACTTATCACTTATCAATTGGTCTCATATATGTTATGGCACCACAACCGCTGAAGTGAGCAGTTAATATTAGATATAAGAGGATGACACCTGTACAATAGTTCAGTTATAATCTTATAGCTTAGCGCATTAGATAACTCCGTTGTAATTTACCATACGTGTATTAGACAACGCTTTTTATAATATTCTTTAATTAAATCACAATCAAATGTTGTGTAATTATAAAATAAAATAAAACTTTTTAAAAACAGATTCAGTCGAACCAGAATCTTAATTTATATACTCCTTTCATGACATCGATAGTATGATCGAGTTTGTTAATGATAATATTTTATATTTACTAAATTTGTTTGCTCCTTTAAAAACAACTCGTATAACTAAACGCCCTGCTCCATGGCTGACAGAGAATTTAAAATTCATGATGTCGCTGAGGGATAAAACATTAAACGAATTTAAATCCACTAAAATTATTACACACTGGAATTATTACAAACAACTAAGAAATTTAACTAACCGAACTATTATCTTCGAAAAAAAAGCCTATAGGAAGTACATATTAGAAATCGAAATGCCAATGATATGTGGAGAGAATTAAAAAATTAAATGTAATTAATAACAACAGTTCTAATTTGCCGTCAAACCTATCTAATGTGGATTCAATCAATTATTTTTTTGTATAATGTTACCATTCATAATGATAATGATATCGTTAACTATTATAATGCTAATGTTAAGAGGGACTTTTCAATAAAACTTGAATTACAATACACCACGGATGAACAAGTTATGAGAATATTATCTACTATCAAGTCGAACAGTACTGGTGTAGATGATATCAACTTACAAACATTGTTGTTATTTTGCCCTCACATTATAAAATATATAACATTTATTATTAATTATTGTATTAAGTAGTCTGTATTTCCAAATCAGTGGAAACGAGCGATTGTAATACCTATACCTAAAGTTAAAGCTCCATCTGATTTTTAAGACTTGCGACCAGTTCGCATATTACCTCTATTCTCAAAATTTGTTGAAAACGTAATTCATGAGCAAATAATTCTCCACTTAAATGTCTACAATCTTTTACCTGAAAAGCAATCCGGCTTCCGCACAGGTCACAGCTGCGCAACGGCACTAATCGAAATTACTGATACTATTCTCCGAACCACAGATGAACACGAATTAACTAGTGTAATATTGTTAGATTTCAATAAAGCCTTTGATACTATATCACATTCTACATTGATTGGTATTTTATATTATCTGGGCTTTCACCTGAACGCTGTGAATTTAATCAAAAAATATGTATGTGATCGATCGCAGTGTGTTACAGTAAATGGCAAAACATCTCAATTTTTGAATCTGAGAGGTGGGGTTCCGTAAGGTTCCATTTGGCTCTTATTATTTTTTCAATGTATACTTCAGAATTGGGTTCCACATTGCGATTCTGTTCCACACACTTTTATGCGGATGATACGCATTTATTACATCACTTCAAGGCGGAAGAAATCTTACTTGCAAGTTACTAACTCTAAGTTACTTTTACTTACATCAAGTTATCAACAATGATGTTGAAACGTTAATTAACTTCTCTAAAAAACATTCCTTAAATATAAATTCCAAGAAGTCATCAGTAATTTTATTTGGTCCCAAAAGTAAGCCAGAGAATGCTAAGGAGCAACTAAATATTATGGTGAATGGAGTTAAAATTCATGTAGTTAATGTCGTTCGTAATTTGGGTGTCTTGGTAGACTCTGATTTATGATTTAAGGAACATATATCTAAATGTAACCAAAAAGCGTTTGTTAACCGTAAACTAATTTATTCACATCGGCAGATTTTAAGTAATTACTCCAAAAAGTTATTATGCGACTCTTTAGTCTTGAGTCACCTTAACTACTGTGACACCTTATATGGAACCTGTATTGATTTTACTACGGCCTGAAGAATACAAACTGTTCAAAATTCGTGTCTACGTTTAATATTTGGTATCCGACGTAGAGAACACATCTCCTATAAATTGAAAGAGATGGGGTGGCTGAATACGCACTATAGACGTACTTTACATTCGGCTTGTCTTTACCATAAAATTATTTCAAATAAATTACTTTCCTACTTATATAATAAAATCTGATTTCGGTCTGACGTACATAACATTAATATTAGCAATAAAGGAATAATTACTCCTCGTATACATAATACTGCTATGTTTCAGCGAAGTTACTCTTACAACATATCAAAATTGTACGATGCTATTCTCTCAGCTCTTAAATCTTTACCAAACAATTTATTCAGAAGTCGGTTGCGTGTTTTCTTGCTGAATAAACAGTAATAAATTTATGTCAGCTAATTAATTAATTAATTAATTAATGTTTGTACAGCTATATTTCATGTTAATTGAACTTAATGGAGTTAAATCAGGTTTCCTGTTTCTTAGTATCATTTATTGTCTTTCATTTTTCTCAATGTTATTTGGTGTTCATCACTAACATTGTTATTATTCTGTTTCAGATGCATATATTAATACTATATGCTCATGTGACCTAATACTGTGCGTACATTGTATGTCCACAAATCAATGCCAATATATACGTTCTTCATAATTGATTCTATTTTTTTTCTTTTTAACAAATTCTCAAATGGTCAAGGTTAAGTGGAAGAGTAGAACCTCCAGTTCCGATTGGAGGCCTGAACTTCGCCTTGGGTTTTTGGCAGAATCTTCTACAATTATTTTTTGATTTTGTATGTATTTTTTAAATTTTTTATATATATTATTTTCAATTTTTGTATTTTCAGAATAAACACTTTATTATTATTATTATTATTATCATCGAGAATTCTACGAGTCGGAGCGTGGAATATACGCAGTATGAATAGGATAGGAAAGTTAGAGAATTAGAAATTAGAAATGGAGAGACTTAAACTGGATATTGTAGGGATTAGTGAAGTTAGGAGGAAAGATCAAGTAGATACGTGGTCAGGAGAATATAGATTAATAACCACAGCATCAGATAATGGGCATACCGGTGTAGGTTTTATAATGAATAGAAAGTTGGGATGTAGAATAAAGAGTTATTGCCAAGTTAGTGATAGAATTATAACTATTAGATTAGACACGAAGCCAACGGACACAGTTATAGTGCAAGTATATATGCCAACTTCAAGTCACGATGATGAGGAGGTAGAATCCATTTATGAGGAGATTGAATCTAGGTTAGCAAACGTTAAAGGACAGGATAATCTAATTGTAATCGGAGATTGGAATGCCGTAGTAGGTAAGGGAAAGGAAGTTTCAATAGTAGGAGAATATGGAATAGGAACACGTAATGATAGAGGGGATAGATTGGTAGAGTTTTGTATTAGGAATAAGCTAGTGGTAGCAAACACGCTTTTTCAGAATCACAAGCGCAGGATATATACGTGGAAAATGCCAGGAGATATAGGGAGGTATCAGATAGATTACATACTGGTTAAAGAGAGGTTTAGGAACCAGATTAAGAATTGTAAGAGTTACCCTGGAGCAGATATTGATAGTGACCATAATTTAGTAGTCCTGGACTCAGAGGTCAAATTCAAGAAATTACAGAAGTCTAAACAGGTCAGAGTAGATGTCGATAGGTTAAAATTAGCTGATGTATGTGAAAAGTACAAGCAGAAAGTAGAAATCATGGCTAATGGAACATCTAGGAGCGACATAGATTGCGAATGGAGGGAAATCAGAAATGGGTTAACTACAGCAGCAAATGAAGTATTAGGCACAAAGAAAAGGGCAGGTAGGAGGGAATGGATCACGGAAGAAATAGTTGAAATGATAGAAGCAAGAAGGAAAATTAAAATAGGAAACACAGAAGCAGGGCAGAAAAAATATAAGGAACTAAGGAACTTAATTAATAGGAAATGCAAGCTAGCGAAAGAAGAGTGGATAAAAGTAAACTGTGAGGATATTGAGGAGGATATGAGAAGAGGTAAAATAGATTTGGGCTACAGGAAAATTAAGTCACATTTTTCTAAAGTAAAACCAAAGGGTAACATTATATGTGATAAGCAGGGTAAGGAACTCACAGAAAATAAGGAAAAAGCTAGAAGATGGAAGGAGTATCTTGAAGATTTATATAAAGGTAGGCAGGACATGGAGGAGCTAGAAAGTGTAGAACAGATAGATGAGGATGACTTAGGTCCTAGCATACTTAGGTCAGAGTTTCATAGAGCATTAAATGATTTACGGAATAACAAAGCAGCGGGGATTGATATGATACCAGCCGAATTAATAAAACACGCGGGGAAAAAATGCAGGAACGATTATACAGGTTAGTTTGTAAAATATATGAGAAGGGAGAAGTACCACAGGATTTTTAACGTAGTAGAATAGTAACAATGCCGAAGAAAATAGGAGCTAATTTGTGTGAGAACTATAGGACCATTAGCCTACTATCACATGCATCGAAGATATTGTTAAAGATTATTTATAGGAGATTAGAAAATAAAGTAGAGGAAAGGCTAGGAGAAGATCAGTTTGGTTTTAGGAAAAACAGAGGGACGAGAGAGTCGATTCTAGCACTAAGAACGGTAGTAGAAAAAAGAAAGAGGGTAGGAAAGGTAACTTGCATAGCTTTTGTAGATTTAGAAAAGGCATTTGATAATGTAGATTGGGACATAATGTTTAGAATTTTAAAAGAAACGGGTATAGATTATAAGGATAGGAGAATAATTTTTAATTTATATAAACACCAAACTGCCTTAGTTAGAATTGAGGGGGAAGAGGTAGCAAAAATAGGGAAGGGAGTTCGGCAGGGATGTACACTTTCACCGTTATTATTTAATCTATATATAGAAGATGCAATAAACAAAGTAAAAGAAGAGTATAGTGTAGGTGTGAATGTACAGGGAGAGAAAATATATATGTTGAGATTCGCCGACGATATAGCTATATTGGAAGAAAGCGAAAAGAATTTAGAAAGGGTATTGAATGGTATGCAGGCAGTATTGACTAGGGATTTTAACATGAAAATAAATATAGGTTAAACTAAAGTGATGAGGTGTGACAAAAAGGAATGCAGTAGAAAAATGAGGATCACAATAGGAGATAATAGAATCGAAGAAGTGTCAGATTTTTGTTATTTAGGCAGTAGAATCACAAAAGATAATCGAAGCAAGGTAGATATAAAGTGTAGGATAGCACAGGGTAGAAAAATAACAGATTTTAAGATCAAATATTGACTTGGGTATTAGAAAAAGATTACTGAAGGTATATGTTTGGAGTGTAGCACTGTACGGGTGTGAGGCGTGGACTATAGGAAAGGAAGAGAAGCGTAGATTACAAGCATTCGAAATGTGGTGTTATAGGAGGATGATGAGGATTGGTTGGGAAGATAAAGTAACAAATGAAGCTGTACTAGAGTTAGTAGGGGAGAAGAGAAGTATCTGGAGAGTGTTACAGCGTAGGAGAGACAGATTAGTAGGGCATATTCTTAGGCATGGGGGGATTATGCAATTGATCATAGAAGGTAGAGTGGAGGGAAAGAGAGGGGTAGGTAGACCTAGATTGGAGTATGTGAGTCAGATAGTTGAAGACGTTGAGATGAATAGCTATAGGGAGATGAAGGGATTAGCTCAGGATAGATCGGCATGGCGTGCTGTTTCCAACCAATCTTTAGGATTGCGGACTCTTTAACTAACTAAACAAATTTCCATTCTTGAAAAGAGCAGCATACGAAATTAAATCGTTTTTCGGTTCTACATACTTATGTGAATCATTGCTTTCAAAAATGAATATCATAAAATCAAATTACAGATCTCGACTTACAGATGAACATCTTGATGATTGCTTACGAGCAGGAATATCATCATACTCTCCTAATTACGAAGCAATGGTCAATGAAATGCAATGCCAACGCTCACATTGACTTTGATATTTCTATTTTTTTTTAAAGAATTTTGGTAATATGGTCGAATTTGGGCAATTCTGATTGGTCTTTTTTTTTTTAAATCAGCCAATAAAAACATTAAAATTTAAATTAAATATTGTTGGATCATTAAAATCTTAATAAACTTAGTCCGGACCCTAACTGATATTTTTCGTATTCTAACTCGTTGTTTGCAATTTTTAGCTATAAATCTACATTTTAAAGTTGCAATTAAAAATAATTATTCGTTGCATATTTGCCCCAATTCGACCCAATTACCAGAATTTTCATACTATTATTTACTACTTATTATTTATTTTACATAAAAATATAAACAATAATTTTATAATTTATAATTATATTTTTGGAATTAAATTTTTTTTTGTGCATTATATGTATTATTGATTATGTCCCAACTATAAATATATCTTGAAAAAATAAATGGTGCCCGCCGCCCGACCGGCATTCTAGAATGTGCTCTTGGGTGCAAAAAGGTTGGGGACCCCTGGCATAGAACATACACAGCCGAGTGTAGTTCAAGTTCCGGTACGTGTATCAACGCAGCAAAGAACTCCATACAACATACTTGTAAAGCGAATAACTGACAAACCAAAGTGCATAGTGCCCGACACCGCAACGCAAACCCCCCGCGACGCCGCCATGTCCACGCCCATGGATGGCCAAATCGAAGAATTTGCCATCCAGAAGGGCAAGTTAAGAAGAGGAAGAGGAAGCCGACACCACCATCAGCAACAACAACCGACACCACCACCAACAACAGATATGAAAAATTGTCCAGCGATGAGTACTCTGAATCGGAAAAAGACGACACCAACCAAGTAAACGACACGAACACAAACAAAACACAACAAACCAAACAAGCCAACCTCCCACCCGTCTTCATATACACAAAAAACACAGTAAAACTCATCCAAATTAACAACTCCATCGTCCGTCACGAATATACAATCAAACATCACCTAGATCACCTCACCCTCAAACCCAAAAACCTATTAGATGCCATAGCCATCAACCAACACCTCAAGACTGAAGAAATTGAACACTTCACCTATGCCCGATCCATTGACAGACCCGCCAAACTAATCATCAAGCCCATCCCCGCCGACATACATATAAATGACATCAAAACCGCCATCACCGAAGCCAATATCCCCTTCCTTTCCGCATCTCGCGTCAAGCGCGACAACAAAACCAACCACCTGCATCCTCATCACAGTCTGCAAGGAAACACTGGAGAAAGCCATGAAAACCAATCGCTTATGCGGATTGGTAGTCAAGGCCGAACCATATAACAACACCAACACTCCGCAATGTCACAACTGCCAGGCCTTCGGGCACTCTTCCCATACCTGTAACCTCAAGCCAAAGTGCATGAAATGCGCCGCCCCACACAAAACCTCAACCTGCTCAAAACCAAGAGACTCCCCCGCCACCTGCGCCAAATCCCACCCTTCCCTATACAAGGGCTATACTGCACTGAAAGAGTACAAGAAAACCCGACACTAACACCTAAACAACAAACAACGAAAATTATGGCCAAACTAAAAGTTCCTAATTGGAAATTTGATCCTAACATTATGTTGGATCACTGTCATAGAATCGGCTTAAAGGATTCTTATGTCGCAAGGAGCAAGGCAAGACCTATAATTGTCAAACTCACTTCCTACCGCTTCAAGGAACTGATATGGTCCCATAAGAAGTCTCTGA
Organism: Leptodirus hochenwartii; assembly: GCA_947310635.1. Taxonomy (NCBI): domain Eukaryota; kingdom Metazoa; phylum Arthropoda; class Insecta; order Coleoptera; family Leiodidae; genus Leptodirus; species Leptodirus hochenwartii. The sequence goes on from CAMZJO010000001.1 coordinate 1,197,807, forward strand.
AAGGGCAGCAATTCTCATTGACTGAATCCTTAACTAAGAGTCGATACCAACTATTTATAAAAGCCAAGGAAACATTTAGTCCCAAAATCGTATGGACGAAAGATGGTCGAATTATTGCTCTTTTGCAAGATGGATTTACGAAGGTGAATATAGAGAATGATTTTGATCTGATGAAGACGCAAAAGTGTCCTTCCAAGAAAACCTGTTCTCGTAAGAAGATGTAGGAAATGTATCTTTCACAAAACTATTATAAATTGTGTATTATAATATTATAAATGATACAAAGGTGTATAGAATTTGAATTTCTTTTCAATATTATTATGCGAGTGAAACAATAAATAGCAATTACCTATATAACGTCTCCCAACGAATTAATGTAATAATAATTTAACAAATTAGTGGTATTACATACTTACTTATAATATATAGTATAATTTCATATATTTATTTTATAATTTTTCAGCACACGTGTGGTGATATATGTATATTAGAGAATTTTCCTATTTGCGAAGGTATTAATTTTAATCGACAGTTATCGTTTTGATACTATCATACTTCGATGTCGTTGAGAAGTTTAGCAAGAAATGTATATTTCGGTTGATATAATGATTTTGAATATACGTATACATTTTGAAATCTTAGACCATTTTTACTGAACAACAATGTGAGCATAATATTGGTTTTTCCACATTTACTAGGACCGCATATTATACAACGTATTGCTGAAGGTAATATTTTTCCATGTCTGCCACCACCAACATTAACATCGTCATCTATAAAGTCCAAATTAATTATGGGCAATTCAATTGATTGTTTTACTGTTTTCACATTGTTTAACATGTTTCACTCATTGGCTACTATAAATACTATAATACACACAACTTCATTACATTTATATATAAATGGTGCGATATCATACAGGTTGCGGAATTATAAATTCATTACTTGATAAACTACCATTTGAGTTACATCTAACAACTTATTATAATTTTTGTGGTCCTGGTACGAAACTAAAAGACCGTCTAGCTCGCGGAGACTCTGGCATAAATCCGCTCGACGAGCATTGCAAACAACACGACATAGCATACTCGCAATCAGCGAATATCAGTGAACGTCACAAAGCTGATAAGATTCTACAGAAGGCTGCTTGGCAACGTGTGAAGTCTAAAGACGCAAAATTTGGTGAACGGACCGGAGCGCTAGTCGTCTCCGCTGCCATGAAAATCAAACGTAAATTAGGAATGGGTATGAATAGTAATAGTAGTATATATAAGAATAAAAGTAAAAAACGAGGACGATCTTCAAAGGGGAGAAGACGGTGGGCAATGCGTGCTGCGGTACTTTTGAAAGCGAAACAATCATTGGATCACCTAAAGTCACCTGAGCAGAAGAACATTGATGTTCATAATGGATCTAAGATAGCTTTGATAGCTGCTAGGAGGGCTGTGAAAGAGGCTGGCGGTCGTCAACGAATTCGAATACCAAAAACCGGTGGAATATTGCCGCTAATTCCACTTTTTGCAGGTTTATCAGTTTTAGGTGCCCTTGCGGGGGGTGGAGCGGGAGTAGCTAAAGCTGTTACAGAATCTCGCGATGCCGCCCGAAAGTTGGCGGAAAATCAGCGGCATAATAGAACGATGGAGGCGATAGCGATCGACGGCAAGAAAGGGGGCATATCGAAAAGGATTTGGATTATTCATAGAACCGAAAATGATTTGCTCAAAAAACTAATAGCCAAAGAGCTGCCAATGTCTAGACCGTTAAGCGATGTGGATTTAATAAATTTTGCTCGAAAACACCGCATTCCCCATTTTAGAGGTGTGTACATGAGAGATGAGCTGCCTTCAACAGGACCACGCTATAATGAGTGTGCAATTGTGAATATGGATATCTCTTCTGGTCCTGGAACACACTGGGCAGCTTATAGTAAACATAATAAAACGGTTCGCTACTTTGATAGCTTTGGAAATCTACCACCCGCGCTAGAATTACAACGATATCTTCATGGATGTGATATAAGATTTAATTACAATAGAGTACAAAAATTTAATACTGTTATATGCGGTCATTTATGTCTTGAATTTTTAATGAATCTATATAAATAAATGATATTTTTCTTATGTTTTATTACTTGTATGTAATACAATCAACAACAACAACAATTATTTAAGATCATGTCACAAACATTTACTCT